>CM038115.1:24623789-24774763 GCA_001642375.2 Mentha longifolia
CCCAAGAGAAATGAACATGAAATTAGAAGGTAAATTCACAATTAAAGCCTAAACCCAATCACTTAATCCTAATCTACATATAATTGAAATCACAAAGAGAACTAGCTAGACATGATTAAGGAAAATAAACCATAAAAACTAATTGAAATCATGCTTAAAAGAAAGAGAATTCAATAAGGAAGAAGAAGATGGTCTCCAATTGCAAATCCAACCAATGTAGCTTCAACAATCTTCAAAATACTAAAAAGGAAAGAGGGAAATGTTTCTAGGGTTCTTAGGGAATTAAAATATGAAAAAGATACCCAAATGGGGTGAATTCTAGCATTAAATACATAGAAAATCAAGTTTGGGTCGAGTTGGACCGAGTTAGACGAGCAAACTCGGTCAAGAAGTGAAGGGGGAAGGAATGGCGGCGGTCTGGCAGGCCGCCGTTCAGGCCGCCGTTTTCTCTGCAGTCCAGCCACCTGGCCGGCGGTCTGGCCGGTGGTCTGGCCAGGCCGCCGTCCAGGCCGCCGGCGATCCTCTCCGTGCGCAGCCCTACGGTTTCGCCTCGTTCTCCCTCGTCCGAACTCCGATTCTCGATCTGCTTTTTGCTATAGACTCCCAACGAATCCCTCTTCGACATGGAATGATCAAATGACCCAAATGAGTTCTCCATTTTCCCTGAAAAAAGCATAAAGAGACTCGAGAGAACGAGAAAAATATAATTGAAATCAAACTAGTGAAACCCTAACTCTATAGATTTAAATTCCACATTTCAAACCTAGGTTTTACCCTAATTGAGCTCAATTCTTCCTCATTTCCGGCCTTTGATCCTTAGCCACATGAATACTATTCCAATTCTTACCAAAATGGATCGAAAACCAAGAAAAATAAGAAAAGTCTAAAATGTACTAAGAGTTAAGAAACCTTAGTATTTTTAACATATAAGCACATATATCAAGACTCAAACACATTCCAAAACACTGAACATGCACATAAAATACGTGTTAATCAAGTAACAAACTAAATAACAACTAATATCAAGAATTAACAAACAATAGTAGAAAGCTTGGTTCCAAATATAATCCGATAATCACAAGAGGCCTAGGTTTTAGGATTTGTTTGGATTAGCCATTTTAATCTAATTCACATGAGAGTTCTATATATAGTAAACATTAATTCTTCTCTCGAAGCAAACAATATTGGTGGATTAACCTATGACATCTATCTCCGACTAGGACTCAAGATGCATAAATTAACTCCAAATAGCTCAATTAATATCTATAAGCTCCTATTAGCAAGAATTACTAATATGTTGTGATTTGATGCTAAGTACTATGAATTAAAGCCTACTAAGCATTTAACCAAACACCTTGTATCCAATCAATGATGGCCAATCAATCATGCAATAAAATTAAGTCCCAAATCACAAGACATATGAATTAGAAGGTAAATCCAACAACAAAACCTAAAAACCCAAGGATTTAGATCATATCTTCATATATTGGAACCAAAGGAAATTTAGCTAGACTTAATTGAAGGAATTAAACCATAAAAAGTAAATAAAACCATGCTTAAAAGAAAAATAATTTAATAAGGAAGAAAAAAATGGTCTTGAATCTTCAATCCACAAAGTAATGCTCTCCAAATCTTCAAAATACTAAAAAGGTAAGAGAGAAATGTTTCTAGGGTTCTAGGAATATTAAATGTGCAAAAGCTCCTTAAAAAAGGTAAGAATTTGGGGTTAAATATATTGAAAATTATGTTTGGGTCGAATTCGGTCGAATCGGGACAAAACGGAGTGAACCGGCATGAATCTCATGCAACCGGTGGCTCTGTGGTAAACGACGGTTCAGGTGCTGTGAACCGGCGGCCCAGTGGACCGCCTGTTTGGGTCGCCGGTTTACCACCCATCCGTCCTCTCTTGCGCAATATTTTCGTTTTCGCTCGTTTTCTCTCGTCCGAACTCCGATTTATGAACCGCGTTTTGCTACGGCTTTCTAACGAACTCCTCTTCGACATGGCATGATCAAAGTTGCCAAATGAGTTCTTCATCAACCTGCAAAAAAGACACAAAGAGACTCAAGAGAATGAGGAAAACATAAACGAACTTGAACTTGTGAAACCCTAACTTTATAAATTCAAATTCCACATTTTTAACCCTAGGTTTTACCCTAATTAAGCTCAATTCATCCTCGTTTCTAGCCTTCAACCCTTAGCCACATGAATACTCTTGAATTCTTACGAAAATAGATTGAAAACCGAGAAAAAACGAGAGAAATGTAAAGTATGCTATAAGTATAAAAAACTCTAGCATTTCTACCATTTAAGCACATAAATCGAGACTCAAACACATTCAAACACACTCAACATGCACATAAAATACATGTTAATCACACCCCCAAATTTAAGCCGTTGTTCATCCCGAACAATGAACGAACAATCAAAACACTTAACACGTATGGGATGTGCATTTCAAGTTCATCGATGCCTCATTTCACTTCAAAACCGTT
Organism: Mentha longifolia; assembly: GCA_001642375.2. Lineage (NCBI taxonomy): Eukaryota > Viridiplantae > Streptophyta > Magnoliopsida > Lamiales > Lamiaceae > Mentha > Mentha longifolia. The sequence continues at coordinate 24,626,285 of CM038115.1, forward strand.
TAAACTCAAGGAAATCATCAAGTCAAGCCAAACACTCATGAAATTACTCACTCTCTTAGCATAGAACTCAATCACCTAAGAACATTCGACTCTAGACCTCACAAGAAACATGTATATCACTCGGTCACTCAATATATGGAAAAGGTAAGCACTCATCGAAATCATGCAATACATAACTTTGACCATAAGCTTGCCTATCAACTCAAGTTTCTAATACTACAATGCATGCACAAATTAGGATCAAAAAGGTCTTTATTAAGCTTGTAATGTTGGGACATTGGTTAAGGTAGGGAATTTTAGGCTAAGTGGCTTAAATTTACATTCAAGCATCCTTACTCCTTTTCGTCTCCTTTCAAAGTATGAATCTCTTCATCTTCCACCTTATCCAACCCCTTTTTATCAAATGAACCCAAACTTCTATCAAAATTCTAAAGAAACACTCATTTATGCTCTTATTCTTTTCTTTTTGTTGTAAGAACTTTGTTCTTACATATTTTTTTTTTTTTTTTCAATAAGAACTTGTTCTTGTTCTTTTCTTTTCTAACATTTGAGCTTATAGGAGTATTCTTTTAACTCAAAACCAATCTCAAGACCTTTCACCATCACCCACCATTTTTCATGAATTTTCAACTTCACCAAGGTTCCCTTAACCATCCTTCACCCCCTATCATCTGGTTCAAGAAGAAATGGCTATATTCAAGGCTCAAAATGGGATGACAAGGGTAATAAAAGAGATGTTCGTGTTTAGGGAAAATGGGCTATGCAATGATGGCCTAAGATCATCTCCTAATCATGCAAACATGTAGTACTTCTAACAAGAGTATCAAGACAAGTTCTAGTAAAGAATATGCAATGCGAGATCAAGCTCTCAAGAAAGGATATTACTATGTAAAGGGCATAGTTTAAGGCTAAAAATCCTCTCAAGCTTTTTGTCTAGAGCCTAAGTGCCTAAGATCAATCCTTCATGCCATTCAAGTGAAATAATCTAATCATGCTTGACTTTGACTCGAAAAATTTCAAAACATTTCATCATTTTCATCAATCATAGGCATCTCACTTGAAAACACTTGAGCAAATCAACACGATCATTCCACACTCAAGCATGCAAGCATTCATTCACTTAAAATTTTTCCTTTCTTAAAAATTTCGCATTCAAGACCACAACTCAACCACAAACTTATGAAAAATATTCATTTACCCCTAATTCATCCCCAAATGCTCAAAACAAAACACAAACTTTTCAAACAAATTCAAAAACCATCAAACAAACTCAACAAATAACACAAGATCCTTCAAACATCCCACCACTCAAACTCTTCATCAAACATATTCATCTCCAACAATCAATCAACCAAAAAATTTCCTCCACAATCCAAGCAAATATATCTCAATCAAGTAGACAAAATAAAACCACACTTTCAAGTCAATCAAGAGAGATAACACCCAATAAAAGAAGAAAATAAGCAAAAATAAAAGAGCAAAAGACAAACATAATTAAAAAAATTGACAAGCATAAGATATAAGTAATTTAAATTCATTATCCTACCCCCCTCCCCCAAACTTATTTTAGAAAGTAAATTCTAAAATTAGTTTGGAGGGAAAGATATATAATGAATTTAAATTACACTTACAACTTCTCCAAGCTATTGTGGGGGTGGCCTTGGCCACTGTGATACTCCCGGAAGCTCTCAAGGAGTGCTTCTATTCTCTCGCTCCTTTGTGATTCTTCTAGTTGAGTAAGCCTTATGGATGTCACCTCTTGTCTCATCACCGTTACTTGAGCCTCTAAGTTCTTAAATCCACCTTCCATGTTTGACATTTGACTTTCAAGAGCATCGAATTTTTCATCATATAATGGTTCACTTGAACCTTGCTCATTGTCAAAATGCTCCTCCTCCATCTCTTCATCTTCATCATCCCCTCGGTCTCTTTCAACACTTCTTCCATTAAGTGAATACTCACTTCCTTCACCTTGGTTGAAGATCCTTTCTCTCATAATCCGGGTGTGCTCATGGGTATCCATATACCAATTCATCCTTTCATAAAAATCCGTGACCAAAATGCTCATAGCATTTGGTAGAGGATAATTCTCGTCCTTGGAAATGCGGAAGTAGTAAGGCGGGGAGCTTGAGTGAAGGAATCTTAAGCATCGAAGCTTGACAAAGTCGAGGAGAAAATCGCCTCTCATAGGAGTGTAGCCATTGAGATTAGGTCGAATCTTCCTTGCGATTGGAGCGAGCATGCCTCCAATATTGCATTTTCCAACTTCACCTTTGGCATGCTTCTTCACTTGGGTGAGAAAGAAATCACAAAAACTTATGCTTTTCTTGGTAAGCATAGCATGTAAGATAAACAAATCATCATTTCTCACCGATGTGTTCTCACTCCTTGCCATGATGGTGTGTGCTATAATCTTCAACACCATTCGCAACACTGGGTTCCTAACCTCATTTGACTTTGAGAACCCCGCCTTAAATCCTTCCTCCGCATTTGGAACAAGGGTACACCAAATAGCTTGTACATTGAAAGATCTATCCACAATGCGATCACCACCATGAGGGACGTTGAAAGCATTATCAATGTGTGGGTAGCTCATCGCGTGCTTCTCTCCAAAGAGTTGAAATTTGATTGATTTGTTGATGCGCATGAATTCTCCATCAAATGTGCTTAGCATCTCTAACACAACCTTCTCATAAGTCCTCCGATCTTGATTCTCACCATCAATAAGGCTTCCCCAACCAATGTTATCGAAAAGCTCCTTCACATTATCATAGAGACCAAGGGATTCCAAAACCTCCTTGGAAGGGAATCTTGTTACCTCAATTTTCTTGGTAACAAGACTAGCAAAAGCGGCCCTTTCCTCATTGTTGCTCTAGTGTAAATCATAAGATTCCGGGACCTTTGGATTGTTGCTTGATGTAGTGGATGATGGTCGAGATGAAGAAGAGCCATCTTTCTTTCTCTTATGTGAATAGGTAACCAAGGCCTTAGGAGTCTTTTCTTTTCCTTTAGCTCCTTGATTCCTAAAGAAATGAGAAGATCCAAGTGAGATTCAAACATTTAAGCTATGAACCATCAAACAACAATCACACATCATCTATCCATTACCCCCCACTTTGGCTTTCATTCATCCAAGAAAAGGATTTCAAACAAACTTAGGCCAATGCAAGTGATTTTCCATAACTTCTTCAAGTATGAGCAAGTTCCAAGAGATTCAAATTCATATGAATGAAATGCAATGCAAAAGAATTCATTGAATTTTCTCTTAATAACCACCAAAAATCAATTATCAACAAATTTCCTCCAATGCATAAAGAGACAAGATTTATAAGAGAATTCATGCCCAAAATTATCTCTATCATGCTTCCTAAAGAGAATAAACAAGGATTCCAATTCATACCAAATATCACATTTTTCATTCAAGAGTTCTTCAAGATTTCAAGAAAAACCCTAGCAATTTTTCTACTTAATTCATGAATTTACTAAACAAATCAAGCATATCAATTCATAGAAACCAAGTAGAAACTCATAAAAGCAAGGATATGAATCTCATTACCTCATTATCTTGAAGAATGTAAAAGAAATTCAAACTTCCACAAAGAAAAATGAATTTTCGGTTTTTAAGCTAATGTGGCTAAAAATGTGAAATTTTTGGTTCAAAATGTGGGTTTTGTGATGGGTAATGGACCTATGGAAGGATTTAGCTTGATTCCAAGTGATTTGAGAGTAATTGAAGCAAGAAAAATGAAGATTGGGAGAGAAATGAGATGAGTTTTAGAGTGAGAAAGTGGGTTTGAGGTTTAACATCTTGCAAAGGAAAGAAAAATAGGTATAGGGGAGAAACAAGGAGGACCGGCGGTCCAAGTGCCAAAACCGGCGACCCATTGGACCGCCGGTATGGACTGCCGTTTAGGACAGAGACTCCGGCGACCCATAGCTCCATAACCGGCGACCCATTGGACCGCCGGTGTGGGCCGCCGGTTACTCCCGAGCCACACTTCTTTCGGGCCATTTTTCGGCCCTTCCAACCGGAGGGGCCGATTTCTGATCCTCCATAGAGACCCCCTAAACATGTTTTAATTTTTTTATTTTTTTAATTTTCCAATTTTTATGGGTTTTTTCTAAATGAAACGAAAAACGAAACAAACGATACAAAAATCGAAAATGAAATGAAAACTAAAGAAAATGAAAAAGAAAAGGATACGTGTTGAGGTGCCTCTCAACTAGCGCTTTGTTTAACATCGTTAGCTCGACATAACCTCCAAGATCAAACATCATCAAGAAGAATGGTCGACTCCTCCTTAAACTTTTTTAAATTAAAATAGAGTTTGAGTCGATGTCCATTAACAACGAATGTAGAACCATCATTCTTGAGAAGTTCGAATGTGCCATTCTTGAAACTCTTACTCACAATGTAGGACCAGTCCACATTGATTTGAGTTTTCCGGGGAAAAGACGAAGATGAGAGTTAAAGAGAAGAACCTCATCTCCCGGAATGACAACTTTGCTTCGAATTTCCAAATCATGAAACTTCTTGGCTCTTTCCTTGTAAATCCGAGAATTTTGATAAGCCTCATTTCTCCATTCCTCTAACTCCACAAGATGGTTCTTCCTATTCAATCCGGCCTCCTTAAACTGAAGAGTAATCCTCTTTATAGCCCAAAACGCCTTGTGTTCAATCTCCAAAGGTAAGTGACAAGACTTTCCGAACACAAGTTGATATGGAGACATACCAATGGGGGTTTTATAGGCGGTTCGATAGGCCCACAAAGCATCATCTAGTTTCTTTGCCCAATCCTTTTGAGTAGTGATTGTCTTTTCCAAGATTTGCTTGATCTCCTGGTTTGCAAGCTCCGCTTGACCATTGGCTTGAGGATGAGAAAGAGAGGTAATCTTGTGCTTCACTCCACTTTTAGCAAGAACACTCCCCAACCACTTGTTGTTGAAGTGAGACCCCCCATCACTAAGCAATGCCCTTTGAGTTCCAAACTGAGTTAAGATGTTCTTCTTCAAAAATTTGATTACCACCTTGGAATCACTAGTCGAAGTTGGAATGGCTTCGACCCATCTTGAAACATACTCAATATCAAGAAGGATATAAGAAAAACCACAAGAATTAGGGAATGGTCCCATGAAGTTTATCCCCCAAACATCAAACAACTCAACTTCAATCATGATGTTTTGAGGCATCTCATCCCTCTTAGTGATATTTCTTATCCTTTGACATCTATCACACTTCTTCACAAAGGATTGGCAATCCCTAAAAATTGAAGGCCAATAGAATCCACTTTGAAAAACCTTCCAAGCCGTACGATTAGCCCCAAAATGACCCTCATTTGGTCCCTCATGACAATCTTCAATAATCTTGAGCCATTCACCATCCATAACACATCTTCTAATAAGACCATCGGTACATCTCCTCCATAAGTACGGATCTTGCCAATAATAGAACTTCACATCTCTAAGGAACTTGGCCTTTTGATAATCCGAGAGATTTGGTGGTAACTCTCGAAGCACAAGATAATTAGCAAAGTCGGCAAACCATGAATCTTTGCACTTCAATACCATAATCTTCTCATCCGGAAAACACTTATTGATACTCAATCTCAAGTCTTCACCTTCAACCGGCTTTTCAAGCCTTGACATGTGATCGGCTAGCACATTATCAACTCCTCTTCTATCACGAATCTCCATGTCAAATTCTTGTAGAAGGAGAATCCAACGAATCAAACGAGGCTTTGCATCCTTCTTGGCCATGAGATGTCGTATAGCCATATGATCCGAATAGACAATGGTGTGATTCCCAACAAGATATGACCGGAATTTGTCAAAGGCAAAAATGATGGCCAAGAATTCCCTCTCGGTTGTTGTGTAGTTCCTTTGAGCACCATCCAAGGTTCTACTAGCATAATGAATGACTCGAAATACTTTGTCTCTCATTTGCCCCAAAATCACTCCTAAAGCATAATCACTTGCATCACACTTCAAAATAAATGACTCACTCCAATTAGGCTTGATTAAAATAGGAGTAGAGATGAGGGCTTTCTTCAATGTCTCAAAAGCTTTCAAACATTCTTCATCAAAGACAAACTTCACATCTTTTTGCAAGAGATCACAAAGTGGCTTTGTGATCTTTGAAAAATCCTTAATGAATCTTCTATAGAACCCCGCATGACCAAGGAAGCTTCGGATTGATTTCACATTTGTAGGGGGTGGAAGCTTCTCTATAGCAACAATCTTGGCTCTATCAACTTCCAAAACATCTCTAGACACCTTGTGCTCAAGCACAATTCCATCTCTAACCATGAAGTGACACTTCTCCCAATTCAAGACAAGAGAAGTGTCCTTACACCTTTGCAACACATTTGTGAGATTATCCAAACAAGAATCAAAGGTCTTCCTGAAAACTGAGATGTCATCCATGAATACCTCCATAATATTTTTGATCAAACCTCCAAAGATAGACATCATGTACCTTTGGAAAGTGACCGGAGCATTACATAACCCGAAAGGCATCATCCTATAAGCAAATACTCCATAGGGGCATGTAAAGGCCGTCTTGTTTTGATCCTCCGGGGCTATGGCAATTTGATTGTATCCCGAATACCCATCAAGAAAGCAATAATACTCATAGCCCGCCAAACGATCCACATTTGATCTATAAAGGGCAAAGGGAAGTGATCTTTCCTTGTAGCCGAATTCAAAGCCCTATAATCGATACACACTCGATATCCGGTGGCAACTCTTGTAGCAATAGTCTCATCTTCTCATTCTTGACCACAGTCATCCCCCCTTTCTTCGGAACAACTTGGGTAGGACTCACCCATTCACTATCTGAGATGGCATAAATCATTCCCGCATCTAGTAACTTTAAGACCTCTTTTCTCACCACTTCTTGCAAGATCGGATTCAACCTCCTTTGTGGTGAACCTTAGGATGACAATAATCTTCCAATAGAATACGATGCATGCATATAGATGGACATGCATATAGATGGACAAACCCCCTTGATATCATCAATAGACCAACCAATAACATCTTTAAACTCCCTAAGGACATGCAACAACTTGTCCAATTCGGACTCTGACAAGTGTTGTGACACAATTACTGGTAAAGAGTCATTATCACCAAGGAAGGCGTACCTTAGGTGATCGGGAAGAGGTTTCAACGCTTGAGAAGTGTTTAAAGAAGATTCTACTTTAGTTGAACTCCCACTCTCCCCCGGTTGGTTGATATCAAGGTAATGAACTTCATCCTTCAATGATCCTTGATTCGTTTCCAAATAAGCAATAGACTCCAATAAATCATCACAAGCATCATCCAAATTGGAATAAGAATAGAAAGAATTAGAGATGATTTCTTCCGTGAGATCTTTTGCCATAGATGTAGGCAAGGTGGTGATTGACTTGTATTCCTCATAAGTTGAGTCATCTCCTCGCTTCATAGCATCAAAGATTGAAAGAGTGAGGGTCTCTTCATTGACTCTAAACGTAAGATTCCCATCTTGCACAACTATAAGAGTTCTTCCGGTTGCTAGAAAAGGACGCCCAAGAATGAGCGGCATCCCCTCATCTTCCGGCATATCTAAAACAACGAAATCCGCGGGAAATATAAACTCCTCAACTTTCACTAACACATCTTCAACCACTCCTTCAGCATAAGATATAGAACGATCGGCCATTTGGAGACAAATAGATGTAGGTTTGATCTCTCCAATATCCAATCTCCTAAAAATGGACAATGGCATCAAATTGATGCTAGCTCCAAGATCACATAAGACATTTCCAAACTTTTTCCCTCCAATCACACATGCTATTGTGAAGCTTCCGGAATCCTTCTTTTTCAAAGGCATTTTCCTTTAAATCACCACACTAACCTCCTCCGTTAGGCTAATTGTTTCAAATGAACCAAACTTTCTCTTGTTAGCAACGACATCCTTCAAAAACATCACATATCCGGGCATATCTCGAAGTGCATCAAGTAAGGGAATGTTGATTTGTACTTTGTTGAATATCTCCAAGAATCTCATCAACTTTTTGTCAACCTTATGCTTGGCTAGACGATGAGGAAATGGAGCCTTTGTAATAACATCCTTGGTAGGAAGAGAGGCCTTTACTAACACTGCCTTAGGAGCTTCTCCTTGCACTTCTTTCCTTGAATTCTCTTCATTGGTAGGAGACTCCTCATAGGGTATATCTTCAACAAGGACTTCCTCTTTTCCACTTCCGGATGTAGCATGATTCTCATAGGCTCTTCCACTCCTCAATGTGATAACATTGCATTGGTTCTTTTGGTTTACCTCCGTATTACTTGGAAACTTTCCCGGAGTATGTTGAGTGGTGGCTTGGTTAGCCATTTGACTTATTTGGCCCTCCATCATCTTCACTTGCTTTGTCAAAGAAGTGAGAGAATTCTCCAATGCACTCACCTTTTGCCCGGTTTGTGTGATAAACGAGCTTTGTTGATTTGCCATTTGTTGGACAAGTTGCTCAATAGAAGGAGATGTTTTCTTCAGTTCTTCAATTACTCCTTGAGAAACGGAGAATCCGGGAGGTGGAAATTGAGCGTTGTTAGGATTTTCGTAGGAGAGATTGCGATCCGGTTGTTGGGATTATAGGCTTAATAGCCTCCTTGATAACCATACGAATTGCCTCTTTGCGGCCTTCCTTGGAATCCTCCTTGTTGTCCTTGGAAACCTCATTTGTTGAAATTTCCATATTGCCTTTGGTTAACAAAATTCAAGTCTTCACTTCCACAAGGCTCCAAGTTCTCTTGATATTGATGAACACTTTAAACTTGAGCTGGAGATTGAGCTTTCCTCTCTTCTTTATATTGCTTCTTCATATTAGCAACTTCCATTGCCAATGCTTCAAACTTATCATCATCAATAGAAGCAACCTTCCTAGAAGGGGACCTTTCCATTGGCCATTGATAGCTATTGGCGGCCATCTCTTCAATAATCCTCAAGGCTTCCTTGGCATTTTGATTCACTAGACATCCTCTGGAAGTAACATCCACGATGCTCCTTGTGTGTGGTGTGAGACCACTATAAAAACTGGTAATTTGTTGACCTTCCGTGAAGCCATGTTGAGGACATTTTCTCAAAAGCTCTCTATACCTCTCCCATGCTTCAAACAAAGTCTCATCGCCTTGTTGAAAGAAATGTGAATTATCGGAAATAAGCTTTTGAGCTTTTGATGCTGGGAAGTATTTAGAGAGGAAGGCCTTGCATAGATCATTCCATGTGTGAATGTTTGCTTTGTTTAGTCCTTTATACCAATCCTTGGCCCGGTCCCGTAGAGAAAACCCAAACATCCTCATGCGAATAACATCATTTGAAACTCCATTAAGCTTGATAGTATCGCAAATATCAAGGAAGATACCAAGATGGGCGTTCGGATCCTCTATAGGACTTCCACCGAATTGCTCACTCTTCACCATTTGGATGAGTCCGGATTTGAGCTCAAAATTATTAGCATTGATCGTCCCCCATTCTCCTCCTTGAAATTGTTCCGTTGGAGATTGGAACATATGGTTGAGAGGAGGTGGTTGAGCCTCATTTGCCCTCATTTCTTGCTCTTCCTTACATGCTCTAAACTCTTCCATTTCTCTCATAAGAGCTTCCATTGCTTGATTGTTAGCCATTTCTTGATTTTCAATAGAATTCCTTCTTCTATGCCTTCTTTCAAAATTCACGATCAAAGGTTGAACAAGTCTTCCTTTAGACCTTGTGTGCATAAACCTACAAAACAAAAATTAAAAGAAACAATGCTTGAATTAGTAACTCAATAACCAAATCGACTATTGAAACTCAAACTAAGCATTCCCCGGCAACGGCGTAAAAAATTGACCCCCCCTCACTTTAGGGGTGAGGGTAGAGAGCAATAATAATCAATTATAGTATAATTGAGTCGAATCCACAAGGAATGCTAGGTCATTTAAGATTCAAGTAGTAATCTAATTATCTAACTACTATTCAAGCTTACAAGTGACATGTTTTTGTGTTTTTGATTAGCTAATGAGAAATATAAAGTAAGTAATAAACTAAATAACAACTAATATCAAGAATTAACAAACAATAGTAGAAAACTTGGTTCCAAATATAATCCGATAATCACTAGAGGCCTAGGTTTTAGGATTTGCTTGGATTAGCCATTTTAATCTAATTCACATGGGAGTTCTATATATAGTAAACATCAATTTTTCTCTCGAAGCAACCAATATTTGTGGATTAACCTATGACATCTATCTCCGACTAGGACTCAAGATGCATAAATTAACTCTAAATAGCTCAATTAATATCTAGAAGCTCCTATTAGCAAGAATTACTAATATGTTGTGATTTGATGCTAAGTGCTATGAATTAAAGCCTACTAAGCATTTAACCAAACACCTTGTATGCAATCAATGATGGCCAATCAATCATACAATAAAATTAAGTCCCAAACCACAAGACATATGAATTAGAAGGTAAATCTAACAACAAAACCTAAAAACCCAAGGATTTAGATCATATCTTCATATATTGGAACCAAAGGAAATTTAGCTAGATATAATTGAAGGAATTAAACCATAAAAAGTAAATAAAACCATGCTTAAAAGAAAGAGAATTTAATAAGGAAGAAGAAAATGGTCTTGAATCTTCAATCCACAAAGTAATGCTCTCCAAATCATCAAAATACTATAAAGGAAAGAGAGAAATGTTTCTAGGGTTCTAAGAATATTAAATGTGCAAAATCTCCTTCAAAAAGGTAAGAATTTGGGGTTAAAAATATTGAAAATTGTGTATGGGTTGAATTCAGTCAAACCGGGATGAAACGGAGCGAACCGGCATGAATCTCGCGTAACCGGCGGTCCATGGGCGGGGCACCGGCGGTCCAGTGGACCGCCTGGACCGCCGGTCTGGACCACATGTGGCTCTGTGGTAAACGGTGGTTCAGGTGCTGTGAACCAGCAGCCCAGTGGACAACTGGTTTACCGCTCATCCGTCCTCTCTTGCGTAATGTTTTCGTTTTCGCTCGTTTTCTCTCGTCCGAACTCCGATTTATGAACCGCTTTTTGCTACGGCTTCCTAACGAACTCCTCTTAGACGTGGAATGATCAAAGTTGCTAAATGAGTTCTTCATCAACCTGCAAAAAAGACACAAAGAGACTCGAGAGAATGAGGAAAATATAAACGAACTTGAACTTGTGAAACCCTAACTCTATAAATTCAAATTCCACATTTTTAACCCTAGGTTTCACACTAATTAAGCTCAATTCTTCCTCGTTTCTAGCCTTCAAACCTTAGCCACATGAATACTCTCCAATTCTTACAAAAATAGATTGAAACCAAGAGAAAACGAGAGAAATGTAAAGTATGCTATAAGTATAAAAAACTCTAGCATCACTACCATTTAAGCACATAAATCGAGACTCAAACACATTCAAACGCACTCAACATGCACATAAAATACGTGTTAATCATTATGCTAGCTTAAAGTTCGTATGTTAAACTTGCCAAATTAATTGTCTCAGAAATTCTAAGTGTGGAACAGATACTATACCCTCCTCCATCCTCGATTTTGAACACTTTCCTTGCTCAAATGAAGAAACTCAGAACATGAATGTTGTTTTTTATTGTCTCAGCTTTCTATTGATAGCTTGCATTCCTAAAATGGCCAAGTTATGAGAAAGTTATGATAGTTCAAAGTCATGTGTTCAATATGTCAAATACCCTATGCCCAGATTTTTATTTCTTAATGAGGAATTAACATCTTTCAATGCACACGCTCCAAATTCATGAAACTCATATGATATCAAACCTTATGTCTTAGCTTCAAGATTCTATAGCCATTGTTCTTTTTCTACTTCACATGAATAAGCTATAGACTTATTTCCAAGTTCACTCCAGAATGCATTCTTGTACATTAAATGACAAAGATCACCCATTATCTTTTGATTCACTTGTCTTCGGAAGCTCAAATCAGCCTCTTGTGGAAGATAATCTCCTTAGTTTTCCATTAATGTATCATGATCCTAGAATGAAGCTTATTTGTTTAAGCTATGACTCATTCATTGAACTTATACCCTTCAGTCTTGATGTGTGTTTGAGCTCCAATGATTGAATTGTTGTGATCAAATGGCACGTTGGAATTCCTTGAACCCACTTCCATGATCAAGACAAACGTCTTAACTTTTATCAAAGAATTCAAAAAAACTATTACTTGATCAACATTTGAAGCCTCTATGATCAATTTTTGGATCATGATTAATCTACCATTTGGCTAAGTACATAAACTTGAAGTTCAAACTCTTTGATTAAGCTTAAAGCTTAAATGTTTATCCCTATGACTCAATAGCTTCCTATCATCCATTTTACACTTGTTATATGATAAGGGATAAGCATAAGAGAGTAATGGATTAAGACAAGGATGAGGATAAGTTATTAGGGGGTCAAGTATACGCGAAACTGTAAGTGCAAGCATACTTATAAAGTCAAGCTAGTATTAACCTGTTATATGTAAGTAGGTTGCTAGCTTCGGAGACAAGGCAACAAGAAGAGCCAGAGATTGCTTGCTTGCTTGTGCTCATTTAAAGAGTGAGCTTTATTTTTCTAAAGATAGAAAAGTTACAATTAAGAGTTCGAGTATAAATATAAGATGATTTCAAGGAAGCTGGGAATAAAATTCCGTTATTCAAAAAACGATTCTACATACCTAATAGCGAAGAATCGAAGGACTTATACAACACACGTAGGAAGCACTAACATATATTAAGATTTGCTTGTAGAATGATTTTGGCATGTCAGAAGGCGAACGCGTTACATCAATGACCTTATGGAAAGCTGCAATCGTTAGAGATTTCGCAAATGGAAGTGGGATCATATTACTATAAATTTTGTGACTAGACTGTCAGAATCTAAAAGAGTAATTACAATTATTTTCAGCCCCTCATTAGGAACTTCACAAGCCAAATTCTTATGCGAACTAGGCAAGAGTGGACCCTTAGGCAAGTAGCACTTGAATATAGGAGCGCCCAAGGCATGATTTCTTCATTTACCTCAGAAACATTCCTGAATATGAGGGGGGCTCAAGATTGTCAGAAATCTTATGCCAATGTAAGAAGAACATAGCTAGCATTCAAGATAGAAAATAAAGTTTTCTTCAATGTTTCACCTTCAAAATGAATTCATCGATGCAAGTTTAAAGGGAAGCTTAAACCCAAATATATAGGATCTTTTAAAATTTCCTTGAAAAGAGATAGGTCCCGTTGCATATAGATTAGCTTTGACAAGAAGCTTTAGCAATACTTATAATGTATTCCACGTGTTGCAATTAAGAAGGTAAGTACATGATTCCAAACATGTCATCTACCAAGAAGAAGTGATCCTCAGATGATATGAGTTATAAAACGAAACTAAAAGCGATATTAGATCGAAAAATTTAATAATTGAGAAATAAGTCGATCGCCCTAGTTAGAGTTCAACACAGACACCATGGTTAAGAAGTGTCGACGTGAGAAATCGAAAATAAGATGAGAGAAGTATCCAAAAGCTCTATAAGGTAACTAAATTTCGGGACGAATTTTTTTTAAGGAGGGGAGGATGTAATACCCTGTAATTTATTTATCTTAATTAATGGAGGTTAGAGATTATTATAATAACAATCTATAATAGTTATAATAAAAAGAGGAAATAGTGAGATAATGAAGAAGACAAAAATGAGAAGCATTGAGAAATTTAAGATTTTGATGAATTAGTTCTCGTTTCAGTTTCTACGACTTGAAATGATATGTTGAAGAAATATACTATATTTAATTATATAGTACAATAATTATCTGAAGTCAGTGAGATTTTTTTTAGTTAATCCTCGAAGACGAAAGTTATTACGAATTTAATTCGTATTTATTCTCTGTTTAAATTTTGACTATTGAGATATAGAATATTAAGTCCTTGTAATTTTTAGGACTTGAGGTGTGTGTGATGGAAGGATTATTTATGTTGGAGATGAGAGAAATGAGGATTTGGGAATTTATTTAAAAGATGTAAAATAACTTGCAAAAAAAAAAGAAAAGAAGAAAAGAAAAAAAAAATATAAATAATAATAAATAAATAAAAGGGAAGGATGGTTAACAACTTTTTCTTCTTTCCTTTATCACCACCACCGCCACTTTTTCTCTTCCTTCTTCCTTTCTTATTGCCACAACACACAGCGGCACATACACCCACCTCCATTTTCAGCTTTCAAAGCTTTTGGAAATCAAAAACAAAAATGTAGACAAGGGTTCGATTAAGTTTGTGGATTAAGGTAAGCTAGTTCTATTGTTATAATTTCTATGATTGAAGAAATAAAAGACATACCAAACTAGTGGAGAACAAGAATTCGAATTTGGTGATGAAGATATTATATGATCTTATTTTCTTTGAATTATGGGATTCTTATAGATTCTAAGAGGTTCATGTAGGATTAAATTTCAAAGAATTTCACTTTATCTTCAAGAAATCTAAAATTTGAACTAGTGAGGGAAATTTGGGGATTTTTCGATTTTGGATTTTCTTTTAAGGAATTGAATTAGATTATGAGTTTATATGATTGTAAGAAGTATGAATTTAATTGTGAGGAATTATAGAGGTCAATTTCATGATTTTCGAAACTAGGATTCTTGGTGAATTTAGAGATTTCTGATTTTGATTTTATTTCTTAAAATTCATGAAGGGGATATGAAACTGACATTGTTTGATGCTTAAAGTGAGTTTTTGGAACATTTTTGGAGGTGTTCTATGTTAAAAATGAAAATTGAAGTCTATAATAATTGGGAACTTTAACTCTTTAAGAGTTATATGTTCATATTGAAGCTTGGAAAATATTTCCTAGTCTACTTTAAGCTTATTTGAATTTATTGGAACTAGTATAGAAAAGGTTTGTAAACTTTTCTATATTTCTATTATTTCCCAACTTTGATTGTAGTTGAGTTTGGAATGATCGAATATGAGAAACGGGCACATAAATAAGTTTGATTATCAGTTATAAGTCAGGGGAATCATTTCTAAAATTTTAGACTTCATAATCAAGAACTAGATGAGCTTGAGAAATGATTGGAACATATATATACATATATGTGTTACAGCTTTATATGATGAAAATTAGGAAGCAAGGTATAATAGATAAGTTAAACTTATTATCGAACAAATTCTGGATAAAGTATCGATGTTTAGATTGTCAAGAAAGATTTAGAAAAGAAGATAAGAAGATAAGCTAAGTAGAAAAGATTATTTCCTATCTTATTTTCGTTTCTCTCTCACGTTTATTTATTCCCTCGTTTCAATGAAGGAACTAGCAGAAACTTGAGGATTGAAAATAACTGAGGAAGGAAGTGTAGTAGGAAAAAGCTAGCCGGAGTCAGGTGGGCTTCCGAACTAAAACGAAATGAATATGCCTCTATATGTATATGAGGATTATGCTTTTAAATGATTGACTTGTCAATGTTCAATGTTTATGTGTGATACCACCTACTGAGGAAGGACGATATCTGGTCCTTTGTGATGCAGGATTTGTGTACATGTTGTGATTGTGTGCTTTCCATTTATTTTGGTTGGCCGATCACGGTGATTAAGAGGGGCCTACCTCTCAACACATAAGATTATGTGATAGTAGTTGTGGTGCATACATGATGAATGATGATATGATTTATGACAGCTGTCTATGAAGTAAAAATATTTTAGCATGCACATGATATATTTTACAAAGAAATCTCTTGTGCTAAGCTTAAGAATGGCAAGTTCAATATATAACTCTAAGAAGAAGCTTCCAATGTTTTGGCATGTGTTCACTGAGTACTTTGTACTCAGCCCTGCATGTTATTTCTGCAATGTGCAGGCAAAGCCGGGATGAAGATGGGAGTGTGCTGAGGAGAGCTTTTGTTGTCATTTTGTGAAGTGTCTTCTTATAAATATGACGATGTCAGTAGTTCGAGTTCTAGGATTATATGTCTGTATACATGTAATACCTTTTGAAGATCCATTCCGCTGCAACACTCTGATGTTATTGTTGATGTTTTGACGAGCTCGAAGTTGATACTTAAATTCTTATCTTCACTAGGACTCCAAGATTACTTTACTTATTTCATTGGAAGTTATCTAATATTGTTAATGTATAAATGTTTGCTATTTCTGGATAACTTTTAATTATTGTTGAAAAGTTGTCCTAAGATTTTGATGCCCTTGAATGATCCTCTCTAGCTTGTTGTAAATGGGCAGGTATTATTTCAATTGATTTTAGTTTCCCTTGAGATAAATGTTGACTTGATCATTTTGGAATTGTTGTGGAGACTAATATCCCTCCTTTTGGTTCATTTGGTGAAGTAACTAAATATATCTCGAATATTTAGGCTCGTGATTCGTTTCTCTTTTCTTCATTAAGCGTGATGAGTTAAAACAAGATATAAGTTATTATTTGGATTGTGTAGTAGCTGCCCATTCCTTCATTTTCTAATCCGAAAGATGTTTAGTTTTTATTTATTTAGTCACATGTTACTCGATTTATATAGCCTTTAATTTAAATCGGGCTGTGACAAATGTAGGGACATTGGTTAAGGTAGAGAATTTTAGGCTAAGTGACTTAAATTCTCATCTAAGTTCATTTACCTCATTTTTTCTCCTTTCTAATTTTGAATTTCTTCATCTTCCACCTTATCCAATGTAACGCCCCGCATTTTACTTAACTAATTAGCTAATTAATCTCGATTTAAGTTAATTAATTCTGATTGATCGAGTTATATTATCAACTTCTAGTATTCAAAATTTCTATAACAATTTCTTAGAGTGCGATAATGGAATCGAGTAGCGGCTCGACTTCTATAAATTAATTTCTTTGAGAAATCGATAGAAGAGTGATAGAATCAAGTAGCAACTTGATTTCTATGTTATTTAGTATATCAATAAATAATTAGTATGCGAATAAACTCGAGTAAGAGATAGTTGTCGACTTCTCGATTTTATTTAACTGGTCCAAGGCCCAATTGATTTAATAGATCGGACCAAGGTCCAAGTGATTACGAGTTGGGCCAAGCCCATAATTAGTACACTAAGATAAGGATATATATATATTCTTCTTATCTATAAACCAAGAAGAAATCAATTAAACCTCTACTTTAGCCATTAGAAAGAAAGTATATTTAGTTATTACTAGTAAATAAGATAAGTAAATACTTGTATGTTTCCAAGTTATTCAGACCCCAACGTCTGATCAAGAGTAGACAAATAACAGTATTCCAAACCTCTAGTACACCTCTACTTTTTATAAATAACACTTAAACAACATTTAGCCCAAAGTGGAAAGCATCATCTCCTTGAGAGAACCGAAACCCAGCTGCAGCCTGTAGCACCTCCATGTGTGTGTTTAACCTACAAAATGAAAAAGAACAGGTCAACTAATAGCTACAAAATAATCCAGATTTCAACCTGTGACGTGAAACAAATACCTTAAGCTTAGACAGGAATTAGAGCAGTCCTTGGACGCCTCTTCACAGCTTCAACACAGCCTTGCTACCCCTTTTGGGTACCTGCAAGAGAGAAAAAAAGAAAAGAAAAGGGGAAATTAGTCTAGTAAAGACAATAAGGGAAGAGAACCAAGGCCTGCAATTAAAAGACAAGTAACAAATCTGCAAGAATCCTTCAAATAGGAACAAGAATATCACAAATTAGGCATCCTTGAGAGACTACAAACCATTTCTCCTAAGTCAACCTTCCCCTTCTAAACCAAGAATCTCAAACAAGACACTATATACTCACCCTCCCCATCCAAAAATCAGCACCATACTTCAAACACTCACCAAAGTTTTCAAACACCAAAGAAAGAACCGAGAAAGGATAGAATCAAGATAAAGCAAGAAGAAAGATAGAAGGGGAAGAGCTAGCAACTACAGCCCAACTACTTCAAGGTAATAGCCTTAGAACATCAATTAAACATATCATGTTCAGATTCTAAAACCTTAAAAATATTACAGCTTCAAGACATTCCCTTTCCAGCATGCAAATTCAGCTTCAAGACATTCCCTTTCCAGCATTCTAAACCTTAAAAATATTACAGCTTCTACTAGTTGAACACGTCAAGCATGATTAGTAGACCTCCAAACTCGGAATTCATGAACAAGCATGCCAATATCCAGATTTATCACATTAAACATGATTCTTTTCTAGACTTAAAAACATACAGAAGATTAACCTAAAGAAAACCTAGCTTAGTGTTAGAAAATCCGAACCTCTGTCGAGGCGCAAGGCCCCGACGACAAAGAAGTTGATGGTAGCAAACCCATGCTGGAATGAGGTTGCCGCAGCAGCACCGCCTCGACGTCGCAGCTCCTAACCAGCAAGCAAAGGAACAAGAACTAGAGACCTATTAGAAATTAAATAAAATTATCCCTAACCTAAACATCGATGAATCGAAATAGGAACCAGAGAATTAGAACCCAAAAATCCTCTAACTAAATGAAAACTTAATTAAATAAACAAAAAGGATGGTCAGTGGTGGCCTCACTGCCGTTGAACTCTTAATCGGAGAATAATCGGGATGAATGTTCCCTAGTTCTTTTGAACTAGGGTTTTTAATATGCGAATCGACGGGAAGAGCCGAGCACCGCGGGAGTTGCAGCCGGTCAAATGGAGGGCCACCAAACCGGAGATGGGCTCATCAACGAGAGCCGAGCTTGCTGGACCAAACGAGACCGCACGGTGCCCTCCGACGGCGACGCCATCTCACCGCTGCAGCAGGAACTCGACAGGACCGAGTATTTTCACCGGAGATCGGCTGAGAAAAGTTTTCCCCAATTTCAGAATTAGGGTTCCCGATTTGGGACAACCAAGAACTCCACAATTAGAGAAATGGGCAAGGAAGGAGTGGAAACAAATTGACGGCAACCCATTAATAAAGGCGCCGCTCGAAGTTTCGCCAGAAGAGACGACCGGAGATGGGCTGTGCTAGAATGAGAGAACCAGAGTTAGAGACGAAATCGCAAGAGAAGAGAAGACGAGAGGCGTAGCACGAATGAACAAGAAACAAGGGCTGGACTAAAGTCTTTCCCTTTTGAAACCGGGTCGGGCCGGGTTCGGGTTGTGCATACGGGCCGGGTCACATGAAATTCGGTCTGGGCCAGGGATTCGGGCTGAGAATTGTTCCTCTAGTGGGCCGGATTTGCCTCTCAACAGGGCCAAAAGCTATTAAATAATCCGCGAGCCTAAATCGAGATTCATCATAGATCGAGAGAACATTAAATGAATCGTTTTCCACTTTCGATTAAATTTCGATAATCGTGAGGAATATTTATTTCACAACTTCACTAATTAACTTAAGATAAGTTAATTAACCAGATTTATTAACTAAAAGTTAATAATTATGCGAATGATTAAGCTAATCAATCACACATTTACAAGC
The DNA here is from genome assembly GCA_001642375.2 of Mentha longifolia. Lineage (NCBI taxonomy): Eukaryota > Viridiplantae > Streptophyta > Magnoliopsida > Lamiales > Lamiaceae > Mentha > Mentha longifolia. The sequence continues at coordinate 24,645,694 of CM038115.1, forward strand.
AGTAATCAATCTAGTTTAGCAATAAATCAAAGATTTGAATTATTGATAAAAATCTTAAGAACCATTCACATAACGGGATTTATAACCCCAGCTTAGATAATAGTAACTACATTACTAGATTTAGAATAACCTCCGATCAACATTAGAGCAAAATATCTTAAATAAGATTCCATTCGTTAGAATACCTATCTTACCTCGATTTTAATCGAAGGTCACAAGGAGGAAGGACCATAGCTGAAGCAAGGGTCAGACCTCGTAGCAATCAAAAAGAGCAACGAGGTGGGCTTTCTATAAAACCAAGCATGTTTTATTATATTCAGTAGTTCTTCTAAAGCATTGTCATGCCATAAATGTTTTCAGTTTTTGTATGATGCCTATCTGTTAAATGGCGAAATGCCAATTCATAAATCGAATTCGGGTCCTTGAATGATCAGCTATTATTCTTGGACTAGTGTACACATTGATCATGTCATTCAGATAGTGACCGGTCCGGTGACCGAGTGAGGTGGCCAACTCCTCGGGCACAACAAACTCAGATATGGTAGAATACTACAGAACTTAGTCTGCGCAGACACTTTTAAGATAACTCAGTTTTTCGTGAACATAGGCCTTTCAATAAAACCCTATGCTTCACTATGAATGGCCTGACAATAAAAATGTTTTGGGCATTGTGGCCACTGAGTACTCCGTACTCACGCCCTGTACATTATTTTCAATGTGTAGGTTGAGCTGGATGACGGAAGAGTGACCAGCGATGTTTTGTCGAAGTTAGCGATTAGTGTAGTTGATGAACACTCTTGGTAATACGTGTGTCCATACATGTATTTCCACACATTTCCGCTGCGTACACTCTAATATTCTGAATTATTTTCAATTTGGTTGTAATCTAAGTCAGAATCATGACAAATCGCGTCGTACTACTTTCAACTATTATGCCCACTTATCGATGTTGCTTTATAATTTGTTAGCGTCAAATCTCGAAATTTCACTTCCTTTTCTTTATTATTCGTTAATTCCACCATAGTCACGAATCACCGAGCTTAGCTATTAATTAGTAAAGTGCGGTCGTGACATCCAATCTCCTTTTTTTTCAATGAACACCCATGCTTCTATCAAATCTCGTCACATCAAAAGAAACACTCCTTTATGCTCTTATTCTTTCTTTTTCTTGTAAGGACATTTTTTTTAAGAACTTTGTTCTTATCCTTTTCTTTTCTAACATTGAACTTATAGGAGTTGTAGGTCCCGATAGGTATTCATTGGTGTATGGGGGGGGGGGGAATACACCAATTCGCTAACAGTTTTGACTTTAGAAACAAAAATCGATCTTACTGAGTTGTCAGCTCAGCTTATCAGTGCAGCTCGGTTTATCCAGCTCAGTCAGTAAACTGGTGAGCTTGCTAAACCGAACAGTGTGCGGAAGTTTGGTGGACAGGTTGGCTACCTCTTAGAAAATTCTTTCTTTGGTCTGAATATTTGTGCAGGTTGATTATATCAATGAAGTGCAATGCAATGAAGGTTAATTGAACATTGTAAGGTCAACTGTTAATAAAAGATAGAGAAAGAGAGATCGAGACAGTCGATTTAGCGTGGTTCGGGAAACGTCCCTACATCCACGTCAGATACCGTCGTATCTGAAATTCCTTACTTCTCTCTTATTTATACTGGCTGAGTACCAGCCTCAACCTTCGTCAATCTTTAGACTTGAGCCGAGCACGAGTTCTGGGTCGTGACCCTTACAACCTTTCATACATTCTTACATACAACCTTGCAGCTAAACTAACAGATTCTTCTTTACTTGGACGAATATTTAGTAAGCTTGTGGAGAGTATTCTGTGAGGTTCCAGAATCTGAAATCTTGAAGGTCTCAACACTCGGGAAATGGCTTGGATTCGAGTGTTGAGTTTGGCTTTGAAGCGTAAAGATTTCTGGATAGATTTGGCTTTGAAACTCTGGTTTCCTCTCTTTATTTTTCTCTTTTCCCCATCTATTTTTTTTCTTATTTCTCCACTCCGATTCTGGGATGGCTTGAAGTATTTATATGACTCCAATTTAAATTAGAGTCGTTGGAGTTGCAGAGGTGTCAGAACCGTACTGCTGATTGGACTTCTAGCCGTTGAGGTTTGCTGTACAGCTTGAACCATCGAGGTTGGCAAGGCACAGCTTAGGTCGGACTGGGAAGGTCGACCTTTTGTACCTCAAGCTGTCTTTATTTTCTGTGGTCTTCAAGCTTGATCTTTGTATTAGAATCTTCACCTTGAGAAGCTGTTGACTAATAGCAGCTTGACTCACAGCAGCTTAACTAAGCATATTGGCTTCAGCAGGTTGGCCTATGCAGGTTCCTCAGCATACAGGTTCCTCAGCATGCAGGTTGGCCTCTCAGGAGGTTGGCCTCAGCATGCAGGTTGGCCTATGCAGGTTCCTTAGCATACAGGTTCCTCAGCATGCAGGTTCCACAGCATGCAGGTTGGCCGCAACATGCAGGTTGCACAGCATACAGGTTGGCCTCAGCATGCAGGTTCCTCACAGGAGGTTGGCCTCAGCATGAAGGTTCCTCAGCATGCAGGTTCCTCACAGGAGGTTGGCCTCAACATGTTGAGCTTCCTAGACCTCAAACTATCTTCAGTCTCTTTGTAACCTTCGTGTGAGATCTTCTGGCATAGTAAGAGCAGGTTACATAGACAGATTACATAATGGAACAGTATGACAGGTTTGAGTAGATTAGGTACAGGTTGCACTTCCAACCTTGACCTTTACATGAGCAACCTGTCTGAGTAAAGCTTGACTGATCCAAACACGGAGACCAGCCTGTTCCTATCAATCCTATAACTAAGTCCTATAACTAAGTGTGGTTTCTAATAACATCATCAAAACTAAACTAAACAGGGTTCCCAACATGAGTGTTCTTTTAACTCATAACACTTTCCAAGACCCTTCACCGTCACCCACAATTCTTCATGAATTTTCAACTTTCAACATGATTCCCTTAACCATCCTTCACCCCCTCTCATCCGGTTTTAGAATGAATAAGCTTATTAAGGCTCAAAATGGGACAACTAGGGTTATGAAAGATTGGTTAGTGTTTGGGGATTAAGGGCTATGAAATGATGGCCTAGAATCATCTTCTAACTACACATACATGTAGCACTTCTAACATGAGTATCAAGGCAAGTTCTAGCAAAGAAAATGTAATGCATGACCAAGCTCACATGAAAGGATATTAACTATGTAAGATGCATAGTTTTTAGGCTCAAAATCCTCCCAAGCTTTTTGCCTAGAGTCTAAGTGCCTAAGATCAATCATTCCAAGCTATTCAAGTGAAGTGACCTAATCATGCTTGACTTTTTAACTTGAAAATTTTCAAAAATATTTCCACTTTTTGCATAATCATCAGCATCTCACTTAAAAGCACTTGAGTAAATAAACACGATCTTCACACTCAAGCATGCAAGCATCCAATTCAAACATTTAATTTTTCAAAACTTTTCCAAAAATTCTCCATTATGAGCTCACATCAACAAACCGCATTAACCAAAGAAGGAATTTTCATCAATTAAGCTCATCGACCCAAACTCATCAACAAACAAACATCATTTAAACAAACATTCTTTATTTAACCCCTAATCAACCACAATCATCAAGCAAGCCTAAGCATATAATCAATGAAATCATAATGACACCACATCACATAGAAACTTGAAAAATCAAGAATAAAGTAATTTAAATTCCTTATCCTACCCCCTCCCCTAAACTTATTTTAGATCATAAAGTCTAAAATGAGTTTAGGGGGGAGAATCATAAGAAATTCAAATTACACTTACAAAGGTCCAAAGCTATGTTGAAAGTGGTTTCGAAAGCCATTCAATCCTTTGCTTGCTTGATCGGTTTGATTCTCTTCCTTCACTCATTCCAATCACGATTCGACCTCGTGCAATGACAATGAAACACATGGAACTTTGTGAAGTAGAAATGAACTTAAAAATAGGAAGTATTAGCATAGAGATAAGTAACAAGTAAGAAACGATTAAATCAAAAATAAGAAACAAAAACTAAAATCAAACTAAAGAAACTAACTAAAATGAAAAAGAAAAGGATAGTTGTTGGGGTGCCTCCCAACTAGCGCTTAGTTTAATGTCGTTAGCTCGACGATACCTCTTTGCTCTTTTCAAGGGACTTGAAATGAAGTCCATCCTCGATCAAGCATCGACCTCTCACTTTCCACTCCAACCTTGTTCGGCTTTTCTTCATTTACTCGAAGGATGAGACTCCCTTCAAGCACATCAACTAAAGCTCGACTTGTTGCAAGAAATGGCCTTCCAAGGATGAGTGGAGTCTCCCAATCCTCCGGCATGTCAAGGATAACGAAATCCACCGGGAAAACAAACTTCCCGACCTTGATAAGCACATCCTCTACAATCCCTCTTGGATGTGTGATTGATCGGTCCGCCATTTGAAGTGTCATTGAAGTAGGCTCAAAGTTACCAATCCTCAACCAATTGTATATGAAAATGGGCATCAAATTCACATTTAAACCTAAATCACACAAAGTTTTGCTAAATGTCCAACCACCAATCTCACAAGGTATTGTGAATTTTTCGGGATCATTCTTCTTGTTCGGAATCTTCTCTTGTAAGCGAGCTCTACATTCTTCCGATAACACAATGGTTTCACCCTTATCAAATTTCTTTTTCTTTTTAACCACATCCTCCAAGAATTTCTCATGATCCGGAATTTCACTCAACAAACCAATCAAAAAAGCTTTTATCTCCAATTTCTTGAATGCATCTAACAAATCATCTTTCCTCTCATGCAAATTCTCATCAATAGGCTTAAGGGAAGATGCTAGATTATCCAAGCAATTCGGTTCCATATGCTCATGAGAAACTTTAGAAGATAGAGTAGAAGGAGTACCTTTTTGATTCTTCTTGTGAACACTCTCCTTCTCTATAGGTTCTTGAGCACCAAGTTTACTCCTCAACTTTGAAGCTTCATAAGCATCCTTCCTTCTTTGTAGATCTTTTAGCTTATCAAGACGCTCATCAAAGGGAATTACCTTTGAAATCCTCATTCTTGAATAGTAATCATGAATGTCCCAATTTGTCCAACCTTCTATAGATTGAATAATTAGACAAAGATCTATGATTCTTAGATTGGACTCATCAAATTCTATAAGATTGCTCTTAGAAAAATTCGGAGATTTCCCAAAAAGTATATGTGAAGGTGTCGAAGAAACTTCACTCACTACATGAATGGCATTGCATTGTTGCTTCGGGTTTTCTTGAGCCTTGCTAGAGGATTCTCCGGCCTTTTGTAGAGCATTCACTTGGTTGGCTATTTGCTTTACTTGTCCTTCAAGCATCATTACTTGCTTAGCAAGAGTTGTCACCGAAGTAGCAATGGTTGACACCGAATTCTCCAAGGCATTGACCTTTTGACCGGTTTGAGTGATGAAGGTACTTTGTTGATAGGTCATTTGTTATTAATTTGCAATCACTTGTTGAAGCAATTGATCCATTGAAAAAAGAGTCTTCTTGGGTTCTTCAATCATCCCTTGAGAGATGGAAAATCCAGAAGGTGGAACTTGAGCATTATTTGGATTTCCATAGGAGGGATTGGGATGATTCCTAGTGTTGGGGTGGTAAACCAGGTTACCACCTTGATTGCCATAAGAGTATCCAATTTGTTGATTCCCTTAGAATCCCCCTTGGTGTCCTTGAAATCCTTGCTTGTTGTAATTGCCATAAGGCCCTTGATTGACATATCTCACGTCTTCACTTCCATTGAACTCCATGCTCTCTTGAATTCGAACACTCTTGACCTCCTTCTTGGATCTTCTTTCTTCTTCGAGCTCTCTTTTAAGAATGGTGTATTGGGAAGCTAACTCATCCTATCTTGCATCTTCAAGAATAGAATTCACCTTCTTCGTAGGGCCCATTTCCATTGGCTATTGATAACTATTGGCCGCCATCTCTTCTATAATCCTCAAGGCTTCTTTTGCATCAACTATGCTCCTTGTGTGTGGAGAGAGTCCACTATAGAAATTCATTATTTGTTGCACCTCGCTAAAGCTATGTTGAGGGTACTTGCGTAGCAAGTCCCTATACCTTTCCCACACCTCAAATAGTTTCTCATCACCAAATTGGGAGAAATGAGAAATTTCCGAGATGAGCTTTTGTGCCTTTGAAGGTGGAAAGTACTTGGCAAGAAATGCCTTGCACAACTTCTCCCACGTGGTGATTTTGCTCTTATCAAGATTTTTGAACCACTCTTTGGCTCGATCCCTTAAGGAAAAATTGAATAGCTTCATCCTTATAGCATCTTCTAGCACTCCATTATGCTTCACCGTATCATAAATCTCCAAGAAAGTGCTCAAGTGAGCATTAGGATCCTCATTTGGCCTTCCACCAAATTGTTCCGATTGGACCATTTGGATAAGGCCGGTCCTTATCTCAAAATTGTTTGCATTGACACGAGATCCCCATACTCTTCCTTGAAATTGTTGGACCGGAGCCTCAAACATTTAATTTAGTGGAGGTAGAAGCTCCTCGTTTGCTCTTCGGTCATGCTCATCAAGCCTTGCCCTCATATCTTCAAATTCCTTCATTAGAGCTTCCATATTTGGTATATTAGCTCCCATCTCTTGTTCTTCAATAGAATTTCTTCTCCTATGTCTCCTTTTAAAAGCTAGTACCAAAGGCTCAACGATTTTACCTTTGGATCTAGTGTTTTTGTGTTTTTGATTAATTAATGACAATGAAAGTAAGTGACAAACTTAAAATTCAACTAAGCAAGCAACAAGTATTCAAAGGACAAACTCAATATAGAAAGAAAGTGACTCCAATTATACTTCAATTGAGTCTAAGTGATAGGGATGTAACACTCTAACTAGAATTAACCATTTTAATCCAATTTCATGTGGGAAATCTCCTATGTATGATTCATTCAACTCTCGTTGCAACTAAATCAAGTGGATTAATGAATTACCTAATTCTGATTAGGACATTAAGTAATCATTAACTCGCAATAGCACATGTAGTTCTTTAGCCCTACTAATCCAACCCTCCTAAGCATTAGATCAAACACTTGATATGTAACTATGGTGATCAATCACAATTACATAATAAAACATAGCCCCAAGATAAATGAACATGAAATTAGAAGGTAAATTCATAGATTAGAGCCTAATCCCATCACTTATCCCTAACCTATATATAATTGGAATCATAAAGAGAACTAGCTAGACATGATCAAGGAAACTAAACCATAAAAAATGCATAAAACCATAATCAAAAGTTAGAGAATTCAATAAGGAAGAAGAATATGGTCTTGGATCTTCAATCCACAAAGTAGAGCTCTACAAATCTTGAAATTACCAAAGTTGAAAGTTTAAATCTAATTTAGGGTTCTAAGAGAGTGTTCAAGTGTAACAGATCTTCAATTGAGGAAAATTTGGGGTTAATATACACTAAAAATGAATTTGGAGACGAGTTGGATCGAGTTTGGTCTAGCCAAACTCAGTCAATAAGTAGAGGAGGCGCTTGACCGGCAATCTGTGGAAGGGTGGCCGGCAGTCTGTCAAACCGCCGTGATAGACCGCCGTCTTCTCTGTTACTGTTCATGGCTGGCCGACGGTTTGAGGAGGATTTCCGGCGGTTTGGCAAACCGCCGGCCAACCCGCTGGTTTTCCTTCTCTTGCGCAACTTCACCGTTTTCACTCGTTTTCTCTCGTCCAAACTCCGATTCTCGATCTGCTTTTTGCTATGGCTTCCTAACAAAATCCTCCTCGACATGAAATAGTTCAATTGGCCAAATAAGTTCTTTATTTTTCCTGCAAAAAGCATAACAAGACTCGAGAAAATAAGGAAAACGTGAATGCGAGCAAACTAGTAAAACCCTAGTCATATCACTTGAAACTCCATATATTTAAACATGAATTTCACTCTAACTAAGCTCAACATGCACATAAAATATGTGTTAATCAATTGCCCCAGAGGATCAACATAAAAACGGCTTTCACGTGTCCCTATGGAGTGTTTGCTTATAGAAGGATGACTTTCAGTTTGTGTAATGCTCCGGCTACTTTTCAAAGGTGCATGATTTCCATTTTTAGGGGTTTGATTGAGAATATTATGAAAGTGTTCATGGATGACTTCTCAATTTTTGGAAAGAGCTTTGACGCATGCTTGGATAATCTTACAGAGGTCTTGCAAAGATGTAAGGACACTTCTCCTATCCTAAATTGGGAGAAGTGTCACTTCATGGTTAAGGATGGGATTGTGCTTGGGCACAAGGTTTCTAGTGCCGGTTTGGAAGTTGATAGAGCCAAGATCGTTGCCACAGAGAAACTTCCACCCCCAAAAAATATGAAATCTATTCGAAGTTTCTTAGGGCATGCGGGGTTCTATTGAAGATTCATAAAAGATTTCTCAAAGATCACAAAGCCACTTTGTTCTCTTTTGCAAAAGGATGTGAAATTTGTATTTGATGATAAGTGCTTGGAAGATTTTGAAACATTGAAAAAAGCCCTCATCTCTACTCCTATTCTAATCAAGCCAAATTAGAGTGACTCTTTTATTTTGAAATGTATGCAAGTAATTGGGCTTTGGGAGTTGTGTTGGGACAAATGAGGGTTAATGTGTATTGAGTAATCCATTATGCAAGTAGGACATTGGATGGAGCTCAAAGGAACTACACAACAACGGAAAGAGAATTTCTAGCTATTGTCTTTGCTTTTGAAAAATTCCGGTCTTACCTTGCGGAAATCATACCATTGTGTATGAAATCATACCATTATGTGCGGAAATCATACCATTGCGGAAATCATACCATTGTGTGCGGAAATCACACGGCTATTTGACATCTTGTTACAAACAAGGATGCTAAACCTCATCTCATTCGTTGGATTCTTCTATTACAAGAATTTGACATGGAGATTCGTGATAGAAGAGGTCATGATAATGAGTTAGCCGATCACATGTCAAGACTTGAAAAGCTGGTTGAAGGTGAAGACTTAAGATTGAGTATCAATGATTGTTTTCCGGATGAGAGGATTATGGTATTGAAATGCAAGGATTCTTAGTTTGCCAACTTTGCTAACTACCTTGTGCTTCAAGAATTGCCGCCAAATCTCTCGGATTATCAAAAGCAAAAATTCCTTCGTGATGTGAAATTCTATTATTGGCAAGATCAATATTTATGGAGGAGATGTGTCGATGACCTCATATGTAGGTGTGTTATGGAAGGTGAATGACTCAAAATCATTGAGAATTAGTGGACCAAATGGGGGCTACTTTGGAGCTAACCACACGGCTTTGAAGGTATTCCAATGTCGTTTCTATTGGCCTTATATTTTTAGAGATTATCAAGCATTTGTGAAGTCTTATCATAGATGTCAACGTTTGGGAAACATTTCGAAGAAGGATGAAATGCCTCAACACTTCATGCTTGAGGTGAAATTATTTGATGTTTTGGAAATCGACTTCATGGGGCCATTTTTGAGTTCTAATCATTTCACCTACATTCTTCTTGCCATTGAATATGTTTCTAGGTGGGTAGAGGTCGTTCTAACCATGACAAGTGATTCCAAGGTCATGATCAAGTTCTTGAAAAAGAACATTTTAACTCGGTTTGGAACCCCGAGAGCTTTGCTTAGCGATGGGGGGTCACATTTCAACAACAAGTGGTTGGGAAGTTTGCTTGCAAAGTATGGTGTTAAGCATAAGATCACTTATCCCTATCACCCTCAAGCTAATGGTCAAGCCGAGCTTGCAAATTGAGAGATCAAGCAAACCCCTGAGAAGACGATTACAACAAGGAAAGGTAGGGTTAATAAGCTTGATGATGCTCTTTGGGCTTATAGAACGGCTTACAAGACTCCGATTGGTATGTCTCCTTACCAACTCATCTTTGGAAAGTCTTGTCATCTCCCTATTGAATTAGAGCATAAGGCTTATTGGGCAATTCAGAAGATCAACTTTGAGCTTAAGGAAGCCGGTCATAAAAGGATTGAAAATCTTGTTGAAATTGAGGAATGGAGGAATGAGGCTTATGAGAATTCAAATATTTTCAATGAACGGGCTAAGAAATTCCATGATATGGGAATTCAGAAACGAGAATTCACACCGGGAGATGAGGTGCTCTTGTTTAACTCTAGACTTTAACTCTTTCCTGGAAAGCTCAAGTCAAAGTGGAAGGGTCTTTATGTCATTTTCAAGTGCAACAAGAATGGTTCATTTGAGCTTTTGAAGCAAGATGGTTCGACTTTTGTGGGTAATGGTCATCGTCTCAAATCGTACTTCAAGCCGGAGAAAATTCAAAAGGAGATGGCCATCTACCTCAACGACCCTTGATGATGGAGGTATCATTTAGCTAAAGACGTTAAACAAAGCGCTCGTTGAGAGGCACCTCAACAAGTATCCTTTTCTTTTTCGTTTTACTTAAGTTCGTTTTCGATTTTTATTTCATGTTTCGTTTAGTTTTGCAAAAACCCATAAAAAATGGAAAATGTGGAAAATAAAAGTTGAAAAATGATTAGGGGGAGTCGAGAAGGGCCCGTTGCTTCGAAAATGGGCAAAATCGGTCGAAAAATGCATCGGAAAAGGTCGGAAAACAGCAGGGGAAGGGTAGCCGGCGGCCTGCCAAGCCGCCGACCAGACTGCCGCCGGCCCTCTCCCCCCTATTTTCTATTTTTGATTTTCTTTTACCTCTTTTCTTCATTTTATGTTTTGCAAACTCTTTTTCAAGAATGAACACCACTTTCTCTCACTAAAAAATTAAAATTTCATGTTTTAATTACTCCCAAATCACTTTGAATCTTGTTAAATCCTTCCATAGGCTCATTACCCATCACATAAGCTACATTTTAAGCCCAAGAATTCCCTTTTTCATCCACCCTAACCTAAAAAACGAAAATTTGAGTTTCTTGTTCAAAGTTATGAAGTTCTTCAAGTTTCTCCAAGAAAATGAGGTAAGATGTTCTACACCTTTGCTTTTATGGGATTTCTATATTCATTCTATGAATTGGTATGCATTTTGCTCATCATTTTTTATAGTTTGAGTAGAATTTCTAGCTTAGGTTTTTCTTGAATTTTGGAGAAATTTTTGAATTTCGAATGTTGGAATGAGCATGCATTGAATAGCATTATTTCTTGCATTTTTTATGAATTACGCTATATCTTTTTGAATTGAATTTTCATGAGAATTTGTACCTCTTTCCGCTTGAGCATACATTAATGAGGTTAAGGGAATTTTTGAACTTTTGGAGAACATGTTAAGAAATAATATGCTTGATGTTGGTTCAAAATTCATTTCTTGAAAGCATGAATGTTCAAAGGGGTTATGAGATTATGTGACTTGTTGCTTATGAAGTGAAAATTCCTTGTTTATCTTCTTGAATCTCATTTGGAATTTTTCATGATTTGTAGGAACAAGGATCTTAAAGAGAAAGGTATGGCAAAAACAACCTCTAAGGATTTGATTTCTTATCTTACCAACAAGAAGAGAAAGGATGTTTCTTCTTCTTCACAACCAACAAGAAAGTATCCTAAGACACCGGAAGCTCATGACATTCGGTAGGAAACTTATGAAGAAATGGCAAAATTTGCCTCTTGTGACAAAAAAGCATCATACCAACTAGGTTTCCGTCTAAGGAGGTTTTGGTGAAGCTAGGGCTTGACGACAATGTAAAGACCCTTTTTGATAACATAGGTTGGGGAAATATCCTTGATGATACTCTTGAGGATAGGAGGCCGAAAACATTCATCTTATGCAAGGTATTCAATTCCAATTGTTTGGCGAAAGGTATGAGATGAGCTTGGAGGAGATAGGTTTTTGGAGTGCCACATGGGGGTGATGTGTTGATAGAGAGGGCTTTTAAGCACTACCCCATTCGGAACAAGCTTGTACCACTTTCAACGGAGGGTTTCAGGTCGGGGTATTCAAAGTCAAATAAGGTGAGGAATCCGGTGCAAAGAATGGTGTTGAAAATCCTTGCTCACACCATTGTTGCTAGAAAGGAGAACACTTCGGTCCGGATTGATGACCTCTTCCTTCTTCATGCTATGTTAACCAAGAGGAAGATAAGCTTTACTTATCTCTTTATCCCTCAATTGTTGAAGCAAGCAAGAGTGAATGCCGGAAAGATCAGTATTGGGGGAATGCTTACTCCTATTGCTAAGAGGATCAAGGAAGATCTTGGTGATTACTCTCCGATGAAAGATGCACACCTTATGGACTTGATGAAGTTAAGGTACTTGAGATTTATCACTTCAATCACACCGCCATTTTATTTTTTTCAAGAGGATGGTAAGATATTCCCTCTTCCCAATACCGTGAGCATATTGGTCACTGATCTTTATGAAAGGTCAAATTGGCAATTGAACTCACCGATGCACAAGTTGATCATGGAGAATCATATCTTTAAGCATGGTGAAGAGGATGAGTACACCATTGGCCATGGGGGTGAAGGAGTATACATGGAGGTAGAGGATTAAGAAATGGAGGATTCAACAAGAGGAGAACATGTATCAAGAGGAGAACATGTTTCAAGAGTTGAACATGTTTCAAGTGGAAGGTTCAATGAAAGATTCGAAGCCCTTGAGACTAGAATGACAAATATGGAACATTCCCTCTTCACCTTAATGAGGCAAGAAGTAACATCTATGAGAGTTACTCAACTTGAGAAGACAAAAAGGAGTGATAGAATGGAAAAACAAGCTACTTCAATGATGGAGCTTTTGGAGAGCTTTTGGGAGTATCAAATCGGTGAAGGGGTTACTTGGCCCCGGCCACCTCCATCGTAGCTTGGACCTTTGTGAGTGTAATTTAAATTTCTTATATATCTTTCCCTCCAAATTTATTTTAGAATTTATTTTTTAAAATAAGTTTGGGGGAGGAGGGTAGGATAAGAAATTTAAATTACTTATATTTTTATGTCTTTTCCATTCCTTTATTTGTATTTTTGTTGCTTGTTTTGCTTTGGTGCTAGTTACATGACTTTGTGAATTTTTAGTTGATCTTGTGGGCCATGGATGTTTCTCTTGGGGTGATTTAATTTTGGTTGTTGATTGGGAGTCATTGAACGTGAATGGATGATATGCAAAAATTTTCTTGGAAGTAGTGTGAAGAATGTGGGATTTTCATTGAGGTTTTGGTTGTTTTGTTTGTTTGTTGAAAGTTTGTTTTGAGCGTGCATGGAGAATCTATGTTTGGATTATTTTGTTGTTGATTGGGTCTTGAGTGCAAAATATTTGGAAAATTTAAAGGTTTTTGAGTTGAGTTTCTGAATGAATACTTGCATGTTTGAGTGTGAAAGTATGTGTTTGTCATTCTCATGTGCATAAGAGGGAGATGCCTATGATGAAATGTGGAAAATGTGGAAGTGTTTTGAATTTGAGAAGCAAGATTGAGCATATCTCTTTATCAAGTTGCATGAATTATTAGTGAAGAATGAAACTTGATTGTTGAGCATTGAACATTAACTAGTGAGGACTTGAGCTATGACTATGCATTGCATATAGTTAAATGTTCCTTGTTGAGAGTTATCATGCATGCTTTTTCATTTCTAGAACTTGCCTCGGTTCTTATTCAAGATTGCTATATTTGTGCATGGAATTAGGAGATGATCTTAGGCCATCTTTTCATAACCCTTTTTCCTTAAATACTAACCTATCTTTCATTACTCTTGCGGTCCCCATTTGAGCCTTATATAGCCTTTTATTCAAAAACCGGAGAAAATGGGGGTAAAGGATGATTAAGGGAAAAGTGGAAAATTGGGGAAAGTGGAAAATTTGTTGAAAATGATGGGTGAATGTGAAAGTTTTTGGGAATTGATTTGTCTTGAAAGAATACTCTTATAAGCTCTTGTTTAGAAAATGAAAAATTAAGAACAAAGTTCTTAAATAAATAAATAAAAAAGAAAAAAATAAAAAAAAGGAAAGTTAATGAATAAAGAGCATAACGGAGTAGTTCTTATCTTATGATGAGTGTTAGTAAAAGCTTGAGGTTTCATTGGGAAAATGGGGTTGGATAAGGTAGAAGATGAAGAAATTCTTGCTTAGAGGAGAGAAGTTATAAGGTGAAAATACATAGATGAGAGTTTGAGTCACTTAACCTAAAATTCCCTACCTTAACCAATGTCTCGATATTACAAGCTTAATAAAGTCCTTTCTGATTCTAGTTCTATGCACATGCTTAAGCGGTGGAGATGGTAGGTAAGGGGCAAGCTTATGGTAAATGAGTTGCATTGCATTGATTTATTGAGTGATAACCCTTATACACTCGAGTGTTGAGCAATACACTTCCCGTGAGGTTCATTTGCTTGATGATTGATCGCTCTCACTTTTAAGGGTGAGATGATGCAATAATAATCGATTGAGTATAATCGAGTCGAATCCACAAGGAATGTTTTGGCTTGAGAATTTCAAGTAGTAATCTAGCTACCTAATCGCTATTCAAGCTACCAACTAACATGTTTTTATGTTTTTGATTAACTAAGGAAAAAGAAAGTAATTAACAAACTTAGAGTTCAACTAAACAAGCAACAAGTATCAAATGATATAAACTCAATAGGAAATGAAAGTGACTCTAGTTAACAAGTATTTTATGTGCATGTTGAGTAAATTTCATATGTGTTTGAAGCTCGAATTTAGTGTTGAAATGCTAGAAATGCTAGGGTTTCTTAACTTGTAGCATATTTTATACTTTTCTCGTTTCTTTCGGTTTTCGATCTACTTTTGTAGGAATTTGGAAGAACATTCAAGTGGCTAAGGATCGAGGGCCGGAAACGAGGAAGAATCAAGCTAAAGGAGGTGGAAACTGGAGTTGAAAAGCCGGTTCGAAAGGAGAAAAGAAAGAACCGAAAAAAGAACCGAAGAAGGAGAAGAACCGGATGGGAAGGGAAGCCGGCGGTTTGAATGGCGGTCTGCCAGACCGCTGATCAAACTACCATTTAGGTGGCTGGCCGGCTGCATTAACGGCTATCTCATTGGTTGTTTGAACGGCGGTCTGCCAGACCGCCGATCAAACCGCCGTTGGCGCGTTCCCTCTACTTATTGACCAAGTTTGGTTCGACCAAACTCGGTCCAACTCGACCCAAAACTCATTTTTAATGTATATTAATCCCAAATCTTCCCCAGTTAGGTATCTTTAGCTTGAATATTCATTCTAGAACCCTAATTACATTTCCCTCTTTCTACTTTGGTATTTTCATGAATTGTTGAAGATTTACTTTGAAGATTTGAAGATCCTTCCACTACTTTGTTCCATTTTGAATTCTCTATCTTTTGATTATGGTTTCATACATTTCTTATGGATCATTTGTTCTAATCATGTCAAGCTAATTTCCTTTGTGATTCCAATTATATGTAGATTAGGGATAAGTGATGGGATTAGGCTTTGATTTATGAATTTTACCTTATAATTTCATGTTCATTTCTCTTGGTGCTATGTATTATTATGTAATTATGCTTGATCACGATAGTTGCATATTAAGTGTTTGATCTAATACTTAGGAGGTTTCGATTAGATGCTAAGAAACAAGAGATTTGCATGCTAGAGATAGTAGGGCTAAAGAACTCCATAAGCTATTGGGAGTTAATGTTATGCTTGATGTCCTAGTCGGAATTATGCATTTTATTAATCCACTTGATTTAGTTGCAATGAGAATTGAATGAATCATACGTAGAAGGTTTCCCACATAAAATTGGATTAAAATGGCTAATTCTAGTTAAAGTCCTATATCCCTATCACCTAGACCTAGTTGAAGTATAATTGGAGTCACTTTCATTTCCGATTAAGTTTTTGTTATTTGATACTTGTTGCTTGTTTAGTTAAACTTGAAGTTTATTAATTACTTTCCTTTTTTCCTTAGTTAATAAAAAACACAAAAACGTGTTAGTTGGTATCTTGGATAGTGATTAGATAGCTAGATTACTAGTTGAAATTCTCATGCCAAAACATTCCTTGTGGATTCGACTCAATTATATTAAATCGATTATCATTACATCCTCTACCCTTAAAAAGTAGATTGATCAATTTTGGGCACTGTTGCCGGGAAATGTTACTTTGAGTTTCAATAGTCGATTTGGTTATTAAGTTACTAATTCAAGCATTTGTTTCTTTTGATTTTTGTTTTGTAAGTTTATGCATACAAGATCCAAGGGAAGACTTGTTCAACCTTTGATCTTGAACTTTGAAAGAAGACATAAGAGAAGGAATTCTATTGAAGAACAAGATATGGCGGCTAACAATCAAGAGCTTGAGGTTCTTAGGAAGGAATTGGAAGATATGAGAGCTTGGAAAGACGAGCAAGAAAGAATAGCTCAAGAAGCTCAACAACCTCCTCTTAACCAAATGTTCAAATCTCCAACGGATCAATTTCAAGGAGGAGGATGGGGACCTCGTGTCAATACAAACAACTTGGAGATAAGGACCGGCCTTATCCAAATGGTCTAATCGGAGCAATTCGGTGGGAGGCCAAATGAGGATCCTAATGCACACTTGAGCACTTTCTTGGAGATTTGAGATACGGTTAAGCATAATGGAGTGCCGAAAGATGCTATAAGGATGAAGCTCTTCAACTTTTCCTTGAGGGATCGAGCCAAAGAGTGGTTCAAGAACCTAGACAAGAGCGAGATCACCACATGAGAGATGTTGTGCAAGGCATTTCTTGCCAAGTACTTTCCACCTTCAAAGGCCCAAAAGCTCATCTCGGAGATGAGACACTATTTGAGGCGTGGGAAAGGTAAAGGGACTTGCTACGCAAGTGCCCTCAACATGGCTTTAGTGAAGCGCAACAAACAGTGAACTTTTATAGTGGACTCTCTCCATACACAAGAAGCATAGTAGATGCAACTTCCGGTAGTTGCCTTGTGAACCGGAATGCAAAAGAAGCTTTGAGGATCATAAAAGAGATGGCGGCCAATAGTTATCAATGGCCAATGGAAAGAGGCCCTACAAAGAAGGTGAACTTAATTCTTGAGGATGCGAGATATGATGAGTTGGCTTCACAATACACCATTCTTAAGAGAGAATTCGAAGAAGAAAAGAGATCAAAGAAAGAGGTTCAAGTGGTTAAAGCTTAAGAGAGTGAAGAGTACAATGGGAGTGAAGACGTTAGCTACGTGAGTCAAAGGCTTTATGGAAACTTCAACAAGCAAGGTTTCCAAGGATCTCAAGGAGGATTTCAAGGAAATTATCAAGGGGGGTTTCAAGGGAAGCCACAAGGAGGCAACTCCTATGGTCATCAAGGAGGTTATCAAGCCTATAATCCTAACAATCAAACTCATCCTAACCTTTCTTATGGAAATCCTAACAACGCTCAATTTCCACCTCCCGGATTCTCTGTCTCTTAAGGGGTGATTGAAGAACCTAAGAAGACATCTCCTTCTATTGAGCAAATCGTGCAACAAATGGCCAATCAACAAAGCTCCTTTATCACTCAAACCGGCCAAAATGTCAATGCATTGGAGAATTCACTTACTTCTTTGTCGAAACAAGTCAAGATGATGGAAGGCCAAATTAGTCAAATGGCTAACCAAGCTACCACTCAACAAACACCAGGCAAATTCCTAAACAACATGGAGATGAATCTTAAGGGTTGCAATGCTATCATATTGAGGAGTGGAAAAACCTATTTAAATGAAGCCACATTTGGAAGTAAAGAAAATGAAGTTCTTATTGAAGAAATACCCTATGAAGAGCCTCCAACTCGTGAGGAGGAATTAAGGAGTGAAATTCTTCAAAAGGAAGCTCCAAAGGAAGTGCTAGTAGAAGCCCCTCTTCCCACCAAAGATATGATCACAAAGGCTCCATTCCCTCATCGTCTAGCAAAGCCTAAGGTGGATGAAAAGATGAAAAAATATTCTTGAATATATTCAACAAGGTACAAATCAACATTCCCTTGCTTGATGCACTTAGAGATATGCCGGGCTATGTGAAGTTTTTGAAGGATGCCGTAACTAACAAGAGAAAGTTTGGATCATTTGAAACAATTAGTCTAACGGAAGAGGTTAGTGCGGTGATTCAAAGGAAAATGCCCTTGAAGCAAAAGGATCCCGGAAGATTTACTATAGCATGTGTGATTGGTGGACAAAAGTTTGGTAAAGTCTTATGTGATCTTGGTGTTAGCATTAACTTGATGCCATTGTCTATCTTTCGGAGATTGGATATTGGAGAGATCAAACCTACATCTATTTGTCTTCAAATGGCCGATAGATCGATTTCTTATGCTTAAGGGGTTGTTGAAGATGTTTTTTGTAAAAGTTGAGGAATTTATATTTCCCACGGACTTTGTTATCTTGGATATGCTACTTATCCTTGAAAGGCCATTCTTAGCAACCGGTCGAGCTCTCATTGATGTACAAGATGAGAATCTCACATTTAGGGTCAATGAAGAAACCCTCACTTTCTCAATCTTTGATGCAATGAAGAACGGAGATGAACTAAGTTATGAAGAATGCATGCCAATCAAGACCTTGCCTACATGGTAAAGGAGTCCACGGAGCAAATCATCTCCAAATCTCTCTATTCTTATTCCAACTTGGATGACACTTGTGATGAATTATTGGAGTCAATTACTTTCTTGGATTTAAACAAAGGTTCACCAAAGGATGAAGTACACTATCTTGATATCAACCAACCGGGAAAGAGTGGAAGTTCAAAAAGTCAAGTCTCCTTCAAGCACCACTCTAGGGTTGAAACCTCTTCCTGATCACCTAAGAGAGTTTAAAGATGTGATTGATTGGTCTATTGATGATATCAAGGGGATTTGCCCCTCTATTTGTATGCATCGTATTTTATTGGAAGAGGGTTGTCGCCCTAAAGTGCAACCTCAAAGAAGGTTGAATTTGGTTTTGCAAGAGGTGGTGAGAAAGGAAGTATTGAAGTTGCTTGATGCGGGCATGATTTATGCCATCTCGGATAGTGAATGGGTGAGCCCCACTCAAGTGGTTCTGAAGAAATGGGGGATGACCATGGTTAAGAATGAGCAAGATGAGATTATAGCTACTAGAGTTGCCACCGGTTATCGAGTTTGTATTGATTATAGGGCCTTGAATGCGGCAACAAGGAAGGATCACTTCCCTCTGCCATTTATATATCAAATGTTGGATTGTTTGGCGGGTTATGAATACTATTGCTTCCTTGATGGTTATTCAGGATATAACCAAATTGTGATAGCCCCGGAGGATCAACACAAAATGGCCTTCACATGTCCTTATGGAGTGTTTGCTTATAGAAGGATGCCATTTGGTTTATGTAATGCTCCGGCTACTTTTCAAAAGTGCATGATGTCTATCTTTAGTGGTTTGATTGAGAATATAATGGAAGTGTTCATGGATGACTTCTCGGTTTTTGGAAAGAGCTTTGATTCTTGCTTGGATAATCTTACAAAGGTCTTGCAAAGATATAAGGACACTTCTCTTGTCCTAAATTGGGAGAAGTGTCACTTAGTGTCAGTTTGGAAGTGGATAGAGCCAAGATCGTTGCCATATAGAAGCTTCCACCCCCAACAAATGTGAAATCAATCCAAAGCTTCCTTGGGCACGCGGGGTTCTATAGAAGATTTATAAAGGATTTTTCGAAGATCACAAAGCCACTGTGTTCTCTTTTGCAAAAGGATGTGAAATTTGTTTTTGATGATAAGTGCTTGGAAGCATTTGAAACATTGAAGAAAACCTTCATCTCTACTCCCATTCTAATCAAGCCAAATTGGCGTAAATCTTTCATTTTGAAGTGTGATGCAAGTGATTGGGCTTTGGGAGTTGTGTTAGGGCAAATGAGAGAGAATGTGTTTCGAGCAATCCATTATGTAAGTAGGACATTGGATGGAGCTCAAAGGAACTACACAACAATGGAAAGGGAATTTCTAGCTATTGTCTTTGCCTTTGACAAATTCCGGTCTTATCTTGTGGGAAATCATACCATTGTGTATTCGGATCACATGGTTATTTGACATCTTATTCCAAAGAAGGATGCTAAGCCTCTTCTTATTCATTGGATACTTCTTTTACAAGAGTTTGACATGGAGATTAGTGACAGAAGAGGTCCTTATAATGAGATAGCCGATCACATGTCAAGACTTGAAAAGCCGGTTGAAGGTGAAGACTTGCGATTGAGTATCAATGATTATTTTCCGGATGAGAGGATCATGGTATTGAAATGCAATGATTCTTAGTTTGCCAACTTTGCTAACTACCTTGTGCTTCAAGAATTGCCACCAAATCTCTCGGATTATCAAAAGGCAAAGTTTTTTTGAGATGTGAAGTTCTATTATTGGCAAGATCCATATTTGTGGAGGAGGTGTGCTGATGGCCTCATTCGAAGATGTGTAATGGAAGGTGAATGGCTTAAGATCATTCAGGATTGTCATAGTGGGCTTAGTGAAGGCCATTTTGGAGCGAACCAAATGGCTTTGAAGGTATTTCAATGTGGTTTCTATTGGCCTTCCATCTTTCGAGATTGTCAAGCTTTTGTGAGGTCTTGTGATAGATGTCAATGGTTGGGAACTATTTCAAAGAATGATGAGATGCCTCAACACTTCATGCTTGAGATGGAATTGTTTGATGTTTGGGGAATTAACTTCATGGGGCCGTTTCCTAGTTCTAATGGTTTCACCTATATTCTTCTTGCCATTGAGTATGTTTCTAGATGGGTTGAGGCCGTGCCAACCATAATGAGTGATTCCAAGGTTGTGATAAAATTCTTGAAGAAGAACATCTTGACTCGGTTTGGAACCCCGAGAGCTTTGCTTAGCGATGAGGGGTCACATTTCAAAAACAAGTGGTTGGTAAGTTTGCTTGCAAAGTATGGTGTTAAGCATAAGATCACTTCTCCCTATCATCCTCAAGCTAATGGTCAAGCCGAGCTTGGAAATCGAGAGATCAAGCAAATCCTTGAGTAGACGATCACAATGAGGAAGGATTGGGCCAATAAGCTTAATATTGCTTTGTGGGCTTATCGAACGGCCTACAAGACTTCGATTGGTATGTCTCCTTACCAACTTGTCTTTGGAAAGTCGTGTCATCTTCCTATTGAAATGGAGCATAAGGCTTATTGAGCAATTCAAAAAATCAATTTTGAGCTCAAGGAAGCCGGTCATAAAAGGATAGAAAATCTTGTTGAAATTGAGGAATGGAGAAATGAAGCTCATGAGAATTCGAAAAATTTCAAGGAAAGGGCTAAGAAGTTCCATCATATGGGAATTCGGAAATGAGAGTTCACACCGGGAGATGAAGTACTTTTGTTTAATTCTCGTCTTCATCTTTTTCCCAGAAAGCTCAAGTCAAAGTGGACGGGTCCTTATGTCATTTCAAAGTGCAACAAGAATGGTTCATTTGAGTTGTTGAAGCAAGATGGTTCAAGGTTTGTAGTGAATGGCCATCGTCTCAAATTTTACTTGAAACCGGAGGAAATTCAAAGGGAGACGACCATCTACCTCACCAACCCTTGATGATGGAGGTATCATCAAGCTAACGATGTTAAACAAAGCGCTCGTTGAGAGGCACCTCAACACGTATCCTTTTCTTTTTCGTTTTACTTAGTTTTTAGTTTGTTTTCAATTTTTGTATCATTTTTAGTTTAGTTTTGAAAAAACCCATAAACAATAGAAAATGTGAAAAATGAATATTGGAAAATGTCTAGGGAGAGTCAAGAGGAGGTCGAGAAGGGCCCGGTGCTTTGAAAACGGGTGGAATCGGTCGAGAAATGCATCGGAAAAGGCCGGAGAATTGCACAAGACGGCTAAATGGCGGCCTGAACGGCGGCCTGTCAAACCGCCGTCAAGACTGCCGATCAGGTGGTGGGCATACATGTTGAACAGCGGCCTGAACGGCAGTTCGAACGGCGGTCTGCTAGACAACCAATCAAACCTCTGTCGGCCCTTCCCCCCCTCTAATTTCTATTTTTGATTTTTTCTCCCCATTTTCTTTCATTTTGTGTTTTTCATCCTCTTTTACAAGAACAAACCCACTTTCTCACTCTAAAAACCTAAGTTTCTTCTTCTAATTACTCTCAAATCACTTGGAATTGAGTTTAATCCTTCCATAGGTCCATTACCCATCCCAAAACTTACATTTTGAGCCAAAGAAATCACATTTTCATCCCCTTTAACTCAAAAAACGAAAATTTATGTTTCTTGGTTAAAGAGTTGATTTTCTTCAAATTTCTTCAAGAAGATGAGGTAATGTGCTCTATATCTTTGCTCTTATGGATTTCTACTTGCAATATATGAATTGGTATGAGTGTTTATCTTATCATTTTCATTGAATTAAGTGGAAATTCTAGCTTAGGGTTTTTCTTGAATCTCGAAGAAATTTTTGAATGAAGAATGTGGAAATGAGCATGAATTGAATAACTTAGGCTATGTATAATCTTTAAATTGCATTTTCATATGGAATATATCTCTTTATGCACATGGGCATACTTGGAATGAGCTTGGATGATTTTTGCATAAATGATGAACATGTGAATGGATATGCTTGATTTTTGGCTAGGAATTCATTTCTTGGATGCTTCAAGGCTTGAAGAGGTCATGAGGTCATTAATTTTTTGACTTGCAAGATGAAAATTCATTGCATAATTCTTTTGAATTGAATTTTCATGTGAATATGCATCTATTTTCATTTGAATGCACACAAATGACCTTAAATGAATTTTCTTGAACTTACGAAGGAAATATGAATAGGATGTTTGATTTTGGTTCAAATTCCATTTCTTGAAAGCATAAATGCCAAAACGAGGGTTGATGATTATGTGAATTGTTGGCTATAACTTGGAAATACCTTGTTTCTTTTCTTAAATCTTACTTGGAAGTTTTCATGATTCATAGGAAAAAGGATTCGAAAGGGAAAGGAACGGCAAATACCACTTCTAAGGAATTGATTTCTTCTCTTTCCAAAAAGAGAAGAAAGGATACTTCTTCATCTTCACAACCACCAAGAAGGGATCCTAAGACACTTGAAGCTCATGATATTTGGTTGGAGACTTATGAGGAAAGGGCAAAATTTGCCACTCTTGTGACAAGAGACATTATACCGACGAGATTCCCGTCTAAGGAGGTCTTGGAGAAATTAGGGCTTTACGACAATGTAAAAGCCCTCTTTGATAACATAGGATGAGGAAATCTCCTTGATGATACTCTTGAGGATAGGAGGACTTACGAGAAAATGGTTCTTGAAGTTACGAGCACATTGGAGGATGAGAACATCCATTCCATGGAAAGCTTTAAATTTCAATTGTTTGGAGAGCGACATGAGATGAGTTTGGAAGAGATTGATGACATTTTTGGAGTACCACATGGGGGTGACGTATTGATTGAGAGAACTTTTGAGCATTACTCCATATGGAACAAGCTTGCCCCACTTACAATGGAAGGTTTTAGGTCGGGGTATTCAAAGTCGAATGAGGTAAGGAATCCGGTGCTTAGAATGGTGTTGAAAATCCTTGCCCACACCGTTGTTGCAAGAAAAGAAAATACTTCGGTCCAGATGGACGACCTTTTCATTCTCCATGATATGTTAACTAAGAGGCACATTAGCTTTACTCACTTCTTGCTTTCTCAATTGATGAAGCAAGCAAGAGTGAATCATGGAAAGATTAACATAGGTGGAATGTTCACTCCCTTGGCTAACAGAATCATGGAAGATCTTGATGGTTACCCTCCGATAAGAGATGCATACCTATTGGATTTTGTGAAGTTAAGGTATTTGAGATTTCTTACATCAATTAAGCCTCCATTCTATTTTCCTCAAGAGGATGATGATGCATTCCCTCTTCCTAATGTCATGAGTATATTAGTCACCAATCTACATGATCGTGAGAATTGGCATTTGAACTCTCCAATGCATAAGTAATCATGGAGAATCATATCTTCAAGCATGGGGAAAAAGAAGAGCATACAATTAGACATGGAGGTGAGGGAATGCCTTTTGATGAGGAAGATGAGGAAATGGAGGATTCCACAAGATGAGAGCAATGTCAAGAGGAGAGCCAAGTTCAAGAAGAGAACACGTTCCAAGTGGAAGAGTCTATGATGAGAGGGTCGAAGCCCTTGAGAATTGAATGACAAGTATGGAGAGAGGATTCAAGTCTCTTGATGCACAAGTCACCTTAATGAGGCAAGAAGTAACTTCTATGAGAGTTACTCAGCTTGAGGAGACAAAAAGGAGTGAGCCGATGGAAAAGCAAGCGACATCGATGATGGAGCTATTGGAGAGTTTTCAGGATCATCAAATCGCTCAAGGGGTGACTTGGCCCGACCACCTCCATCGTAGCTTGGACCTTTGTGAGTGTAATTTAAATTTCTTATATATCTTTCCCTCCAAATTTATTTTCTAAAATAAGTTTGGGGGAGGGGGTAGGATAAGAAATTTAAATTACTTATATTTTTATGTCTTTTCCATTCCTTCACTTGTATTTTTGTTGCTTGTTTTGCTTTGGTGCTAGTTACGTGACTTTGTGAATTTTTGGTTGATCTTGTGTGTCTTGGATATTTCTCTTGGGGTTTTTGCTGATTGATTAGGATGTCTTGGATTTAAGATGTGGAAGAAATTGGTTGGTTTTTGGTGAAGAATGTCTTTTGGGGGATGAATTTAAATGTTTGGTTTGTTTTGGTTTGTTTAGTTGGTTTTTGTGTTTTGTTGTTTTGAAAAGTAATTTGTTGGGAAGTTTGTTGTTTTGAGTTGGTTTGTTTAGTTGGTTGGAAGGTAGATTGGGGTTAAATGAAGAATGTTGCTTGCTTAATGTTTAATTTTTGATGAGTTTGGGTAGATGAGTTTAATCGATGAAAATCTCTTCTTCGGTTTGTTGGTTTTTGAATGTGAGCTTAAATGAAGAATTTTTTAGAAGGTTTGAAAATTTTTGAAAAAATTGAAAAAATTTAGGAATGTGTCATGCATACTTGAATGTGAAGAAATGTGTTTATTTACTCAAGTGCTTTTGAGTGAGGTGCCAATGATTGATGTAAAAAAGTGGAAATGTTTTTAAAAAATTTCAAGTTAAAGTCGAGCATGAGTAGGTCACTTCACTTGAATAGCTTGAATGATTGATCTTAGGTACTTAGACTCTAGGCAAAAAGCTTGGGAGGATTTTGAGCCTAAAAACTATGCATCTTACATAGTTAATATCCTTTCATGTGAGCTTGATCGTGCATTATATTTTCTTTGCTAGAACTTGTCTTGATACTCATGTTAGAAGTGCTACATGTGTGTATAATTAGGAGACAATCTTAGGCCATCATTTTGCAGCCCATTATCCCTATACACTAACCAATCTTTCATTACCATTGTTGTCCCCACTACTACAAAAATTGACTTTAACAACACACAATCAACAACGGTTATTGAAAAAACCATTGTTAAATCAGTAAAAACCGTTGTTGTAGTTACAACCGTTGTCTATGAGCGCACAAGTGCGCTCATACACAACGGTTTTTGAGTAACGTTGTTATTTCTGTGTTGTTGTTAATTTAAAAAACAACGGGTTTTCACGTGTTGTTGTATGTATGTTGTTGTATCATATAACAACAGTTTCTAACCGTTGTTGATACATGCCAGCGTTGTTGTTTCTCAAATAATAAATGATCGATCTTATTTTCGCAAGACGATTAATGCACAAGAACTGGGATTTAACGAACACGAAAGTAAACGGAACACAAAGGGATTTACGTGGTTCGATCTATTGGAATAGATCTACGTCCACGGGCAGAAAGAGTATAGATCTTTATTGCTTGTATGAGTAGTTATTACCAGATTGTTCTCCCTTCCAATCTATTCTAAACCCCTATTTATAAGTATCTACACATGGAATTCGACTAGGATTATAAGTCTTTTCCTATTAGGACTCTTTGGCTTGATCTCCTCCTTTACTGGATAAACATCGAGCTTCTATATCTCTTGTGGAGCTTGAATTGCAGTCGATGTAGGAGTTGCCTTGGTGTAGAGATTCCTTTGAGATGGGCCGTCGTGGATTCGGCCTAGGTAGGCTGTTTGGGCCGAGCCAAGTAAGGCTCTTCGGTGGGCCGAGCTGCATAGGCCGAGCTTGACAGTCGGAGCGCAATTACATTGGGCTCGGTGCTTGGGCCTAGTGGCTAGGCCATATCCTATCACATCCCCCCCCAAAAAGATATGGAAGTGAGGGTGTGAGCTGGGGTAGAAAGATATAGAAGTTACATCGACGAAGTCAGAATGCTGGCCACCTCGTTAAGACGAGGTAGTGTTGGAATTCACATGGCCCCTTCGGAAATTAGGTTTCGACGAAGTCGGGATGCTGCTGCCTCGTTAAGACGAGGTGGAATTGGACTTCACATTGCCCCTTCGGAAATTGAATTTCGACGAAGTCGGAATGTGAACCGTCTCATTGGGATGAGGTTGAACACGTGATGTGTCAGTTACATTTAATGCACCGTTTGGGGTCCCGATAAAGTAGGCGGAAAGTTACTAAAACTTCTTTCAGACGCCACAATCAACATTTTTGAAATTTGGAACCCTAAAATTTTCGGCAATTCCTCTTCTTCCTTCACGCTCGCAGTGTTGCCGTCAGTGTTACTCCAGAATCCAGTGACCCATTCGTTGTCATCACCGTGTTTCATTGCTGAAAAAGTAAGTCCATGGCTTCATCTTCTATTATACGCGAGTCTAGCGGTAGTGGTAGTCAGAATTCGGGCGACAGGTCTATGTCGCCGCCGGTATCTCATTCGCCGGAAAATATAGAGGTAGATGTATATACTGTAGAGTCGGACATTCCGTCGAGTTGTAGGGTAGTTTTTGCTCCTCCCCATGATTCGATCGGAACAGTGTCAAAATTTTCTTCAACCCTAGATTCCTCTGCAATTTTGAAAATTGCAAAAAATTATTTATTTCCTGATTGGATAGAGATGTTAGCACCTCGGCCGGAGGATAGGGCGTCCAACCCTCCGGTTGGCTTCGTAACTATCTACGAAGATTGCTTATGCCATGGTCTTCGTCTCCCCCTCCCCGCTATTTTTGCCGATCTTCTTCGGAAGTTCGGCATTCCTCTAGCACAAATAACGCCGAACTCGTTTAGGCAGCTTACTATTTTAGGCGTACTTAGTAGTCGTCACGGGGTCAGCCTGTCAGTAGAGCTGATCCTGAAATATTTCCAATTTAATTCCTACAATGGGTGGTATTATCTGTCACCCCGTCTTGGCTTTCGAGTGAAGACGAAGTCAAAAATCCCGAACTGGCAGTCGAAGTTCTTCTTCTGTCGGTTCGGTGAGGTCCCACATTTCATCTGGAATGTGGGTAAATTGAGGAACCAAGGCACCGAAGAAAAGTTCGGTGTGCTTGATGAAGTGTTGACTAGCCTAGTTGATGAAGAATTCACTGAGGCCGATCTTGCTATGGCGGGGCTGAGCCCTTATGATCCAGACTCCATGGTTGAGCCGGTGAAGGGTGAGGCTCCACTTGGTCCGTTTCTTTGTTTTGTATATGTTCTTTTTCATTGTGCTGAAGCTCTAACTGTTTTTCTACAGTGAAACTTCTTGGTAAGAAGAGGGCAAGGCCGACCGCTACTGAAAAGTCAGCATCCGAGGTTTCTTCGGAACGAACAGAGAGCGGACTAGGTGCCTCACCAATGGGGTCCCCTCCGGAGCGACCTCTCGTTTGAAAAACCAAACAACAGAAGTCGGTTGTTGTTGTTCCTGCTGGAGATGAGGATTGTACAGTTACTGCAATCCGGTTATCTGGTGGTGTTGGATGCCAGAGTTTTGGAGAACTGGTGAATCAGCCTCGGCCATTTCCCGAGGTAGTATCACACTTATAGATGTACTTCGGCATTTCATTATTATATATTTTTCAACGCTAATGTATGTTTATATAGGGTGCCGAGGACATGGTGGTGAGGCTGAGCGACCTGACCTCGGACTTGAGCAATTTCCTGACCGCTGGGGTCGACCGCTTCAACAAAGTGGTCCGAGCTCAGCGGGATCTAGAGAATGAGAAGGGCAGCCTCGTCAACCGACTGGCATTGGCCGAAGCGAGGGTGTCGGCAGAACGGGCTGCAGTAGAATCGGCAAAGGACGCTGCTGAGTCCGCGAAGAGAGAGGCGGCCATGTGGAAGGCCGAGGCAGAGGCGGCAAGGCGACAGGAGGCCGAGGCGGTAGCCATGCAGGGGTCACTGCTTCGGTCTTATATGGAGAGGCTCTTCCGCTCTGAAAGATTCTCGGAGCTGGCCGGACAGGTCGCCACCATCTTAAACACCCGTGCAGTTAGCGACGTTATCGACAACATCGCTTCTGATATTCCGAACTAGGACAAGGCCAAGTACGGATATCAGGAGATGTCAGATGCGGCTGTCAATCGTGCGTATGCTGAGGCGCTGTTGGAAGGCCTCAAAAGCATTCCCGTGCTGGACAGCTTAGCCTCGTCGTCTACTGTGTTGACTGCCGAGGTGGTGGCGGGATGGCCAGTTGACAGGGATGAGGAGTTGGAAGGGCTGATTGCCGACCTCAACCGTACTGCCGAGCCCGGGGCTGAGGCTGCTGGCCGAGGCAGAGAGGAGGCCGAGGAGGAAGGCGATGCTGACGGCGGCAAATCCCCTAGTCAGAATGAGGAGAATGCCGAAGTGGTCAGTTGATCACCTCTGTACATTCTCTTTTTTTTTTTTTTTTTTTTGTAAGGCTTTTGTACTGCGGCATCGGTAATATGTCGCTTAACTTTCGGCTTAGTGGCTTAATAAAATTTCAACATTTAATTGAAACTTTTATTCTTTGCGTTGTAGTCTTCCCCCACTATTTTTGATGCATCCCCATACATAGCGCAAATCAACAACTTATTACGGGCTCTTGAAGCTAAGGATGTCGAAGCCCTTCGTTTAAGAGACCAAGCTAAGTATATCCAGGACGAGGCCGACGTGAGACTTAGAGCCGCTCAAATCAAAAATGACGAGCTTCAAGCTCGGCTCTTAGAGCTTGGAGATAAGTATGATGCCATGAAGGACAAATCTATAAGGATCGCCGAGGAGCATGCCGAATACGAGGCCATTGTCCGCCGAAACGGTGGGAAAACCATTGTTGAAGTTGATGCAAAGGTAACAGAAATCGCAGCCCGGTGTAAGGATTGCCATGAAAGATACGGGTCGGACTCCTGGCAACTCAAAGATCAGATGGTTGAGCTGAAGCGAATAGCTAGTATGTATGATGTGATCCTAGCTCGGCGTCCGAAGTTGGCCGCTCGACTGGGAAAGGACTCTCATCCATCGAGTTCATCCACTACCACTGATCCTTCGAGATCGTCGACTTCCGCGGATCGATCAGACATGAGATATGCGCGGCATTCTAAAGAGATATATGAACAGGAACGGCAAAGATTGGCTCGACGAGGTCGAGGTCGGAGCCTTCAACCGAGTACTGGTCGGAGTCGAGGACGAGGTAGTGGTGAACGTGGTCGAGGCTGCTTTAATATAGATGATGTTTTAAATTTCAACTCCGACGGTGATTTTCCTACAAGATGGCTTAGTTTTAGCAAACCCAAGCCTTCTAGCTCGTCTTAATCACCGTGTATTGTACTCTTCCATTTTCGAAATAAAAACAGAATTTTCTGCACTCATATTAGCCTTTTACCTTGTTTTAACATAGATGTATTTCCTTGTATTATACAAAGGTAGGCCATAATGAGCATTACCTCGTCAAAAGACGAGGTTTATTAGGCTTGAATTAGCACGACCTCATCATCCGACGAGGTTTAGGCTTTGTCTAGCACGACCTCGTCATTCGACGAGGTTTGGGCTTTGTTTAGCACGACCTCATCATTCGACGAGGTCTAGGCTTTGTTTAGCACGACCTCGTCGTCCGACGAGGTTTAGGCTCGATGAAGTTTAGGCTTTGTTTAGCACTACCTCGCCATTCGACGAGGTTTAGGCTTTGAATAGCACGACCTCATCATCCGACGAGGTTTAGGCTTTGTCTAGCACTACCTCGTCATTCGACGAGGTTTGGGCTTTGTTTAGCACGACCTCGTCATTCGACGAGGTCTAGGCTTTGTCTAGCACTACCTCGTCATTCGACGAGGTTTAGGCTCTTCTCTGTTTTAAACAAAGGCTGTATCTTTGTTTTTAACCGAGGTGGCGCTTCCTTATTTTAAACAAAAGTACTTCTTCCTAGCTTTTGACAAAGGTGATTCCTTCGTTTTAAGCCCAGGCAGTTTGAACTTCTATTTTTAACAAGGTTAGGTCGTTACGTGCGCGTTTAGCATTTAGTCCCAATGTGGAGTTTATTAAATTACCCTCGTTAGGGTTTCAAAATACTAAGCATAAGTGGAATAGAGAGATGCAAAATATGATATGCAAGTATTTAAACGTATAATGAAGGAAAAATAAAACTTTATTGAAGAAAAAAACCTAAAAAAGAAAAACAGCTAACAAGACGAACTAACTCTTGACACCTACGACTTTAAATGAACTGATCCTAGACATTATTCTCCTCCACTTATACAAAGTATTTTTTTAAATGATTGATGTGCCATGTACGGGGTAAGGGCTCACCGGATAAATGGGCAAGCTTGTACGACCCTTTGCCGAGGACTTCTTCGACTCGGTATGGTCCTTCCCATGTGGCTTCAAGTTTGCCGAGCCTTTCTGCTTTACTGACCTCGTTATTTCGAAGTACGAGGTCGCCTACTTGGAATTGTTGGTACTTCACCCTTTGGTTGTAGTACCGAGCTACTTGTTGCTTGTACTTAGCTTCTCTTATGTAGGCGAGCTCTCATTTTTCTTCCAACAGATCCAGTTCGGTTCGGAGGTCTTCCTTGTTGGCTTCGGCTGTGAAGTTGATAGTGCGTGGGCTCGGCAGGCCTATCTCTACCGGGATCACTGCTTCGGTTCCGTACACCAAACTATAAGGTGTTTCACCGTTCAAGGTCCGGGGAGTTGTTCGGTACGACCATAGGACTTGGGGTAAATTTGCGGCCCAATCTCCTTTGGCTTTGTCGAGGCGGGTTTTGAGTCCCTTGACAATCGTTCTGTTTGTCACTTCGGTTTGGCCGTTCGCTTGAGGATGAGCTACCGAAGTGAACTTTTGGTGAATGTGAAGCCCTTCACACCATTCTCTGAATGTCCGATCGGTGAATTGTGTTCCATTATCCGAAACCAGGATGCGAGGTACACCGAAGCGGCAAACCACATTCTTCCATACGAAGTTGAGGGCGTTCTTGCTTGTGATCTTTGCCAAGGGCTCAGCTTCGACCCACTTAGTGAAGTAGTCGATGGCTACGATGAGGAACTGGAGTTGTCCGGGAGCTTTATCGAATGGTCCGATGATGTCAATTCCCCACTGCACAAACGGCCACGGGCTTTGCATGCTTATTAGGTCGGTCTGAGGTAGTCTCGGTACCGTCCCATGGATTTGACATTTTGGGCACTTTTTAACTAGTTCGACTGCGTCTTGAAACATTGTAGGCCAGTAATAGCCCCAGCGCATGACCTTCTTTGACAGTACTCGAGCTCCAATGTGGCTTCCACATGACCCTTCGTGAACTTCGCTTAACGCATAGTTTGCTTGGTTCGGCCCGACACATCTTAGGAGAGGTTGAATGTATGACTTTCTGTACAGAATTCCTTCTTGTAGAACGTACTTTGGTGACTTGCTTAAGATCTTTCTTGCCTCAAGCTTGTCACTGGGCAGTTCGCCCTTCTCCAAATAATTCCGAAGAAGAGTCATCCAATTTGGGGCTTCATCATCAATTACGAGGCCGACCTCGGCTTCATCTATACTTCGATGTTTGACTTCTTCCACTGGAGAGCTTGTTGATGAGGACGCCAATTTGCTCAAAGCATCAGCTCGGGTATTTGCTCCTCTTGGGATTCGTACCAACTCGAAGTAGGTGAAGCTTTCTTGCAGACTCCTAGCTTTTTGGAGATACTTCCTCATTTTGTTGCCCTTTGCCTCGTAGACTTGTATAGCTCGTACTTGAAGACTTTGAGCGAGGCGA
This sequence comes from Mentha longifolia, assembly GCA_001642375.2. Classification (NCBI taxonomy): domain Eukaryota; kingdom Viridiplantae; phylum Streptophyta; class Magnoliopsida; order Lamiales; family Lamiaceae; genus Mentha; species Mentha longifolia. Next base: position 24,677,634 of record CM038115.1, read on the forward strand.
AGTCCTGCAATTAGGGCTTCGTACTCCACCTCATTATTTGTGGTAGGGAAGTCGAACCGAAGTGCATATGTTATCTCCTTTCCATCCGGGCTAATTAGCATGACTCCCGCTCCACTGCCTGTACGACCTGAAGCGCCATCTACGTAAACTTTCTAGCAGTCATGTGGGGGCTCCTTAGGATGCTCGGCTTCGACTTTGTTTCGCGGGAGTTCGTCCTGCTTTGGTGCTTCGGAGAACTTAGCCTCTACCAGGAAATCCGCTAGGGTTTGTCCCTTTATCGCCTGCCGAGGACAGAAATTTATGTCGTGCTCGCCGAGTTCGACAGCCCACTTTGCAATTCTACCCGATGCTTCAGGTTTTGTCAGGACTTGGCGAAGTGGCAGGTCGGTTAGAACTCGTATGGTGTGTGCGTGGAAATACGGTCTCAACCTTCTAGCGGCATTTACTAGTGCAAGGGCGACTTTTTCCAATGGTTGGTACCTCATCTCCGGTCCTTTCAAGGCTCGGCTAATGAAATAAACAGGAAGCTGCCGTCGTCCTTCCTCCCGAACTAGTACAACACTTATAGCTTCATCCGAGGCTGCGAGGTATAGGGAGAGGACCTCTCCATCTTTCGGAACAGACAAAGTTGGGAGTCTGGCCAGGTATTTCTTCAGCTCTTCAAACGCCGCTTTGTGCTCGTCCTTCCATTTGAAGTCGGGTGCCTTCTTGAGAATTTTGAAGAAAGGGAGCTGCTTTTCGGCGGCCTTAGATAAAAAACGACTTAAAGCTGCCAAACAGCCAGTCAGTTGATGCACATCATGAATGGTTTTCGGGACCTTCATCTCTTGGACGGCTCGAACTTTAGAGGGGTCTGCCTTTAAACCTTCTTGCAAAATCCAGCACCCCAGGAATTTCCCTGATCGTACCATAAAAGTACATTTCGCAGGGTTTAGCTTCAGATTTACTTTCTGAAGTAGATCAAAGACAACCTTCAGGTCGTTCACACAGGTCGCTGGTTCTCTGCTTTTGACGACGATGTCATCGACATAGACTTCAACACTCTTTCCAATATGTTGTTCGAATATCTTGTCGACCATCCTTTGATAGGTTGCTCCCGCGTTTTTTAGCCTGAATGGCATCTTCTTATAGGCAAACACGCCGAAGTCCGTGATGAAAGCTGTCTTCGGTGCATCCTCTTCACTCATTAGTACTTGGTGATACCCCTTATATAGATCTAGAAAACTGAAGACCTTGTGACCGACTAGGGCTTCTACTTTTTTGTCTATGTTGGGCAAGGGATAGCAGTCCTTTGGACAATATTTGTTGAGGTCGGTATAGTCAATGCACATCCGCCAACCTCCTTGTTATTTTTTGACCATGACCGGGTTGGCTATCCACGTCGGATATTTGACCTCGAACAAAATATCGGCTTTTTGAAGCTGTTGCACTTCGTCATGAATGACCTGCCTTCGTTCTGCCGCGAAGACTCGTTACTTCTGTTTCACCGGCTTCACTTCGGGGTTAATATTCAGCCGATGAGTGATGATGCTGGGCGCTACTCCGGTCATTTCAAGGGGAGTCCATGCAAAAATATCTCTGTATTCCCGAAGAAGTTGGACGATCTGCCGGTGGAGTTCGGCACCTCCTGCGAAGCCTACTTTGACGACCTTAGTTAGGTCGTCTTCGTAGAGTACTATGCTTTTCACCGGCTCATCTGATGCGGATTCTTGCTCCTGCCTCAACTCTTCGGGTAACTGTAATTGCTATGCTTGAGAGTGTTGGGGTGCCCCGGCACCTCGAAGTGCAATCTGCATGCACTATTTTGCCCTTTTTTGGTCACCTCGAACTATGATAACCCCATTTTTTGATGGGATTTGGATCGTTAAGTGGTATGGCGAACAGATCGCCTTGACCCCCACCAGCCAATCCCTTCCGAGTATAACATTATATGGAGAATCCGCTTTAACAACGAAGAAATTGATGACCTTAGTGGTTGATAAAGGGTGAATCCCCACTGTGACGGGTAGCTGTACGACCCCCTCCGTTTGCGTCTCCTGTTGGACGAAGCTCTTTAGCGGGACTGGTGCTGGTGCAAGCTGCGTCCTCTCCACTCCGAGCTGATCGAAGTAACTCTTGAAGAGGATGCTGACCGAGGCTCCGGTATCGACGAAAATTCATCGTACGAGCTTATTGGCCACCCCGGCTTCGATCACTATCGCATCCTGATGGGGCATGATAGGTGGCACTGGATCTTGGTCCGAAAAAGTAACCACTTCGTCCTTCTTGAACCTTTTTTGGGAAGGTTCGCCTTGTTGCGGACTTCGAGCCTTGGCTTTTAACGACGACTTCGTAGCTCCCTGTGGGAGTCCAGTAATAGCTTGTACGACCCCATCATACTGAGGCTGGTCCTCGCCTTCGCCATCCTCTCGCTTCGGCTTTTTGTCGGCCTGGGGGCCGCAGTTATTCCCCCCCTATTTTGTCTAGTTCTTTTGTTGTTCTGGGGTCGGCCTTCATTCTGGTTGCGATTTTGGTACCTTTTAAGCATACCATCGCGCACCAAGTTCTCAATATCTTCGGCTAAGTTCCAGCACTCTTCTGTATCATGGCCATAGTCTTTATGGAATCGGCAGTACTTACCCCTGGATCGGCGGTTTGCCTTTGATTTTGACATTGGTTGAGGCTTTTCGAACATGTTGGTATGTAGCTTGTAAATTTTTGTCCTCGGCTTGGTCAGTGGTGTAAATTGGGTCTTCTCCAGAGCTTGCCGAGGTCCAAGTCGGGATTCAATTGGGACTCGTTGCAGTCTATCTAAGGCACTTCGGCGACTTTGACTTCGGTCATTGCGCTCCTCTTTTCTCCGATCAGATGGTTCGGGCTTATCAGCCTCGCGCTTTTTCCTATCCGCCTCATCTGCTCGTGCGAAACGATCCGCGATGCTCCACAGCTGCTTCGATGTCCGTGGCTCTTCCCTTATGATCTCCTTGTAGAGAGCACCAGATTGGATGGCATTCTGGAAGGCTGAGATAAGGACTTCGTCAGTCAAGCGATCGACTTTTAGGCTTTCTTCGTTAAACCTAGTCATAAAGTCGCTTATTGATTCTCCTCGTCTCTGCCTAATGGAAAGAAGCTGGGCCGGGGTAGTTTTTGCCTCGGCTTTCTGGAAAAACCTGCGTTCGAAAGCTTCGAGCAGGTCTGCGTATGATCCGATACTGCATGGAGGCAGGCTATCGAACCAACTACGAGCGTTATCGACAAGCAGTTCAGGAAATACCTTACACATGTAGGTATCCTCACTGAGACCTTGATTCATCATATTATATTGGTATTGGGACAGGAAATTGCTCGGATCGCATAAGCCGTTGTAAGGCTTGATAGGGGGTACTCGATACTTCTCTGGGAGAGGAGTGTAAAGTATGTAGTTGGTGAAGGGAGTAGAGATCTTACTGTAAACAGTAAATCTCCCTCCTCGGTGATCGTCGTCAAGCCGAGGTGAAACAGTATGACGACGAGGTGGGGTGATGGTATGGCGAGGTGTATGTCTGGAGTCTCCTCGGCGTTTATCATCAAACCTTCTTTGACGAGGTGCCGCTTCTCGTGCGCCCACAATCTGGATGCTTTGAGAATCGTGTCACTGATGGGAACGGGGTGTAGCTCCACGTTCTCCATGATGTCCAGCTCTTTGTTGGTTGACGAATTGCAAGAATTCTGTGCCTTTATATGCAAGGAAACTCTTTACTGCATCCTCAAGTTCATGCGGCTGGAGCTTTGGGGCATCCTCTCCGTCACGACCACTGCTGTAACCTTCTTGGCTGGGGTGGAGCGGTCTGCCGAACTGATCCACCGGAATATTTCCGATATGCCCTTCCGGAGTCAGCGCACGCTCCTTCCCGGGGCGTCTTTGATTAGAGCTGGGTGGATGGCTAGAGGCTTCGGTTGATTCATGAGCAGTTTGTTGGGCATCCGTCTCCTTAGCAGCGGCGGCGGCGGACTTATTAGCGGCAGCAGTAGATCGTGTTGATTTCCCGGCCATCGTGATTATAGCAAACTTGCAAAAATTTGATCAGGATTCACAAATTTCTTTCCCACAGACGGCGCCAGTGATCGATCTTATTTTCGCAAGACGATTAATGCACAAGAACTGGGATTTAACGAACACGAAAGTAAACGGAACACAAAGGGATTTACGTGGTTCGATCTATTGGAATAGATCTACGTCCACGGGCAGAAAGAGTATAGATCTTTATTACTTGTATGAGTAGTTATTACCAGATTGTTCTCCCTTCCAATCTATTCTAAACCCCTATTTATAAGTATCTACACATGGAATTCGACTAGGATTATAAGTCTTTTCCTATTAGGACTCTTTGGCTTGATCTCCTCCTTTACTGGATAAACACCGAGCTTCTATATCTCTTGTGGAGCTTGAATTGTAGTCGATGTAGGAATTGCCTTGGTGTAGAGATTCCTTTGAGATGGGCCGTCGTGGATTTGGCCTAGGTAGGCTGTTTGGGCCGAGCCAAGTAAGGCTCTTCGGTGGGCCGAGCTGCATAGGCCGAGCTTGACAGTCGGAGCCCAATTACATTGGGCTCGGTGCTTGGGCCTAGTGGCTAGGCCATATCCTATCAATAAAAAATTGGGAATGTTTTCGAAAAATGCTAAATAATTGTCGAGCCTTCAGCACGAAAAACACTTCTTTTCCTCAAAAAAATTCAAGACTTCCCTCCGTCAGAAACCCTTGGCCCCAAAATTTCCTTCTAAATCGTCAATTTCTCTCTGAAGTCTCATCCCTAAATCGAAACCCTTATCCTCATCTGCTCTTCCACCATCGCTGCTGCTGAGGAGGTTGAAAACGCCCAATTTGGCTTGGCTATAATTTGCCTCTTACCGTCGCCTGCCTGCAATGCTCAATTTGGCTCGGCTATAGAAACCCAATCGAAGTAAGTCTCTATGAGATTTTGGTGTATGGGTGCGTGAACATCTCTGTAAGATTTACAAGTATTGGATTTTCCCGACTCAATGAGAAAGCTGGTGAAATTAATATGTAATTATTGAGTCCAAAAATTGTGGAGTTGTTAAAATTTTCTAGTGATATGTTGTTGCCTTATAGATTTTTTCCCCTGTGTTTTGCATCATTTAATTATTAAGGAGATTGAGTGGAGTTTCGAATAGACTAGAGTCGTCTTCAATCTTTGGGAGAAAAGCCAAACTGCATCACAGATTCGGCCAAAGCAATCGCAGCTGCCACTTTCTCAAGGAGTTTCAGGTTATTTTCTGAACTCACCCTAGCACTCCGGTTATTTTCTGATAAAGGATTCGATGCTCGAGAAACAATAGCTCTGGTAGGTATAATCTCTTCATCTGCAGGGAAAATGAGTTTAATCTCGAGATTAGGAATGATATTTCTTAAAATTACTACATTCATTTGTTTGTTTTATGCTGCATGCTTATTCTTCTTTGAGTGGAAATCATGTTAAATACCAAAATAATTAGAATAATGCATTCATATTTTTCTTTAGTTTTTCAAGTTTCCTACCTCTGAACTTATGATCAACATCTCGAGTGTAAGAGCTAATTGTTGCTTTTTCCACTCCTTATTCTATTTCATGTTGCCAGGTGTGTGGCTGCTAAGGGTGAAGAAGCTAGTGACTGCGATAAGTTTGACAAATACTACCATTCCCTTTGCCCAGGAGAATGGGTAAGTTGATTATGATATGGGTTTCGTCCCTTTATTTTCTCTTCTCTATTCTACCAGCATATATTAAAAATCATAATTATGTAGATATGTGCTTTTTTCCTGGGTAATTTTGTAGATATGTGTTAGTAGCTTTAATTTGTGCTTGTTTCTTGAATGAAGAAGAAAAGTTAAGTGTATAAAGACTGATGTATCTACTTTTCATACAGCTTCAATTTATAATCATTCTTGAAATAGTAGAGAATCTCAGATTCCGGTTACTTCATGCTATTTGAAAATTTCTTGTTTATTCCTGAAGATGCAAGACTATGAATCGAACTAAATATCACTTATGTCTTGTAGCTCGGTGATGTACCTGGAGACTTTTCATTATAGTTTGCATTGGCTTGATTTGAACCATTGTTAAAGTGGTTTTGATGGATTCAAAGCCATCGTATGTGGGCCCACTTAAATCCTTCCTCCCAATCATCCATTTCCAGTTCCATCCTTCCAAGTCCTTGAATCAATGTTTCTCTACTATTATCATGGCTTTTATCACATATTTTTAGGAGAAGAAGGGGACTACGTAACTACATGAATTTTGCTACACTATTTGAGTGGAACTAGCTTAAAACAGGCATGGTGTAGGATTTATTTCCTTGCATTCAAATGGTCCTAACAGCAATGGTCCCATTGCAGCACATTACTTAATAAACTTCCCACTCTTGTTTTTTGCTATTTGCACATATATTTTTAGGTGTGCTGTCTGTGGTTTCATTTATTTTTATGGTAGATACAGCATGGGATTTACTGAAAGCTAATAAACATATCATTAAGTGCTCAGTTGGATAACTATGCAAATCTTGAATGTAAATTAAAAATATAATTTGCATTAGAAATGAGAAGAGAGATGTCTTAGTTGGTTTATAACCATAAAAACTTAGACTTATAATTTATTATTATTATTATTTTTCATATGGAGAGAGCTTGCTACTGTTTCATTGAACTGGATGGACATCATCACTCTATATTTTAATATTCTATCTTAACTTACCTCTTGTTTGCGGATTGTTTGCTAGCTCATTGAAACACGTTGGGAGTCTTGCTTATTGCAGGTGCTGCAAATTTCAGAAGTAAGTCCTCAGCTCGTTTGTGTTAGTAACCTGTTGTTTGCTCTTTCTTCCTACCTCGTTTATAAGTTTCTTTATTTTATAAATTTCTCGTAATTCAAATAAATACTTGTAATTACGCAAAATTAAGTATATAATTCTATATTGAAGGGCCTTAAATGTCCATGCCTCGGACAAGAGAAGAACTGAAAGAAAAGGCAATTTGTGGACAGTATTTCAGGTATGGTAATTTAAAATAAATGAAAAATATAGCGTAGTTACTAAAAAAATTGTATTAATTGCAGGTTCCTAAACAACAGGACATTGTACAGTGTGGTTTCTATGTGATGAAGTACAACAAGGAAATAGTTGAAGTTGCATGTGATAACTCAATCCATTCACTACAGAAAATGGTAATTGACAATTAATGGTTGAAGCTTATTGAAAATAAATAGTGTTTACATATATAAATGTTATGTGTTACAGTTAGATAAAAGACTTCCTTACTCTATTGCGGATATTGATGAGGTGCGTAAGGAGTGGGCAAAATTTGTGCAATCAAATATAGAGTAGAAGGTAAATTATGGATTCTTAATTCCTGTTTTTGACTAAAATGATTTATACTTTAAGTTTTCTTTTGGTGTTCATTTCTCTTGCCCTTTTGTAGGATGATTCCCATGAAACCAAGACAAGTGACTCGAGGCTGAACGTTCTTCATCTTTAGCTTGTTTACTATTAATTTTGTTTACTTTCTCTCTTGAACTTGGAATGGTTTTTGGCATGATTAGTAGGTATGAACTTGTTTAATATTGACTATGACTTTGGTTTGTTTAGTGACTTTGGTTTGTATGGATATTGTTGTACTATTACCTTGGAATTTGAATTAGTTTTTGCTATAAAATTTTAATTCTACTAAGTCTGATTACCAATTTTTTAGTTTTATAATCGTTATATTAAATTATAAAATAGGTCGTTGAATAATTAAAATTAACATGCACATTTCACATACAATTAACAATAGTTTTTGAACTGTTGTCGTTTGTTGACCTTTTAACAACGGTTTTTTAATACTTGTCAAATAGTTTTGTTGTTATAAAATATTACAACGGTTGAAAATACAAAACAACAACGGTTATAGACCCGTGGGTAAAACATGATTTGACAACGGTTAAAAAACCGTTGTCTATGAGCGCGTACTATACAACAACACCACGTACAACAACAGTTCAAAAACAGATACAACAACGGGTTTTACCCGTTGTCTATGTCATTTTTTGTAGTAGTGCCCATTTTGAGCCTTATAGAGCCTTTTCTTCTAAAACTGGATGATAGGGGGTGAAGGATGGTTAAGGGAATCATGTTGAAAGTTGAAAACTCATGAAGAATGGTGGGTGATGGTGAAGGTGTTGGATCCGGGATCCCTCGGATGTAGATTTAATTAATTACAATAATTATTAACATATGAATTCAGATCTTGAAAGCGGAAACCGATCTAAATCATATATACCTGCTTGCGTATCACCGGTGGAATTCTGAGTCGAGGAAATGATCTTCCACGCACCAGATCTCTGCACACGAGATCTGGCTCTTTCACGTCGACCCCGAAGTCTTCTGGAGTATTCCCTAGCAACCAGAGAAATTCTGAGTGGGCAGAAATCTATTCTCTGTGCCTCCCAGAAGCTGCCGCCCCTCTCTCTCTTTTCTGTGAGAATGAAATCACGTACTGAACATTTCTACTTCTCTCTTATTTATAATAAGAGGTAGAGTGTTGGAGAGGTTAGGGCCAAGGCTAATGGGCCAGGCTATGCTCTATTGGGCTACTCCAGGGACCTTGAGGAGGATTTGGACTGGGCCTTCCAATATAATTAAATAATCCAAGTATTCTCTGGCCCCGAATACTCTATTTAATTATATTAATATTATAGCCTTTCCACTATAGTAAAATAATATTGCATCGCCGTCCAATCCCAAATTATGACATACCGGGCTCCTCTTTGAATTACATTATTTCCCGTGTTTAAGATATCGCATGTCCATTAATTAATTTAAGCTACTGACTGCTCTAATTAATTAATATCTTATTCCGAGAGTGTACCCGTTCGACCTTATTATTATATCGGAACTTAATCCACCTGCAGGGTTTTGATATAATAATCCTTAGAACGCCTCAAGGGGACATCATCAACTCGGCGCACCGAGACACGATTTCTAGCTATAATATTAATTATCATATTTATAATATTATTACCCAAGATACGGAGATTCTTTGAGTTGCAATAACTCTCACTCATGGTAAATCAAAGCAATAATTATTATAAATACATAATTGAATATTATGACAAATAGAATTAAGAAATAATAATCGTCCGAGATGTGATCCTTAATAAGTCAGTATAAAAGGATTTATCTCACCTCGATCCTGTTCAGCGCAACTCTGATCGTATGCACCAGTATAAGCTAATAGCCAAGACCAACTATTATCCAGCTTATACTACAACCTTAACAAGTAATTCGTCCAAGATTACTTTCAGTTGCGAACACCATTTAACTATATAAGAAACCGATAATATGATCTTCCGTGCGACCACCCACACCATATTATCTATAATATATAGTACCGGACATTTATTTGCATAACCATAACACGAATTAATATGCAAAACATATGACAGAATATTTATTTCCAAAACCAGGAAGAAATTGTTAATAATACAAGCATAAAGTATGCTTTTCAGTATATCAACCCCAACAGAAGGGTCTTGGAAATTGTTTTGAGTTGAAAAAACATTCCTATAAGCTCAATGTTAGAAAAGAAAAGAATAAGAACAAAGTTCTTAGAAAAAAAATAATAATAAAAGGGGTAAGAACAAAGTTCTTACAAGAAAAAAGAAAAGAAAAAGAAAGAATAAGAGCATAAAGGAGTGTTTCTTTAGATGTGATGAGATTTGGTAGGAGCTTGGGTTTTCATTTGATAAAAAGGGGTTGGATAAGGTAGAAGATGAAGAAATTCATACTTAGAAGGTGAAGAAAGGAGGTAAAGGAACTTAGATGAAAATTTAAGTCACTTAGCCTAAAATTCGCTACCTTAACCAATGTCCCTACATTACAAGCTTAAGAAAGACCTTTTTGATCCTAATTTGTTCATACATTGTAGAATTAGAAACTTGAGTTGATAGGCAAGCTTATGGTTAAAGTTGTGTATTGCATGATTTCGATGAGTGCTTACCCTTGTCCCTATATCGAGTGATTGAGTGATACACACACTTCTTGTGAGGTCTAGGGTTGAATGTGCCTATGTGATTGAGTTCTAAGTTAGGATAGTGAGTGATTCTGTGAACGCTTGGCTTGACTTGATAATTTCCTTGGAATAAAATGGTTTTTGAAGTGATATGAGGCATCTAGAAACTCAAAATGCACACCTCATACGTGTTAAGTGTTTTGATTGTTCGTTTCATTGTTCGGGACAAACAATGGCTTAAGTTTAGGGGAGTGATTAACACATATTTTATGTGCATGTTGAGTATATTTCATATGTGTTTGAAGCTCGAATTTAGCGTTGAAATGCTAGAAATGCTAGGGTTTCTTAACTTATTGCATATTTTATACTTTTCTCATTTTCTTTTAGTTTTTTATCTACTTTTGTATGAATTTGGAAAAACATTCAAGTGGCTAAGGATCGAGGGCCGGAAACGAGGAATAATCGAGCTAAAGGAGGTGAAAACCGGAGTTGAAAAGCCGGTTTGAAAGAACCGAAAGAAGAACCAAAGAAGGAGAAGAACCGGACTGGGAAGGGAAGCCGCTGGTTTGAACGGCGGTCTGGCAGACCGCCGATCAAACCGCCGTTGGTGCGTTCCCTCTACTTATTAACCGAGTTTGGTTCGACCAAACTCAGTCCAACTCAACCCAAAACTCATTTTTAATGTATATTAACCCCATATTGGGTATCTTTAGCTTGAATATTCATTCTAGAACCCTAATTACATTTCCCTCTTTCTACTTTGGTATTTTCATAAATTGTTGAAGATTTACTTTGAAGATTTGAAGATCCTTCCACTACTTTGTTCCATTTTGAATTCTCTATATATCTTTTGATTTTGGTTTCATATATTTCTTATGGTTCATTTGCTCTAATCATGTCTAGCTAATTTCCTTAACGATTCCAATTATATGTAGATTAAGGATAAGTGATGGGATTAGGCTTTAATTTATGAATTTACCTTCTAATTTCATGTTCATTTCTCTTGGGGCTATGTTTTATTATGTAATTATGTTTGATCACTATAGTTGCATATTAAGTGTTTGATCTAATACTTAGGAGGCTTAGATTAGATGCTAGGAAACAAGAGAATTGCATGCTAGAGATAGTAAGGCTAAAAAACTCAATGAGATTTTGGGTGTTAATGATTTACTTGATGTCCTAGTCGGAATTAGGTATTTCATTAATCTACTTGATTTAGTTGCAATGAGAATTAAATGAATTATACTTAGGATGTTTCCCACATGAAATTGAATGAACCATACTTAGAGATGTAGGACTCTAACTAGAATTAGCCATTTTAATCTAGCTTCATGTGAGAAACCTCCTAAGTATGATTCATTCAATTCTCATTACAGCTAAATCAAGTAGATTAATGAAATACCTAATTCCGACTAGGACATCAAGTAAATCATTAACTCCCAAAAGTGCATTGAGTTCTTTAGCCCTACTATCGCTAGCATGCAATTCTCTTATTTCCTAAAATCTAATCCAAGCCTCCTAAGCATTAGATAAAACACTTGATATGAAACTATGGTGATTAAGTACAATTACATAATAAAACATAGCACCAAGAGAATTGAACATGACATTAGAAGGTAAATTCATAAATTAAAGCCTAATCCCATCATTTATCCCTAATGTACATATAATTAGAATCACAAGTGATTTAGCTAGACATGATCAAAGAAAATAAACCATAGAAAATAAGTAAAATCATGCTTAAAAGAAAGAGAATAAGATAAGGAATATAAATTTGGTCTTCCATCTTCAATCCACCAAGCAAATCTCCACAAATCTTGAAAAATACCAAAGTAGTAAAGAGTAAATCTAACTTAGGGTTCTAAGAATGTATATTATGCTAAAGATACCCAATTCTAGTAAAATTAGGAGTTAAATACATAGAAAATGGAAAATGGGTCGAGTTAAGCCGAGTTAACCGAGCTAACTCGGCCTCATTAGTGAAGGAGGATGCCCAAATGGCAGCCTCGCCGGAGGTCTGGCAGGCTGCCGTCCCCCCTTGTCCGGTCCGGTTTTCGCCCCGTTCGGTCCGTTCTTTGGTTCTTTCTTTTCTTTCTTCAAACCGGCTTTCATCCTCCAATTTTTAGCGAATCTCTTCTAATATATCCCTCATTTCCGGCTTCCAATCCTTGGTTTGATCATTGCTCTTCAAATCCCTATAAAATGAATCGAAAACTGAAAAAAATGAGGAAGTATAAAATGTGCCGAAAGTTGATAAACCCTAGCATTTCTATCCAATTAAGCACACAAATTAATACTCAAACACCCATAAAATGAACTCACATGCACATGATCCGCCCTCACTTTTGAGGGTGAGGGAGATGCAATGATAATCGATGTGTATAATCGAGTAATCCATAGGGAATGCAATGGCCAATGAGATTCAAGTAGTAATCCGATTATCTAACTACTATCTAAGCTACCGAATAACATAATTTTGGGTTTTTCCTTTCAATGATCAAATAAACTAAATAACAATGAAAAGTAAGTAACTAGATAACAACAACTAATAACAAGCGATTAAAAATCAATAGGAAAGAGTTTGGTTCCAAATATAATCCAATAATCACTAGAAGCCTAGGTTTAAGGATTTGCAAGGATAAACCGATTTAATCTAATTCATACGGGAGTTTTTTATAAGATATACACCAACTCTTTTCTCAAGCAATCAATGTAAGTAGATTAACCTATGACATTTATCTCCGCTAGGTCTCAAGATGCATAAATCAACTCCAAATAGCTCAATTAATATCTAGAATCTCCTATTAGCAAGATTTACTAATATGTTGTGATTTGATGCCAAGTGTTATGAACTAAAGCATACTAAGCATTTAATCAAACACCTTATATGCACTCAATGATGGCCAATCAATCATACAATAAAATCAAGTCCCAAACCACAAGACATATGAATTAGAAGGCAAATCCAACTACAATATCTAAAAACCTATTAATCTAGATCATGCCTTCATATATTTGAAACCAAAGGAAATTTAGCTATACATAATTAAAGGAAATAAACCATGGAAAACATATGAAATCATGCTTAAAAGAAAAAGAATTAAATAATGAAGAAGAAGATGGTCTTGAATTGCAATTCCAATTAGTATAGCTCCACAAATCTTGAATTTACCAAAAAGGAAAAGAGGGAAATGTAACTAGGGTTCTAGGATATTAAAGTGTGTAAAAGTTACATCAAAAATGGAAGAATTTAGGGTTAAATACATTGAAAATCGTGTTTGGGTCGAACCGGGATGAAATAGGACGAACCGGGGCGAAACGGTGCGAACCGGGAGCTTTCTCGCGCAACCGGCGGTCCATCGGAGGGGCACCGGCAGTCCAGTGGACCGCTGGTCTGGGTCGCCGGTGGCTCTGTGGTAAACGGCGGTTCAGGTGTGATGAACCGGCGCCCAATGGACCGCCGGTTTGGGTCGCCGGTTTGCCGCCCATCCGTCCTCTCTTGCGCAATGTTTTCGTTTTCGCTCGTTCTCTCTCATCCGAACTCCGATTCTCAATCCGCTTTTTGCTACGGCTTCCTAGCGAACTCCTCTTCAACATGGAATGATAAAAGTTGCCAAATGAGTTCTTCATAAACCTGAAAAAGACACAAAGAGAATCAAGAGAACGAGGAAAACATAAACGAACTTGAACTAGTGAAAACCTAACTTTATAAATTCAAAGTCCACATTCTTAACCCTAGATTTCACCCTAATTAAGCTCGATTCTTCCTCATTTCTAGCCCCCAATCCTTAGCCACAAGAATGCTCGTTTCAAATTCTTACAAAAATGGATCAAAACCGAAAAGAAATGAGAAAAGTAGAATGTATGCTACAAGTTAGGAAACCCTAGCATTTCTAACCTTTAAGCACATGAATTGAGACTTAAACACAAGCAAAACACACTCAACATGCACATAAAATACGTGTTAATCACTCCCCCAGACTTAAGCCATTGTTCATCCCAAACAATGAAACGAACAATCAAAACACTTTACACGTATGGGATGTGCATTACAAGTTCATCGATGCCTTATTTCACTTCAAAACCATTTAAACTCAAGGAAATCATCAAGTCAAGCCAAACACTCATGAAATTACTCACTCTCCTAGCATAGAACTCAATCACCTAAACACATTCGACTCTAGACCTCACAAGAAACGTGTGTATCACTCGATCACTCAATATATGGAAAAGGTAAGCACTCATCGAAACCATGCAATACATAACTTTGACCATAAGCTTGCCTATCAACTCAAGTTTATAATACTACAATGCATACACAAATTAGGATCAAAAAGGTCTTTCTAAAGCTTTTAATGTAGGGACATTGGTTAAGGTAGAGAATTTTAGGCTAAGTGACTTAAATTTGCATTCAAGTACCCTTACCTCCTTTCTTCACCTTCTAAGTATGAATTTCTTCATCTTCCACCTCATCCAAGCCCTTTTTAGTCAAATGAATCCCAAGCTTCTACAAAATCTAAAGAAACACTCCTTTATGCTCTTATTCTTCTCTTTGTCTTGTAAGAACTTTGTTCTTACTTTTTTTTTTTCAATAAGAACTTTGTTCTTATTCTTTTCTTTTCTAACATTGAGCCTATAGGAGTGTTCTTTCAACTCAAAACTAATCTCAAGACCTTTCACCATTACCCAACATTTTTCATAAATTTTCAAATTTCACCAAGATTCTCTTAACCATCCTTCACCCCCTATCGTCCGGTTCAAGAAGAAAAAGTTATATTCAAGGCTCAAAATGGGACGACAATGGTAATGAAAGAGAGGTTAGTGTTTAGGGAAAATGGGCTATGAAATGATGGCCTAAGATCATCTCCTAATCATGCAAACATGTAGTACTTCTAACAAGAGTATCAAGGCAAGTTCTAGTAAAGAATATGCAATGCAAGATCAAGCTCTCAAGAAAGGATATCAACTATGTAAGATGCATAGTTTAAGGCTCAAAATCGTCTCAAGCTTTTTGTCTAGAGCCTAATTGCCTAAGATCAATCCTTCCAAGATATTCAAGTGAAATAACCCTAATCATGCTTGACTTAAACTTGAGAAATTTCAAAAATGTCACCATTTTAGCATCAATCATCGGCATCTCACCCAAAAGCACTTGAGAGATTAAACAAGTTCTTTCACATTCACACATGCAAACATTCATTCATTATTCAACTTAAAAACTTTTTAATTGTCCCAAAATTTCGCACTCAAGCTCCAATCAATCAACAAAATCATCCTCACCAAAGATTCTCCATGTAAGCTCCAATAAAACTTCCAACAACAAAACAAACAACCAAAGAAGGAATTTTCATCAATTAAGCTCATTGACCCAAACTCATCACCAAACCAAAATAAGCAAAAATTATCCATTTAACCCCAATCAACCACAATCATCAAGCAAGCCTAAGCATATAATCAATGAAATCATAATGATACCACATCAAATAGAAACTTGAAAAACCAAGAGTAAAGTAATTTAAATTCCTTATCCTACCCCCCTCTCCCAAACTTATTTTAAAAAATAAATTCTAAAATGAGTTTGGAGGGAAGAATAATAAGAAATTTAAATTACACTCACAAAGGTCCAAAGCTATGTTGAAGGTAGTTTTGAAAGTCATTCAATCATTTGCTTGCTTGATTGGTTTGATTCTCTTCCTTCACTCGTTCCCATCATGATTCAACCTCGTGCATAAACCATGAAGCTCTTGGAACTTGAAACAAAGAAACAAACTTAACAATGGGAAGTATTAGCATTTGGACAATGAAAGATGTAGAAGGAATGACTTGAACAAAATAATAAACAAATTCAAACGAAAGAAACTAACTAAAATGAAAAATAAAAGGATAATTGTTGGGGTGCCTCCCAACGAGCGCTTAGTTTAACGTCGTTAGCTCGACGATACCTCTTTGCCCTTTTTATGGGACTTTGAATGAAGTCCAACCTCGATCAAGAACCAACTCATCCTCAAGCTCATCAAATTTCGGTTCATCCATTCTTGACTCCTCCGGATCGTCCAAAGCACCTGACATGTGGAATGTTGCCTTCTCTCCATTCATTCGAAGGGTGATACTCCCTTCGAAAACATTAATGAGAGCTTGACTCGTGGCTAAGAAAGACCTTCCAAGTATAATTGGGATGTCCCGGTTCTCCGGTATGACGAGGACAACGAAATCCACCGGAAAGATGAGTTTTTCAACCCTTATGAGCACATCTTCAACTATACCTCTTGGATAGGATAATGAACGATCCGCCATTTGAAGAATAAGTGAGGTGGGCTTAAGAGTTCCAATCTTAAAACGATTGAAGATGGAAAGGGGCATCCAATTCACACCCGAGCCCAAATCACACAAGACATTCCTAAAAGCTTGGCCTCCTATCTCACAAGGTAAAGTGAACTTCCCGGGGTCCTCTTCTTTGTTTGAAATCTTCTTTTGTAGATGAGCACTATATTCCTCCGACAACATAATGGTTTCACCCTTATCAAATTTTCTTTTCTTTTGAACCACATCCTCCAAGAATTTCTCATGATCCGGAATTTCACTCAACAAACCAATCAAAGAAGCATTTATCTCCAATTTCTTTGAAAGCATCAAACAAATCACCTTTCCTCGCATACAACTTCTCATCAATTGGCCTAATGGGAGATGCTAGACCATCCATGCTATTCGACTCAACATGCTCTTTAGAGACTTTAAAAGATGGAGTAGAAAGAGTACCTTTTTTATTCTTCTTATGAACACTCTCCTTCTCTAAAGGTTCTTGAGCACCAAGTTTACTCCTCAACTTTGAAGCTTCATAAGCATCCTTCCTTCTTTGAAGATCTTTTAGCGTATCAAGACGCTCATCAAATGGAATTGCCTTAGACATCCTCATTCTTGAATAATAATCATGAATGTCCCAATTTGTCCAACCTTCTATAGATGAAATAATTGGACAAAGATCTATGATTCTTGGATCCTTCTCATCAAGCATCACTACCTCCGAAGATGGAAGCTTATATGATTGTCTTGGCTCCAAAAGATTGCTCTTAGCAAGATTTGGAGATTTCCCACAAGGTATATGTGAAGAGGTCAAAGAAGCTTCACTCACTACATGAATAGCATTGCATTGTTGCTTCGAGTTTTCTTGAGCCTTGCTAGAGGATTCTCCGAACTTGTTTTGAGTTGTAAATTGGTTAGCCATTTGGCTAATTTGGCCTTCCATCATCTTGACTTGCTTTGACAATGAAGTGAGTGAATTCTCCAAGGCATTGACCTTTTGACCGGTTTGAGAGATAGAAGCACTTTGTTGATTGGCCATTTGTTGAACGATTTGCTCAAGAGAAGGGGATGTCTTCTTAGGTTCTTCAATCACCCTTTGAGAGACGGAGAATCCGGGAGGTGGGAATTGTAAGGCCCTTGATTGACATATCTCACATCTTCAATTCCATTGAACTCCCAATTCTCTTGAGTTTGAACCCTTTGAATTTGAGTTTTCCTTTCATCTTCATATGTTTTCTTCAAGTTGGCAAGCTCCAAGGCTAAAGCATCATACCTTGCATCCTCAAGAACCGAGTTCACCTTCTTGGTAGGACCCCATTGCAACGGCCATTGATAATTATTGGATGTCATCTCCTCTATGATCCTAAGAGCTTCTTTGGCGTTCTGATTCACAAGGCAACCACCGGAGGTTGCATCAACTATGCTCCTCGTGTGTGGAGAGAGTCCACTATAGAAGTTCACGATTTGTTGGGCTTCACTAAAACCGTGTTGAGGGCACTTGCGTAGCAAGTCCCTATACCTCTCCCATGCTTCAAATAATGTTTCATCAACGTGTTGTGAAAAATGAGAGATTTTCGAGATGAGCCTTTGAGCTTTTGACGGAGGGAAATACTTGGCGAGGAAAGCTTTGCATAACTTCTCCCATGTAGTGATCTCGCTCTTATCAAGGTTTTTGAACCACTCTTTGGCACGGTCCCTCAAAGAGAAGTTAAAGAGCTTCATCCTAATGGCATCCTCCGGCACTCCATTATACTTCACCGTATCACATATCTCAAGAAATGTGCTCAAATGAGCATTAAGATCTTCATCGGGCCTCCCTCCAAATTGTTCGGATTGGACCATTTGGATAAGGCCGGTCCTTCTCTCAAAATTATTTGCATTGACACGAGGTCCCCATGCTCCTCCTTGAAATTGATCAGTGGGAGATTGGAACATATGATTGAGAGGAGGTGGTTGAGCCTCATTTGCCCTCCTTTCTTGCTCATCCTTCCATGCTCTAAACTCCTCAATTTCTTTCATAAGAGCCTCCATATGTATATAATAAAAATAAAAAGAACAAATGCTTGAATTAGTAACTCAATAACCAAATTGACTATTGAAACTCAAACTAAGCATTCCCCGGCAACGGCACCAAAAATTGATCCGCCCTCACTTTTGAGGGTGAGGGAGATGCAATGATAATCGATGTGTATAATCGAGTCGAATCCACAGGGAATGCAATGGCCAATGAGATTCAAGTAGTAATCCGATTATCTAACTACTATCCAAGCTACCGAATAACATGATTTTGGATTTTTCCTTTCAATTATCAAATAAACTAAATAACAATGAAAAGTAAGTAACTAGATAACAACAACTAATAACAAGCGATTAAAATCAATAGGAAAGAGTTTGGTTCCAAATATAATCCAATAATCACTAGAAGCCTAGGTTTAAGGATTTGCAAGGATAAACCGATTTAATCTAATTCATACGGGAGTTCTTTATAAGATATACACCAACTCTTTTCTCAAGAAATCAATGTAAATAGATTAACCTATGACATCTATCTCCGCTAGGTCTCAAGATGCATAAATCAACTCCAAATAGCTCAATTAATATCTAGAATCTCCTATTAGCAAGATTTACTAATATGTTGTGATTTGATGCCAAGTGTTATGAACTAAAGCCTACTAAGCATTTAATCAAACACCTTATATGCACTCAAAGATGGCCAATCAATCATGCAATAAAATCAAGTCCCAAACCACAAGACATATGAATTAGAAGGCAAATCCAACTTTAATATCCAAAAACCTATTAATCTAGATCATGTCTTCATATATTTGAAACCAAAGGAAATTTAGCTAGACATAATTAAAGGAAATAAACCATGGAAAACATATAAAATCATGCTTAAAAGAAAAAGAATTAAATAAGGAAAAAGAAGATGGTCTTGAATTGCAATTCCAATGACTTTAGCTCCACAAATCTTGAATTTACCAAAAAGGAAAAGAGGGAAATGTAACTAGGGTTCTAGGATATTAAAGTGTGTGAAAGTTACATCAAAAAGGGAAGAATTTGGGGTTAAATACATTGAAAATCGTGTTTGGGTTGAACCGGGATGAAATGGGACGAACCGGGGTGAAACGGTGCGAACCGGGAGCTTTCTCGCACAACCGGCGGTCCATGGGAGGGGCACCGGCGGTCCACTCGATCTGGGTCGCCAGTGGCTCTGTGGTAAACGGCAGTTCTGGTGTGATGAACCGGATCCCAATGGACCCCCAGTTTGGGTCGCCGGTTTGCCGCCCATCCGTCCTCTCTTGCGCAATGTTTTTGTTTTCGCTCGTTCTCTCTCATCCGAACTCCAATTCGCGATCCGCTTTTAGCTACAGCTTTCTAACGAACTCCTCTTCAACATGGAATGATCAAAGTTGCCAAATGAGTTCTTCATAAACCTGCAAAATAGACACAAAGAGACTCGAGAGAACGAGGAAAACATAAACGAAGTTGAACTAGTGAAAACCTAACTTTATAAATTCAAATTCCACATTCTTAACCCTAGGTTTCACCCTAATTATGCTCGATTCTTCCTCATTTCTAGCCTCCAATCCTTAGCCACATGAATGCTCTTTTGAAATTCTGACAAAAATGGATCAAAAACCGAAAACAAACGAGAAAAGTAGAATGTATGCTACAAGTTAGGAAACCCTAGCATTTCTAACCTTTAAGCAAATGAATCGAGACTTAAACACAAGCAAAACACACTCAACATGCACATAAAATACGTGTTAATCAGCACATAAAATGCATGTTTATCAATGATGGAGGAAAGTTTTGTGCTAATGATTCATGTGAGGAGGTAGAGAGTTTGTTTGATATGCTTTGAAAATTCGGAAAATGTTTTTGGTTAGAAATTTTGAGGCATCGTTGATCTCAAAAGCACATCCCATACGTGTTAAGTATTTTAATTGTTCATTTCATTGTTCGGAATGAAAAATGGCTTAAGTTAGGGAGAGTTGATTAGGTCTAAATGATAGAGATGTAAGACTCAAACTAGAATTAGCCATTTTAATCTAACTTCATGTGGGAAACCTCCTAAGTATGATTCATTCAATTCTCATTGCAACTCAATTAAGTAGATTAATGAAATACCCAATTCTGACTAGGACATCAAGTACATCATTAACTCCCAAAAACACATTGAGTTCTTTAGCCTTACTATCTCTAGCATGCAATTCTCTTATTTCCTAGCATCGAATCCAAGCCTCCCAAGCATTAGATCAAAACTTGATATGCAACTATGGTAATCAAGCACAATTACATAATAAAACATAGCACCAAGAGAATTGAACATGACATTAGAAGGTAAATTCATAAATTACAGCTATTCCTATCATTTATCCCTAATCTACATATAATTGGAATCACAAGTGACTTAGCTAGACAAGATCAAAGAAAATAAACCATAGAAAATAAATAAAATCATGCTTAAAACAAAGAGAATAAGATAATGAATAGAAATATGGTCTTCAATCTTCAATCCAGCAAACAAATCTCAACAAATCTTGAAAAATACCAATGTAGTAAAGAGTAAATTTAATTTAGGGTTCTAAGAATGTATATTATGCTAAAGATACCCAATTGTAGTCAAATTAGGAGTTAAATACATAGAAAATGGAAAATGGGTCGAGTTAAGCCGAGTTAGCCAAGCTAAGTCGGTCTCATTAGTGAAGGAGGATGCCCAAACGGCGGCCTCGCCAGAGGTCTGGCAGGCCGCCGTCCCCCCTTGTCCGGTCCGGTTCTTTGCCTGTTCGGTCCGTTCTTCGGTTCTTTCTTTTCTTTCTTCGAACCGGATTTCATCCTCCGATTTTTAACGAATCTCTTCTAATGTATTCCTCATTTCTGGCTTCCAATCCTTGGTTCGATCATTCCTTTTCAAATCTCTATAAAATGAATCAAAAACCGAAAGAAACGTGGAAAGTATAGAATGTGCTGAAAGTTGATGAACCCTAGCATTTCTATCCAATTAAGCACACAAATCAATACTCAAACACCCATAAAATGAACTCACATGCACATAAAATACATGTTTATCAATGATGGAGGACAATTCTTTGCTAATGATTCATGTGAGGAGGCAGAGAGTGTGTTTGATATGCTTTGAAAATTCATAACATGTTTTTGATTAGATATTTTGAGGCATCGTTGATCTCAAATACACATCCCATACGTGTTAATTATTTTAATTGTTCATTTTATTGTTTGGAACGAACAATGGCTTAAGTTAGGGAGAGTTAATAAACACTTATCTTAAGTTTAGGAGAGTTGATTAGGTCTAAATGATAGAGATGTAGGACTCTATCTAGAATTAGCCATTTTAATCTAACTTTATATGGAAAACCTCATAAGTATGATTCATTCAATTCTCATTGCAACTAAATCAAGTAGATTAATGAAATACCCAATTCCGACTAGGACATGAAGTAAATCATTAACTCCCAAAAGCACATTGAGTTCTTTAGCCCTACTATCTCTAGCTTGCAATTCTCTTATTTCCTAGCATCTAATCCAAGCCTCTTAAGCATTAGATCAAACACTTCATATGTAACTATGGTGATCAAGCAAAATTACATAATAAAACATAGCACCAAGAGAATTGAACATGACATTAGAAGGTAAATTCATAAATTAAAGCATAATCCTATCATTTATCCCTAATCTACATATAATTGGAATCACAAGTGACTTAGCTAGACATGATCAAAGAAAATAAACCAGAGAAGATAAGTAAAATCATGCTTAAAAGAAAGAGAATAAGATAAGGAATAGAAATATCATCTTCAATCTTCAATCCACCAAGCAAATCTCCACAAATCTTGATAAATACCAAAGTAGTAAAGAAAAAATCTAACTTAGGCTTCTAAGAATATATATTATGCTAAAGATACCCAATTCTAGTCAAATAAGGAGTTAAAAATATACAAAATGAAAAATGGGTCGAGTTACGCTGAGTTAGCCGAGCTAACTCGGTCTCATTAGTAAAGGAGGACGCCCAAACGGCAGCCTCGCCGGGGGTCTGGCAAGCCGCTGTCCCCCTCGTCCGGTCCGGTTCTTCGCCCGTTCAGTCAGTTCTTCGGTTCTTTCTTTTCTTTCTTCGAACCGGCTTTAATCCTCCAATTTTTAATGAATCTCTTCTAATGTATCGCTCATTTCCGGCTTCCAATCCTTTGTTTGATCATTGCTTTTCAAATCTCTACAAAATGAATCGAAAATCAAAAGAAACGAGAAAAGTATAGAATGTGCCGAAATTTGATAAACCCTAGCATTTATATCCAATTAAGCACACAAATGAATACACAAACACCCATAAAATGAACTCACATGTACATAAAATACATGTTTATCAATGATGGAGGAAAGTTCTTTTCTAATAATTCATGTGACGAGATAGAGAGCGTGTTTGATATGCTTTGAAAATTCGGAAAATGTTTTTGGTTAGAAATTTTGAGGCATTGTTGATCTCAAATGCATATCCCATACGTGTTAAGTATTTTAATTGTTCGATTCATTGTTCGGAACGAACAATGGCTTAAGTTAGGGAGTGTTGATAAAAACGTATCTTAAGTTTAGGAGAGTTGATTAGGAGTAAATGATAGAGATGTAGGACTCTAACTAGAATTAGCCATTTTAATCTAACTTCATGTGGGAAACCTCCTAAGCATGATTCATTCAATTCTCATTGCAACTAAATCAAGTAGATTAATGAAATACCTAATTCCGACTAGGACATCAAGTAAATCATTAACTCCCAAAATCTCATTGAGTTCTTTAGCCCTACTATCTCTAGCATGCAATTCTCTTATTTCCTAGCATCTATTCCAAGACTCCAAAGCATTAGATCAAACACTTGATATGAAACTATGGTGATCAAGCACAATTACATAATAAAAAAATAGCACCAAGAGAATTGAACATGTAATTAGAAGGTAAATTTATAAATTAAAGCTTAAGCCATCATTTATCCCTAATCTACATATAATTGGAATCACAAGAGACTTAGCTAGACATGATCAACGAAAATAAACCATAGAAAATAAGAAAAATCATGCTTAAAAGAAAGAGAATAAGATAAGAAATAGAAATATGGTCTTCAATCTTCAATCCACCAAGCAAATCTCCACAAATCTTGAAAAATACCAAAGTAGTAAAGAGTAAATTTAATTTAGGGTTCTAAGAATGTATATTATGCTAAAGATGCCCAATTATAGTCAAATTAGGAGTTAAATACATAGAAAATGGAAAATGGGTCGAGTTAAACCGAGTTAGCCGAGCTAACTCGGTCTCATTAATGAAGGAGGAAGCCCAAATGGCGGCCTTGCCGGAGGTCTGGCAGGCCGCCGTCCCCCCTTGTCCGGTCCGGTTCTTCGCTCATTCGGTCCGTTCTTCGGTTCTTTCTTTTATTTCTTTGAACCGGCTTTTATCCTCCGATTTTCAACGAATCTCTTCTCATGTATCCCTCATTTCCGGCTTCCAATCCTTGGTTCGATCATTGCTCTTCAAATCCCTACAAAATGAATCGAAAACTGAAAGAAATGAGGAAAGTATAGAATGTGCCGAAAGTTGATAAACCCTAGCATTTCTATCTAATTAAGTACACAAATCAATACTCTAACACCCATAAAATGAACTCACATGCACATAAAATACATGTTTATCAATGATGGAGGAAAGCTCTTTGCTCATGATTCATGTGAGGAGGTAGAGAGTGTGTTTGATATGCTTTGAAAATTCAGAAAATGTTTTTGGTTAGAAATTCTGAGGCATCGTTGATCTCAAATGCACATCTCATACGTGTTAATTATTTTAATTGTTCGTTTCATTGTTCGGAACAAACAATGGCTTAAGTTAGGGAGAGTTATGATAACTCTTGAATAAGAGTTATTTTACATACTTTTAAGCTTGTATTTAGTTGGAAAAGAGTGTTTGATGCTTGTTTATTTGAGTCTTTTGTGTAGTTTTGCTTCGTTTTAATTTTTCGTTCATTTTCTTGGTCTTCATGTCTATTTTTGCTGAGATTTAGGTGAATTATAAGTCCTTTTGTCTTAATTCATGAAAGGAAAAAAATGAGTTGAATTGTGATTTTTATGCAGAAAATTAGAAATTCTGAGATTTTGCTACAGCAATTTCCGCTGAAGCTACTCACGCATAAAAAAGGAGGACAAACAGGACTAATTTGGAAAAGTCGAAAAATGGAGCTGACATGGCAACTAAAATGGAGAGAAAGTCAGACTTTGAACAAAAATTAAAGAAAGAGAAGGAGATTTCTCTTGTATAGAGCTAGGGGGGCAACTTGGTCTTTTAACCCTCTATTTTTGGAAACCTAATTACTCCACAAAAGAGGGCAGCCGCAAATTTTGAAGGGAGGAAGATTTTCAGCAATAAAAACAGGGGGAAAGAGCAGGGGACGAAATTGGAAAAAGAAGGGAGAAGACCAAACCATCAACTCACCATTTTTGGCTTTGTTATTCTTTCCTAATTCTACTTTACTTGTTTTTGAATTCTCTGATCTTCATGGACGAATTCAGACCTATTTCTACTACTTTAATTTCAGTCATGAGCTATATTTGAGGAGACTTGGATTATTGATGAACTCTATGTCTTAGTTTTGTAAATCTTATGCACTTATTCTAGTGGAATTTCTCAAAGTTCATTCAAATGGGTTTGTTGATATGTCTTGTTATTGCTTGATCAACAATAGCATGATATTTAGCTATGTTTTAATTCTAGAAAGGTTGAAATATAGTGGAAAGATTTGAATGACACAAGAACATTAATCCTTGTTTGATTGTGTGTATGAATGGCATAAGAATATGTTATTTACCTTGTGTACTTGTGGAAATTTGAGCTTATAATCTGGAGTTCTACACTTGATTTAGCATAGGAATATGTTCAATTAGGGGTATTGAATGAAAACCATAGGATTTGGGAAAGTTCTATGAACAATTTGGAATTTTCGTAACCTAGAGAATTTTGCTAGAATATTGTTGCAGCATTATGTCCTGTGCGAAAGACATAGAGGAATTCGTTAATCCAAGTCCCGTTTTTTCTTGATTGGTCAATCGTCGTTCTTAATTCCTGTTTATTTAGTTTTACTTCAGTTCATTTTATTACCTTTACTCTTTTGTTAGATTTCAGTTTGCAAAACACCCAAAATTATGTTTGTTTTTATTTTCTCATTTAAATTGTGAGTTTAGTTGAATTTTGCTTGATTTCTAAGTTGCAATCCCTGTGGAGACGATCTTGGAATACTTCCATTTATTACTTGTTTGATTACGTGCACTTGCGTATTGGTCGTTATTATTTGCATATAAATTTTACGCCCCAACAAGTTTTTGGCGCCGTTGCCGGGGATTGAATTTAGAATTTCGTTGAGCTCAACTATTTTGCAATTTAAATTTTTGTTAGTGTTCTGATATTGGTTCCTCGTTTGTGTGTTTCAATAGATTGATGCTATTGTATGAATGGGAGACGAGATCTGGAGCTAGTAGTACCTTTTGATACGAAGATCGAAGGGATATTTGGAAGAGGTCTTACAGAAATTCTAGATCAACAACATCTGAAAATGGTTGATGATATTGTTCCGAATGCTATTCTTCTGGCAGACGATCGAGAGAATTTAATTCGGGCTTATGCTAATCCTTTGTTCATTGAGTTCAATCCCGGAATTATTCGACCGGAAGTACAAGCTACAAAATTTGAGCTGAAGCTTGTTATGTTTCAAATGCTACAAAGTGTGGGGCAGTTTAGTGGCCAAGCAACTGAGGATCCTCACTTGCATCTTCGCTCATTCTTGGAGGTAAGTGATTCTTTCAAGCTTCAAGGTGTATCTCCAGAGGCTCTGAGGCTACGATTCTTTCCATTCTCACTGAGGGATAAAGCAAAAGCATGGCTCAA
This sequence comes from Mentha longifolia, assembly GCA_001642375.2. Taxonomy (NCBI): domain Eukaryota; kingdom Viridiplantae; phylum Streptophyta; class Magnoliopsida; order Lamiales; family Lamiaceae; genus Mentha; species Mentha longifolia. Next base: position 24,703,870 of record CM038115.1, read on the forward strand.
TAGTCTTCCCTCCGATTTAATTTCTAATTGGAGTGAACTTGCTGAAAAGTTTCTCATGAAGTACTTTCCTCCAATGAAAAATGCTAAGTTTCGCAATGAAATCATTTCTTTTCAACAATCAGAGGATGAATCAGTGTGCGAAGCTTGGGAAAGATTCAAGGAATTATTGAGAAAGTGTCCACACCATGGTATTCCTCATTGCATTCAGATGGAGACCTTCTACAATGGTCTAAACTCTTCTAGTCGAATGGTGTTAGATGCTTCAGCAAATGGAGCCATTCTTTCAAAGTCCTACAATGAAGTTTATCATATTTTGGGAGGATTGCTAGTAACCACTATTAGTGGTCTAATACTCGTGTTCTAGAAGGTGAAAAAGTTGCAGGGATTCATGAGGTGGATGCTTTGACAGCTTTGACTGCTCAAGTGGCATCTATGGGAAATATGCTAAAGAACCTATATTCGGGAGGAGTTCCACAACAAGCACCAATGGTACATCAACAGGTTGCTGAAATTTCATGTGTTTATTGTGGAGAAGGTCACATGTTTGAAAGTGGTCCCTCAAATCCAGCTTCAGTTTGCTACATGGTAAATCAACATTCAAATCGTAACAACCCCTACTCAAATTCCTACAATTCAGGTTGGAGACAACACCCGGATTTCTCTTGGGGAGGTCAAGGAGCTGATTTTAGCAGTGAAGGGCAAATGCGAACTATGCTTACAAACTATCCTCCAAGTTTTGATCAACAACAAAAGACTCAACAAGCCATTCAAGGAAATCCTTTGGAAAATTTGCTGAAGGAGTACATGTCTAAGAATGATGCTGTGATACAAAGCCAAGCTGCATCTTTGAGGAATTTAGAAGTTCAATTGGGGCAGCTAGCTAATGAAATAAGGAACCGATCACAAGGTGTATTTCCTAGTGACATCGAAAATTGCAAGGCGGTAACCTTAAGAAGTGGCAAGGCACATTAACACGTATTTTATGTGCATGTCAAGTGTATTTTGCACGTGTTTGAGTCTCGATTTATGTGCTTAAATGTTAAAAATGCTAGGGTTTCTAAACTTATAGCATACTTTGTATCTTTCTCGTTTTCTTTCAGTTTTCGATCCATTTTTGTAAGAATTTGAAAGAGCATTCAAGTAGCTAAGGATCGAGGGCCAGAAATGAGGAGGAATCGAGCTCTATTAGAGTGAAACTTGTGTTTAAAATGTAGAATTTCAAGTTCTATAGTTAGGGTTTCACTAGTTTGATTTCATTTATGTTTTCCTCGTTCTCTCGAGTCTCTTTATGCTTTTTTCAGGAATAATGGAGAACTTACTTGGCCAAATTAATCATTCCATGACAAAGAGGAGCTCGTTAGGAAGCCATAGTAAAAAGCGGATCGAGAATCAGAGTTCAGACGAGAGAGAACAAGCAAAAATGGCGAAGTTGCGCAAGAGAAGGAAAACCGGCGGGTTGGCCGGCGGTTTGCCAAACCGCCGGGAATCTTCATCAAACCGCCGGTTCCCCTTCACATTGGACAGCATAGATGGTGGTCTGGCCGGCGGTTTGCCAGACCGCCGGTTCCCCTTCCCACAGACCGCCGGTCAAGCGCACCTCCTCACTAATGGGCGAGTTCGGCTCGCCCAAACTCATCCCGGTTATCCCCGATTCATCCCGACTCGACCCAAACTTGATTGTTTATGTATTTAAACCCTAAATTCACCCTCATTTTGGGGATCTTTTGCATACTTTAATATTGTAGAACCCTAGAAACATTTCCCTCTTTCCTTTTTAGTATTTTGAAGATTGTTGAAGCTAGACTTGTTGGATTTGCAATTGAAGACCACTTTCTTCTTCCTTATTAAATTCTCTATCTTTTAAGTATGATTTCATTTACTTTTTATGGTTTAATTCCTTCAATTATGTCTAGCTAAATTTCCTTTGGTTCCAATATATGAAGATATGATCTAGATCCTTGGGTTTTTAGGTTTTGTTGTTGGATTTACCTTCTAATTCATATGTCTTGTGGTTTGGGACTTGTTTACATTGCATGATTGATTGGCCATCATTGAGTGCATACAAGGTGTTTGGTTAAATGCTTAGGAGGCTTTAATTCATAACACTTGGCATCAAATCACACCATATTAGTAATTCTTGCTAGTAAGAGCTTCTAGATAATTAATTGAGCTATTTGGAGTTAATTTATGCATCTTGAGTCCTAGTCGGAGATAGATGTCATAGGTTAATCCACTAATATTGGTTGCTTCGAGAGAAGAATTGATGTTTATTATATATAGAACTCCCATATGAATTAGATTAAAATGGTTAATCCTAACAAATCCTAAAACCTAGGCCTCTAGTGACTATCGGATTATATTTGGAACCAAGCTTTCTACTATTGTTTGTTAACTTTTGTTATTAGTTGTTATCTAGTTTGTTAGTTTTCTAATTACATTGCTTAATAGGATTAAGAAAACACAAAAATATGTCACTTGTAAGCTTGAATAGTAGTAGATAATTAGATTACTACTTGAATTTTAAACGACCTAGCATTCCTTGAGGATTCGACTCAATTATACTATAATTGATTATTATTGTATTCTACCTCACCCCTAAAGTGAGGGCAGATCAGCTCTTAAGCTAAATAAAGAGAAAATCATGAGTAAAAATGAGCCCACTTCAATCCAATTAGATTTGGAGAAGGATGACAAAATAGGTACTTCAAAGCTGGAGAAAGATGATTCATGGAAAAATGCTGCAGCATTTCCTCAGCAAATTTCAGCAAAAAAGTTGAATACCAAGCAACCTCTACCATTTCCACAACGCTTTCAAAAGAAACAATAAGATGTCCAATATCAAAGATTCTTGGATGTTTTAAAACAACTCCACATCAACATTCCATTGGTTGAGGCTTTGGAGCAGATGCCGAATTATGTCAAATTCTTGAAGGATATTTGGACAAAGAAAAGAAGACTTGGGGAATTTGAAACGGTCGCTTTGACTGAAGGTAGTACTACTATTTTGAAGAGTAAAATTCCAACGAAGTTGAAGGACCCAGGTAGTTTCACTATCCCGTGCTCTATAGGTGGTCGAGATGTTGGAAAAGCTCTTTGTGATTTAGGAGCTAGCATCAACCTGATGCCACTTTCAACTTTTAAGAAGTTGGAAATTGGGGAGGCGAGACCTACCACTGTCACATTGCAATTGGCTGATCGATCTATTGTTTATCCGGAAGGGAAAATTGAAGATGTCTTAGTTCAAATCAATAAATTCATTTTCCCAGCGGATTTCATTATTCTTGACTATGAGGCTGATATAGATGTTCCAATCATCTTGGGGAGACCATTTATTGCAACTGGAAGAACGTTGATAGATGTTGAAAAGGGAGAGCTGACAATGAGAGTCAATGATCAAGAAGTGACTTTCAATGCTTTTAATGCTATGAGATTCCCAAATGAGATTGTAGAATGCTCTGCCATAGGTGTTCTTGATGCTACTGTAGTTGACAAAGTGAAGAAAGAAGCTTGTGGAGATAATCTAAAGGAGTTTCCTCTTCAAGAAACGAGGGGTGAGAAAACTGCTCAAGCCACAAGGGTGGAATCTAATCGAAGCATCACCAAGTTTGGTAAACTTTTTGAAAGTTTGAAACTGCCAAAATGGAAATTCAAGCCTCCTAGACCTCCTCCTATTCAAAAGCCACCAAATCCTCACTTAAGACCATTCCCCAATCACTTAGAGTATTCATATTTTGGAGATGATATTTTTCCTGTAGAGTTAAAACTCCAAGCACATTTGCATAGCAAGGATCTCAATGTAGATCTTCATGTTGATAGGCAAGCTCAAAAGTTGAAAGTCAATGAGCTGGAAGAGTTGAGATTTTTCTCTCATGAAAATGCTAAGTTGTACAAGAATACGACCAAGAGATGGCATGATCAAATCTCAATTGAAGTTATTCTCGGGAAAACTGAAGGTGGGGTTGTCTGATCCATTCTCCATTGTCAATTTCTACCCTTGTGGAGCTTCCTACTTGAGAGAGAAACCCTTGGGACTGAAATTTAAAGTGAGAGGAAAGCGGGTGAAGCTCTATTGGGGTGGTGAGATCAACCGGGAGAAGGCCGCCACCACCTTAGCTGAACCTTGAAGGGAGTAATGGTTTGGGCAGTCAAGTATTTCTTGCATTATGGTTCTTGAGAGACTGTCCAACCATTTATCTATTTGTGTACATATTAAAAAAAAGTTTATTTATCTAGTTGTTTTTAGTTAGAATTAGATTTCATTTTGGCCCTTCTGACTTAGTTTGCTTAATTTTATTTCTATTTTCCAGATGACAGGGACTAAGTTTGGGGGTGTGATGTGTTTCTCCTCAGGTTTTTGTGGCAGCAAAGTTCTTGCAAAGTGAAAAGTCTGGGAAAATCAAGAAAGTACGGGAGATGGAAGCAAAGGCTGTGAAGATGAATGCTACTTTAGCTGCAGCATTTTGAAGCAATTACATAGAGAAGAAGATCATACCACTGAAGATCCTACTCCTTCGAATGAATCCGAAGAGTAGGCCAGGGGCGTTCACCTAAATCTCAACTCTGTTTATTGTTATTTATGTTTTTATTTTATGTTCAGTTGGTGATCTTGTGTTTAGTTAAGTTTGGTGTCGAGTCTTATTGTCCATGTGTCGTTTTTGTTTTGTCATGTTTTAAGTCTTTGATGTTAATGTCAGTTTTTGCATGAGAAGGACTATGCCATGCTTATATAAATTAGTAAACAGGGGGAATTCAATGATGATTTCTTTTGAAAAAAAAATGATAAGGGGCTGATTATTACTTTTCTTTAAGCCTTGAACTGTTTATCCTTGTGTGTTCTTGGTGCTGAAATGTGTGAAATAAAAAAATCTATTTTATATCTTTTTTGTGTGTATAGTTTGACTAAGCTTACTCAAGAACCAAAGAAAGAGTCAGGAGCATGCGAGAGTTTAAGTTCTTAGATTTGCTTGGTGATTTTCTTGAGGCGAAATTCTAGTCTGCACTTAGTTAAGGAAATGATCTAGGCATTCTTTGGACGTTTGAGCCTTTCAAGCCTACCTTTTCGTAAAAAAATATTATCCCTAGTCACCCCATTGAGCCTTATTAACCCTTTTTATTTGTAAGCCCACTCATAAATTTTACTTGAGCCTAAATGATTAACATCCTTTCACCTAGAACACTTGAACACCTTGATCTTTCTGGATTATATTTTGAGGGAGATTGAGGATGGATTTTTTCTTCTAGTGAGGATTGTTATTGTGAGAATTCATTTCTCTTTCAATATTGGGGACAATGTTTATTTTTAAGTTTGGGGGTGGAGAGATTATTCATATTTTTTCTGAATTTGTTCTTATGGCTGTAAGTTTGTAAGTAATGAGGCTGCTGTTGAAAAAAAAAAAAGAATGAGAGAAATCATATTAAAAAAAAATGGTTGTTGCAGCCTGAAAAAAAAAAAAAAAAAAAAAAAAAAAAGAGATTGTTGTTTCCTTTAATAAAAGAGAGTTTGGTTTGATTTGTTCTACATTTATCATACAATGTGGCAAGGGGTTTGAGCTTCATTCGGAGAATATTTTGAGGGGGTTGTGTTGTTTGCTTATGTGCTGATTTTTGATTCTGAAAGAATTAAGGTGTCCAGGTGTTGTTTAGCCACAAAATGTCTTTTATATTACCTTCACCCGAGCCTAACATTACAAGCTTTTAAAGTCCTTTTGATCTTTGACTTGGTGTTTGTCTATATTAGTGGAGAGGGATTATCAAGTAAAATCTGGGCACAAAAATTAAGCTTGAGGACTGGGCCTGACTTGATCAAGGGGATTGTGCTAGTTTAGGAAAAACTATGCAGACACAATCACTCTTGTTATTGTCAGCACATTTAACACACTCAAATGGGCAGCTTGGGTCTTACGGAAGAGTTAAATGCAGCTCTTGTTTTATAATAATCTGAGAGTTTTTCCCATGTTGTCAAAATTTTTACAAGGCATGGTGTGTCCGACTTTGTCTCATTCTTGTCTGCTAAAAGTCCTGAGTCTGTTCTGTAGTGTTTATTTCTCGTTTCTTTTTAGTTCTATTTTTACATCACTCGAGGACGAGCAATGGTTCAAGTTTCGGGGTGTGATAACTTTTGAATAAGAGTTATTTTACATACTTTTAAGCTTGTATTTAGTTGGAAAAGAGTGTTTGATGCTTGTTTATTTGAGTCTTTTTGTGTAGTTTTGCTTCGTTTTAATTTGTCGTTCATTTTCTTGGTCTTCATGTCTATTTTTGCTGAGATTTAGGTGAATTATAAGTCCTTTTGTCTTAATTCATGAAAGGAAAAAAATGAGTTGAATTGTGATTTTTATGCAGAAAATTAGAAATTGCTGAGATTTTTCTACAGCAATTTCCGCTGAAGCAACTCACGCATAAAAAAGAAGGAAAAACGGGACCAATTTGGAAAAGTCAAAAAATGGAGCTGACATGGCAACTAAAATGGAGAGAAAGTCAGACTTTGAACAAAAATTAAAGAAAGGGAAGGAGATTTCTCATGTATAGAGCTAGGAGGGGGTAACTTGGTCTTTTAACCCTCTATTTTTGGAAACCTAATTACTCCACAAAAGAGGGCAGCCGCAAATTTTGAAGGGAGGAAGATTTTCAGCAACAAATGCAGGGGGAAATTGCAGGGGACGGAATTGGAAGAATAAGGGAGAAGACCAAACCATCAACTCACCATTTTTAGCTTTGTTCTTATTTCCTAATTCTACTTTACTTGTTTTTGAATTCTCTGATGTTCATGGACGAATTCAGACCTATTTCTACTACTTTAATTTCAATCATGAGCTAAATTTGAGGAGACTTGGATTATTGATGAACTCTATGTCTTAGTTTTGTAAATCTTATGCACTTATTCTAGTGGAATTTCTCAAAGTTCATTCAAATGGGTTTGTTGATATGTCTTGTTATTGCTTGATCAACAATAGCATGATATTTAGCTATGTTTTAATTTTGGAAAGGTTGAAATATAGTGGAAAGATTTGAATGACACAAGAACATTAATCCTTGTTTGATTGTGTGTGTGAATGGCATAGGAATATGTTATTTGCCTTGTGTACTTGTGGAAATTTGAGCTTATAATCTGGAGTTCTACACTTGATTTAGCATAGGAATATGTTCAATTAGGTGTATTGAATGAAAACCATATGATTTGGGAAAGTTCTATGAACAATTGGGAATTTTCATAACCTGGAGAATTTTACTAGAATATTGTTGCAGCATTCTGTCCTGTGCGAAAGACATAGAGGAATTCGTTAATCCAAGTCCCGGTTTTACTTGATTGGTCAATCGTCATTCTTAATTCCTATTTATTTAGTTTTACTTCAGTTCATTTTATTCCCTTTACTCTTTTGTTAGATTTCAGTTTGCAAAACACCCAAAATTGTATTTGTTATTATTTTCTCATTTAAATTGTGAGTTTAGTTGAATTTTGCTTGATTTCTAAGTTGCAATCCCTGTGGTGACGATCTTAGAATACTTTCATTTATTACTTGTTTGATTACGTGCACTTGCGTATTGGTGGTTATTATGTGCATATAAATTTTACGCCCCAACAAGTTAATAAACACTTATCTTAAGTTTAGGAGAGTTGATTAGGTCTAAATGATAGAGATGTATGACTCTATCTAGAATTAGCCATTTTAATCTAAGTTCATGTGGGAAACCTCCTAAGTATGATTCATTCAATTCTCATTGCAACTAAATCTAGTAGATTAATGAAATACCTAATTCCGACTAGGACATCAAGTAAATCATTAACTCCCAAAAGCTTATGGAATTCTTTAGCCCTACTATCTCTAGCATGCAATTCTCTTATTTCCTTGCATCTAATCCAAGCCTCCTAAGCATTAGATCAAATACTTGATATGCAACTATGCTGATCAAGCACAATTACATAATAAAACATAGCACCAAGAGAATTGAACATGACATTAGAAGGTATATTCATAAATTAAAGCTATTCCTATCATTTATCCCTAATCTACAAATAATTGGAATCACAAGTGACTTAGCTAGACAAGATTAAAGAAAATAAACCATAGATAATAAATAAAATCAAGCTTAAAATAAAGAGAATAAGATAAGGAATAGAAGTATGGTCTTCAATCTTCAATCCACCAAGCAAATCTCCACAAATCTTGAAAAATACCAAAGTAGTAAAGAGTAAATCTAATTTAGGGTTCTAAGAATGTATATTATGCTAAAGATACCTAATTCTAGTCAAATTAGGAGTTAAATACATAGAAAATGGAAAATGTGTCAAGTTAAGCCGGGCTAACTCGGTCTCATTAGTGAAGGAGGATGCCCAAATGGCGGCCTGGCCAGAGGTCTGGCAGGCCGCCATCCCCCCTTTTCCGGTCCGGTTCTTCGCCCGTTCGGTCCGTTCTTCGGTTCTTTCTTTTCTTTCTTCGAACCGGCTTTCATCCTCCAATTTTTAATGAATCTCTTCTAATGTATCCATCATTTCCAGCTTCCAATCCTTGGTTCGATCTTTGCTCTTCAAATCTCTACAAAATGAATCGAAAACCGAAAGAAACGAGGAAAGTATAGAATGTGCCAAAAGTTAATATACCCTAGCAGTTCTATCCAATTAAGCACAGAAATCAATACTCAAACACCCATAAAATGAACTCACATGTGCATAAAATACATGTTTATCAATGATGGAGGAAAGTTCTTTGCTCATGATTCATGTGAGCAGGTAGAGAGTGTGTTTGATATGCTTTGAAAATTCAGAAAATGTTTTTGGTTAGAAATTTTGAGGCATTGTTGATCTCAAATGCACATCCCATACGTGTTAATTGTTTTAATTGTTCATTTCATTGTTCGGATCGAACAATGACTTCAGTTTGGGAGAGTTAATAAACACTTATCTTAAGTTTAGGAGAGTTGATTAGGTCTAAATGATAGAGATGTAGGACTCTATCTAGAAGTAGCCATTGTAATCTAACTTCATGTGGGAAACCTCCTAAGTATGATTCATTCAATTCTCATTGCAACTAAATCTAGTAGATTAATGAAATACCTAATTCCGACTAGGACATCAAGTAAATCATTAACTCCCAAAAGCTCATTGAGTTCTTTAGCCCTACTATCTCTAGCATGCAATTCTCTTATTTCCTAGCATCTAATCTAAGCCTCCAAAGCATTAGATCAAACACTTGATATGCAACTATGGTGATCAAGCACGATTACATAATAAAACATAGCACCAAGAGAATTGAACATGAAATTAGAAGGTAAATTCATAAATTAAAGCTTAATCCCATCATTTATCCTTAATCTACATATAATTGGAATCACAAGAGACTTAGCTAGACATGATCAAAGAAAATAAACCATAGAAAATATGTAAAATCATACTTAAAAGAAAAAGAATAAGATAAGGAATAGAAATATGGTCTTCAATCTTCATTCCACTAAGCAAATCTCCACAAATCTTGAAAAATACATAAGTAGTAAAGAGTAAATCTAATTTAGGGTTCTAAGAATGTATATTATGCTAAAGATACCCAATTCTAGTCAAATTAGGAGTTAAATACATAGAAAATGGAAAATGGGTTGAGTTAAACCGAGTTAGCTGAGCTAACTTGGTCTCATTAGTGAAGGTGGACGCCCAAACGGCGGCCTGGTCGGAGGTCTGGCAGGCTGTCTTCCCCCCTTGTCCGGTCCGGTTCTTTGCCCGTTCGGTCTGTTCTTCGGTTCTTTCTTTTCTTTCTTTGAACCAGCTTTCATCCTCCGATTTTCAACGAATCTCTTCTAATGTATCCCTCATTTCCGGCTTCCAATCCTTGGTTCGATCATTGCTCTTCAAATCCCTACAAAATGAATCGAAACCGAAAGAAATGAGAAAAGTATAGAATGTGCCGAAAGTTGATAAACCCTAGCATTTCTATCCGATTAAGCATACAAATCAATACTCAAACACCCATAAAATGAACTCACATGCACATTAAATACATGTTTAATAATGATGGAGGAAAGTTCTTTGCTAATGATTCATGTGAGGAGGTAGAGAGTGTGTTTGATCTGCTTTGAAAATTCGAAAAATGTTTTTTGTTAAAAATTATTAGGCATCGTTGATCTCAAATGCACATCCGATATATATTAAGTGTTTTAATTGTTTGTTTCATTGTTCGGAACGAACAATGGCTTAATTTGGGAGAGTTAATAAACAAGTACTTTATGTGCATGTGAGTTCATTGTATGAGTAATTGAGTCTTGATTTATGTGCTTATTTTGATAGAAATGCTAGGGTTTATCAACTTTGGGAAGATACTCTACTACAGAGTCTTCATTTAGACTATCCCGAAAGCCACACTATGTTGAAACCCCTGATAGGGAGTCAATAAGCCCTTTCTTTTTTTAATCTAAAACTAGGAGTCCCTTGGACCCCAGCCATGGGTAAATCTAAAACTAGGAGCCCCTTGTATCGAAAGGTTTTTAGGGTACATTCTACTAGGATTTTTATGTTACTTGGATATTTTTGCAGGTATGGTGGCTGCTAAACAGAAGCTAGCAAAAAGGTCCCGAGCTAAGCTTCTACAAAGGATGGCGGCTACAGCACATGCTCAACAAGGGATGATGCCTCTTCCTTTAACAGATCCTTCATCTGTCTCCGCCCCAGAGCCAGGAATAGCTTCTACAGCACATGTCTCTGGTTCTTCTTCTGCTTCAGAAAAACCGCGTCACCCTCTTGCTGAAGGTGTTGATAGGAGTCTACTGAGTTCTATGCAGGAGCAGTATCCTAGCCCTGTAGATAACCTCACTCTCTCTGAGGCCTCTACTACTTTCGTGAAGGATCTGGCTGGTGTGACTGAAGAGCCTATGCCTCATCCTCCGGCTAAAGACTCTTCCTCATGCAAGAAGGTTAAACCATGATCTTCTTCCCAAGATCCCAAAAAGAGTAAGGTTAATATTAGCCTTGGTCAGGGCTCAAAGGCCCCAACAGCAAGCCCAGTCTCTTCGAGGATGATAACGTCTGTTCCCTTAGCTTCCAGATCCTCTTCGTCTGCTACTTTGCAGATGGTTTCAGGACCTCCTCATTTCTCTAGTAGCCTTGCTACCTATGCCAACTCTAATCCTTATCTGCCCATGGCAAAGCCTCGACGTTTGATGATGGAAGGTGATGTATCCAACGTTACTTTAGCCATGATCCATTCTCTTCGCTAGAAGGATCTGGATATCCCCTCTGCTTCTTACACAGTAAAGAGGGTGAATGTCAGTTTCCCTGGAGTGGTGGAAGGTATTGATGGGGCACTTGCTGCCAAAATTCTAGACAGCATCCCTCGTGCAGAAGACTGGAGGTTTTTAAACTAGTTTTTCTCTAAAGAATTAGCGAGAAGGGCCGCTTCTTTTGAACTTCAAGTAATAGTTATTTTTCCTCACTTTTACATTTTAGTGTTATAATTTTATTGTTAATGGCAACGATCTATTGTAGGCCTCAGCTTGCAGATCCATGCAGATTTTGCGCTTCTTAGCATAAGATCCCATGAAAAGCCATATTTCTGAGCTGGAGGCTTCCAATAAGCATCTGCAGATGGAAGTGCATTGACTGCAGCTCACAATTCAGGAGCATGATGCTTCTATAATGAAGGCCCTTCAGAAGAAAGTGGTAGCTATGGAAAAGACCATGGCTGATTTGAAGCAAAGGGATAAAGAAAGAAACAAGTATCTCTAGGAGAAGGAGAACTTTGTGGATGGCTTGGAGAAGGATCTGGCCAGTTATAAAGCATAAACTGAGGATCTACAACGCGCTCATGAAAATTCCACCTCTAGGTTGGCACGTTTTGAAGAAGAGCGCCAACTGGAGATCGAGCATGTGAAGCTTACATCCATGCAAGATGGAAAGGCCCTTGGTTTGAAGGAGGGCATTGAGTTGGGTTCGATGATAGGCGCTCATAGATGCAGATCTTACCTGCTAATGACCCCTCACGGGCAAGTATTTCTAGATGTTTTAGTGAAGGGGCTTCCCGAGACTTTCCTTCATTCTCCTAACTTCTGGGACTACATGGAAGATTATATGTCGGATTGGGTTGCAGACATAGTATATAACTGTTGTGTCCAATTGAAATTGTAAATTGTGCTGCAGAAGTTTAAATAGATCCAATCCTGGAGATTTTGAAGAAAGAGACTCCAACACTTGAGTTGGACCCCCGTGTCGATGACCAGAATCTTTGGTATGTGGAGTGCTTGAAGGATACAGTTCAGATCCTCTACAGGCCTGATGATTTTTAAAGGGATCTACTAGAGTGGGAAAAGTTTCCTTATGGGATCCTTCTTGCGGAGGCAAGGATGTATGAGGTCCTGCGAAAGGCTTTCACAGCGGTACGCTTATTTGTACCATGGTTAATATATTTGTTTATTACATCATTATTATTTTTCTTATTAATATTTTTCTGCAATAGGTGGCAGGTAAACATCCCACCTTTGTTCTTGTCCTTTTATAACTTTTCCAGTTTTTAAACAAAGTTTATCTTTATTTTTCCAGACTGAAACTTCCTTGTAAAAGATCAAGGATTTCTCAAAATTGGAGTAAGTGCCTTTTCTTCAACACCAGCACAAGAGCATGTGGACCGGGCTTAAGCTGAGCAAAGAAGTTAGATGCTCAACTGTCCCCCTTCAAACGCTTCAACAGGAAACAGGTTTGGTCCCAGATCTGTTGCAAGTCCCATAGCAGGTCAGGCCACGGACCCATTGCAGTTCCCCATGTCCGAACAGAATCCCGAGGCCATCCTCCAGAGATTCCCCTCTCTTCTATCCAGGCGGACGCGGCTCCTACTCAAGGGGTGATTCATGGAGGCGAGGCAGAAGATACCTCTCTCAACACGGAAACTACCCCAACATGCGTTCCGAATGATACTTCGAGTCTTGGAGGGGGCACAGATCCCACTGTTTCCAACCTTGGGGGTGAAGATATAGAATCTTAAGTTTAACACTCTTCTTTTGTCGTACGCGGATTCAACTCCGCCTAGTTTTTGTCTTTAGTCTGGAATATATTGATGTTTATGTTGTTTTTTTTATTTTTATTATTTATACTTACGGTTAATCCCTTTACCCTTCTCTTATAAGGGTGTTGACTTGTTATTTTGCTTCTCCAAGTTACTAATTACTTATTTATTTTGGAAAATTTTGTTCTTTAAAAAAGAATCAATTTTCCCAAATAGATATTTATCTTGAATGGTGGGATGGGGGTATACCCCTACTCCCCCCTCCCTCCCCCCCCCCCCCCCCCCTCTCCCTAAGTGAGTTATAAGAAATCGAAGGAATTATAACTCATCAACGAGGAAAAGAAAAACGTGGACTTTTATTCCATGAGAATGAAAATAGGAGTAAGGTAGATCATCACAAAGCTTTAAATGCTTGTGGAAATATGCAAAGAAATTTCAAACATAATACTTCTTTAGATTGTTAACATTCCAAGGTCTAGGCAGAACCCTTCCCTCTGAATCTTTCAATTCATATGCTCCTCCTCTGAGTGCTTTCTCTATTATATAGGGACCCTCTCAATTGGGATCGAGTTTTCCAGTAGGCTTAAGAGCATCTGCCCTTTTCAGCACCAGATCTCCTTTGATAAGCCTACGAGTCTACACCTTCTTATTGTAGGCATTTCATATTTGTTGCTTATAACAATCGGATCTGTTACGAGCATCTGTCTGTAACTCCCCTATCAGATCCAAATTCTCTCTGATCAACATTGGGTTCTGATTCTCATTGTAAGTCATTATGCAATGGGAATCTATACTCACTTCTCCAAGAGTTACTACTGTAGACCCATACAACAAATTAAAAGGTGTTTCTCTAGTTACTGTCTTGGGACTAGTCCGATAAGTCCAAAGGACCGAGTCTAACTCATCTGCCCAATTCCTGTTAGATTTGCCTAGGCTGGGCTTGATACCATCCACAATGGTTCGATTGGTTACTTCTACTTGCCCATTAGCTTGAGGATGTGCTACAGATACAAAAAGTTGTTCTATCTTCATCTCCTGGCACCATGCCTGGATCTAAGATCCAGTGAACTGGGTGCCATTGTCGGATACTAAGATCCGTGAGATCCCATACCTACAACATATATTTTTCCAAAGAAATTTTCTTATTTCTTGTTCAGTGATCTTGACAACGGTTTCTGCCTCCACCCATTTAGTGAAATAGTCTATCGTCACAATCAGAAAAATTCTCCCTCCAGATACTGTGGGAAATTTCCCCACAATGTCAATTCCCTATTTATCAAATGGGCATGGTGAGAACATGGCTCCTAGCTCCTCTGCTGTCATGTGAATTAGATGTCTATGCTTTTAGCAGTTATCGCATTTTTTGACAAGATTTTTTGCATCTTTTTCCATAGTTGGCCAAAAAAATCCAGCTCTTAAGGCTTTGCGAGTTAAGTCTTTAAACCTGGTGTGCACAGCTGTGCATCCCTCGTTGATTTCTCTGAGTATGTATTACCCTCCTGTTCATATAAGCATCTGAGATAAGGGTGGGTGAAAGGTCTCTTATAGAGAAGATCCCCCACCATGAAGAATTTCGCCTTCAGAGTCTTTGAAGGTGAGGCTATGGTAGCATCTGGGATATTATCAGATCTCAGGATTTGAATGATTGGTGTTCTCCAATCTTCAACAACTTCCAGTGAGCAGATCTCTACCGAACATGATTTATCATCTGTATTAAGTAGAACTAGATCCCATGCCCAGGTACCTTCAACGGCACTGGCGATCCTAGCCAACATATCAGCTTATGTGTTTCCTTCTCTTGGGATCTGCATTACTTCTGATTTGGGGAATTTCCTTAACAGCTCTGCTGCCAGACTAGCATATGCTATCATTCTCTCTTCTTTCTTTTCACACATTCCTAGTATATGATGTGTTACTAATTAAGAGTCGGAGTAGACTACAATATTATAGGCTTCCAAATTTTGTAATATATATAGGCATCTGATCAAGGCTTCATATTCTGCTTCATTATTTGAGACAGGATAATTAAATTTGATGGCAAATCGATATTCCTGGTCTCCAAGAGCTTGTATGTAGATGCCTACTCCAAATCCTTCTTTTGTGACCAACCCATCTACATAGCCTTTCCAAATTTCTTACCTTTCTTCTGAGGCTCTTGTGGTTTCTTGCAAGAAATCAGCCAAGGCTTATGCCTTGATGGCTACTCTCGCCTCGAATTCTACATCATATTCACTGAGTTCAATGGCCCATTTTACCATTCTACTTGACAGATCAGGCTTTCCAAGTACTTGTTTTAAATGGTATGTTGGTTCTCACGATTACTTTGTGAGATAAAAAGTAAGGGCATAATTTTCCTGTAGTCACCATGATAGCTAATGCCGCCTTTTCTATATCTGCATAGCGCATTTCTAGCCCTTGTATCATCTTACTGGTATAGTAAATAGGCTTCTATGTAGATCCTCCATCTCTGATAAGTACATAGCTAATAGATTCTTCTTTTACAGCAAAGTATAAATACAATGCTTCTTTAGGTGACGGCTTGGTTAGCAAGGGCAAGGTGGCCAGATGCTTCTTCAAATCCTCAAATGCTCTTTGGCATTCCTCGGTCCACCCGAATTTGCTGCCCTTTCTCAATATTTTGAAGAAGGGAAGGCATGTGTCTACGGATCTGGCTATGAAACGATTTAAAGCTATTATCCTGCCGTTAAGCCTCTAAATTTCTCTTATGTTTCTTGGAGGGGCCATATCTAATACAACTTGCACTTTAGCTTGATTGACCTCAATTCCCCTAGGAGTCACCATATGTCTTAGGAATTTTCCAGATTGTACTCCAAATGAGCATTTAGCTGGGTTTAATTTAAGGTGGTAAAATCTGGCTACCGCAAAGACCTCTTCCAGATCCCTAACGTGATCTATAGCTTTCGGGCTTTTTACCAAGATATCATCCACATAAACCTCCAGGTTTTTTCCAATCTGATTTTTGAATATTTTATCCATCATCCTCTGATAAGTGGCCCCTACATATTTTTTTAGACCAAATGGCATGCTTTGAAACCCAAAAGTTCTAGCACATATGCCATAAGCTGCTTTCAGGACATCAACAGAGGTCATCTTTACTTAATGATATTCCTGATATGCATCCATCATTCACAATAACTCACAACCTGATGTGGAGTCCACGAGTTGGTCGATTCTTGGCAAAGGATAATGATCCTTGGGACATGCCTTGTTCAGATCTCGAAAATCTATACATATACACCAAGTACTAGTGCTTCTTTTAGCCACCATTACCTCATTAGATAACCATTCTGGGAACTGAATTTCCTTGATATGATTAGCTTCCAGAAGCTTCGCCACTTCCTCTCTAATAACTTTTTTTTTTCTGGGCCAAATTGCCTCAGCTTCTGCTTGACTAGTTTCACTTTAGGGTCCACGTTTAAGCAATGTAACCCCCATCAAGTCAGATGATGAGAATGCGAAGACATCTAAATTCTTACCTTCTCTGTTCTCCTTTCGCCTTTTAGGCTGTCCAGTCTCTCGCCAAACATACTCTAGTGACTCTCCCTCTTGAATGAGCTTTTCAATTATAATTTTCAAATTGCGACAATCATTAGTCATGTGGCCATAATCGTTATGGAATTTGCAGAACTTATCTGACTGGGGCCTCCTGAGAGGTTGATCATGTCCAGGTATGATCAGAACTCCTAGCTTTTTCATAATGACCTCTAACAGCTCGATAGGCTATTTAGTAAGGGGTGTGACGGTGCGTTGAAACTTTTCATTTTGATCTGGCTTTCTGTTTTCTGTAGAAGCCTTCGTTCCCCCCTCAGGTTTCATTCTCTTTCTTGAAAGAGGCAGCTATTCCTTTAACATTCATGGCTTCTTCCATGTTGATGTATTTATGTACTCTAACCAACAATTCGTCAAAATTTTCAGCTGGCTTCTTCATCAAGGAGGCAAAGAAATGCCCCTGCTTTAAGCCTTCTACAAAGGAATGTATTTTTAGAGTTCCTTCTATTCCTGGGATTTCTAAGATTGCATCATTGAAGCGAGTCATAAAATCCCTCAAATTTTCATTAGCTCCTTCTTTGATCATTGTTAAGTATAACGAGTGATTAACACGTAGTTTATGTGCATATTGAGCTTAATTAGAGTGAAATTCATATTTAAATATATGGATTTTCAAGTGATATAACTAGGGTTTCACTAGTTTGCTCGCAATCACGTTTTCCTCATTTTCTCGAGT
The DNA here is from genome assembly GCA_001642375.2 of Mentha longifolia. NCBI lineage: Eukaryota > Viridiplantae > Streptophyta > Magnoliopsida > Lamiales > Lamiaceae > Mentha > Mentha longifolia. The sequence continues at coordinate 24,721,093 of CM038115.1, forward strand.
CTTGTTATGCTTTTTTTAGGAAAAATGAAGAACTTATTTGGCCAATTGAACTATTCCATGTTGAAGAGGAGTTTGTTAGAAAGTCATAGCAAAAATTGGATAAAGAATCAGAGTTCAGACGAGAGAGAACGAACAAAAACGGTGAAGTTGCGCAAAAGAAGGAAGACCGGCAGTTTGCCAAACCGCCTGAAATCTTCCTCAAACCGCTGGCCAGCCAGCTACTATTCACAGAGAAGACGGCGGTCTGACAGACCGCTGCCGGGCCGCCTCTCCTCACTTAAGGACCGAGTTTAGTCCGTCCAAACTCGGTCCAACTCGTCTCCAAACCCATTTTTCATGTATATTAACCCCAAATCTTCCCTATTCTGAGTATTTTTTCACTCTAACACATTCCTAGAACTCTAAATTATATTTACTCTTTGCTACTTTGGTATTTTCAAGATTTGTGAAGATTTACTTGTTGGATTGAAGATTCAAGACCATATTCATTTTCCTTATTGAATTCTCTATCTTTTCATTATGATTTCATCTCTTTTTCATGGTTTATTTTCCTTGATCCTGTCTAGCTAATTTCCTTCGTGATTCCAATTATATGTATATTAGGATTAGGTGATTGGTTTCGGCTTTAATTGTGAATTTACCTTCTAATTTTATGTTCATTTCTCTTGGGGCTATGTTTTATTATGTAATTATGCTTGATCACCATAGTTGCATATCAAGTGTTTGATCTAATACTTAGGAGGCTTGGATTAGATGCTAAGAAATAAGAGAATTGCATGCTAGAGATAGTAGGGATAAAGAAATCAATGTGCTATTGGGACTTAATGTTATACTTGATGTCCTAGTCAGAATTAGGTATTTCATTAATTAACTTCATTTAGTTGCAATGGGAATTGAATGAATTATAGTTAGGAGGTTTCCCACATGAAGTTAGATTAAATTGGTTAGTTCAAGTTAGAGTTCTAATTGCCCATCACTTAAGCCTAATCGAAGTATAGTTGGAATCACCCTCATCTATTATTGAATTTCCTTGTTATTTTGATCATTTGTTGCTAGTTTATAATTAGTTGAGCTTGTTTTTTTTCATTGATTAGTAGTTAAACAAAAATCCCAAAAAGATGTTAGTTGGTGGCTTGGATAGTGGTTAGATAGCTAGGTTACTACTTGAACTTCTCACGCCATAACATTCCTTGTGGATTCGACACAATTATACTCAATCGATTATCATTGCATCTCTCTACCCTCTAAAGTAGAGCGATCAATTTTTGGCGCCATTGCCAGGAAATGTTAAGTTTGAAATTTAATAGGTTATTTGGTTATTAAGTTGCTAATTCAAGCATTTTTTTTTTCTTTTAATTTTTGTTTTGTAGGTGCATGCACACAAGGTCCAAGGAAAGGCTTGTTCAACCCTTGATCTTAGAGTTTGAAAGAAGGCATAGAAGAAGGAATTCTAGTGAAGAACAAGTTATGGGAGCTAATCATCAAGCTATGGAGGGTCTTATGAAAGAAATAGAAGAGTTTAGAGCATGGAAGGATGAGCAAGAAAAGAGGGCAAATGAGGCTTAACCACCTCCTCTCAATCATATGTTCCAATCTCCAACGGAACAATTTCAAATAGGAGAGTGGGGGATGATCAACGCCAACAATTTTGAGCTCAAATCTGGTCTCATCCAAATGGTCAAAGATGAGCAATTTGGGGGAAGTCCTATGGAGGATCCGAATGCCCATCTTAGCACGTTTCTTGATATTTGACACCATTAAGCTAAATGGAGTCTCAAATGATGCTATTCGCATGCAAATGTTCGGGTTTTCTCTAAGAGATCGGGCCAAAGATTGGTATAAAGGATTAAACAAGGCCAACATTCACACTTGGGATGATTTGTGAAAGGCCTTCCTCTCCAAATACTTTCTACCTTCCAAAGCTCAAAGGCTTATTTCTGACATCTCACATTTCTCTCAACAAGGTGACGAGACCTTGTTTGAAGCATGAGAAAGATATAGAGAGCTCCTAAGGAAATGCCCTCAACATAGCTTCAATGAGGATCAACAAATGACCACCTTTTATAGTGGGTTAACACCTCATACACGAAGCATTGTAGATGCTACTTCCGGTGGGTGCCTTTTCAATCAAAATGCAAAGGAAGCTTTGAGAATCATTGAAGAGATGGCGGCTAATAGTTATCAATGGTCAATGGAGAGGGCCCCTTCTAGAAAGGTTGCTTCAATTGAGGATGAGAGGTATGAGGCATTAGCATTGGAGCTTGCTACTATGAAGAGAAAGTATGAAGATGAAAGCAAAGCTCAAATTCAAAGAGTTCAAACTTAAGAGAATTAGGAATTCAATGAAAGTGAAGACGTGAAATATGTCAATCAAGGGCCTTATGAAAATTACAACAAGCAAGGGTTCCAAGGACATCAACGAGGATTCCAAGGAAATCACCAAGGGAGATTTCAAGGGAATCAACAAAGTGATTATTCTTATGGAAATCAAGGGGGTAACTCGTCTTACTACCCTAATAATAGGAATTAACCCAATCTTTCCTATGGAAATCAGAACAATGCTCAAGTTTCACCTTCCGGATTCTTCGTCTCTCAAGGGGTGATTGAAGAGCCTAAGAAGACATCTCCTTCTATAGAGCAATTGATGCAACAATTGGTGAGCAATCAAGGTCAAATGGTTACTCAACAGCAAAATTTCATAGCTCAAACCGGCCAAAAGATGAATGCATTAGAGAATTCAGTGTCAACAATTGCTACCTCGGTGGCGATTCTTGCTAAGCAAGTAATGATGCTTGAAGGACAAGTGAAGCAAATAGCCAACCAAGTGAATTCTCTACAAAAGGCCGGAGAAGCTTCTAGCAAAGCTCAAGTGAATCCGAAGTAACAATGCAACGCCATTCATGTGGTGAGTGAAGTTTCTTTGACAGCTTCACATATACCTTGTGGGAAATTTTTGAATTTTGCTAAGAGCAATCTTGTGGAATTTGATGAGTCCGATCCAAGAATCATAGATCTTTGTCCAATTATTCCATTTATAGAAGGTTGGACAAAATAGGACATTCATGATTACTATTCAAGAATGAGGATTTTCAAGGCAATTCCCTTTTGATACGCATCTTGATAAGCTAAAAGATCTACAAAGAAGGAAGGATGCTTATGAAGCTTCATAGTTGAGGAGTAAACTTGGTGCTCAAGAACATATAGAGAAGGAGAGTGTTCACAAGAAGAATCAAAAATGTACTCCTTCTACTCCATCTTCTAAATTTTCTCATGAGTATATGGAACCGAATTGCTTGGATAATCTAGCATTTTCCCTTAAGCCTATTGATGAGAATTTGCATGAGAGGAAAGGTGATTTGTTAAATGCATTCAAGAAATTGGAGATAAATGCTTCTTTGATTAGTTTGTTGAGTGATATACCGGATCATGAGATGTTTTTGGAGGATGTGATTCATCGGAAGGTGAAATTTGATAAGGGTGAAACCATTGTGTTGTCGGAGGAATGTAGTGCTCGTCTACAAAAGAAGATTCCAAACAAATAAGGGGACCCCAGAAAGTTCACTTTACCTTGTGAGATAGGAGGCCAAGCTTTTAGGAATGTTCTGTGTTATTTGGGCTCGGTTGTGAATTTGATGCCCCTTTCCATCTTCAATTGTTTGAAGATTAGAACTCTTAAGCCCACCTCACTTATTCTCCAAGTGGAGGATCGTTCAATCTCCTATCCAAGAGGTATTGTTAAAAATGTGCTTATAAGGGTTGAAAAACTCATATTCCCAGTGGATTTCGTTGTCCTCGACATACTGGAGGACCAGGACATTTTGATTATTCTTGGAAGGTCCTTCTTAGCCACGAGTCGAGCCCTTATTAATGTTTTCGAATAGAGTGTCCCCTTCGAATGAATGGAGAGGAGGCATTATTCTACATGTCAAGTGCTTTGGACGATCCGGAGGAGTCAAGAATGGATGAACTGAAGTTTGATGAGATTGATGAAGAGTTGGTGTTTGATCGAGGTTGGACTTCATTTCAAGTCCCTTGAAAAGGGCAAAGAGGTATCGTCGAGCTAACGACGTTAAACTAAACACTCGATCGCTCTTACTTTTAGGAGTGAGATAGATGCAATGATAATCGATAAGTATATCGAGTCGAATCCACAAGGAATGTTAGGATATATGAATTTCAAGTAGTAATCTAGTTATCTAACTACTATTCAAGCTACCAACAAGCATGTTTTTGTGTTTTTAGTTAACTAATGCCTATGAAAAGTAAGTAACAAACTCAAGACTTAACAAAACAATCAACAAATATGCAAATTAAAATTCAATAAGGAAATGCAAGTGACTCCAATTATACTTCAATTAGGTCTAAGTGATAGGGATGTGACACTCTAACTAGAATTAGCCATTTTAATTCAACTTCATGTGGGAAACCTCCTAAGTATGATTCAAATATCGAGTGATCGAGTGATACACATACTTCTTGTGAGGTCTAGGGTCGAATGTGCTTAAGTGATTGAGTTCTAAGCTAGGATAGTGAGTGATTTTATGAATGCTTGGCTTGACTTGATAATTTTCTTGAACTAAAATGGTTTTGGAAGTGCTATGAGGCATCGATGAACTCGAAATGCACATCCTTATACATGTTAAGTGTTTCGATTGTTTGTTCCATTGTTCAGGACGAACAATGGCTTAAGTTTGGGGGAGTGATTAATACGTATTTTATGTGCATGTTGAGCTTAATTAGAGTGAAATTCATGTTTAAATATGTGGAGTTTCAAGTTATATGACTAGGGTTTCACTAGTTTGCTCGTATTTACGTTTTTCACGTTTTCTTGAGCCTTGTTATGCTTTTTACAGGAACAATGAAGAACTTATTTGGCCAATTGAACTATTTCATGTCGAAGAGGATTTCGTTAGGAAGCCATACCAAAAAGCGGATCGAGAATTGGAGTTCGGACGAGAGAGAACGAGCAAAAATGGTGAATTTGTGCAAGAGAAGGAAAGCCGCCGGCCAGCCGAATACTGTTCACAGAGAAGATGGCCTTCTGTCACGGCGGTCTGACAGACCACCGCCGGTCCGTCCAAACTCGGTCCAACTCGTCTCCAAATCTATTTTTCATGTATATTAACCCCAAATCTTCCCCATTTTGAGTATCTTTTCACTCTAACACATTCCTAGAACCCTAAATTATATTTAGTCTTTGCTACTTTGGTATTTTCAAGATTTGTGAAGATTTACTTGTTGGATTGAAGATTCAAGACCATATTCATTTTTCTTATTGAATTCTCTATCTTTTCATTATGATTTCATCTCTTTTTCATGGTTTATTTTCCTTGCTCATGTCTAGCTAATTTCCTTTGTGATTTCAATTATATGTATATTAGGATTAGGTGATTGGGTTTAGGCTTTAATTGTGAATTTACCTTCTAATTTCTTGTTCATTTCTCTTGGGGCTATGTTTAATTATGTAATTATGTTTGATCACCATAGTTGCATATCAAGTGTTTGATCTAATGCTTAGGAGTCTTGGATTAGATGCTAGGAAATAAGAGAATTGCATGCTAGAGAAAGTAGGGATAAAGAACTCAATGTGCTATTGGGAGTTAATGTTATACTTGATATCCTAGTCAGAATTAGGTATTTCATTAATCAACTTCATTTAGTTGCAATGGGAATTGAATGAATCATAGTTAGGAGGTTTCCCACATGAAGTTAGATTAATTTGGTTAATTCAAGTTAGAGTTCTAATTGCCCATCACTTAAGCCTAATCGAAGTATAGTTGGAATCACCCTCATCTATTATTGAATTTCCTTGTATTTTGATCATTTGTTGCTAGTTTATAATTAATTAAACTTGTTTAGTTTCATTGATTAGTAGTTAAACAAAAATTCCAAAAACATGTTAGTTGGTAGTTTGGATAGTGATTAGATAGCTAGGTTACTACTTGAAATTCTCAAGCCATAACATTCCTTATGGATTCGACTCGATTATACTCAATCGATTATCATTGTATCTCTCTACCCTCAAAAGTAGAGCGATCAAGTTTTTCGTTGACTTTTTGGAGCTGGTGAATTGATGTAAGAAAATTTCTTTCAGATCCTTAAAAGAGTGAATAGAGGATCTGGGTAACTGTTGGCACCATTGCTGCGCTGGTCCTTATAAGTTTGTTAAAAGCACCCTACATTTGACTCTTTCTGAGTATTGATGTAGAAGACAAAGACTCTTAAACTTCATGAGGTGTTCCTCAGGATCCCATTGGCATTATAATCACGTGAAACTGATTTGAAATTTCTAGACACCGGATCAGTTTGTATGTCCACCGAGAAAGGAACAATTTCAAGGAGGAGAGTGGGGGATGATCAACGCCAACAATTTTGAGCTCAAATCTGGTCTCATCCAAATGGTCAAAGATGAGCAATTTGGTGGAAGTCCTATGGAGGATCCGAATGCCCATCTTAGCACGTTTCTTGATATTTGACACCATTAAGTTAAATGGAGTCTCAAATGATGCTATTCGCATGCGAATGTTCGGGTTTTCTCTAAGAGATCGGGCCAAAGATTGGTATAAAGGATTAAACAAGGCCAACATTCACACTTGGGATGATTTGTGAAAGGCCTTCCTCTCCAAATACTTTCTACCTTCCAAAGCTCAAAGGCTTATTTCTGACATCTCACATTTCTCTCAACAAGGTGACGAGACCTTGTTTGAAGCATGAGAAAGATATAGAGAGCTCCTATGGAAATGCCTTCAACATAGCTTCAATGAGGATCAACAAATGACCAACTTTTATAGTGGGTTAACACCTCATACACGAAGCATTGTAGATGCTACTTCCGGTGGGTGCCTTTTCAATCGAAATGCAAAGGAAGCTTTTAGAATCATTGAAGAGATGGCGGCTAATAGTTATCAATGGTCAATGGAGAGGGCCCCTTCTATAAAGGTTGCTTCAATTGAGGATGAGAGGTATGAGGCATTAGCATTGGAGCTTGCTAATATGAAGAGAAAGTATGAAGATGAAAGCAAAGCTCAAATTCAAAGGGTTCAAACTTAAGAGAATTAGGAATTCAATGAAAGTGAAGACGTGAAATATGTCAATCAAGGGCCTTATGAAAATTACAACAAGCAAGGGTTCCAAGGACATCAACGAGGATTCCAAGGAAATCACCAAGGGAGATTTCAAGGGAATCAACAAAGTGATTATTCTTATGGAAATCAAGGGGGTAACTCGTCTTACTACCCTAATAATAGGAATTAACCCAATCTTTCCTATGGAAATCAGAACAATGCTCAAGTTTCACCTTCTGGATTCTTCGTCTCTCAAGGGGTGATTGAAGAGCCTAAGAAGACATCTCCTTCTATAGAGCAATTGATGCAACAATTGGTGAGCAATCAAGGTCAAATGGTTACTCAACGGCAAAATTTCATAGCTCAAACCGGCCAAAAGATGAATGCATTAGAGAATTCAGTGTCAACAATTGCTACCTCGGTGGCGACTCTTGCTAAGCAAGTAATGATGCTTGAAGGACAAGTGAAGCAAATAGCCAACCAAGTGAATTCTCTACAAAAGGCCGGAGAAGCTTCTAGCAAAGCTCAAGTGAATCCGAAGTAACAATGCAACGCCATTCATGTGGTGAGTGAAGTTTCTTTGACAGCTTCACATATACCTTGTGGGAAATTTTTGAATTTTGATAAGAGCAATCTTGTGGAATTTGATGAGTCCGATCCAAGAATCATAGATCTTTGTCCAATTATTCCATTTATAGAAGGTTGGACAAAATGGGACATTCATGATTACTATTCAAGAATGAGGATTTTCAAGGCAATTCCCTTTTGATGAGCGTCTTGATAAGCTAAAAGATCTACAAAGAAGGAAGGATGCTTATGAAGCTTCATAGTTGAGGAGTAAACTTGGTGCTCAAGAACATATAGAGAAGGAGAGTGTTCACAAGAAGAATCAAAAAGGTACTCCTTCTACTCCATCTTCTAAAGTTTCTCATGAGCATATGGAACCGAATTGCTTGGATAATCTAGTATTTTCCCTTAAGCCTATTGATGAGAATTTGCATGAGAGGAAAGGTGATTTGTTAAATGCATTCAAGAAATTGGAGATAAATGCTTCTTTGATTGGTTTGTTGAGTGATATACCGGATCATGAGATGTTTTTGGAGGATGTGATTCATCGGAAGGTGAAATTTGATAAGGGTGAAACCATTGTGTTGTCGGAGGAATGTAGTGCTCGTCTACAAAAGAAGATTCCAAACAAATAAGGGGACCCCAGAAAGTTCACTTTACCTTGTGAGATAGGAGGCCAAGCTTTTAGGAATGTTCTGTGTTATTTGGGCTCGGTTGTGAATTTGATGCCCCTTTCCATCTTCAATCATTTGAAGATTAGAACTCTTAAGCCCACCTCACTTATTCTCCAAGTGGTAGATCGTTCAATCTCCTATCCAAGAGGTATTGTTGAAAATGTGCTTATAAGGGTTGAAAAACTCATATTCCCAGTGGATTTCGTTGTCCTCGACATACTGGAGGACCAGGACATTCTGATGATTCTTGGAAGGTCCTTCTTAGCCACGAGTCGAGCCCTTATTAATGTTTTCGAAGGGAGTATCCCCTTCGAATGAATGGAGAGGAGGCATTATTCTACATGTAGAGTGTTTTGGACGATCTGGAGGAGTCAAGAATGGATGAACTGAAGTTTGATGAGATTGATGAAGAGTTGGTGTTTGATCGAGGTTGGACTTCAATTCAAGTCCCTTGAAAAGGGCAAAGAGGTATCGTCGAGCTAACGACGTTAAACTAAACACTCGATCGCTCTTACTTTTAGGAGTGAGATAGATGCAATGATAATCAATAAGTATATCGAGTCGAATCCACAAGGAATGTTAGGATATATGAATTTCAAGTAGTAATCTAGTTATCTAACTACTATTCAAGCTACCAACAAGCATGTTTCTATGTTTTTAGTTAACTAATGACTATGAAAAGTAAGTAACAAACTCAAGACTTAACAAAACAATCAACAAATATGCAAATTAAAATTCAATAAGGAAATGCAAGTGACTCCAATTATACTTCAATTAGGTCTAAGTGATAGGGATGTGACACTCTAACTAGAATTAGCCATTTTAATCCAATTTCATGTGGGAAACCTCCTAAGTATGATTCAAATATCGAGTGATCGAGTGATACACACACTTCTTGTGAGGTCTAGGGTCGAATGTGCTTAAGTGATTGAGTTCTAAGCTAGGATAGTGAGTGATTTTATGAATGCTTGGCTTGACTTGATAATTTTCTTGAACTAAAATGGTTTTGGAAGTGCTATGAGGCATCGATGAACTCGAAATGCACATCCTTATACGTGTTAAGTGTTTCGATTGTTTGTTCCATTGTTCAGGATGAACAATGGCTTAAGTTTGGGGGAGTGATTAATACGTATTTTATGTGCATGTTGAGCTTAATTAGAGTGAAATTCATGTTTAAATATGTGGAGTTTCAAGTTATATGACTAGGGTTTCACTAGTTTGCTCGCATTTACGTTTTTCACGTTTTCTTGAGCCTTGTTATGCTTTTTACATGAACAATGAAGAACTTATTTGGCCAATTGAACTATTTCATGTCGAAGAGGATTTCGTTAGGAAGCCATACCAAAAAGCGGATCGAGAATTGGAGTTCGGACGAGAGAGAACGAGTGAAAATGGTGAATTTGTGCAAGAGAAGGAAAGCCGCCGGCCAGCCGAATACTGTTCATAGAGAAGATGGCGGTCTGTCACGGCGGTCTGACAGACCACCGCCGGTCCGTCCAAACTCGGTCCAACTCGTCTCCAAATCTATTTTTCATGTATATTAACCCCAAATCTTCCCCATTTTGAGTATCTTTTCACTCTAACACATTTCTAGAACCCTAAATTATATTTAGTCTTTGCTACTTTGGTATTTTCAAGATTTGTGAAGATTTACTTGTTGGATTGAAGATTCAAGACCATATTCATTTTTCTTATTGAATTCTCTATCTTTTCATTATGATTTCATCACTTTTTCATGGTTTATTTTCCTTGCTCATGTCTAGCTAATTTCCTTTGTGATTTCAATTATATGTATATTAGGATTAGGTGATTGGGTTTAGGCTTTAATTGTGAATTTACCTTCTAATTTCTTGTTCATTTCTCTTGGGGCTATGTTTAATTATGTAATTATGTTTGATCACCATAGTTGCATATCAAGTGTTTGATCTAATGCTTAGGAGTCTTGGATTAGATGCTAGGAAATAAGAGAATTGCATGTTAGAGAAAGTAGGGATAAAGAACTCAATGTGCTATTGGGAGTTAATGTTATACTTGATATCCTAGTCAGAATTAGGTATTTCATTAATCAACTTCATTTAGTTGCAATGGGAATTGAATGAATCATAGTTAGGAGGTTTCCCACATGAAGTTAGATTAAATTGGTTAATTCAAGTTAGAGTTCTAATTGCCCATCACTTAAGCCTAATCGAAGTATAGTTGGAATCACCCTCATCTATTATTGAATTTCCTTGTATTTTGATCATTTGTTGCTAGTTTATAATTAATTAAACTTGTTTAGTTTCATTGATTAGTAGTTAAACAAAATTCCAAAAACATGTTAGTTGGTAGTTTGGATAGTGATTAGATAGCTAGGTTACTACTTGAAATTCTCAAGCCATAACATTCCTTATGGATTCGACTCGATTATACTCAATCGATTATCATTGTATCTCTCTACCCTCAAAAGTAGAGCGATCAAGTTTTTCGTTGACTTTTTGGAGCTGGTGAATTGATGTAAGAAAATTTCTTTCAGATCCTTAAAAGAGTGAATAGAGGATCTGGGTAACTGTTGGCACCATTGCTGCGCTGGTCCTTATAAGTTTGTTAAAAGCACCCTACATTTGACTCTTTTTGAGTATTGATGTAGAAGACAAAGACTCTGAAACTTCATGAGGTGTTCCTCAGGATCCCATTGGCATTTATAATCACATGAAACTGATTTGAAATTTCTAGACACCGGATCAGTTTGTATGTCCACCGAGAAAGGACTATTTTCATTGATATAGATCTGATAATGTTCAGATTTGCTTTCCTTGACAGCTTTAGTAACAGAGTTTTTCATAGCTCCTTCAATATGAGGAATGGATTCACCCATGCTTTTCTTTTCAGAAGCCTGACGAGCCTTTCATAATTCGTCTAACTCAGCAGCCATGGCTTTCATCTGCTCTTGCTGTTCATAAATTTGCTTTTTAAGCATCACAGTGAGGTCTTCTTTCTGGGTATCCTCGTGACATTGCATTTCCTCATCAGATGAAACACAGTCAGTGAATTTTCCATCCTCATGGATCTGAGGTAACTTTGTTGCCAACTCCTGCAGGACCTTCGGGCCTTTTATTTTTGCAACATATTTTTGTTTTTCCTTTTCATTACTTCCTTTTTCCCCCCCTTTGGAAGGCAGGAGTTGGCACGTCTCTTGGGTGTAATCAAATTTACTCCCATAGCCGTTAGTCATTTATCAATGGCTCTTCCCAGCGCTTCATCTATCATGCTCTAAATCTGTTTGAGCGTAAGTGCGGAAATGAGGGTTCTGCACTACCGCTACCTTGGGTAGTCGTGCAGATTTAAGATATCCTTCGAAACCCGGTGGTGGAGTGTCCAGGTACTTAGGATATTGTGACCCTTGCATTTGGGCTATTTCAGAATTTTGATCCATCCTTAAGGTTCTGCAATACATATAGTTATATCATAACATTAGTTTATTTTGCTTACTTAATTCAAAATTTCATATCTCGTCAGCATCTAGGATTTATTATTTTCCCAGCTACCTAATTTAATAGGGTTCAAATAGGATCTGGGCTATTTCTGAGACTGCTGCCTTCAAGTTTGGAACTCATATTTTTTAGATGGGGTTTACCCAGTAACTTTTGGCTTTTCAGTTATCTTTATTTTTTATTTTGAGAACCTGTTTTTAGCATCATGATAGTTTCCGAGCCTGAATCTTTTGTCAGGGCTTATCATCCACTTATCAAGTACTTTATCAGGTCCCTTATAATCATGAGGTTCTACTGAGTAATTTCTGTGGAATTACTCACCAGATGCTAGGTATAAATGTCCTTTCTGAGATTTTCCCATATCAGTGAGAACTAAACTCCCTTTCTTCCTTATCTAGAAAATTGAGGGGGAATTTCAACAAATTTTCAATTAGGAAATCTCAGAAAACAGCAAGATATTATGTATTGTTGACGTTTTATTTTTACTATGCTGATCTTCCAATAAATCAATTTTCCCAAAGAGGAATGTATGTTTATTGAAACATATCAGAAATACTTACCCTTTGGAATGATTTTTCAGTTGGATTTTTGGATTAATTTTTCCGAATCCTTTATACTTCTTCCCTTGTTGTGTCGAAAATCAACAGGAATCTTAATTCCAACAAAGAGAAGAGGGGAAAAAATTCAGTAGTATATCTATAAAATCGGAAATCGACAATAAATTAAGCAGGAAATTGACGCCTCAGCTCGATATTTTCCACAGACGACGCCAGTTGATAGATCTGGGTTAAAGATCATCAACGAATACAAGAATAAATTAGGAGAAGAGTCAAGCTCTTCAAATTCTTCACTAGCTACCTTAGTTCCGACCTCACCTCGCCTAGAATCGCTAAATTCCTGCAAAACAAGTCTGGAGAAGTGGGTGGGGGGTCCTTCGGGAAGAACCTCGGATGCTCAAGTTAGTATCGAGTACTGGAAAATTCAAGGTTCCTTGGAGAAGAAACCTCTAAGTGTAGTGTGTGTTAGCTCGTGCAGGATGTGCATAGCAAAGTGATGCAATTAATGTGTATTAAGAGCATACCTTTATTATGCGTGAAGTTACCTATTTATAGTTGTGGCTAATGCGGTGGCACGAGGAGTAATATTGTTTTGTTGAAAAAGGCATTTTAGTCTTTCTGAGGGGGACAAGATCATTTGAGGAGAGAAGATTCGGATGATGGTTGATGTCAGTGAGGTGGTCCCCTTCAAGGGATCTGCAAGTCACACGCATGGTGTGACTCGGCTTCTGTAAGGGTGAGCTTATGCTGTTTCATGTGTTTGTGTGTGTGTTTTGTTATTTAAATTAAGTGTGTTTTGTTTTGGTTTTTGTTGCTTTTATGTGTTTATTGTGCTCAAGTGTAGAAAAGGTGGATTCAAGGATCGAGAGGATGAAAGAGTCGAGAAGAGGAGAAAAAGCTCAAAAGAAGGAGGAAACAAGGAATAAAATCCGCCTGGCGGCCGCTCACCCATAGCTGGCGGCCGCTCAACTAAGATTCGGGGAGTTTCCGCAGAAGGCAGTGAGCGGCCGCTCACTGTAGTTGGCGGCCGCTCACTCTGGCTGACTTTAATATTTTATTTCCTAGTTAGAATAGGTTTTTTCAAAACCTATATATATATGTAATCTTCTTGAGAACGAAAAAAAAAATACTTTGGCCTATATTAGTTTTTAGCTTTCAACACTCTAGTTTAACTTTAGATTTTTACTTCCAAGTTTGAGGATCCGGATTCGAGTTTCATTAGTTTAAAGTTTTGATTTTCTTCTTTAATCTCTAGTTCTTCATGCGATTATTTCATTTAAGTTCTTTGTCTTGCTTTATTCTTAGATTCGTTTTACTTAAGTTGTTTTCTTAGATTAGTTTTATAGTTATTTGCATGTTCTCTATTTAATTAATTTTATTTGTTTTCAAGTATTAATTCATTACTTTCATTTATTTAGATTTATTTTCAAGAGCATGTTTAAATTTGCTTGCATTAGATTAGTTGTCCTGGCTTTCTTTCTTGCTTATTTTTAAAATCCTTGCCTAGATTTAGATTCATAGCTTTCATATTAGCTCTAAGTTTAGAGTTAAGATTTAATTGCTTTACTTATTTACTTGCTTATCTTTAATTACTTTTGTTTAATTTATTTGCCTAGGTATTAATTTAAAACCCCTAAATAATCTTTTAATTGCTTTCTTAGAGAGTTAGCGCGTGAGTAATCACAGAATTAAATACCCTGTTAAGTTTTCCTCGAGATTCGATATTCGGTTTTTACTTAGTTAGTCTACGATAGACCTAGTTTATTGCTAGCACTAATTTTAGGTGAAACATCTGCCAACATGAGCTCTTTTTCCCAGAACAGATCCTTGACGAAGGATCTGACTAAATCTTCAGATGCTACTTTACTATTTTGATCTTTCAGAACTCGTTATCGCCACGTGGCGATAGGGAGATGTTTTATCCCTATCAGTATTGATAGGATCAGAGAGAGATAACGCTCCTCTAGATTGACCCTTATAATAAGGTGAAGAGCTAGAGATCTCAGGTCTTAGTAGCTTGATCTTAATCCCGATAAGCTATTAGGCATATACGCATTTTTCACTGTTGCTTTTACTTACTTGGTACGGGCCTTGTGTACGGTTCCTTAATTCCTTGTATCTTGGGTAACATGGAGGCACGTATGATGTCTAGTTAGTTGAATCGAGACACTGTGTCCGTAAAGGTTGAGATATCCCCTTAGAAAGTTCACAATGTTTATTATACCAAGTCTTGCTAGCTTGATTAAGTTCAAGGTATAATAATAAGGTTGAGCGGGTACTACCTAAGGATGTAAAAGAGGTTAATTAATTAGGAGCAATCAGATGAGCTCTAATTAATTAACGGATATCAGAATTCTTAAACACGGGGATCACACTAAGCAAAATACCAGTCCCGATCTATGTAATCGGGACAGAGCAGTAAATCAATTATAACTCTTTAGTGGAATGTGTTATAGCTCTAATTAAGATAAGTGCTCTAGGGGAGAGCACAATAATTATCTTATTAGGTAAGACGCAACTCTATCTGGTATCTAGGTCCCTAGAGTGACTCAATTACCTCATAATGGATCACAAGTTAAATATTGAGCCCAATAGCTGGTTTGGACCAAGAGAGCAGGCTTGTGGGCCATGGGTCCACAAGTGGCGCCACATAGGGAGAAAACCCTAGGTGGACGCCTACTCCTCTCAAATCGGCCAAGTTGGGCCCAAGACTTGCACTCAAGCCCTGTCACGCCCCAGTTCCCAAGGGACGGCACGTATGCCGGGACGTGGCAAGGGGTTGGAATTAAGAAGCGGGGATAGAAAGGGGCTCATGGCTTAGGGATATTTAACCCTATTGTTAAGAAATTAAATACGGGATCGGGACCCACAGCACGAACTACGAGGTAGATAAATCGTACTGTCCGTTCCGGCCATCTGTGTCTGAATACCCATAGACATAAATTAATATAATATTTAAATACGGGATTGGCACATACAGCTCAAACTATGGTTTTGGCTAAGCTGAACAACCCATGCTGGCCGATTTGTCTGAGTACCCGTAATATTATATATAACTCGTGGTGTACGGAAATATAGAGATTTTATTTATAGGCGTAGCGGAAGCTTTTATTATACATTAGCAACAATAACCGTCCTCTCCATCCTCACCTGTTCCACCAGCTCCTTAATCTACAAAACATTTGGAAAGGAATTGCAGGTTGAGTACTAATGTACCCAGTGGGCTTGTGCCAAAATATTTTATCATAAAAAGAATATTCATGATAATAAAGTATACATAGAAGGGTTTTGAAATTAAATTTACTTCCATGCATACCAAACCTCGATTTTCATGATTGCGCGCGCATGTGTATTACCATGTTACTCTTATATTGATCCCGGGACATTGCCACTGCCGGATCCCTTTTTCCTTTTCAAATGGAGTCATGGTTTGGAGACAATGGAATATTTCATCCAGAGGTTCTCCCCTCGAAGTTAGAATCAATTGGTGATCAACCCAACGATTTCTAACTGTGCGCACAGCCTCTCGATTAGTGTGTTAGACCAACCGAAAGACTCGATCGCATACATTATAAGAGCCTTAAACATGTAATAACACATTAAAACATTTTCATGGATAATCCCATTTTATCAGAGCTTACTAACTCAAATAATACTTTGTAAGTATAGAGAGCCTCACCTGAAATAATATTCCACTAAACTGATAGAGAGCAAGTCTAATTTCCGATCTTTTCTTTACAATTTCTTATAGAAAGAAATATTTTCTTTTATTGTAAGGATTGACGAACATAAAAGAGGGATTCACATGCTAGATAAGATAGTAGATAAAAGGAAATTTTGGATTGAAGAATGATGGTCTGCAGCTTTGGTATTTATAGGAGACTTCACTTGCTTACTCATAAAGCTATAATTCGATTGTCATCAAACCTATATAGCCTATTCATAGTTCTAGGTTGATAAGGTGAAGCCACGTATAGGATAAATAGCAAGGTTGCTAACTATTATTCATCCGCAGCATATATCCATAATATTAGGATAAATCTCACCTTCCATGTATGTTCATGCATGTAAAGATATTATACATACATTATTTAACAAATTGTGCTAGT
Organism: Mentha longifolia; assembly: GCA_001642375.2. NCBI lineage: Eukaryota > Viridiplantae > Streptophyta > Magnoliopsida > Lamiales > Lamiaceae > Mentha > Mentha longifolia. Next base: position 24,737,534 of record CM038115.1, read on the forward strand.
AGCTATACACGCATATAGTTTTATACATATAATACTTATTGTAGATAAAATGATGCACATATATAATGTATATATATAAATATAATTTATGTACGCATCATTCTAATTACATAAAGGTACTCAAAATTAATTACCGTAGATAGTAGTATAATTTTATTAAAGATCTTACCCTAATATATTATTACTGTTTATACATAGTACGGAGTAGTACTATCATTATATATATACTAAACTATTATTACTATTATTATAAGTATTTATATTTAAACATACAATTATCAAAATTAAGAAAATAATTATTCTTAATAGAATATATCAACTTATTCTAAATCCCTCAAGAAAATTGGAAAAATTTCTAAATTCATAGTATAAGACTTATTTTAACCAATTATATCTAATACGAAAATTTGGGATATTACATCTCTCCCTCCTTATAAAAATTTCATCCCCGAAATTTCACGTATCTTGGTATCCTAGATCAGAATATCAAACCTTTATCAATAAACTTCCATGTGAGGGCTGTAATGATTCTAACTTATTTGAACTTGTGAAATTTTTTTGTTCCTCAAAATTCTAACCTTGCAAACGAGTAACCTTACTGGTCTTTCCTCATACTATAAGTCGCGTCGTCATACTTAATCACGTGTTTAGGATCTAACACATACTTTCTTAACAATTGTTTGGAGTTTTACTCGTTTCTCACACTCTGGAGTTGCCGCAGGGTGTGTATTTTCTTTTAGATCCATCTATAGTACCTATAATCTAACATAGGTAATAAAAATAATTGAAAATCATGATGTTCGTGTAGTCACTTTCTATGGTGACTGCATGTCCCTGATGTATCCATGATGATGAGTATTAAACTCAAACTCCATATAATAATAACATGAATCCTTTACACATGAGTTATTTGGGTCGATTGTCCCAAACATAACTAGAATCATAACATGAGTTATGTGGGTTCGATTGTCCCAAACATAACTGGAATCATAACATGAGTTATATAGGTTCGATTGTCCCAAACATAACTGGAGTCATAACATGAATCATGACCATATACTTTATGCATGCTCATAAAATAATATCTTTTACCTTTTTCCCAGAGTCTGGTGCAACATCGAGCTTGAGAGTTGTTGTTGTGTTTTACCCAGACAAAGACTCTCGATTTAAGAGCGGTGAATTACTCTGATACCACTTTGTCACACCCCGATTCCTGTGAATCAGGGTGTGACGGGGGTTAGATTAAAGAAGAGGGGAAGAAAGGGGATAATATTAATTTATGACCATTTTACGAGTATCTTAAAACATAAAATGAGACTATAAAGAAAATGGTGGGGTAAACCAGTGTCAAGTTGCCAAGTGGAGTCGACCATCTACTACGACACATTGGAATTACCAAGAGTGAGTAGGAAATCGAGCGTCCAAGTGGAACCATTGCATGGCACTCTCCACCTTGCATAAAGTAAAAGATGGGGTAAACCAGCTTTCAGTAAACTAGAGGAGTCGACATCCACTTCAAAAAATGGGATAACCATAATTGAGTGGGAATTTGAGCTTCCAAAAGGAACCGATACACGGCACTCTCCATCCAACAATAAGTAAAATGGGAAGAGAGAAATAAGTTTAGAAAACAAAGAAACCATATTATATAACTAGAGGGTTGGAAGATGACGCCCTCCACTTATTTATTATAAAAAAAAACTAGTAGTCTTGTTATCAGAGTTATAAGCAAAATAACATAGTGGAAACTTTATAAGATCCTGCAACAACCCCATGCCTCAGCCTTGCTGCGCATCACCTGCTCCCAGACCTGAAATAGTTTGAAAGAGTTTTGGGCTGAGTACTTGAGTACTTAGTGGATCATACCTCTTTGGCAAGCATTTTGAAAACTAGCAGTTATCCATGCATGGTATATCAAGAGGCTTGCAGAAAACAACTCTTGAAAATACAAATATCATTTTGAGGTGTGTGATGTTCATTCTTGGACTCAACCAAGGCTACAAATCACCTTTGGTTCATCTAGACCGGGTTCAGGGCCGTAACCCTAAATAATCCTAGTACTTGCAGAAAACCCGAGTCGAAACTCAAGGAATTCGCCATTAGTTAGCATAAGACGTGATCAAGGCATCGTATGTAACCGAGGTTGCTCCAACTTATAGTTACATGTGGGTCCAAAATATTTTCAAAACAATTTCTAAATGCGCGCTGTATTTTATGTTATAAAATACAATTATCCATAAAAATATTTTGTGTGTATGTTCCAAGAAATGACTCTATGGATCGATCGAGATTCATTGTTAGTATCAGATATACTAATTTTGAATTGTGCGCACCCCGGTTACATACGATGCCTTGATCACGTCGTATGCTAACTAATGACGAATTTCTTGAGTTTCGAATCGGGTTTTCTGCAAGTACTGGGATTATTTAGGGTTACGGCCCTGAACCCGGTCTAGATGAACCAAAGGTGATTTGTAGCCTTGGTTGAGTCCAAGAATGAACATCACACACCCCAAAATGATATTTGTATTTTCAAGAGTTGTTTTCTGCAAGCCTCTTGATATACCATGTATGGATAACTGCTAGTTTTCAAAATTTGCCAAAGGGGTATGATCCACTGAGTACTCAAGTACTCAGCCCAAAACTCTTTCAAACTATTTCAGGTCTGGGAGCAGGTGATGCGCAGCAAGGTTGAGGCATGGGGTTGTTGCAGGATCTTATAAAGTTTCCACTATGTTATTTTGCTTATAACTCTGATAACAAGACTACTAGTTTTTTTTTTATAATAAATAAGTCGAGGGCGTCATCTTCCAACCCTCTAGTTATATAATATGGTTTTTTTTTTTCTAAACTTATTTCTCTCTTCCCATTTTACTTATTGTTGGATGGAGAGTGCCGTGTATCAGTTCCTTTTGGAAGTCGAATTCCCACTCAATTATGGTTATCCCATTTTTCGAAGTGGATGTCGACTCCTCTAGTTTACTGAAAGCTGGTTTACCCCATTTTTTACTTTATGCAAGGTGGAGAGTGTCATGCAATGGTTCCACTTGGACGCTCGATTTCCTACTCACTCTTGGTAATTCCAATGTGTCGTAGTAGATGGTCGACTCCACTTGACAACTTGACGCTGATTTACCCCATCATTTTCTTTATAGTCTCATTTTACGTTTTAAGATACTCGTAAAATGGTCATAAATTAATATTATCCCCTTTCTTCCCCGCTTTTTTAATCCAACCCCCATCACACCCTGGTTCACAGGAATCGGGGCGTGACAAGCCCAATGTGTGTTAATTAATTAATTAATTAATTAAGTACACACACACAATCTCTCTTCAGGTATAATTATAGTTATATATATATGTGATTAGGGCTTAACACCGTGAATATAACTTTAACAAAAACAGAATCTCAGAATCTGTGAGAGAGAGAGAGACGCGGCGGAGGCTTTCTTCGAGAGGAAGAAAGCAAGTTGACTTCGATCAACGAAGTGCAAAGTGTGATCCAAGATCCGATCTCGAATCGACGCCCACCCTGTTGTTCGAGCACGAGAAATGAGATAACACTTCAGTAATCTAGACCTGTAGATTACCATCTCCAAGCTCGAAGGTATATTTCGATCTATACGTGAAATTAATTGCATTAATTACAACAACCAATTCAGATTCGATGGCAGAATCAAATCGCTTTCAATTGGCGTTTCCATCAGGCAGTGCTCCCGTTGTTGGTCGAGTTTGAAAAGCTTTAGAAAAATCCAAAATAATTAGAGAATATAGAGGGGCAGCTACTTTTTGCAAAAAGAATTAGGGATTGAAGGGCAATTTGGTAACAATGGGTATATTTTGAGTTTTTTTTAATTTATATATATATATATATAATATATATATATATATATGTATATACAAATGGCTAATTTGAGTTTACGATAACAAAATGACTATTTTAATGGTTCCCCTACATATAATATGCACGATATCAAATTGCACAAGAGTATCTCTCTCCAATGAAGACTTTAAAATTAGCGCTCACCACTATTTTACAGTTTTATTTGCTCCAACGGCTCACTCTATAATTGCACCATTTTGCTATACTGAGTAGTGATGCGCTAGATATAGCACGACACTTTCATTCTCGTATTCTTTTTTTTCTTTTTTTTTTCTTTCTTTTTGTAATTTATTTATTATATTTTGTTATATTAAAATTTTCCTAAGTTTTGATGAGACTCGGGTCATCGTTTTTCCATTTCTATAATTTTCTAAAAGAATTAGGATTGTAGCCTTATTTATTTATAATACCTACTTATTTTACATATTAAATTTCTATTAGTGCCGGAAAATATAAGAAAGAAAATTGGCTCTATATCACGTCGCCATGTCGGCCTAAAGCACAGGAGGACAAAATATGCAAAGACAACTTTCATCCATTCCTAAGCCTAAATGCAGATAAATCAATCAAAAAATCCTACTCTGAAAATGATAATGGAACTGATGATTAAGTTTTACTTATTCCATCTCGAACTAGTTTCTTTTACAAATCTGTTTCTCCTTCAGTTTTTTTTGTGGAAATTTCTCTAGAAAAATCCAATTCCGATGATAAATTGCATAATACTCCAACTAAATACTTTTATTTTCTCCTATTCTTCCCTAGCCTGAATTGGCGCCGAGTTCAAACGAGCATGAAAAATTCAGTAGAGAAGAATGGAGGAATGTTTTTTTTATTGAAAATGAAGATGCGACGGTGTCGTTTGATGCACAGCAGCGGCTACTCTGGCCCACAGTGGAGGAGGATCCATCCACACCCCTAGAAATCCTACGGACTAGGGACTTTTCCTATAAACCCGGACATTCTTCTAACAAAAGCATTGGCGAAACCCCTTCATATTATGCGTCTAAGTTGTCCAATTTTTTCGAGTTTTTGCGCTCTCTGAATTCGCCCCGCCACTGCGTTTCTTGAATTTGCTCTCAATGAATGATGATAATACGCGGGGGAATAGACAGCCAGTTGCTATCACAGAGATCACTTGGGACAAGTAAGAATTTAATTTATTTCAGTTTTGGGAATAAATGTTCATTAAATGTTGGATGATAGTTGTGTGGCAGTTTTTAGTCTGATTATTGACATTGATGATGATGTATGAGGAACAATTAATTGCGCTGTATTTTGCATCGTGATAATTGTGTAATGTGTAGAAGATTTTCAAATGTAATGTTTGGGATAGTGACGGATGGTAAGCATGGGCATTGTTCAAGAATTGCTGTCAAAGAGATGTTGCTAAAAGATTAATTTTGTCTGGGTAAAGAAATCATCATCGTGAAAAGCCCAATCTCCCAACTTGCATACGGCAAGTCTTGGTGTAGTAGTTCTGAGATGTTTAATGTTTACATAGTTGTGTTTGCTAGCAACAACTCAATGAGAAAGAAAGATGTATGTCAACGTGGGCATTTCGTGGCAAGAAATATGTTCTTACATGTTGTAATAATATAGTGGGGTAGTCCATCAATGTAGATTGATCTGAATTAACTTCTGAGAGAACTTATTGAATGACTTAGAGGTTGGACATTTTGTGATTGATTATTATAGGTAGCTTGGTAATTTAGCATTGTTAATCGACATAAAAGATTTAGATGCCTCATATAAATTTTGCTTGATTGTTTTTTAAGTCTCAATTCTGATTGCTGGATGATTTTTTGCTACCAATCTCAGCCTTTCTTTAGTGTGGTTAACTATTGACCTTTCTATTATCACTCGGCACACTGGCAGCCCTTTGATAGTTAGTTTTAAATGGCTTCTTGATTCCGTTTGTTTACCCTGAACAAGCGTATGGCATAATTCTGCATTGTGTTATTTTTAGAAAAAATGCTCGGTGTTCATGCCATTCTTATCTCCTCCAGGCTTGATTTAACCAAGTATTATGTTTTGGGAGCTGGGATGTTTACTGGAGTCTCAGTGATGCTGTATCCAATTGCCGTAGTGAAGACGAGGCTACAAGTAGCTTCACATGATGCTGTAGAAAGAAATGCTTTTTCTGTCATCAAAGGCATACTTAAAAATGATGGAATCCCTGGCCTGTACAGAGGTTTTGGAACTGTAACAATTGGATCCATACCTGCTAGAATTCTGTTTCTCACTGTATTGGAAAGATCAAAAGTGGCTGCTTTTAAGATGATCGAACCTTTGAGATTATCACAGCCTATGCAGGCAGCAGTTGCAAACGGAGTTGCTGGCATGGTAGCAGCCACTTGCTCACAAGCTGTATTTGTTCCCGTCGATGTGGTATAAGGTTTTGATACAAATAGAAAATAAGTTGTCTAATAGTAGTTCTTTAACTTCATTAATCTACTATCTGGATCTTTATTGATATATTTGTGTGTCTGAAAGCATTACACATTTGTCTCAGATTATATCTTTCTCGGAGTAGGCCTTGTTGGTTCAAAGTCATGGTTTTCCTTATTTTTCCTCACTAGAATTTTTAGAATGTGAAAATTCTGAAGTTTAATAATCGTATCTCGTTAAGGTTAGTCAAAGGATGATGGTGCAAGGATATTCTGGCCATGCGACTTATAGTGGGAGTTTGGATGGTGTTCGTAAGATTATTAAGTCTGATGGTATTCGAGGATTATACAGAGGCTTTGGTTTGTCTATTATGACATATACACCTTCAAATGCGATGTGGTGGGCAAGTTATGGTGCAAGCCAACGCATGATCTGGAGGTATCTTTTGAAGTTCGTTTTTCGTAGCGTTTCCATATCCTTCTAAGGTGTTTTTGTATTCTTGAGTGCTTCATTTGTAGATTTTAGCGAGGATTAGATGATTTATAGCATTCAATATCCATTTGGTTCATTTAGGTGATTTTATGGTTATTATTGTGTTCTTATCTCTCTTTGAGTTGGGCTAGTTGTTCATTTGAACTCCTTTTCAACTTTTCTTTCCTGGAAATGTTTAAGTTCTTGTTTTGTTTCTGGTTAGGCTCTTAGGTCATGGTACTGAATCTTCTGAGATTGTTCCTAGTGAAAGTAAGCTCTTGTTAGTTCAAGCTTCTGGGGAGATTTTTGCAGCTGCTACAGCTTCATGCATTTCAACCCCATTGGATACTATAAAAACTCGATTGCAGGTATGACTACTTGAATCCATTCTGGACTTATATTTACTGCATTACCTCTGTTTCTTCTGGACTTTTAATGTTTTATGCTGCGTGGAACAAATCAATAGCAGATTTTGTATGAACCAAGCAAGAGTCTGGTAACAGTTTCATGTTTGGCTTCTATTTTCGCCCTTGAATACTTATGCTAAAGTGCTACTTTTACGTACTCGAGGTGATAGGGCATGACAGGAAACCCACCATTAAGCAAGTGGCTAGAAATTTGATTGCTGAAGATGGATGGACCGGACTATATAGAGGGCTCGGTGCAAGGTTTTGCAGCATGTCAGCCTGGGGAACTTCAATGATTGTGTGTTACGAATATATAAGTAAGTCCCATTTCGCATATATATCTTTTCTGTCACTATGTCATCTTCACTACCTAAGGCATTGTTGTTTTTTGTTTAATTTTCAAAATATGATGAAGACTCCTAAACTTAAGCTAAAAAAAAAAAAACAAAACTTCTACTAACTAAACCTGTAGGCAACACCTATCTTTTTTCTGTTTTATTGGGGTTTCTAATTTTTGTTTATGATATTACGAATATCTTTCTACTTAATTACACGGGTTGGTTCATCGTTTTCAAGCAGTCTAAGGGGGGTGGTAGGAGCATTAATTTGAAGAACGTGATGGTGTTTGCTTCACTAATCTATGTTTTTTCTGTTTTGTTAACATGCAGAGCGCATTTGTTCAGTAGAGAAATAGTTCAATTGAGATATCAAGCACTTGACAGTAAATTTTGTTAGATCTGTACATGTATACTACTGTACTGTTATTAAACTGTAGAAGCTAACCAAATTCCTATTTCTTTTTTTTGTGGATACATATTCTTTACTTGATAACATATTCTTCACTCGAGTCATTGTACCTTTCCTTTTCTCATCCTCTATTATTGAATAAGCTCTTTGTTCGTTAGCTAAACGCCTTATTCTAAATTTCCACATATTCTCCATTTTCCAATTCCACTTATTTTCCTTGATTACGACTTCCAGTCGTCTGTGCATAATTTTCCAGTCAAGCTTTTGTATTCTCTTGCGTTAAAAATGGGTTTCTTCAACTAGTGCTGTCCTTTTTCCTTCATTTATTTGGCGCCACTATGCATGCTGACCCCATTGCAAGAAAATTCAAAAGCATGTGCATTGTATTACCTTTGATTAGGGGCATTTAATTCGACAACCAACGATTGCTCGACAATTGACTGGAAAAACCTTTTATGTAGGACACATCATTTAATTGCCTATCTTATCACTTAACTATATTAAAAAACAAAAAAACAAAAAAAATTGAAGTAAAAATCACAATATACAACGGTAAAAACGGAAAATTACGGCCTGAACTCAACGTGCGGAAGGATTCATGAGCTCGGAGAAAGCATCTCCAGATTTGTATTTGTCGCTGCTGCTAGTCGAGAAATTGCTGCTCTTCGATCTCGAAAACGTTTCCTCCTCCGTCGTGCTGGACGCGCCGATCCCGAGCAACGGCACCGACGCGTTCACCGCCACAAAACCTTCGCCGTCGGCTGCGGAGGCGGCGTCGCCGCCACTCTCCGCCGATGCCTGCAGCTGAGTCGCGAACTCCAGGCTCCAAACGATGTCGTTCATCGATGGCCGATCGATGCCTCTGTCCTTGAGGCAGGCCACGGCGGTTTCGACGAATTTGCTCAAACATTCCGGCGCGATCTGGCCGTTGAGATTGGAATCGATGATCTGATCTAGGGTTCCTTTCCTGAAGCAGAATTTCGCCCATTCACCCAAATTCACTTGCTCTCTCGGCAGGCTCGGGATTATCGGCGGCCTCGCGCACAGAACTTCGAACAGAACCACTCCGAACGAGTAGACGTCGGACTTTAGGGTTAGCTGCTGCCGCCGGTAGTACTCCGGGTCGACGTAGCCGAAGCTGCCTTTGACGACGGTGCTGACGTGTGTCTGGGCTCCCGCCGCGGGGCCCACTTTGGAGAGGCCGAAATCGGAGACCTTTGCCACCAATTTCTCGTCGAGGAGGATGTTGGTGGACTTGACGTCGCGGTGGATGATGGCGTGTTTTGCGCCGGTGTGGAGGTAGTCGAGTCCTTTGGCGGCGCCCAGGCAGATGTGGAGGCGCTGCTTCCACGTTAATGGCGAGTTCTCGGAGTTGTAGAGGTGGTCGCGCAAGGTGCCGTGGGCCATGTAGTCGTAGACTAGGATCATCTCGCCGTCATCGTCGCAGTAGCCGATGAGGGAGACTAGGTGGTGGTGGCGGAGTTTCGACAGCATCTCGATCTCGGTAAGGAACTCGCGGGCGCCTTGACTGGATGAAGAGTTTAGCCTCTTGACGGCGACGGTGGTGGCGGCGTTATCGATGAGGCCCTTGTACACGTTGCCGAATCCTCCCCTGCCCACGATGAAGTTGTCGTCGAAGTTGCGGGTGGCGGTCTTGATCTCGTCGATGGAGAAGTATCTGCAGAGATCGGAGGGGAGGGAGACGCCGGATCCGCCGCTCCTCGCGGTAGACCTCGACCCGATAGAAAGCGGCATCCACGACGACTTGGCGACGCTCGTGGCGGAGTCCTTCACCTTCCGCCGCCGCCGGAGAATCAAGAAACTCACGACTGCAACCACCGCGAGAGCACCGACCACGCCTCCTATAATAGCATAAAGCACAGCAGACCCTCCTCCATTTCTTTTCCCCCGCGGCGGAACCCCAAGCGCAGCGGGCGGCGAAGAATCGGGATCGAGCTCTGGATTGGCGGCGGCGAGACTCCCCTTGGTGTCATTGAGTTTGAATATTTCCAAGCCGTTCAACAGAACATTACGATATGCCGAACCTCCCATCTCGAAAGGAAGCAAAGATAGCCGCAGATCATGCTCTCTACGACCGTTGAAATCAGGAACCCAAATTACATAGTCGTAGAAGATGGGAATTTCCGGGCCGCCAGCGGCGTAGATGACGTCCATTACCTGTTCCACCGTCTGATTATCGATTCTAATTGTGAACGCCCTCTCGTTCTGCTTAGTCACCTCCAGCGTAACCTCGCAAAAATGGAATCTGAGGAGATAGTAAAACCCAGAATTAACAGGAAATCCCCACTCCAGACTTATACTGGTGTTCGTCATCACTCTAGCAGTTGAGTATACTATCGCCGGAGCAGAGTAGGGAGGAGTTAGAGGCGTGTATGTGATCGAAACATTTTTCCTATTAACCTCCCAACCACGATCTGCGAATTGCATATAGTTATCGTCCGGAGACCAGCTGCGAAACATGCCGGTATCGTCTTCGATGCCGACGTACACGCCGCCGACATTCAGCCTATAAAGATTTTCCAAAGCGGTATTCTCATTTAGATAAAACAGCTGACCCGGAGTTTTGATTCCGACGTCGTTTCCTTGGAAGTAGAGCTTGTTCGGAATCGAAACAATTTCGATCCCGTTGACGAAACCAAAAGAGCCGGAAACCGGGGAGAAGGTTAGAACCAGTCTCTGGTTTCCTTTGACGTTGATGACGAATTCCTTCACAAAGGAAGGTTGTGAGGAGTAGAGATAGGCGCTGAAGTTGCTTAATAGAGTGAAGTCGTTGTTGGCTTTGAGAGAGAAAAAAGAGCGAGAAGCGTCCAAGTCGGAGTAGGCGGTCGGGTGGAAGTAGAGGCGGAGGAATTTCGGGCCTTCGCTGACCGGAAACGTGTACGTGAAAGACGACCGGAAAAAACGAGCTGTCCGGTAAGGGACTGCAAAAACGGAGGGGGCCATAAAGGAGGCTGCGGATGTTGAAGATGCTGCGGCGGCGTTAGCTGGCGCGTATCTCGAACTCGCATCGCTGTCCCAGAGGCGACCGCTGGTGTCATTTAAGTTTGCCGACGCGCCGCAGCTAAGGAGGATGAGGTCCGTCGGTGTGTAGGGCGGCGCGGCGGCGGTGGTGGTTTGGGTACTTTGGATGATATAAAGGAGCGGGATAAAGAAAAGCGCGCGGTAAAACGTCATCTTTCTAGTGGGGAGAAAGAGGATGTTCGTGAAAATTGAGAAATCCACTGGAATTAAAAGGGATCTTTTTCTTCTTTTTTTTTTTTATAATTTCTTTTTCTTGTTTCGAAATAGAAAAAAAGAAAAGAAAAGATCTAGTGCGGAGACTTGTAAAGTTTTAGTCGTGAGACAAGTCAATGGATTGATTGCCCAATCGTCTGTTTGCAATTATTTAAGCGGAGCCATTGGTAGGAATTGTAGTCCTATTATGATCTTAAATTTCTATCTTGTATAGTAACATGTTATTTAAGGGGTCGTTTGGTATCCATATACATATATCAGATATGGGTATCAAAATAACTGATACCCATATCATGCGTTTGGTATATGAGTATATGGATATCAAAATGATATCTTTGATATCTTAATATCTCCACTTTTAGTATTTTTCATATACCAATATAAGGAGAGGTATCACTCATTTCTTTATTCACCTCACATCCAAAACTTTGTATTTATTTCTTAATGTTGCATTCTTTGTGATTCTTGGGTTAAATAAGGGCATCCAATTCGGTTTTTTTTTTTTTTTTAACAAAACTGAAGGACACAGTACTTATTATTATTATTATTATTATTATTATTATTATTATTATTATTATTGTTGGGAACATTTTTCTTTGAACTAAGTTTTGAGAATGCTATTAGAAACCACACTTAGATAATAGATTTTAAGTGGAACAGACTGATCTCCGTGTTTGGATCAGTCAAGCTTAACCCGGACAGGTTGCTATGTAAAGGTCAAGGTTGGTAGTGCAACCTTGTACCTAATCTACTCAAACCTGTCATAATGTTCCTTTATGTAATATGTCTATGTAATCTGCTCTAACCATACTCGAAGATTTCTTGCGAAGATTACAGAAGACTGAAGACAGTTCGAGGTATAGGAAGCTTGACCTGCAAAGTCCAACCTGAGCTGTGGCTGAGGAACCTGTCCTCAACTCATCTTCTATAATTGTGTCAGTGTACGGTTCTGCATATCCTGACACATACAACGGCTCTATTTCAAATGCTTCTCTATAAATACCTCAAGTCATTCCAGAAAGAAGGCACGGGAAACTCAAATTACAAGCTGAAACGCTGCAGAAATCTCAAGCTAAATATTCACACAATCAACACTGGAAATCACTAGAGCTTTCCCAAGTGTTGATCTTTGTAGATTTCTATTCTTTCTAGAATCTGTCTTACTAGAACACAATTCACACTCTCACTACCATCACTGTTTATATTCAGTGTAGTTGATAGAGTTGTATTCCAAACGGTGATAGCTTTTCACAGCTTTCCAGTTTGGTTATCAGTGCTAGTTGTTTAGCATTAGTAAGATTGTATGTAAGTTTGTATGTAAAGTTAGAAGAGACACGACTCAAGATTCGTGCTAGATTCAGTCTAAAGAGAGACTTGAATTTGGACTGGAATCTCCACCAGTGTTAAAAGGAACGAAAAATCTCAAGTTAAGGGATTACAGATTTGACGGGATCTGGCGTGGATGTAGGAGCTGTTTACTCCGAACCACGATAAAAACTCCTCGTGTTTCTCTCGCTATTTATTCTTACATCTTTATTTACACAGTTTACATGTTCACAACCTGCATCACTGCAACCTATCTTGCATAAACTATTGATGAACTAAAGTTTTTTCTAAAACTGTTTTGAAAATTGTTAGCCAACCTTTCCACCAAACTTCCGCACGCAGGTTAGTTTTGCAAGCTCAGCAGTTCACTGTTTGAGCTGGAAAAACTAAACTGCTCTGATAAACTGAAGTGACGACTCAGTAAGATCAAATTGTTTTGAAAAGTCAAAACTGTTGGCTAATTGGTGTATTCCCCCCCCCCCCATACACCAATATCTATTTATCGGGACCTACAATTATTATTATTATTAATTTATTTTTTTAAATCACATTATTTGATATCTCATATCAGAACAATCTATACCAAACGCATATATCAGAAATCAATCTCATACCCATACCTGATATATAATACCCATACCTCTATTTGATACATGATATACTAGTATATAGAATACCAATAAATATCAACGCAAACACCATGTTTTGTTAACTCAGTTTGATGATAACATATTTATGTATTTATGTTTGGGGGACAAATTCCGAAGAAACAATTTATTATTATGAAGTAGGATGCTTTAGGATTTTACACAAAAAGGACTCCACCTTATGTCGTCTCTACACTACTCATTTTTTTCTACGTGAAATAATAGAGTTATTGGCATATAAATACATGAACTTTAATGGATCTACGAGTTTGTACATGAACTTTGACTCGTTCCTAAAAAATGCAAGAACTAATATTTGATCGTTGCAATTTCATCCAAAATTCGAATTCCAGCCAAAATTGAATCCTATGTGGCAAAATCAAATACAATGTGGCAGTGAGGGGGCCAAAACGACGTAGTATCACTTATAAAATAATAAAAATAAATCTTAAAATAAATCCACATCAACTTCATCTCTTTCTCCTCACCTCTCTCTCTCTATCTCTACTACATGGAGACGAAGCTCCAACGACGAAGGCTACACAGCTCCAACGGCGAAGGCGATGGAGACGGTTAATCAATCGGAGCAGTGGCGGCGAGTTCTGGAATAGCAGCAACGGCAGTAGCAAAGTCCCGAGACAAAGGCGGAGCCGCGCCGGCATACTCGTCGACGGCGAGAGTCGCACCGGAAGAGATTAAAAAAATCAAAATTATATTTTAAATCTACCTCATGTCCCTCTCCTCTCTCTCTAACTCTCTCCTCTCCACCGCCGGGCCCGAGAGCAGTCTGCATCGTCAGACATCACTCATTTCTAAGCAGATGTGTAATTATAGCGCCCCCAATTTGGAGCTGTGTCATCACCGTGGTGCTCTGAAGCTCCACCATCACCGTGGTGTTATGAATTCAACCACTACCACCACTCACAAATCGGAGCAGGAAGTTCCTCTACAGGGCCGCTACTACCTCTCCCGACCACCCAAGAAAGTGGGAGGTGGCCGGAGAGGCAGGAATCGGTGCCGACGAGTTGGTGGCGAAAACCCTAATTTCTAGGCCAGGCACGAAAATAGGAGAAATCGACTGCGAGGACACCTCGAGTGCAGTTGCAAGGACCCCCCAATCCTCCTCATCGCAGCCACCCTCCGCCGCGCTCCCCGTGTCCAGTCCGGTAGTTCTTCTGTAGAAGAAGAAGTCGATTAATGAAGAAGATTAAATATTAATTTTGCCTTTTTTTAATGGTGTTTTTTAAATTAAATATATATATTTATTTAAATTCAGGTTGAAACAATGTTATTTTTCTTCAGTTCTACACGACGTCATTTCATTTAGCCATCAACGAAGTCCACGTAGATTTCCCGAGTGCCACGTCGGACTGAAGAATGACTCAGTGTTGAACTCGGAAAACATTAATAGTTAGTGTATTTTTTTAGGAATGTCAAAGTTCATGTACAAACTCGTAGATCCATTAAAGTTAATGTATTTATATGCCAATAACCCGAAATAATACTACAAGAATTACTCGCAGTCAGGCTTCAGCTATCGGCAGAAAACACCTGTTCACCACCACGATCTAGACAAGGACTATGCCTGAATAACAAATTCATGTTTCAAAGACTAGGAATACAAAGAATCCTAGTAAATAAATGTGCAAACACTCTATCAACGCTCAACTTACAGATGCAAGATTACAAAATTACTCACGTATTTTTTCTCACAAAAAAACCCGCAGCATGTGAAGAGGTAATACATCACTATTTATGTGTATCTACCGATGAAGACCTAAACCATAATAAGTCTTCAAGAGATATATTTCAACAAGAAAATATATCTTACAAAATCTTCAAGAAAATCTTCATATTTTGCCTTATTCGAAAAGAATAATATTTGAATAAAATCTTCATTGAATCCAGAGCACAGTGGAAATCTCGTGCTACATCAATTGCCAATCTTCAAAAATATATTGCTTATTTGCATGCAACACATGCAATAACAATCTCGTCCTTGGCATTTGTCTAGCCAAAATAAAATTGCATGAACAGATTCACTGCAGATGTTAAAGAACCAAAAGGAGTACACCAAAATCACAAAGACTATTTCTTTTCACTGAACATCACAAAAAACTTCACAACCAGTAACAACCAAAAATCAGTCATAATCAATATACATAAACTCCCCCTAAAACTGATCACTGAACAAAAATGTTTAGACAACCAGTAAAGAAAGGAAGCACCCACAGTTCTACTGTGTCTAATCATTCTAACTCCCCCATTTTGGATAAAGAAATCCAAAGCAAAAGACAACCAAAAGAAAACCACAATTCAAGGAGCACTAGAACAAGACACTTTTCCAAGCGCATGACTCGTAATCTCAACATCAGCTCGAGCACCAGTGTCCAAAACTTCAGTTCCTTTCGGAGCAACCTCTTCAGCATGCTAACCAACTGCTATTTCTTTAGTATAAATAGAGTCCTCACCATGAGCAACATCTTTAGCTGAAACAAACTCACAAGATAGATGAGATCCATGCAGAATAGAATTTGAGAAGTTGATTTACCAGTTTCAGCTACATAAACGGAATGAAGAGTATCCAATAGATTCTGATACCCGAGAAGCTTTCGAAGTCAACAATTTTAGAGTGTGCAGTAGTTAAAGCCAATAGAGTTTGCTTTCAAGTTTCGAAAGCCGCTCAAGCCTTAGCCGTTCAAAGAGTCCGTGCTAGAGCGATCCAAGACAAAGCGATATGTTAACCAGCGCCGAATTTCAAATGGATAAGCAGTACGCTTCTTCCGTACGTATTATTAAATGCACTGCAGTGTCAGAAGCCATGTATCTACACGAGATTACTCAATGGAGAGTAAACGCAGAAGGAGTCGGAGAAAGCAAGCTAAATTCCAAACCTAGTCAATTGCTTCATCTACTAGGGTTACTGAAAATAAGGAAGAAGACATTCTCCCCTACTGACTCTCTGCAACAAGGACTATTTTATTGTAGAATTTCGGGAACATGAGAAACACACGCCGCTTCGCTCTAATGCAAAGTAGGGTTTCTCACATTATAAATAGGAGTTGCTACACACAAAGGTTACACAACACTCACATGATCAAGCTCTCAAGCACTCAAGCATTCAAGTGTTTGAAATTTTCTTAAATTCTTCTAAAGTTAGTGTGTCCTTAAGGAAAACTTAGGTTTTTCATAAGTTTAGCAGCAAACCTTTCTTCATCTAGGTTGAAGCCTATTTTTATCAAGTACCTAGATAGAGAATCCTTATCTTTTTACGTATTCTTCATTGTAAAAGGTTTCTCAAGTTAGAAGTTTTCAAAATCAAACCATACCCAAAACTTAGTGTATTGTGTTCATAGATCGAGTTGTAAGTTATGTTTGTATTTGTTCAAGATCGAGATTATGAAGCTTAAGTGTGTGTACTTAAGTGAAATGTCAAGATCATAATAATGTAGAAAGATAGCAAAGATATTAAGGGAGAACCATCACATTAGTATGAGACCTTTTGGGAAGGAGCTGATATGTGATTTTATATCACTTATTTATTGTCCTTTTACTTAATATTTAATTGTTTTTCAAGAGTAGTTAAATATGGTTTAATGTGTTTTTAATTAATTTTGTAGGTTTATAATAAAGAAGCATAAAATAGGAAAAGAAAGGAGAAAGAAAAAGCAAGTCACAAATTTTTGGATTTTGGTGCCGCAGCACCAAAAGGCACGAAGAAGCACTGGGCCAACACTAAAGTTAAAACAGAGATTGGGCCTATTTCGGGATGAACATAAAAGGGTTGAAATTCAATTAAAGAAGAACGGTCTTGGACGGGAAAGAGGAAAAGGCTGGAAACGACATAACGGTGCGGAGAAAAAAGGAGAGAGTTTGGAGAGGGAGTTACTGGACGGTTTTTGAAGGAAGAAGCGGGGGAAGTTCTGGACGGTTGAACAGAGAAGAAAAGGGGTAGAAAAGCTGTATTCATCTTCATTCATTTCTTACGCACTTTCTGAGAGAAAAACTCTGATACTACTTTGGATTTCTACATGATGTTTAGTAGCTAAATCTCTATCTAGGATTTATGATGTAGCTTGATTTCGAATACTTGGATGTTTGTTTGATTCGTATGGAAGTTTGATTTCTCTAGTCGAATTCTCTACATGTTCTTAATGCTTTCGATTAGCTGGCCATTAATTGATTGATGTATGAATTGTGTGGAACTGAAAGGAGAAACACATATTTAGATCGTGTGTAGAGAATCGTAAGTTGTTTGTGAGATAGAAATATACTCACAAGATTTATGTAGTCGTGTTTTGGGATTCATAGTGCTTAATGATTTGTTGATTGTTTAAATTCACATAGAAATATAGTGAGTTTGCAATTGATAAAATTTGCTTTAGACCTTGAAAGAGGCTAGAGAATATTTTAGGAACTCCTGACTATGACTAGAGGATTAAGGTGAAGTTTGGATTAATCTAGCATTCCAAGTAGGCAGAATTCAAGTGAAGTCGTAAATTCTAGGCTTTTATTATATTGTTAGTTCATTGTTTGATTTTGTCTAGTTTAAACTACTATATTTATTTTGCTTGCATTGTAGTTTAAATTCTGTAAATCACATTTCATTCGTTCAAATAAAATTAGGAATAAATATATTTTGGTATTCAATTCAACAGTCTTCGTGGGATCGATACTCTACTTCTACTTTATTACTTGTTTACGATAGCGTGCACTTGCGTGTATAAAATCTGCAACAAGTTTTTGGCGCCGTTGCCGGGGACTGTTTTGTTAATTGATATCAGAAATAATTTATTTCGGTTTTAATTTGAACTTTTTAAATTTGTTTAATAGTATTAATTAGTTCTTGTCATATATTTCTAGGCACCTGTAAATGGTGTATGAGAAGATCTGGAACAAGACCATGGGGGATAATGATCAAGAAAATCATGTTGGTGGCGCAGCCAAAGCTCTACGAGACTATGCTCTACCTGTGGTAAATGAGACTTGGACTAGTATTCAGCGACCTGCCATTCAGGCCATTAATTTCGAGATCAAGCCAGCAATCATCCAGATGGTTCAAGCAAATCAGTTTGGGGGTTCAGCTAATGAAGATCCTAATACTCACATTGCTAGCTTTCTCTAGATATGCGACACCTTTAAGCATAATGGAGTTTCTAATGATGCCAAGAGACTTAGGCTTTTCTCGTTTTCTCCAAGAGACAAAGCTAAGCTATGGATCAATTCACTTCAGTCTGGTGTCATTACTACGTGGGCTCAACTAGCACAAGCTTTCTTGGCTAAATTCTTTCCACCTGCAAAGACAACCAAGATGAGGAACGACATTGCCACGTTTACTCAGCAAGATATGGAGAGCTTACATGAAGCTTGGGATAGATACAAAGATCTACTCCGAAGGTGTCCACATCACGGTTTGCCAGAGTGGTTACAAGTGCAGACATTCTACAATGGTTTGAGTGCTCAAACAATAACTCTGGTAGATGCTGCAGTTGGAGGCGCTCTGATGGGAAAAACACATGAAGAGGCTTATGAGTTGCTGGAAACTATGTCAGCCAACGCTTACCAATGGCTAACAGACAGAAAACCACAGAGAAAAGAAGCCGGTGTCATGCAGATCAATGCTCTCACTGCTCAAATTAGTGCTTTGTCACATGAGGTGAAGAGTGTGAAGGATAAACAACCAACTCCACAGATGGAAGCATGTGATTTATGTGGAGGCTCTCATTCAAGTATAGATTGTCAGGAAGGAAACCCATTCGCTACTTCAAATTCTGAGCAAGTACAGTATGTGGGGAATTCAAGAAGGCAAAACAATCCGTTCTCCAACACCTATAACCCAGGATGGAGAAATCATCCAAATTTTTCATGGAGCAATGGGCAGAATACATTTAGGCCGCCGAAGCAAAACTATCAGCCTAATCCTCAAGTCACGCAGCAACCTTCTCAAAGTTCAACTCTTGAAGACACGTTGGTGAAATTCATGAACGCTCAGATGCTCTTTTCCAATCTCAGGATTCGACCATAAAAATGTTATCTGCTTCTATTCGAAAATTAGAAGTTCAGATGGGACAAATGGCAAATGCACTTCAGTCAAGACCACCAGGTTCTTTTCTGAGCAACACAGAAACCAATCCAAAGGAGGATGTGAAGGCTATCACCTTAAGGAGTGGAAAAGAACTCAAGGAGCCGAGGTCTGTACAAGTTGGAGAAAAGCCACAGGTTGAAGAAGAGCTGAAAGATGAATCTGCAGAAAATAAGGGAAAGGAAAAGCTAGAGCATACATCAAAGTTATTTCCTGAAAATCCTCCCCCTTACGTGCCGAAGATGCCATTTCCTCAGCGTTTTCAGAAGCAAAAACTGGATAAGCAATTTTCCAAGTTTTTGGATGTCTTCAAGAAGCTGCATATCAACATTCCATTTGCCGATGCGTTGGAGCAGATGCTAAGTTACGTGAAATTCATGTAGGAGATTCTATCTAACAAACGTAAGCTAGAGGATTATGAGACCGTGGCTCTCACGGAGGAATGCTGCGCAATTCTGCAAAAGAAGCTGCCACCTAAGCTTAAGGATCCAGGGAGTTTTACTATACCTTGCACTATTGGAAACTCATTTTTTGGTAAAGCTCTTTGTGATTTAGGTCCGAGTATTAACTTAATGCCTCTTTCTGTTTACAGGACACTTGGAATCGGAGAAGCTAAACCGACAACAGCTTCTTTGCAGCTGGCAGATAGATCGATAAAGCATCCTAGAGGGATTATAGAGGATGTTTTGGTTAAGGTGGACAAGTTTATCTTCCCTGCAGACTTCACTGTATTGGATATGGAAGAAGATCAGAAGATTCCCATCATATTGGGAAGACCGTTCTTAGCTACAGGCAGGATGTTGATTGATGTACAAAAAGGACAATTAATCTTGAGGGTGCAAGATGAGGAGGTCACTTTTAATGTTTTCAAGGCTATGAAGCACCCTAATGCTATGGATAGTTGCATGAGAGTGGAAGATGTCGATAGATGTATCTCAGAAACCTTCCATGGTAACATCTCAGATCATTTGTTGTTGAGTCTAAGTGGAATCGAAAATCCAGAAAATGAGGAGGTAGTGGAGAGCTTGAAGCAGTTAGATGCTATACCTCCGATGTTCATCAGGAGACGTTTTGAAGATCTACATCGAGAACCAACAGAACTGGTGCCATCCATTGTCAAGCCACCTGTTTTTGAGCTTAAGCAGTTGCCCACACATTTGAGGTATGCGTTCTTAGGAGAGTCGTCTACACTTCCTATTATTATTTCTTCTGCTTTAACTCATGAACAGGAAGATAAGCTTTTGAGAGTTCTTCGGGATCACAAAACTGCAATTGGATGGACTATTGCTGATATAAAAGGCATTAGTCCTACAATTTGCATGAACAAGATTATGATGGAAGATAATTGCAAGCCATCAATCGAGCACCAAAGACGACTTAATCCAAATATGAAAGAAGTGATGAGGGCTGAAGTTGTGAAGCTACTTGATGCAGGTATTATCTATCCTATTTCTGATAGTCCTTGGGTGAGTCCTATGCAAGTAGTTTTGAAAAAAAGTGGGATTACTATAGTAGAGAATGAGAATAATGAATTGATTCCCACTCGATTAGTAACAGGTTGGCGTGTATGCATGGACTATAGAAAACTTAATGCATCAACTAGAAAAGATCATTTTCCTTTGCCATTTATCGATCAGATGTTAGATAGATTGGCATGGCATGCATTTTATTGTTTTCTAGACGGTTATTCTGGATATAACCAAATTGCTATTGCCCCTGAGGATCAAGAGAAAACTACTTTCACTTGCCCTTATGGTACTTTTGCTTATAGACGGATGCCTTTTGGTTTGTGTAACGCACCGGCTACTTTTCAGCGGTGTATGATGGCAATATTTTCTGATATGGTTGAATACTTTCTTGAAGTGTTTATGGATGACTTCTCTGTGTTTGGAGATTCTTTTGATTCTTGTTTGCAGAACTTAACACTCATGTTGAAAAGGTGTGAAGAAACTAATTTGGTTCTCAATTGGCAGAAATGCCACTTCATGGTTCAAGAAGGAATCGTGTTAGGCCACAAAGTATTTGCAGCTGGAATTGAAGTTGATAGAGCAAAGATAGACACTATCGAGAAGTTACCTCCACCATCTTCAGTCAAGGGAGTGAGGAGTTTTCTAGGCCACACAGGTTTCTACAGGCGTTTAATCAAAGATTTCTCAAAAATCACAAAGCCTCTTTGTAATCTTTTGATGAAGGAGGTACCTTTTAATTTTGATGATGATTGCTTGAAATCTTTCCAAACTTTGAAAAAGGCTTTGGTTACAACTCCTGTTATTGTTGCACCTGATTGGAATTTACCTTTTGAACTAATGTGTGATGCGAGTGATTTTGCAGTTGGAGCGGTGTTACGCCAGCGACGTGGTAGAATTTTTCATGTTATTTATTATGCTAGTCGAACACTAACTGATGCGCAAATGAACTATGTAACAACTGAAAAGGAACTCCTAGTTGTGATCTTTGCATTTGACAAGTTTAGATCTTACTTGATGGGCACGAAGGTGATCGTGTATACAGATCATTCAGCCATCAAGTACCTGTTGGAGAAGAAGGATGCAAAACCTAGATTGATTCGATGGGTTCTACTTCTGCAAGAGTTCAATTTGGAGATTCGAGATACCAAGGGTACAGAAAATGTAATTGCTGACCATTTGTCTCGTTTGGAGAATGAAGAAAAATCACAAGGAGATGAGTGCCCTATCGGTGAAGATTTTCCAGATGAGCAGTTATTCAAGTTGGATGTGGTTGGAGCTCCATGGTTTGCTGATATAGCAAATTTCCTAGCAACACACACCATGCCACCTGATTTAACTCATCAACAATGGAAGAGATTCCTTGCGGAAGTGAAGCATTATTTTTGGGACGACCCTTTTATGTTTCGATGTTGTGCTAATCAAATAATCCGAAGGTGTGTTCCGGAGACATAATTTTCACACATTCTTAGCCATTGTCATGCCTCACCATATGGTGGACATTTTGAGGAAAGTAGAACAGCGGCGAAGGTGCTTGAGTCGGGATTCTATTGTCCTACTTTGTTTAAGGATTCCAATGCCTTTGTAGCTGCGTGTGATCGATGCCAAATGACTGGCAACATATCGAGACGACACGAGATGCCATTGAATAATATTCTTGAAGATGAGATATTTGACGTATGGGGCATCGACTTTATGGGTCCGTTTCCACCATCTGGAAAGAATATCTTTATTCTTGTGGCTATGGATTACGTATCAAAGTGGGTGGAAGCTGTGGCGTTGCCAACCAATGACTCCAAGCAAGTGATCAAATTCTTGCGAAAGAATATTTTCACTAGATTCGGCACGCCAAGAGCTCTTATAAGTGATGGTGGCAAGCATTTTTGTAACCGGCAGCTGAATAGTGTTTTGGCTAAGTATGGAGTTACTCATAAAGTGGCTACACCTTACCACCCTCAAACGAGTGGTCAAGTTGAGATTTCTAATCGAGAATTGAAGTGGATCTTGGAGAAAACGGTTAATTCTTCTCGAAAGGATTGGTCGAATAAGCTCGACGATGCACTATGGGCTTACCGGACAGCTTTCAAAATGCCGATCGGGATGTCACCATTTCATTTGTTATTTGGAAAAGCCTGTCATCTTCCGGTTGAGTTGGAACATCGTGCTTATTGGGCTATCAAGAGGTTAAATTTTGATATTCAAGATACATTTCAGAAACGGATGCTTCAATTGAATGAGCTCGAGGAATTTCGCTTCAATGCCTATGAGAATGCAAAAATCTACAAAGAGAGGACTAAGATGTGGCATGACAAGCGCATTTTGCAGAGGGATTTTCATCCAGGCGATAAAGTTATGTTGTTTAACTCTCGCTTGCGTCTCTTTCCAAGAAAGTTCGTTCGAGATGGTCGGGGCCGTTTACGGTGGTGAAATTATTCCCATATGGTGGTGTAGAAATTCAAGGTGATGGAAGCTCGTTCAAAGTGAATGGTCAAAGGCTCATGGCTTATAGCAATGGTGTAGTGGATACTAATAAATCTACTATTCTATTGTCGGAGCCAAGTTGAATCTCGTCACCAAAAAGTCAAGCTAACGACTCTAAGAAAAGCGCTTCTTGGGAGGCAACCCAAGCTTTAAGTTCTATGTTTTTTGTTTAGTTTTTTCACTTAGTTTTCTTTGGTTTAAGTTTGGTTACATACTAATGTTTAGGTTACTTTACAATTATGGTGCAGGATTCATATGCAGTTGCTGCTAGAAAATTTGATCGAGTAGCATAATATGTTTGGTGCCTTCTGGTGCTGTCTTAGCACTAAGAAGCACCGAATGCCCAGGGAAGGCAGAAAATTTGAGGCCGCAGCACCGAGAAGCTTCATTTGCACCGAATTATATATATATATATTTTAATAAAAAAAAAATCCTATGTTTTCTTATGTTTTGATTTATTATTAGTCTTTTGTTTAGCTTATATTTATAATTAAATTAAAAAAAGAGCCTTTATTTTAATTTAGTCTAATGCTTTCTCGTTTGTTTTAGGATTTAGTTTAATATATATATATTTAAAAAAAAGGAAGAAGCAAATAGAAGAGGGTTTTAATTCAAACCTCGCCTTTCTTTCTTTTTAGGAAATTAGCGCCTCTCCTCTCCAGCACCGCTACTCCATCCCGGCAGCTACTCATCTCTTTCAGCGAGCCACCGATTCATCCATCTCAGGCGAACCCACATCACGCAGTAAGCTATTCTTCCCCAGATTTAAAACCTTGAAGTTACTGATTCTTCACACAAAGAATTTGAGGTATGAACTCTGAATTTGAGAAATTGTTTTTTGAGCCATGAAATCGCTCATGTTTTGCTCAAATTTTCAAGTTATTGGCAGTGGGGATATGCTGATTTTGGGCAATTCATATCTTGTGTTATTTTGATTGTGGGTGATTTTGGTTGTTAAAGTGGAATGATAAAGTAGTCTCATGCCTTGGGAATTGTGATTTTATTTTAGAAAATGGCACAGTTTTTTGGAGATACATAGTGCTTTTTGCCATTTATTTAACCGTTGGTCTACTTGTGAGAGTTAATTAAAGTGCTGCAGTTTGGGGAGTCATTTCTTTTGTAGGGAAGTGTGGAATTACAGGATGGGGCCGAAAAAAGGTTCTAAGAGCAAGAGTGTGGCAACATCGTCAAGTGTCTTTGAAAAGAAGAAGTTTGTCAATGAATTTGCGGCCGAACTCTATGAAGAGTGGAGAGAAACAAAGACTTTGATTCCAGAAAGAGGATTAGAGTTGCCAAAAAATCAGAGTCGAGGAGATATTTTGCTTCAAATTCAGCGTCTACAATGGGAAAAATTCACAGAACAACCTGAGCCTGCTGTGGTACCTGTGGTCTATGAATTCTATGCTAATGTAGCTAAGTCAAAAGCATTGGTATCGATTGTACGGGGAAAGAAAGTGGCATATGATTGGAAAAGCATCAATGTTTTTTATGGAATTCAACATGAGCTTGAAGATGATGTTGATCAGATCATGCGTGAGTTGTATGCTCCAGGAACCCAATGGACCATTTCAAAGAAAGATCCCTCGACTCCGAATTCTTTTCCTACTTCTCAGTTAAGTCGATTTGGGAAGGCATGGTTTTACTTCATTTGTGGCAAGCTTCTACCTACTACCCATGTGAGCTGCGTTAACAAGGATCGCGCTATACTTCTCCATGTATTGGTCAATGATGGGCGTATCAATGTAGGAAAGATGATTGAGGATAATATCTCCACAGCTGTTGAAGGTCGAAGAGGAGAGAATTTACCTCATCCTTCCGTAATCACTGCATTATGTAGGAAAGCTGGTGTTCCTATAGATAATTCAAAAGAGAAAAAAAATCCATTGGCAGTCATTGATCATCGCTCTATTGACAATTACAAGCAGCCTCTTAGAGAACCAAATAAGTCAGGTGCCGGTTTTCAACTTGTCTCTCCACAAACATCTCCTGCTACCGTGACACAACATTCTGTACCTTCTACATCTGCGACAGAGCCAGTTTCTATGGAGCTGATTTATTCTGAGTTAGTACGTCAAAATCGACGGATTAACAGGCACATAGATCGAGCTGAGATATTCATAAGCTATGCTATTGAGCATAATCAAGCTATGGAATGTTATGTGCGAGGAGATCAATCCCAAAAATTCCCACTGCCACCTGTTTTGCCCCCTTTTTCACCAGGCGCTGTTGATGAGGAGAGTGATCCAAGCAGCTCCTGAATTTTCAGGGCAACGTTCTTATCTTTACCTATTTTATTTTATGTTTTCATATAATTTGTGTTAGTATCTTGTTAGTTGTTTGGTCCAGTGAGGACACTGTACTTTTCTAAGTTTAGGGGTGTGGTGTTTTTGTTTTTATTGTGTTACGATCAAAGTCTTGTTAAAAAAAAAATGTGTGTGTTTGGTTGTGTCAAGTTGTTGCTGCCAATGATAGTATTAATTGCTTATGTGATTATCTAGGGAGTATAGTAGAGGTAAAGGGAGTCCACATGTGAATTTGCTTGTTAATTTTGACTACTTTCAAGATTCTTGCACTCCTTTGAGCACTTGATTGATGCCTGAATTGAGTTTGGTGTGATTGGTGATTAATGTGTGTTTGAATGTTCTTTAAGGATCCCTCCAACTCTAGAACTCATTTGATCATTAGTCGAGGTGAAATCCTAGACACGATAGCATGATAGAGATGATTTAGGCCGTCTTTGGATCGCTAGAGCCAAAGCTTCCTACCAAAATCAGTTTATGATCCCCAGTGTCCCCTTTTGAGCTTAACTGTGCCATTTCTTTTGATTAAACCTCGAAATAAATATCCTAGCCAGTTCTTTAGCTATTCTTTAACCCATCGCCAACATATGCATATGCTTAGAGTAACACTGACATAGTCCAAATGCCGGATTAAAAAAAAAAAAAAGTGTCTATGAAAAGAAGAGGAGGAGATGAGCCTTTTGAATACCTCTTAGTACTGAGAATCAATGAAACTAAGTTTGGGGGTTCAATAACCTTAGTTTCTTCTCCTCTCAAAAAAAAAAAAAAAAAAGAAAAAGAAAAAGAAAAGGGAAAAATAAAAGGGATTTGTCATCCGGCAAGGTGTTTAATTGTTATATTGTCTTGTTACTTCTATGCGTTTGCTAATGAAAGGTGATTTTGAGCTACTTTTTCCATGTATCCTACCTTTTTTTTACCTTAGCCTTACATTACAAGCTTGAAAAGACCTTTTGATCTTGATTGCTAAATGTGTCTACATTAGTGGAGATTAATGTGAAAAATGAGCCTATGGAGTTCGGATTGATGACTTGATATTCTCCTCTTTTTTTAAAAAAAAAAAAAAAAAAAGAAAGAAAGAAAGAAAAAGAAAGTGGATCTTTCTTGAAACATTTGGATTCATATTTTCACCCGTTGCATTGACTTGGTTCAGGCGTTGTCTATTCACACACACATGCAAGGTCTTGAATGCTTGTTGGAATTAACTTGTAAATTTGGGTGTTGGAAGCCTAGTGCTCTATCTATGATCTTTAGATGGTTGTATAAGTGATTTTTGAGGCACAAAGCATGATTTGATGCAAGTAGTTTGTGGTCGACTTAGTTTGTTCTTGTTGTTGTCAGTTCTTTTGAGTCTTTGCTTGAGGGCAAGCAAATGTTAAGTTTGGGGGTATTTGATATGTGATTTTATATCACTTATTTATTTTCCTTTTACTTAATATTTAATTGTTTTTCAAGAGTAGTTAAATATGGTTTAATGTGTTTTTTATTAATTTTGTAGGTTTATAATAAAGAAGCATAAAATTGGAAAAGAAAGGAGAAAGAAGAAGCAAGTCACAAGTTTTCGGATTTTCGTGCTGCAACACCAAAAGGCACGAAGAAGCACTGGGCCAGCACTAAAGTTAAAACAGAGATTGGGCCTATTTCGGGATGAACATAAAAGGGCTGAAATTCAATTAAAGAAGAACGGTCTTGGACGGGAAAGAGGAAAAGGCTGGAAACGACATAACGGTGCGGAGAAAAAAGGAGAGAGTTTGGAGAGGGAGTTACTGGACGGTTTTTGAAGGAAGAAGCGGGGGAAGTTCTGGACGGTTGAACAGAGAAGAAAAGGGGTAGAAAAGCTGTATTCATCTTCATTCATTTCTTACGCGCTTTCTGAGAGAAAAACTCTGATACTACTTTGGATTTCTACATGATGTTTAGTAGCTAAATCTCTATCTAGGATTTATGATGTAGCTTGATTTCGAATACTTGGATGTTTGTTTGATTCGTATGGAAGTTTGATTTCTCTAGTCGAATTCTCTACATGTTCTTAATGCTTTCGATTAGCTGGCCATTAATTGATTGATGTATGAATTGTGTGGAACTGAAAGGGGAAACATATATTTAGATCGTGTGTAGAGAATCGTAAGTTGTTTGTGAGATAGAAATATACTCACAAGATTTATGTAGTCGTGTTTTGGGATTCATAGTGCTTAATGATTTGTTGATTGTTTAAATTCACATAGAAATATAGTGAGTTTGCAATTGATGAAATTTGCTTTAGACCTTGAAAGAGGCTAGAGAATATTTTAGGAACACCTGACTATGACTAGAGGATTAAGGTGAAGTTTGGATTAATCTAGCATTCCATGTAGGCAGAATTCAAGTGAAGTCGTAAATCCTAGGCTTTTATTATATTGTTAGTTCATTGTTTGATTTTGTCTAGTTTAAATTACTATATTTATTTTGCTTGCATTGTAGTTTAAATTCTGAAAATCACATTTCATTCTTTCAAATAAAATTAGGAATAGATATATTTTGGTATTCAATTCAACAGTCTTCGTGGGATCGATACTCTACTTCTACTTTATTACTTGTTTACGTTAGCGTGCACTTGCGTGTATAAAATCCGCAACAAGTTTTTGGCGCCGTTGCTGGGGACTGTTTTGTTAATTGATATCAGAAATAATTTATTTCGGTTTTAATTTGAACTTTTTAAATTTGTTTAATAGTATTAATTAGTTCTTGTTATATATTTCTAGGTACCTGTATATGGTGTATGAGAAGATCTGGAACAAGAGCTCTACTACCTTTTGATCCAGAAATCGAAAAACCGTGCAAGAAGAATCGAAAGAAAAAAAGTCAAGCTACTGATTTGTTTCCTACCATGGGGGATAATGATCAAGAAAATCATGTTGGTGGCGCAGCCAAAGCTCAGCGAGACTATGCTCTTCCTATGGTAAATGAGAATTGGACTAGTATTCAGCGACCTGCCATTCAGGCCATTAATTTCGAGATCAAGCCAGCAATCATCCAGATGGCTAAGCAAATCAGTTTGGGGGTTCAGCTAATGAAGATCCTAATACTCACATTGCTAGCTTTCTCGAGATATGCGACACCTTTAAGCATAATGGAGTTTCTGATGATGCCAAGAGACTTAGGCTTTTCTCGTTTTCTCTAAGAGACAAAGCTAAGCTATGGATCAATTCACTTCAGTCTGGTGTCATTACTATGTGGGCTCAACTAGCACAAGCTTTCTTGGCTAAATTCTTTCCACCTGCAAAGACAGCCAAGATGAGGAACGACATTGCCACATCTTTTGTCTTAGACTCGAACGGGCTTAGGTTCAGGCTTGGCCCAGCCCGGCCCATCCCAAGCATTACGCCTTTACCTAAAATTAAAAAAGAAGTTTAGTCTGGTTGGAGTTCAGCCAAAAAAGAGCTATCATAAGAAGTACTCACTCCGTTCAAGTTATAAGGTCATATTATACTTTGGGATGTCTAATTGATAATGAGTTATTTTTAAAATAATAAAAATTAATCTAGTTATTCTTAATTTGTCATGTATTTTAAAATAATTTGAATTGTATACTTTTAAATGATAAATTATCATAATTTGGTGTTTGTTCACCGATTTTTATATCAAATTAAAAGTCTTGATATTGATCTTTCATTTAAATTCCATTGTTGGTATATATTATGGAGCTCTAATGTAATTTTTTTTTATTACACTTTATTCTTAAATAAGGCTCGCCTAAATTACCTTATAAAAAAAAAATAGCTTGATAATATAGCTAGCAAATTAGTTTTTTTAATATTCTTGTACTAATTTTATTTTCTATTCATGGAGAAAGAAAATGACTACAGGTGCAAATTTGTACTCACTCTGTCCATGATATTTGGACCCAAAAATTTCAGTACGGAGTTTAATATGTTTTGATGATGTGTTGATAAATTAAAGTGTTAACATTGAATAATTATGAGTCTATCTAATATTTTTAGTTGTATTAAAGTGTCAAATTATAAATTGTTAAAGTGTATTGTTGGGCCTACTACCATAAAATAACAGGGTCTAAAGATTTGCAATGGCCTTGGTTTAAAAGAAACGCTTATCCACGAAGATCTCAAGAAAAGTAAATACGTTTGAATTGAACAGGGGAAGTTTTTGCATACATATTACACGCGATTACCACAATAACATATTAACTACTTAATTATAAGGAAGAAAACAACTATAGAGGGAGATGATGCTACTCCCTCAATGGTGGTCAATTCCGTGGGCACCTTCGTTGTTTTATCATTTTGGCATTACTTTGTTCAATTTTTTTCAATTGTTTTATATTCTAATACCTTAAAAATTAATACAGAAACTATAAAATCTAAAAAATCAAAGCTTGATTTATTGTTTTTTATTTTTAACTTTAAAAATAACTAATATAACAAATCGAGCTTTGATTTTTATTTATTTTTAAAATTTTATGATTTCTATATTAATTTATAAGGTACTAGAATATAAAACAACTGAAAAAAATCGAACAAAGTAGTGCCAAAGTGATAAAACGACGAAGGTGCCCACGGAGTTGACCACCATTGAGGGAGTAACACATCAGCTCTCCAACTATATATATATTGTTAGGATATTGTGTTAAGGGGGAACTTTGAATAAAAGTTATAAACAATTTGTTTTGATTCGATTCCAAATCTCTCATAGATATTTCCCTCATTATTTTTGATGTTATAGTAATCGCGCTTTGATTTGGATGTATTAGTAAAACTTATCTATTAGGAAGCTTTCACTTTTAAAGTGCAGGTCTGGAAGCAGTTAATATTGGGATATTAGGTTATGGGGGAACTTTGAGTTCAAAGTTCTTAATCTAATTAATTTTGATTAGATCCCAAAACCCCGTCTCTGAAGTTTTCTTTATTATTTTTGATAAGTGTTATAATCACGCCTTGTAAATTTTCATGTATTAGTAAAGCTGAATAGTTAGGAAGCTTTACTTTTAAGCGTGTAACTTTAAAGCAGTTTAAAGTTGAGAAGCGTCAGCGTTGAAAGCCACAAGATGGAGTCTCACAATAGTATGAAGACTCTTTCAATATAAGGAAGCTTAGAGCATGCCGAAGTCTCAAGTCAAAGCAGAGCACTTTCAAGTCAGTCAGACTCAAAGAGTTTCTATCCGAAAGCCGCTCTCAAAGCATCAGAGCAAGACCCCCGATAAGTTGACTCTCAAAAGCCTCAGTTTGAAATTCAAACTGAAGAAATGTGGCCGTACGTATCATTGCCGTAGTTGCAGAGTCCACGTGGCATCTCACTATTGCTCAATAGAAAGTAAATGGAGCAAAGAATGACAGAAAGGTGTTGCATGCCCATACCTACCTTCAACTAACATGCTACTAGAGCCCTGTTTTTCAACAGATGGGACATTCCCTGACGAGCCCAATTTTGTGCTATATTTTTGTTGTGTTTTGAGTCTGCATTTAGGTCTAGTAGAGTCTTTTTGCATAGTGTCTTGTGCTTGGGAGGGCACATTCTGGATTTAGGTACACATGATAGAGAGCAGGACAGACTGGGCAATTTCTGAAGGCATTTGGGTAGATGGAGGAGAAGACAGGAAGAAGCATAATAGGCCGAGCTTTGAATAGTGATCGTGGACTGTACGACAACTAGTGTAGGCTAGGGTTGAATTATCTGATGAGGAAGAGCTGATAAGGAAGGAGATTTGCCTCAAGATTCTTTCCTTTTTCAAGCATGATAAAAAATGGTAACAAATTTGCGCAATAAGGCAAGTCACCAAAGCAACCCTAGCAGCCGCCGATTATGGACCTGGTCCACGATCCAATCCACAAGTATAAATATGCAAGTATCATTTCAGGCAACATACACAAGTCTACACGGAGCTGCATATTTTACTTTCTCATTTATGCTTTCATTTCGAGTGTTGTGAGGAAGAACAAGTCCTACGGGCAATTTACTTATGTTTTAATATTTTTGGCCGACATTGGAGTCCGCCCCACTTTCATTTTATAACAGTATTAATATACTTCTAGTACTTAGTTTTATTATGTCTTCTATTTATTTTATTGTTATTTCATTTAGAAGCATGATAGGCTAGATCCATAAACTTGTCTTGGGCAAGATGATTTAATCGCAATGCAACTTATATACTTGTGAGGTCATGGGTTTGGGCTTAATAGTATATGCACATGTTCCCGAGTTTGCTAGGTTCTGATTCTTAATTCATGTTGGGTTTGGTTGGGTATGTGGCCAATATCAAATCGAGTCAAGCATGATTACAAATAATACATGGGTAAAAAGTGTAGAGAGATCTCACTCCATATAACATGAACTAGCACAAGCATATGTGGTCATAGGTTCATTAACCTACTATTGGCTATTCCGGGTTCAACATAAAACTGAATGCTGCTTGGGCAAATGCATGACAACTAGTCCTTGCATGTTAGAGTCTAAGTTAGGGAGTTCATTTATTGTTCTCTATGCTGTAAGGGTGAATTGGTTATACTTGACAAGGCATGTGACGCGTGAAAGTAAGGCTCCTTTGCTTGTGTGACTTATAACTGGATGATGCATGTTATGTACGAATATATTAAGACCTGTGATCGAATGAAGTTACTTGTGGTTAATGATTCTGCCTAGGATGGGTTTACCTTTTAATAACTATTTTTCAGCTAGCCTTTACACGCTCTCTTTTATTTCTTTGTTATTTTGTGATCTGATTGGGCAGAGCCCACCCCCCTTATACGTGACAACTAAACTGAAAGGATTGCTGAACCAACTCCCTGTGGGATGATCGCTCTACTTTTGAGGTAGAGAGATGCAACGATAATCGAATAAGTATATTCGAGTCGAATCCACAAGGAATGTCAAGGCGTAGGAATTTCAAATAGTAACCTAGCTACTAAAATCGCTATTCAAGCTACCAACAATCATGTTTTTGGATTTTTGTTTAACTACTAATAATGAAAGTAAAACAAGTTCAACTAAGTATCAACTAAGAACAAACAATCAAACTAGCAAGTGAATTCAATAATAAATGAGGTTGATTCCAACTATACTTCGATTATGCTTAAGTGATGGGTGACTAGAGCTCTAACTAGAACTAACCATTTTAATCCGATTTCATGTGGCAAACCTCCTAACTATGATTATCTCAATTCTTATTGCAATGAAATCAAGTTGATTAATGAAAAACCTAATTCCGACTAGGACATCAAGTAATTCATTAACTCCCAATAGCATAATGAGTTCCTTATCCCAACTATCTCTAGCATGCAATTCTCTTGCTTCCTAGCATCTAATCTAAGCTTTCTAAGCATTAGATCAAACACTTGATATGCAACTATGGTGATCAAGCATAATTACATAATAAAACATGGCACCAAGAGAAATGAACATGAAGTAGAAGGTAAATTCAACAATTAAGGCCTAAACCCATCACCTAATCCTAATCTACATATAATTAGAATCATAAAAGAAATTAACTAAACATACTTAAAGAAAATAAACCATAAGAATATGTGAAATCATAATCAAAAGATAGAGAAATGAATAAGGAAAAGGAATATGATCTTCAATCTTGATTCTCCAACGTAAATCTTCACAAATCTTGAAAATGCCAAAGTAACAAATGAAAATCTAATTTAGGGTTCTAAGAATGTCTTGGGAGCTAAGAATACCCAATTCGGGAAGATTTGGGGTTAAAATATATTAAAAATGAGTTTTGGGACGAGTCGAACCAACTCGGCTCCTTAAGTGAGGAGGGGGCGGCAACTTGGCGGCTTGGTCAGACCGCTAGCGCCTTGGCAGGCGGCTGGCCTAGGCTGCCATCTATCCTGAATGTTGGTCGCTTAGCCGACGGTCTGGCAGGCTGCTGGCCGGGCCGGGTCTCATTCTCCGGCCGGTTCTTCTCCTTCTTTAGTTCTTCTTCTGGTTTCTTCTTTCCTCAAACCGAACCGGCTTTTCAACTTCAATTTCTACCTTCTTTAGCTCGTTTATTCCTATTTTCCGGCTCTTGATTCTTGGCTACTTGATTACTCTTTCCAATTCCTACAAAAATATATCGAAAACCGAAAGAAAATGAGAAATGTATAGAATATACTAAAAGTCGCTAAACCCTAGCATTTCTATCTATTAAGCACATGAATCAAGCCTCAAACACATATGGAATAAACTCATCAAGCACATAAAATACGTGTTCATCACTCCCCCAAATTTAAGCCATTGTTCATCCCGAACAATGGAACGAACAATCAAATCACTTAACACGTATGGAGTGTGCATTTCGAGATTAATGATGCCTCATACCATTTCAAAAACCATTTTAATTCCAAGAAATTTTCAAGTCAAGCCAAACATTCAAAGAATCACTCACTATCTTAACTTAGAACTCAATCACTTAGACACCTTAGACCCTAGACCTCACAAGAAGTGTGTGTATCACTCGATCACTCAATATAAGGAAAGGTTAATCACTCATCGAATTCACGCAATACACAACTTTTGCCGTAAGCTTGCCTATCGACTCAAGTCTTTAATACTACAATGTGTGCACAAATTAAGATCAAATAGGTCTTTTCTTTAGCTTGTAATGTAGGGACATTGGTTAAGGTAGGGAATTTAAGACTAAGTGACTTAAACTTTCATCTAAGTTCATTCACCCCATTTCTTCTCCCTTCTAAGTATGAATTTCTTCATCTTCTACCTTATCCAACCCTTTTTTTTTTTATCAATGATCACCCAAGCCTCTACCAAACTTCATCAAATCAAAAGAAACATTCTTTTATGCTCTTATTCTCAACTTCCTTGATTCCTTCTCTCTTTTTTTTCTTTTTTTTTTCTTGCAAGAACTTTGTTCTTACATTTATTTTTTCTTTTCTTTTCTCTTCTTTTTTCTAAGAACTTTTGTTCTTATCCTTTTCTTTTCTAAACATGAGCTTATAGGAATGTTCTTTCAATACAACTTAATTCCTAAGACCCTTCACTATCACCCACCATTCTTAATGAATTTTCAACTTTCAACATGGTTCCCTTAACCATCCTTCACCCCCTATCATCTGGTTTTAGAAGAAAAGACTTTATAAGGCTCAAAATGGGACAACAAGGGTAATGAGAGATAGATTAGTGTTTAGGGATAATGGGTTACGAAATAATGGCCTAAAATCATCTCCTAATTCTATACACACATATAGTAATTTCCAATAAGAGTACCAAGACAAGTTCTAGAAAAGAGAGTGTAATACATGACAAAGCTCACATGAAAGGAAGTTAACTATAAGAAATGTATAGTTTTTAGGATCAAAATCCTCCTAAGCTTTTTGCCTAGAGTTTAAGTGCCTAAGATCAATCATTCTAGCTCATCAAGTGAAGTGACTGATTAACACGTATTTTATGTGCATCCTGAGTGTTTTGGAATGTGTTTAAGTCTTGATTTATGTGCTTATATGTTAAAATACTAGGGTTTCTTAACTCTTAGTAGACTTTAGACTTTTCTCATTTTTCTTGGTTTTCGATCCATTTTGGCAAGAATTGGAAAGAGTATTCATGTGGATAAGGATTGAAGGCCGGAAACGGGGAAGAATCGAGCTTAATTAAGGTGAAACCTAGGTTTGAAATGTGGAATTTACATATATAGAGTTAGGGTTGCACTAGTTTGAATTCAATTATGTTTTCCTCGTTCTCTCGAGTCTCTTTATGCTTTTTGCAGGAACAATGAAGAACTCATTTGGGCAATTTGATCATTCCATGTCGAAGAGGGTTCGTTAGGAGTCCATAGCAAAAGTGGATCGAGAATCGGAGTTCGGACGAGGGAGAACGAGCGAAAACGGTGAAGCTGCGCAAAAGGACCGGACCGGCGGCAACCCGGGCGGCGACCGGCTGGACCGCCGGCCAGGCCGCCGGGTGGCCGGCTGAGGGACAGATTTGGCGGCGACCCAGGTGGCGACCCATGCGGCGGTCGGCCAGGGCGCCGTAGCCTTCTTGACCGAGTTAGCTCGTCTAACTCGACCCAAAACTCACCTATTATGTATTTAAACCCAAAATCTTTCTATTTGGTGTATCTTTTACATATTTTAACACTCTTAGAACCCTAGAAACATTTCCCTCTTTCCTTTTTAGTATTTTGAAGATTGTTGAAGATTTGAAGACTCATTCCACTATTCTCTGCCTTATTGAATTCTCTATCTTTTAAGCATGATTTCATTTACTTTCTATGGTTTAATTTCTTCAATTATGTCTAGCTAAATTTCCTTTGGTTCCAATATATGAAGATATGATCTAGATCACTAGGTTTTTGGGTTTTGTTGTTGGATTTACCTTCTAATTCATATGTCTTGTGATTTGGGGCTTGATTTTATTGCATGATTGATTGGCCATCATTGAGTGCATACAAGGTGTTTGATTAAATGCTTAGGAGGCTTTAATTCATAGCACTTAGCATCAAACCACAATATATTAGAAATTCATGCTAGTATGAGATTCTAGATATAAATTGTGCCATTTGGAGTTGATTTATGCATCTTGAGACCTAGCGGAGATAGATGTCATAGGTTAATCTACTAATATTGATTGCTTTGAGAGAAGAGTTGATGTTTACTATATATAGAACTCCCATATAAATTAGATTAAAATGGCTAATCCATACAAATTCTAAAACCTAGGCCTCTAGTGATTATCGGATTATATTTGGAACCAAGCTTTCTATTATTGTTTGTTAACTCTTGATATTAGTTATTATCTAGTTTGTTACTTTTCAATTACATTGCTTGATAGAATTAAGAAAACACAAAAACATGTCATTTGTGAGCTTGGATAGTAGTTAGATAATTTGATTACTACTTGAAACTCATTCGCCATTGCATTCCCTGTGGATTCGACTCGATTATACTATCATCGATTATTATTGCATTCTCCCTCACCCCTAAAGTGAGGGCGGGTCAATTTTTGGCGCCGTTGCCGGGGAATGCTTAGTTTGAGTTTCAATAGTCGATTTGGTTATTGAATTACTAATTCAATCATTTTTCTATTTTGATTTTTGTTTTGTAGGTATATGCACACAAGATCCAAAGGAAGACTCGTTCAACCTTTGATCTTGAATTTTGAAAGAAGGTATAGAAGAAGGAATTCGAGTGAAGATCAAGAAATGACTAACAATCAAGCAATGGAAGCTCTTATGAGAGAAATGGAGGAGTTTAGAGCATGGAAGGATGAGCAAGAAAGGAGGGCAATTGAGGCTCAACAACCTCCTCTTAACCAAATGTTTGAATCTCTCACGAATAAATTTCAAGGAGGAGCATGGGGACCTCGTGTCAATGCAAATAATTTTGAGATAAGGACCGGCCTTATCCAAATGGTCAAATCCGAACAATTTGGAGGGAGACCCGATGAAGATCATAATGCTCATTTGAGCACATTTCTTGAGATATGTGATACGGTGAAGTATAATGGAGTTCCGGAGGATGCCATTAGGATGAAGCTCTTTAACTTCTCTTTGAGGGATCGTGCCAAAGAGTGGTTCAAAAACCTTGATAAGAGCGAGATCACTACATGGGAGAAATTATGCAAAGCTTTCCTCGCCAAGTATATCCTCCGTCAAAAGCTCAAAGGCTCATCTCGGAAATCTCTCATTTTTCACAACATGTTGATGAAACATTATTTGAAGCATGAGAGAGGTATAGGGACTTGCTATGCAAATGCCCTCAACATGGCTTTAGTGAAGCACAACAAATCGTCAACTTCTATAGTGGTGTTTCTCCCCATACAAGAAGTATAGTTGATGCAACCTCCGG
>CM038115.1:24774863-25025827 GCA_001642375.2 Mentha longifolia
TTTTTTTTATTTTAATCTGACACTAATTAGTTTCTCATTATCAAATCAAAACCCTTAGAATAAGTTGCCACTTGCCACAACCTAAGTTTATCGATATTGAATAGGATACTTCATCCATACAGAGAGAATATATATATATATATATTTTTTGATTTATAAAAAAATGTTATTATAAAAGTTTCAATTTGGGGCGCATAATTTCACACCGAACTATCATTTTAAATTTGACATTTTTGTATTTTACATTAAGCAAATCAATATGATGTGTCAAATTGTATGCCATATCAGTAAACACGTATTGTCAATTGGGTGTTGTTAATCACAAATTAAATGATGTAAAATTAAAGTAAAAAAATGATAATTTTGAATTATTTCAGGGTAATAGTAATAATTTAGGTGGTGAGAAGTAAGAACTAATCTAAACCCTCATTTTTAAGAAATCTATGGACAAGATTAATTACCAGCTGATTAGATTTTGTTGTGATTAAATGCATTTTTTTCGAATTATAAAGGGTATTTTCATCTTGGAAAAATCATTAAGAAAATACTACCTTAATTATCGGCACTAACTATCCTATATTCCGAACATGAATCTTCACAAGATATATAGATGAATCCAACTTGTTAGTGGTGTGGACTGAAAAGTAAATTTTTCAATGCATTAAATTTCAACGTATATATCAAAATTAAATATTTTGATGTTCACATAAGTTGTGTCTTGCGGGACTTTAATATATAAAATTCATCGATAACTGAGTCTATATCTATATATATTTAAATTTAAGAAAGAGATTACATGACAATAAACAAGATTATTTCTCTTTGATATATCGCACATAAAATCTCACTTCAAAACCTGAAAGGAGCATGTCTTTGCTAAAAAATAATAAATTAATTCATTGATAAAAGTACACAGTACAAGAATTTGTAACTATTAAAGTGTGAAAATTCTTATAAGTACTGTAATAAATAAAGGCACAACAATCCAAATAATTTTAAAATCCCACCAAAAAATTAGAAAGGGAAAATGTCAAAAGTGTATATAGCGCAAGACAATAGCGTTTCAGGGTGTTGTTGTCAAGTGTCAATTGTTTTGCTCCATAAAATTAATAAATTATATTTTACATTGGGCTTTTTAATTTATTTTGGGTTGGGCTAAGTATGAATATATGTATATATACATAAGAGGTTATTTTGGGCTTGCACTGGGCTAAAGCCCAGTGTAACCCTAAGGTAGATCCGCCTGTGGATGAATCTCTTTTGAAAAAATCGTTGTTATACATCGGTGCTTCTTTTTGTATTTACTCTGTATGAAATACGGTAGACTTATTACTTTTTTTTGCTTACATAGCTATTAATTGAGGAACGACAATGGAGTGATTGTTCTTGAGAAATCTGCTAGTTACGACAATATGGCGTAAAAACGAAAGGAATTTGTTCGAAATCAAGCGATGGTAAGATAGATAGTAGCTTAAAAAATCGAATATAGTTTATATGAAGCCTTAATCATTTATATGAATCTAGTCGTTGTTAGAGATAGGTTATCATTTGTTTATATGAAGTCTGCATTAATCGAATCATTTTTTGTTTATTGTTGATATTTCATGCATCTTTAATGTATATTACATGCTTGTTTTATTATGCGTATAATTAAGCATGTCATTGTTGATTTTTAGGGTTTTTTTTTCATGTTTTTTTAGTGTTGATTTCATGCATCTTTAATATTGAGAACAAGATTCCTAGAATCGCTCGTACATAGATTCTTGAGGAAACAATTGAGAAGTTAATCGAAACCCAAATAGAACAAGTCCGCGAAATGGGATTCGGAAATATCCTTAAACTTATGGTTAAGGATATACCTCTGAGACTTGGATATTGGATCTTAGTTAACTTCGATACTCTAAGTTGTGAGATTATATTGCAATATAATCGGAGGATCCACATTGAACCTGGCGATTTCACTCGCGTGTTCGGCATGCCAAATGGGAAAAAAAGAAATAAAGAGAAAGACAAAACCAGAGCATGTGGAGCTTACATATGAATGGAGAGCTAAATTTGTATGATTAAGCTTGGAGGCATATGGTTTAAGAGACATTTTATGGTGTTGATGACAACGCCTTTGATAGAGTGTGATGCTACAAGATATGTCTGACCACTTATAATGAG
The DNA here is from genome assembly GCA_001642375.2 of Mentha longifolia. Lineage (NCBI taxonomy): Eukaryota > Viridiplantae > Streptophyta > Magnoliopsida > Lamiales > Lamiaceae > Mentha > Mentha longifolia. The sequence goes on from CM038115.1 coordinate 24,777,030, forward strand.
ATGTTTCGAAGATATCACAAAGATGCATGTACAAATGGAATTGGCGCTCATGCATCTTAAATCGTCTTGTCGAGTCAAAGAGAAAATGAGAAAAAATAAAGGGCAGTTCATTTTGTGGACAGACACTATTTTTAATAGTGCGTATATATTTTTTCTTTGTGATTTTATGCAATAGTTATTTGTAAGCGTGTACTTATACTATCTTAAGCATATAATGTAAATTGAAATAAGCAATAATACCATTGTAAATATTACGTGAAAATCTTTGCATATTTAGCTATATTCAACCTTTCGGTGATATATTTATCTCATTATTTATATTAGCTTGTTTGAATACGAGTAATTTTTTTTAAAGAATCATGCATCAATACTAAAAAAGCAAAATATATGATTTTTTTTTGAAAAAATAGACATGGCCTTTACTATAGTTGTCAACTGGGACGGGCTAACCCGCTCAATTCGCCCCAGCCCGGTATGGGTTGACCCATGACCAGCCTACTTGATCAAGTGAGTTTGCTAGGCAAGCACAGTTCAGGTTTAACTTAGGCCCACTTCAAGCTTATTTCAAATCGAGATATTTTCGACATTTATTTAGCATTTATGATGATCTATAATATCAATAGATCATACATAGAAGTTTCATCCATAAACAAGTTTGTATCGGTTTCTTTCAATTCTTTAATTTTTAAAATTACAGAATCATTTTTGCATGTTATTTCCTCTTTATTCTTTCTACTCCTTCTCATAACATTCGCTCTACTAAATTATAGTATTATCGTTCACAATACGAACATAAGATTAACAAAAAAAATTTAAGTGAAAATAATAATTTCAAGAAAAAAAGACCCACACAGGGCCACCACAGCCCAGTCCAACCCTGGCCCAGTTTACATGTGGTCCTTGGTCGTGACGATCTTAATTTTTTTTTCAAAAACCCAACTCAACCCAAGCCCATTTCATAAGTGGTCTTGGATTGTACCGGGCCTATATATATGGGCCCACACGGGCTTGGCCCAAGCCGTTACCCAACCCAGTTCACAACTATAACCTTAACCCCCATTTAAGAAAATCAAAAATTTGAGCTTAAAATCAATTACATTAAATTAATCAACAAAAGCCTCGTTTCTCTTATCACTGTCTCATCAATTATTATTATTATTATTTTTTTGCCACTAGGTCATACCACTTTTACATAAATTTACGATTTAATTCTGGTTCCATATTATCACGAAATATTAATAATAAAAAAGGAGATCACTCATGTCCATGTCACGAGTAGAAAAATATCTAATTGATATTATCCTTTATTCCCGACCCTACACATAGCCAAAGAATTTTGGAGCAAATATAGAATATCTATAGATTCACAAACTTCTCATTCAATTTATTTCTTGCCCCTTTTCCCATTAATTATATCTTTGCCCCTATATTTTGGATTATCATTATGCTAGTTTGTCAATTTTATATTATCTTTTTTGCACCAAAAGTTTGAAGTTCATTGTAAAGAGAAAAATAAACACATAACGGACATCGATAAAGTATACAATTGATATATTTGCCAATTTATTGAATGAAATATGATATTTTGTTCGATGAAATGACAAATTTGCACGATCGTACTCGATTAATAAATTAGCGTAACAAATTTAAAATAATGGTTTAAACTTTAAAGTGCTAAACATGATTAAATAAGTGCATTCGTCATTTCGTCTGAAATTATGTCTCGTATATTTAATAAGTTCAATAGTTTTGATTTCATGTAGTACATGATTTCAAGTTATCATTATATGATTTGTTGCTCCGTCGGTCCTACTTCATTCGTTCCATAAATTGAATATATATAAGATATTAAATATATATTGCTCCGAATATTTCTTCTTACCCATTTATTTTGATCATTCTAAAAAAAACACGATTTCATGCAATATACCCACCATACTTTAACCTACTTTTAACATTGCATACATTTGATATAGTGTCTTAAAAGTTCCTAAGCGCTAGTAAGACGGTATGTGAGGATTATCGTCTAGATTGATTAGGCGGAACATAACTATAATGTGTATATATATATATAAATTAGGCTGACGTGGGCTTGTCGCTCAGGAATCGCCTACGAATACACGCTCAACATATCAATTCTGTATAGATAGATAGATATTACTATTTTACACTATGTCCTATTATTAATACTGTATAAAAGGTTAAAAACACATAATATGCTAATTAATAATTCAAATTTTGCAAACTTAGTAGTCTTCTACATAAACATGAAATTCTACGATAAATTTTCATATATTTGAACATGATATCCATAATTTTTAATATAATATCTATAATTTTTTTTTAAAATATATATAAGCTAGCCTGCCTAGACATATTTAGGATCGCCTCGAATGTGTAGGTACCCGCCTAGGCGCCGAATAATTTGTAGCCACCTAGAGCCAACCGACTTGTCCAAAATCGAGACGTCCTGGCAGCGACTAGCGCCTAGGCGCTATCAAGCAGCCGACTTGACCGTCTTTTATAACACTAAATGAACCGCAAAAAATTTCATAGTTAACATGCTTTCGAAAAAAAGAAAAAAAATTACCCGAGATAAATGCACACCATTTTGTGCTAGTTTGGTATAAATGATTAGAATGTATGATATACGATGATACTCTAATATTTTATTTGGTTAAAAATACACGACCTTGTATAAAATTCGAGCTCAATATTTTAATTTGTGAATTATGTATCCTCCGTGTGACAATAATACAAGGCATGAATATTGAATATTCATAATCTCACCATCCTCACAAAACATCTCAATTATTTACATAGTATATAATACATCCGATTGTATTCTCACCTATATAATTTTCTAAAGTTTTTTTTATTTTATTTTAGAAACACTATAATTTTCGAAAGTCGTATTCATATTTCAGTAGATATCATATTATGAATTAATCACATTTCAGTAGATATCACGACTTACGAGTAAAAATGCACAAGTTTGTTGAATTCGAGACTGTTCATACTTGAACGTAGACTTAAATATAGGACTAAAGTAGAATCCTTCTCAAACTTTAGGGGCTACAAATGCAATTTAACGATACTTGTCATACCCCCAGTGAAGGGGTATAAATACTCTGAACCCAAAACCTTCTTCGCTCACCCAGGAATGGACGCCGCTAACGAAGCTAGGGAGCGGGAGGCGTTCCGCCATGCCGTCAGCAACGCGCTCGAACGGCGGTTGTTCTACATCCCTTCCTTTAAGATCTACCGCGGCGTTGCTGGACTTTACGATTATGGCCCCCCTGGTTGCGCCGTCAAGGCCAATGTCCTCGCTTTCTGGCGTCAGGTCGGCGAATTCCCCCCTTTCAGTACTGTTTAGATTCTGAAATCTGCACTCTCTCTCGCGACTGATTTTGTTTTTGTTTTACTTTAGTTTTCTAGGTTGTGCATGCTGTTTAATTCTTAGATAATTACTTGATTTTATTGTAGATTTCTTTTGGTTCGGTTGTTTAGGGAGGCTCTGGTTTGAGAAGCTGGTTTTGGTCTCGTGGATTATGTTATGTATGATAATTTTAAATTTGGTGACGAGTGAGTATTATAGGTGATAACTCTTAGGTTTTGTGTGTTAATGGACTGCGTAGCTTAGTGTTCAGCACTCTGTTACTTCTTCAATAACTGAATCTGTTTTAGATTATAGTGTATAGTCTTATTAGTTATTACTCCTTGAACACGTGATCTAGTGAGATGTGCTACACTCGGCTAAGGATGTGCTAATGTTGGTGTTTATAATTCAGTGTTGTAAAAAATGTTCAGAGTCCCTTCTGGAGTGTACTAATTTGTGTGCATGCTGCATTGGATGTTTTAACGCGATTGATATTGTTAGAATTTTATTTTATACCGTATATACATTATATGGTGTTTATAACCCCCCCCCCCCCCACCCAATCTCTGTTTTTATTACAATCCCCTGTTTCTTTACCAGCCTTGATATGGCTGTTGAAAATTTGTGTCAATGTTTCAGCACTTTGTTCTTGAAGAGAACATGTTGGAAGTTGATTGCCCATGTGTTACCCCTGAGGTTGTGCTGAAAGCGTCTGGCCATGTTGATAAGTTCACTGACCTTATGGTGAAGGACGAACAGACTGGAACCTGTTACCGAGCAGATCATTTGCTCAAGGATTATTGCAAAGAGAAGCTCGAGAATGATCCTAAGCTGACTGAAGAGAAGGCAGCCGAACTTAGGCATGTACTTGCTGTGTTGGATGACCTCTCGTCTGAACAACTTGGTGCTAAGATCAAAGAATATGGCATCACTGCTCCAGACACAAATAACAATCTCTCTGATCCCTATCCTTTTAATCTAATGTTTCAGACATCAATTGGGCCATCTGGGTCAAGCACTGGGTGAGAATCCAATATATTTTCCTTTTCAAGTATGAAAGTCCTTTGGGCACTGGAAACACAATCTCCTGGTTGAATTCGTTTATTCAATGTTCAATTTGGTGCAGATATATGCGTCCTGAAACAGCTCAAGGTATATTTGTGAACTTTAAGGACTTGTATTACTACAATGGCAACAAGCTTCCTTTTGCAGCTGCACAAATTGGTCAAGCTTTTCGGAATGAGGTATTTTACATTTTCATAATGTTTTATTTGCCTTATATGCTGGCTAGTTTCACATAATGCTGTAAACAAAATCTAATGTGATGAAATGAGCTATCTGATGGATCTTGGGTTATTGAAGAGTGTAGACACTACATCACAATACATCTCAGAGATGGCTCATGATGTAACACTTTAATATGATCAAATGGAACTACTTTCACTACCGGCTCATGGAACTCAAACTGAAGCTTAGATTTTTTAACAAGCAGCCAACAGGAAGGGCAGACCAGATGTCACTTAACTTTAAACCTTTCCCCTCTGATTAATTAATTTGGGAGCTCTATTTGAGCACACATAATATGAAATACTGTATTCCATAAGCAAATACTGTATTCCATAAGCAAATCTGCAAGCTTCTTCTTATCTGTAAGCTGCACTTGTTGTGTTTCATTTGTGTCGGAGTATGACATTAATTGTTGACACTCACTCACTGGTTTGCAGATTTCACCACGACAAGGTCTCTTGAGGGTTCGTGAATTTACCCTGGCTGAGATTGAACATTTTGTAGATCCTGATGACAAGTCTCATCCTAAGTTCGCTGAAGTTTCCGAGTTGGAATTTTTCATGTTCCCAAGAGAAGACCAGGTAGCTGGACGGCAAGCAAGGAGAATAGTAATTGGTGAAGCAGTTTCTCAGGTCGACGCCATTCGCTCTGCTTCATAGTCTTTACCATGTTGAATGTTTTTCTCTTTGCTAACATCAACTTGTCATCCTGTATTGTCAACTTGCTCAGGGTATTGTCAATAATGAAACGCTCGGATATTTTATAGGGAGAGTATACTTGTTCCTCACCTTACTTGGAATCGATAAAGATCGCCTACGGTTCCGCCAACATCTGGCAAATGAGATGGCACATTATGCTGCTGATTGTTGGGATGCTGAAATTGAATGCTCTTATGGATGGATTGAGTGTGTTGGTATTGCTGATAGATCAGCATATGATTTACATGCTCACACGGTAGGAGTCTGTCAAATTGCTTACTTAGATTTGTTTTTTCAATTTGTTATCTTATATGCTATCTATAGGTGCTTGATCTTCATTTTTCTTTTGCAGGACAAAAGCGGTGTAGATCTAGTGGCACAAGAGAAGTATGCTGATCCTAAAGAAGTAGAGGTATCTCCTCCATCCTCCCTTAGCTCCTCCCCCAGTTTATTCCATCACTCCGAGCATACCGCAGTGAATTGGTTGCATGAAATTTAGGCGAATGCTCTTTCAGATGGCATATACTCTGAGGAGTGGTTCATTTATAGATATCATATAATATTTTGGTGTTATACTCCTGGCAAGGCAGGATTGCTGACCTTTGTCCTTAGCACTGTCTTATTTAACTGTCTAACTACCCCGTTTAATGCTTCTTCATCCTGCCCTCTAATGCTTTTTGCTTTTTCTCCAGAAACTTGTCATAACTCCTGTTAAGAAGGACCTGGGACTTGCTTTCAAGGGTAACCAAAAGATGGTGGTTGAAGCATTACTGGTGCATACTTTAAACTTGTTTCATTAGATTCCCTTCTGAAGTTACTAAATTATTTTGTAATTATTATTCTCTTGATCATGTTGCTGGGATGTATGGGGAAGGCTGTTTCTCCCTCTTAAAGTCCTGTGTTTAGTTTTGAGCTTCTAGAGGACAAAGTGCTGTATATTTTATATTCGAAGCACATCTTCTCTTAGATTGGTGAATTTTTGCATTCCTCCTACCTGCATATGGTAGAGTTTGGGTTAAGCTTCACGGATAGTCTGAAGATCCTGGAAAGTATTGGGTTTATTATTCAATTGGTTTTATGATTATATAGCGTACATGCCATTACATGTCCATAAGGCGTGTTTAACTTTTGTTTTATGAGGTTTTTGAAGTTTACTTCATTTGCTACTTGTCATCAGGCTATGGAAGAAAAGGAAGCCATGGAGATGAAAGCGACCCTGGAAGAAAAATTAGAGGCAGAGTTTCGTGTTTGTACTCTCGACAAAGTTGTGACTATAAAGAAAAACATGGTTTCAATCTCCAAAGAAATTAAGAAAGAACACCAGAGAACCTTCACACCGTCGGTTATTGAACCTTCTTTTGGCATTGGGAGGATCATATACTGTCTCTATGAGCATTCCTTTTATACTAGACCTAGTAAAGATGGCGCTAATGAAGATGGTGATAGCAAAGATGGGGCTAGTAAAGATGAACAGTTGAATGTCTTCCGTTTCCCTCCACTGGTAGCTCCAATCAAATGTACAGTATTTCCTCTTGTCCAAAACCAACAATACGAAGATGTTGCCAGAAACATTGCCAGGTCATTGACTGCTGTTGGGATTTCTTATAAGATTGATATAACGGGTAAGCACCTTGGCATATGATATTACATGCTCACCATCAAGTCACATTTGCCTTTAATCTGTTTAATGTTTATTCATGACTATTGATCTTTTCTGTCTTTTTTCGTTCTATTTTTTTTTATCTCGGAACATACTTCTGTAAACCCATTGGTGGTGCAGAATGGGCTATTCCGATCATTTGGCTTACTTCTTTAATATAACCCATGATCTACATGACTTCTGCTATGTGAGCTGTATTGAATGAGAACAAGTTGCCTTAATTTGCCTGGACCATTTATAGCTTATCTCGGGTTTGTCTGTTCCATCAATTCAAACCAAAATCTTGTTTAAGAGAGCTCAATTACATAGGTCCTTTATTTCAAGATAACTTCATTACTTTCTTGATTTGGAGCTTTATAATATTGCAGTCCTTATTTTTAGGGTTGGGAACTTAATTTGGCATGTTAAAGGCTATAGTTACATTTGATGAGCTTGTAGTTTCCAGATTTTTCATGTAAGTTTTACTGTGCAGGTACTTCGATAGGCAAGAAATACGCAAGAACTGATGAACTCGGAGTTCCTTTTGCCATAACAGTTGATTCTATAACTTCGGTGACTGTACGTGAAAGAGATAGCAAGCAGCAGATTCGTGTAAAAGTAGAGGAAATCGCACCTTTGATGAAAGAGGTAACTGATGGTGTGAGTACGTGGCCCGACATTTTGTGGAGATACCCCACTCATTCATCAGCCTAAGATTGGCTCACGATACGAAAGTTGCCAAAAGTATCTTCCCTTGAACTTCGTTTACACACATCTATTCAGGCTACTTAGCTCGACTTATCGTCAAGACCCAACTATTTGGTGATATTTTTGTTTTAATGCATGTGGAGATTTCATACAAACATTGTTCTTTAACTCAACTTTTCATGACTTGCTAGTTTGCTGTTAAGACTTGTGTTAAATTCTCTGCCCCCATTTTCTTTTTGGATGGAGTAGTTTTCTTTTATTTTTGAGAACAATATCTTAATATCAAATGCATATATTTTGGTTAATAATAGTAACATACACGTCAATCTCTCACATCAAGGCAAGGCATAGTTAAAACATCAAATTACCACTACAATTACATCTTAGAAATTGAAATGTTCATTTTAGAAGCCCACAACTCATATCCTCCCTTGGCGGGGTCGTGAGGGGTTGTGTTGAGCCGTTGGGAATGGCAGAGCTGGCGGAGCTTGGCCGGGACGTACCAGATGGAGAGACAAGGATTTAGACTAAATATGGCATCGATGTCCCAATCATGGCCTGCTGCTATAGCCACCAAGGGACCGTAGCAGGCTTGCCTCCATGCCCCGACACCCTCGTTGCGCATCTTAAAAGTGGTGCGCAGAGCGTCAGACGTGGCCTCGTCGAGGCAGTGGAGCGCATAGCAGTGCACATAGTGGCGCATTTTGGGCTTGTTGATGTAGCTTGCTCCGGCCAATTGGGCAAACCTGAACACTTGGTTGGTCACCTGCAGCTTAACACATGTAACTATTTAATTCATTACTATTTGAATCTATAAAATTCGACAAGAAAAAAAAAAGAAACCCTACTTCTAAGCGTTTTTCTGATTACTGTTAAAACTTTATGTTGACTCCTAAAACCGAACAATTGAAGAAGTTGATTGAGGATAGAGCTAAATATCGATCTACTAAGTCTACCCAAGAGAAAATAAAATACTATACATCAAATGGCCTTTGAAATTCATATTTCATTCTCAAATTATTTATAAGTTTTTTATATGTCACGTGTATAATTTCGTAGTAATCAGAGTATAACATCCAATGATCCAAATACCAGACATAGTAAATTCAGATATTCTCCTTCTTACTTTGATATCCAATTTAAAGATAATTTAATTACGCATTTGTTTCATCATTCCACGTTTATCAACTACTGTACACATTTTATAATCCTGTCAAAACTTTTTTTTTTACAGCAAATTGGCGGTGACTAATAAGAGAGAGAGAGAGAGGTGAGCGACCTTGGTGGGATATTTTTGGCCGGTTTCCTTAGCAGAATTCTGAAAGTGAATCAAGAATTGACGGCACTGCTCATAAAGGTTGAAGAGATAATCGAGGCCGTTCTTCTTCCCACGCGCCACCTCCCCCGGTACCGTCACCACGAACGGGTGCTCTCTCCGCCGCTCCCTCCCACCACCGCCGCCCTTATTTTCATCGTCCGCCACAAAACCCATAGATCTAGGTCCGAATCCTCTCTTGTTATTATTGCTTATCCTCAGCCTTCTCCAGTCCGCCGCCGCCACCGATTCCCTCAACCCGCCGCCGCTGCTTCCGGCGGCCTCCCTTTGTTTGTGCATCGGACCACCCTCATCTGTTGTGTAAAACAATTAATGTTAGCTTCTTTTTCTTTTCTTTTTCAAAATAATTATTATCTTGGGATATAATAATGCATGAAGTTATGCATGCAGAGATGCACATTCAATTCGTAGTAGAATTAGATACTACCAGTATTATTTTATTTTTGTTGACGAACAATTTAAACAGTAGAATCATATCGAAGGGTACCTCGTTGAGGGCCTAGAGCACGCGCTGCATCGGCGGAGAAGAGGCGGCGGCGCTCAGCTCCGACGGCGGCTTTGATGCTGTGCCTCTCGCCGACGAGTAAATCGGAGCGGAAAACACGGGAGAGGCAGTCCATTATCTCATCCAACTCTTGATCTTTCATGTTCAACAGAGTATGAACAGTGAAACCAAGCTCTGCTAATTTGGCAGCGGTGTAGAATCTGGAAACACCATAAGCTTCAAACAGCTCCTGCATACCTCTCGCCGCCGCCCTTGGGTCCCACCTGTAATGGCTTCCTGCTCCTGAGAATGCATAGCCCTCCATTACCATTTTCTTCTTCAACTTCAACTTTCTTTTTCTTTTCTCAGCACGTACACAATTATTTTTCTTTGCATAGGCGTCAACGTCCTAGCTACTTATTTATATTGTACTCCCTCTGTCCCCCTTCAATTGTCCAGTTTGACTTATTGACTTTTTGGCACGCATTTCCACCGAACCGGGAAACGAGTTATAAAATATAATTTTGAAGTATTGTTTCTTTTACGGGATACTATGACTAATATATACTTCCTCCTCCGTCCCATTTCATTAGTTCCATAGATTGAATATATGCGCGATATAAAATAATGAACTGAGACTAATGAAGTTGGACAAAAGTAGTATATATTACTCATTTCATTCCGTTTATAACATCCTCTTTATCTTCATTACTGTAAATAAGGAGAATGTATAAAGTATGAAAACGTAACAACTAGGGTCTATATTTTTTGAAAAGATGTATATTTTTTTTTTCAAAGAGATAAATGAAGGGACAATCATAGTACAGTAGTACGGCTAAAAAAATATATAAGATGGACAAAGGGAGTACAAGTGGGGTGTTGGGGTACAGTTGTACCCCAATTATTATTATTATTTTTTATATTATTTTTAACTAGTACTATTATGTATATATATTTAATTTAAGTAATTAGAATAGGTTTTAGAATATTAAAAATGAAAAACATGAAGAATTGGGAATTAAGGGAAAGGGGAAAAACAATTTCATTCGATCAGCCCCAATCAGCCCTTCAACGCGGCAACACAACCCGACTCCCGTTGATAATGTTGCCAATCGCTTTAAAGAAATAAAATATTGTAGAAAATTAAATTAAGTATATTTGTAATTTTACTATTTTCATTGACATTATTGTAAGATTGTACTATTAATGTTATACAATAATTTTTCGCACTCCCGAATTATAATTCCTGGAGTCGCCACTGCTTGTACTTCCAAAATTTTCACACTTGCTTAAAAATGATTGCATGGAGTGTTATAGTATACGTACCAAAAATCGCACTATTGAAATACAACTAGTATGAAACATTATTTTAGAATACAATATTTGGTCATAAATGTGGCCGACCACACAATGACATTTTACTTAGTATACATATTTAAAAAATAAATTAATTAAAAGTTATAATCAATATTTAAATATTTTTAAGAGAATATTATTAATTATTTTTAAATTTGAATATATTTTTTTCTCTCCCAATAATTACATATTTTTTCTCTTAAATAAAAAAGCAACAAATTCTTTAAAATGGCCACGATTATCAAATAAATTAAAGGTTAATTTGTTAAAAATACATAAATTATACTCCATCCGTCCCACTTAAGTAGCTACATTTGCCATTTTCGTCCGTCCCATTTATTAGTTACATTTCATTTTTTGGCAAAGAATATATGGGTACAATTAACTTTATCTTCTTATAATTGATTGTAGCCACATATCCCTCTTGTCTTGGTCTTTGTTCCAAAAGCAAATGTAGCAACTTGAATGAGACAGAGGGAGTACAACTTTTTGAATCTTCTCATAAAATATACGAGTAAATTTTTTTGGCATAAATACATAAACTATTACTTCCTCTGGCTCAAGATTGTTGACCCCTTTCTTTTCACTGTTTTCGGCACGCATTTCCACGCTTCTCGATGATGGGTTTTAAAATGAATTTTTAAAGTATTTTTTCTTTTACGGGATACTAGGAATGTCGTAGTATCCCGTAAAAGAAAAAATATTTCAAAAATTCATTTTAAAAACTATCATCGAGAAGCGTGGAAATGCTTGCCGAAAACAGTAAAAAGAAAGGGGTCAACAATCTTGAGCCAGAGGAAGTACATATTATTAATATTAATTGTGGCCGGCAGCATTATGACCGAATAACATAACTCTTTAGAATACATATGATCTTGTTTTTTTTATCTGAAGTCCCTTAAAATCACGTGGACATCAGATGAAATCATTTGTCTCAATTTTGGGATGGTATCTTCTATCCCAAAAACTATGTCCTAATGGTGTCCCAAAACCTAATTTCTACTAATTTTGTATTGTTTTTTTTTAAAAAAAAAAATACTATAATTTAGTAAATCATTATAGACATTTATAAGAAAAAATTGGATTTTTTTTGAAATTATATACTTTAATTTTGAATTTATCATCTCTAATATACTAATAAAAGTGAAATTAAATTAAAAAAATAATTATAAACCGGGATAGGTGAACCCTTAAAAATAATCATAAAATTAAACAAAATCATTATAAAATAAATTTATTTAAAATAAATAAATAAAACTGGTAGAAATTAGGTTTTGAGACATCATTGAGACATAGTTTTGGGGATAGAGGATCCCAAACCCTCAATTTTAATATGTCAATCGTGTACTCAAATTATGATTAATAATTATTTTTGATATTTGATGTATTTTTTCAACTGATAAAACTAAAATTTAACATTAAAAAATTAATAATAAACTATAATTGGATTAGTGTAAAATTAGACTAACCCATTATATTAAGAAATTGATTTTTTTTTTTTTTGACAAAAAATAATAAAAAACTAATTTTAATACACATTTGCTAAAACATAGTTGGAATAGATGGTTTCACGAACTTTGTAATAAGGGACTTTCGGCATCATTTGGTATATAATCTGCACTTTTGGAGTTCCATGGAATCTTTACATAATAGTAGTAATTTTATTTTTTATTTTTCAGAAACTTTAGATGAAAACTTTGAAAACTGATAAAAACATGATGAAAAGCTCTGGGTCAGCAATACTTGAAGATGCATCAGAATCTTATTATGTCTTAGAATTATTCTTTTTTCCATGTGATACTTAGTGCTCGTTTGGTTCAAATTTGGGTAACGGAAATGAAATGGAATCAAGTCAAGTAAGAGAATTGTAATAATAATGGTTACTTTTATTGAGTGTTTGATTCAATAGTAGAAATAGAGTCACTTGTGATGGGTTCTCTTTCTCCTTGTTTCCCATCCTTCTTGGAGGGTAACAATGTAATGGATTGTGATACCCTCAAGTAAGGGAAATAGATAACCTATTGCTCAAACCAAACAAAATGTAATGTAATCAATTACTTGATTCCTTTTCCCTACCCAATAAAACTTGAACCAAACATGTGCTTAAACCTAATCGGGTACATTTGGTGGGGCTACGATTTAATACTATATACTTCATCTGTCTTAGAAATATTGACCACTTTTATTATTTTATACCTCACATATTAATAAGAAATGACTCAATATCTCTGAGCCGGAAGAAGTACCTGCTTATTTAATTTCCCCTTCAACTGAATTGGGTACAATGTATTTTTACCTCGTAATTATTAGAGTGAAATTTTAGACTTTGAAATTTCTTAAGATCTTAGTTATCTAAGGTACAATTAACATTCCCAGTTCTATTTAAGTTTAATCTAAACAAATAATTAAATAATCATCTTTTTCATGAAATAATCACGTAAATAATGATGATTTTAATTTATTCATCAATGATGAATTTATTTGTGAATGAAGTTGTTGGAATTAGTGACAATGTCATCAATTTCAATTTGATCAGTAGACTTATAATTGAAGTGGTCCATCAAATACGCACTTATTTTGTTGGAGTTGCAGTAAAATGATAGAGAATGATAATATAATGAAAAACAAATTTATAAACAAATGACATTACACATAATTTTTATATCATGCATATTTTGAGTAATAGTAATAGATTTATATAACTGTTTAATTTATATCATTGTACTTTGCAAAAAAAATGAATGGATAAAATATAAAATGTTTAAATTGTTCTTACTTTTTTTTTTGTTTTTTTTAAATTGGAAATTGCATGTGAGAACAAAAGTGGTAAAATATGGTAGTATAAAATTATCACATTATTCTCTTATGTATAATATTATATTGCGTATCGTAGGTCCATAGTATATAAGGGGTTGTCCGAATTTTTATACAGCCTGACTAAGTTTTTTATATATTAAATGAAGTATATAAACTTTTACTCTTTATGGCTCATATTATATTCTTTTACGTCAAAGTAAACAGAGTCTTGTGTAAATCGATAAAAAAATCGAAATCTTTCATTATTTTTTTGAGAAGTCAAACACTTTATTTTTTCCGTTCAGGAAAAAGAAAACTTTATTTTTTCTTTGATTTTTTAATATTTTTTTATATTTCTTTGCAATGCAATATTGGCTTTGCATTGTCAGCTGCTACTTCTGCTGTCTGAGGAGACCGTATGTCTCTTACAAGAATTTGAATACCTATTTCATAATATTGTCCTTGACGCATTTACTCACATGATGTATATGTATCATCACATTATTATTTATATATATGTCTGTGTGTATGTTTGAGGCAACAATTAATATATCCTATTAGAGGTTATATTTTTAAATCTTGCCCAAAATTTAAGAGAACATAAATTTTGCCCAAATTTGAGGGGATGAGACTAAATTACCCCTGAAGCAAAAAACTAAACCCACCCCACTTTCTCTCCCTCAACCCCTCAAACTCCCCCACCATTTCAATTCAGATTTGGTGATTCAAACCCCCCCCCAGCAAAACCCTAAGACAACCTTCCCCACAGCCCCGGCCGCAGTGCGAACCCACCTCCATTCCCCCACAAGCACGCCGCCGTTCCCCACATGTCCGCCGCCGTTCTCCACAAGCCTGACGACGTGTGAACCAGCGAAACACTCTTGCATCCTCCAAGTTCCGATAGAAGCCAAAGCCGCCGAGCAGTCGGAGATAGTAAGACCTAGCAGCTACCCATTCGTCGATTCAGAGGTAAGAATGTTTATGGGGGCTGGCATGTGGGATTTGAGTGAAAATTTTGGAAATTATGTCGATGTATTAGGGTTTGCGGAATTAGGATCTAGAGATTGTCAGTTTTTTGTATGCTTTCTCTAGGGTTTCAGAATTGGAATGTGTGATGTGCTTTCGTTTTGGGTTAGATTTGGTTGATTGAAACACAGAATTTGGATGGGGAAATTAGGGGTGTAAACTTGGCATCGTTCTTTAAGAATCTGAGTTTTTGGGTTAAGAAGAGGCATGGAATATTGTGTAATGAATTTGGTTAGAAAAAAGATCAATTTCATAAGAAAAAACCTGTTTTGGTTAGAAAGTGTGTTCTAGTAAGAAAAGAAAAATAGTTGTGTCTGGTCAGAGAAATGGTAAGAAACATACGCTGTTGTATGATGAACTTGGTTAGAAATAACATCAATTTTGTCAGAAAGAACATATTTTGGTTTAGAAATTTCTTACTATTTGTTGATGTTATAGTTAGAAAATTTAAAATTCTAAATTAGTCTGAGAAATTTCTTAAAATTCTTATCATATTTATGAAATTCTTATCATCTTTCTTAAAATTCTTATCATATTTCGTAATTTCTTATCATATTTCTTGTTAAAAATCTTACCAATATATATGATTTCTTAAAGGTCGGGAGGCCTTCCGGGAGTTAGATTCCACCAACGGTGCACTCTACTGCATGAGGCACGTGGAATCTTGAAATTCCTCATCTCATCAGTAAGCGTCGAGAGGGGCCCAGAATTTGGATGGGGAAATTAGGGGTGTAAACTTGGCATCGTTCTTTAAGAATCTGAGTTTTTGGGTTAAGAAGAGGCATGAAATATTGTATAATGAATTTGGTAAGAAAAAAGATCAATTTCATAAGAAAATACATGTTTTGGTTAGAAAGTGTGTTCTAGTAAGAAAAGAAAAATAGTTTTGTCTGGTCAGAGAAATGGTAAGAAACATATGCTTTTGTATGATGAACTTGGTTAGAAATAACATCAATTTTGTCAGAAAGAACATATTTTGGTTTAGAAAAATTTCTTAAGGGTTGTGACTGAATATGAAAATATAAGAAACATGAGATATTGTATGTTGAACTTGATAAGAAATCTTGAATATTCTTACTATTTGTTGATGTGATAGTTAGAAAATATAAAATTCTAACTTAGTCCGATAAAATTCCTATGATTTCTTACTATTTGTTGATGTGATAGTTAGAAAATGTAAAATTCTAAATTAGTCTGAGAAATTTCTTATTGTGTGTAGTTGTAATAGTTAGAAAATGAAGAGGAAAATGCTTCTTCGTACCCATGCTCCGTCTTTTACCTCAAATCCTTAAAGGAATTGGTTACTTATCATATTTCTGAAATTCTTATCATATTTCTTAAATTCTTATCATCTTTCTGCAATTCTTATCATCTTTATGCATTTCTTATCATCTTTCTTAAATTCTTATCGTTTTTTTAGATTCTTATCATCCTTCTTAAAATTCTTATCATATTTCATAATTTCTTATCATCTTTCTTGTTAAAAATCTTACCAATATATATGATTTTTTAAAGGTTGGGGGGCCTTCCGGGAGTTAGATTCCACCAACGGTGCACTCTACTGCATGAGGCACGTGGAATCTTGAAATTCCTCATCTCATCAGTAAACGTCGAGAGGGAGGGGGAAACCATCTACGCTCATAGAAACTCCGGAAGCAATCTTGAAATACCGTGAACATGTCGCGAAGACCATCTACGCTCATAGCACAGACGGAAATCTGGTCACACTCAGCCAGAACAAGGGCAAGTAGGGGGAGGGGAAAACTCAGCCGATAGCAATCAATCTTGGTGCAAAGGAGTAATAGGGTTTGTAGTATATTTTTTTTTTGGGGGTGCCCCCAGAAGTAAATACTTCTTTTTTTGTTAGTCACATTTTTTGGGATGGGTGCATATTTTTTTGGTATGGGTGCAAACTATGAAACTTATTTAGCACCTGTGAAGTGGTAAGAAAATAGAGCTTTTCTAACCTTCAGATGCATATTTTGTAATTATTTTGGAAGTTATGTTAATGATGACGTGGACGTAAAGCTTTTTATGTATTCCATTATGCAATACGTATTCCATTAAGCACTCATTGACTAATAGCAAAACAATTGGTAAGTTAAAATTGATATTTCTTATCATAACCAATAGAAACTTGGTAAGAAATTTAAGCCGATTTCTGACAATAAAGAGTTAACACAGTTCTTATTGAAAAAATGATTGGACCGTTGTAAGAATAAAAATACAAAATATTATGTCATTCGGTTCATGATAAGAATTCAAAAAATATTTCTTACAATAATCAATTTCCAATCGTAAGAAATTAAGATATTTCTTACAATGAAAGAAGCAGCCAAAAACAATTTTAATGATGTCAGGCCTGACCACTAACAAAACTAGTATTGTGGTAAGAAATGACATCATTCTTACGAACTTAATCAAACCTGCAAGGATGTTGGCACTTCCTCCGAGTGTGACCGACTATCCCACAAATACCACATGACTTCGGATTCCTCCGGCGCTTCTCGCCTACTATGTTGCAGCCATCCTCCAATTCCACATCAATTTGGGCCTCTTCAATAAATGTAGTACATGTAGTAACATAGTGACCTGGATGGTGGCAACGAGAGCATTTCTTGGGTTCTATCTTTGGGGACTCCGCTACTGGATCTACTGTGGTTGAGCTTTCCTTCGTTGGGCATTGATCGGCTGAGACCTCCTCCACAACAACCTCTTTGCTTTGCCCTCCTTTTGGGAGGACTCCCGACGGCATCCTCTTCTTCTTCGGACGTCCAGCTTGCTTAGGATTGGATGGAGTGCCCACAACCCTCAATTCAACATCGTGTGGGATGCTCCAATGACTAGGGTTAGTGACGGGCATGACCTCAGCCGCATAAATCTCACGCCACGTATTGGTCGAGTATTATGCATGAACGTATGCAAGTGGGGTTTGCTTTTTAAACCTAGAAAATGTAGTAAGAAAGTGTGAAGATATGGTAAGAAACAACGTTAATTCTTATGAATGACATACAGTTTCTTACCTAATGGCTGCAACCGCGTGCGAGCATGGGATCAAGAGGCTTTGGAACACTTTACACGAACACTCCTTGAGTCGTATGTCCACGATATTACTATTTGAACCTTCTATGATATTGAATTTGGTATCGGAAATCGGCTGAACTCTCATCATACTTGCTTTTTCTGTGGAAAATCCCAATCTTTTCTCAACGTATTCAGTCACCTCTAAGACTCGTTCAGCAGCTTTGGTGCGACGCTTGTAAAACCATGATTGCACCAAATTACGTGCATACTCCAATAATGACGCAATTGGCATTTCCCTAGCCCATTTCAGTCGGCCATTTAGCACCTCAACCGCATTTGATGTCCCGAATTCATACCTCCGGACGGGACATTGTGAACTTGCCCAATGAACGACCCCAATGCCAATGAGTTTTGCATGTGCGACGGGAGCATCCCTCAAAATATTTTGCATGTGCTCTTCAAAATCCGATTCCTTATGGGCTCTTGCTGCTGCATGGAATTCTTCGATAACAGCATCCCCATGAGTCCTCAATTTTCCTTGAATGTGGTATGTGTAAAAGCCGTGAGGCGTACCTAAAATATGGTAGGAAAAGTTAGAGGTTATGTAAGAAATGAGATGTAAAATCTTATCATCTGACCTCAGTCTAAACATAAGAAAGTATGACAAATTCCTACCTGGATACACTTCACCCACAACATTCTGTATGCTGCGGTGTTGATCTGAGACAATTAACAAATTCTCAGGTGTTCCAAGGCTGTCATGAACATGCTGAAGGAACCACGTCCAGGATGAGTCGCATTCTTTGTCACCGATACCAAAAGCCAACGGCACGATCTGTTCATTCCCATCCTTAGTTGAGGCAACGAACATAACACCCTTGTACTTTCCCTTTAGATGTGTGGCATCAATGACAATAACGGGCCGACATGCACGGAAAGCTCTTATTGATGCGGCGAGAGAAAAGAAGCAATACTGGAATGATGAATCATCCGAAGTCTGTAAATCCACGATGGAACCAGGGTTCATTTGTTCAAGCATGAAGAGATACTTTGCAAGCATCAGGAAAAAATGAAAAGATTGTGATAAGTTATTGGCAAGACGTAGTAAGAATATAAGGTATTTCTTATAATATATTAAAACTGTAAGAAAATAGTATTTCTTCAAGTAAAAAAATAGATATTTCTTACAACGACTCCATTAGGAATTCCTAGAAATAATTAGAAATTATGTAATTTCTTACAAACACATCATGAAAAAACATGATGAAATAGGTTATAGGGGCGACGTGGTCAGAATATATAGTATTTTCTTACTATATCTATGTGATCGTAAGAAAATATAGTGTTTCTCAAAAGTAAGAAAGTAAATTATTTCTTACAATAATTACATTAGGAATTCCGATAGAGATTAGAAATTATAAAATTTCTTACAAAAAAAGAAGGAAAAAAAGCACAAAATTACAAAGGTGAACCTGGAAGGACTTTTCATGTTCTCCGAAAATAGATTCCAAAGCTTTGTTCCGACCAGCTAACGCAGTTGGGTATGGCAATCTAACACCAAACTCCCTAAGTACCTGCCCTTGTATATCAGATGGCCTAATAACAAATCCATCTGTCGTCATGTTAGGGGCAACATACTCAGCTATAGCTCTGGAAGTCACCTTAGGTTCGGCGCACAAGCGGATATCTCTGGCACATGTGTGTTCGACCAGCTTTATTATTCTCCATGAGTTGCCAAGGGATGTGCTTCGTAATAAAAACGTGCATTCTGCGCCAAACTTGCAAATAAGATGGTATCTTTTTAGATCAGATTTTTTCGTGCGGAACTCCATAAAATTCTTCAAATGATACGCATGAATTGCTGAAACCATGTTATCCTTGCACCGAAAGGAAGACCCCCGAACAATCTGCCCGGTAGCCGTACATTCCGTTAACAGTTGGATATCATCCTCATCTGCCAAATCTTGCTCTGATATGCCATCTATAATCCACTGACTAGGCCCACAAGAAAAATTTGACGCACACTCACGAGATGTGTTTATCGTAGCAAAAGCCATTATGGGAGATGCCATAAGCTGCGTAAGAAAATCGGAGAAAGGAAAGTAATAAAATGTACTATTCTCCTTTGCGACGTCGTAAGAAATTAATAAATTCTTATTATGTTCCGTAAGAAACAAATATGTTCATGAGATGAATGAAATGGATCATAAGAAAAACAGAACTAATATTAAGAAGATAGTAAGAAAAATGTCTATGTGGTAAGAAAAATCAATTATAATCTAACCATCTCAGATAACATTCCTACGAATAATCTAACAACTTTACTACTCCGCATTTATTGCTCGGCATTTAAACCTAGCTTTAAGAATTAATGAGAAAAGATCCAAAAAAATTGTTGCTTCACATACAAAATCAACTCAACAAAACTTGCACTACAATTTATTTAGAAGGACTTCAACCTCGTTGGCGCCGCATGGAAGTTCACTGCCGCCGATTCCACCATCTCCGAACCCGCCTGAGATGAAGTAAAATTCAGTAGCAGCAGCATCAAAAACAGCAGCATCAAAAACAGCAGCATCAAAACCCAAACCTGATAAATTCTCTAGCATTGTTGTCGTTTTTGGATTCGTCCAGATGCGTCGTTCGTTGCCGTAGGGTTCGTTCTAGCTTTCTCCGGCAAGAAACACCTAGATTTTCTCCCTGGGGACCTTCAAGCGAAGAGAAGAGAAGAAACCCTAGATATTAACACCTAGATATTAACTACATTCGCCCATCGAAGAGAAAAAAGCGACGGACAACATCTTCGTAGCTTCAATCACCGTCGTCGCCGAAACCCTAGCCTACCACAAAAATCAACTCGAGAGGAGAACATATGTCGAGTCTGAGAGAGATGTCGAGAGTAGATGATGGTCGAGAAGATGATGGTCGAGAAGAAGAATGAGGGATGAAGGGGGAATACTTATATTTCTTACAAGTAAGGGCAATTTTGTCCATTCAAAATTAAAATGGGCAAATGTTGTGTAAGGTTATAGTTTGGGCATAATTTGAAATTTTAGCCTCTAAGGGGACAAAAGACCCTATTTTCTCTTATATAATTGTCAGAAAGTATATATGCACAAAATAATTGAGTACCTTCTTACAAATAGAAATGTTGAGTATAATAATGTGTCCAATTGATGTACCAATATCACCTAGATATTTTTTAGTATATTGTAATTTTTAGACTGTATATTTATGATAAATTGATGTTATATTAACCGTGTATATGTTAACGATGCTTACGATCGGATGAGAGCTCCTCCCTAATTATATATTACTATGATTACTAATTTCTTATATATTTACGTGGGCTTAGAGTCATATACGTAAAAATATATTCTACAATTTTAAAAGAAAAATCTACATCACATCCAGTGACAAAGCTGAAAAATTATAGCAGGGCAAGTTCAACTGCAATAAGTATTTTTTTTAATTATTATTTTATTTTTAACAACCTCTCTTTCTCTTTGCTACAGCGACGATAGGCTTGTGACATAAATTTTTGGCAATTGTCAATATATTAGGAGTGAATTAATTAAACAAAATTAAGGGTGGGCTTTTGCCATCCCTAAGCAAAGGGCGGCTTCGCCACCGATCACATCATCACGTTAATAGTGAGCTAGTTCATGGTTGTTCCCCAATTCTCTTTTATGGTTGAATTCCCTACCTATTAATTGAAAATGAAATGTTTTATTAACTGAATTTCACATTGTTATCATATTTGAGCTTAAGTGTTAAAAGCATGTTTTTACTAAAAGAAAAAACAACATACATTTGAATCACATTTCTAAAACATAACAATATGTCTCTTTCCAAAGTCATACTCACTCTCCTTTTTTTTATAAAAAGTTTATTTATACAAACACTATAATCTCAAATAAATTCAATTTTGAGAAAAATAAAATGGAGCCAAATTATACTTGAAGGAAAAAAAGTTGAATTCCATTGAAAAAGCTGAGATTAAGTCACAAACTCAGACTCATTTCACAATTTGAAATCATTGCAATTAATATACAAAATTTCAACATATTACAATTTGGCGATCTTAAATTTATTTTAAATTCTCATCGTTTGAACCATTTATTTGAGAGAGTGAAGACTGAGTTCCGACGAGTTCAAAGATAGGAGCGTTACTTGGTTGCACAATTTCGAGCCTGTGCCTACTCCTATTTCTCTCGACTTTTGAGAAGAATATGATTCATATCTTCATTGTTTGAATAAAATCATTAACTTACAACTCTTTAAATAGATAAACTAGACGCACCTGAGTGGAATCGACTCGATTCCGGGCCGATAAACATTGCAGTACCCGCATAGACAAATATTTATTTACTAAATTACTAAATAGAAATATCATAAATATAATATCATCCTTATTTAAAAAAAAATAAAAATGAGAAACTTTGTATTTAATTGCAAAGAAGTGAGTATAAATTTACAATCTACTCCCTCCGTTTTTATAATTGTTTTTATTGTCAAATTACTAATACTAAGCAAATACGTAAATTTATATTTTAACCTCATTTATTATTCTATTTTTCATGGTACCAACTTGTATATATAACGTCAATTATAGAGGTAAAGTTTGAAAAAATATAGCTATTATGTCATTAAATTTCGAAATGAGACACTTAAAAACAATCAACAAAAATAACAAATATAACACTTAAAAAAAATAGAAAAATAGAGGGAGTAAATCAAAGTTTTGAGTCAATTTGCAATCTGCCCAATTCTATAGGAAAGAGTCTCTCTCATTCTTGTTGGCATCAACTTCAAGCATAAAATGATTAATGCTTCCTCCTTCCAAAAATGTCAATTATACCCTCCACCTGCAAGCAATAGATATAGACAAGCTCCAAGCGAGAAGACGGAAATGCCCTGAGGCTGAGGCTGAGGCTGAAGCAGAGGCAGAGCAATACTCAAGTGTTAAAAGGGAGCACCCGCACCGAACAAAGTTGCAAGTCTGAAACCACAGAAAAATAATGTTAGCCCAGTGATTGCGACAGCTGTAAAAATGGCTGTCGTCTCATTCCTTCGCCATCGGCATCGCATGAAGAAGAGGGGGAGGGGGCGTGGACCCCCTTCTTCTCTCTGTCTTCTTTTTTAACTGACTTTTAAAATCTACCGTTCTTAATTTCACTGAAAGTCAGGACCAACCCAGGACTGGAAAAATAAAGTACTGAGAGAGAGAATGCAATTTTCTTAACTAGGGGTGAGCACTATTATCCGAAAACCGAAAATCGAAAACCGAACCGAAACCGAATTAAAATTAAATTTCGGTTCGGGTTATTCGGGTTTTTTTAATAATTTCGGTTTTTTTTAGTGCAATTCGGGTTTCGGGTTCGGGTTTTTTTTTACCACCCGAAAAACCCGAAAATCCGAAATATTATTTATTTTAATTATTACTACGTATTAATCTTTTTTTATATTCATATATTATTATTATTTATATACTTTGGCAATTTATCTTTGGTGATTGTAAAATTTAGTTTATATTTGATATGAAATTAGTTAATATTTGTTTTTATGGTTTAATTGCATTAGTAAAAATATTTTTAGTACTGATTTTGGATGAAATTTAGGTGTGTTAATTAAAGTTAGAATTGAATAAAGCAAAAAATATTTCGGTTATTTCGGTGAGCATTCGGTTTATTTCGGTTATTTCGGTTTTTTCGGTTCGGTTTTCGATTTTCGGATAATATTTTAAAGATAATTCGGGGAAAAACCGAAAAACCGAAATTAATTTCGGTTTTTCGGGTTCGGGTTTATTTTTCAAAACCCGATTTTTTTTCGGTTTTTCCGATTTTACAAAAAACCCGAACCGAAACCCGAATGCTCACCCTTATTCTTAACTGACACCTCTTTTATTTTCATCAACTTTATTTATTTCACTGACCTCTCTTGATTTTTGTGTTTGAATCGCATTTGAGCTCTTGATTTTCCTCCATATTTCTTACTATAAAAATGAGGTCCTCATTTTCCCCCATTGAAAGGTTGGGCCATGTTTGTTTCTTGGAAACTTAGTGGACCGTGTTTTACTTTTTGTTCTTCTATATCGCGGCCCAAAACTAAGAGTTTCTCCTTCACTCTAATTGATTCAATTTCTATGGAAGATTAAAGAAAAAGAAAAGAAAAAACTGCACTTCGACTTCAACCTACTATGATGTTAGTGTACCGAGCTCCGTTGTTAATGGAAGTCTTGAAGAGGAGAGTGTTGTATCCATGGCCGCCATTTCATCGGACTGGCGCTGTTTTTTTCTCCATGAAACCTTATTCGACTGCTTCTTCAGCGCAAACCCTTTGCTCAAAAACAGGTTATCTGCCTCCCATTTCACTCAATTCGCATCTTCTTTTTTTACTTTATCGTGCGTATGCGTGTATAGTTTTGGTGGGATTTGAAACATACTGAGTTTAATTAAGCTCCTCTCGTTCATGGGGTGAATTGTAGCTTTGAGAATTTGTTAGTGCAATCCTTGCTTTATGTAGATTTTCTAATGGAATGGGGAAGAAAAGGGTTTTTTTACTAATCAAGATTCGATTTTTACGGCTTATGAATGCACATTTAATAATGGTTTATCATTATTTACTATGATGTTACTATGCCTATTTTAATTTAGTTGGAATTTGAATCAATGCATGATTCCAATCTAATCCTTTACCGGTGAAGTGAGATATGTTACTGTATGCTGAAAGTTTGAATGATGTGCAAGAATCCCAGAAACAGGAGGCGTTTCGACAAGCTGTTGTTAACACGCTAGAGCGCCGGCTCTTTTACATCCCTTCCTTCAAAATCTACGGTGGCGTTGCTGGACTCTACGATTATGGCCCTCCCGGTTGTGCTGTCAAGGCCAATGTCCTCGCCTTTTGGCGCCAGGTCAGCACGTTTCCCAGTTTTTCCCTACCCTTGAGTTTCTTTGGTTCATCACATCATTTCTTTCCCCAAAATATAATCGATCTTTCTGTTCAAAAACTGTTTGAATGTTACAGCATTTTGTACTCGAAGAGAACATGTTAGAAGTTGACTGCCCGTGTGTTACACCAGGCATTGTACTGGAGGCATCTGGGCATGTTGATCGGTTCACTGATCTTATGGTCAAAGATGAAAAGACAGGAGCTTGTTATCGAGCAGATCATTTGCTCAAGGATTTCTGCAAAGACAAGCTTGAGAAAGACCCTAAACTTAGTGAAGAGAAGGCAGCGGAATTAAGACATGTTCTTGCAGTTTTGGATGATTTCAATGCAGAGGAGCTTCGTTCGAAGATCAAAGAGTATGGAATCACTGCTCCAGATACTAAAAACAATCTCTCGAATCCTTATCCTTTCAATCTAATGTTTCAGACGTCAATCGGGCCATCTGGATCCAGCCCTGGGTGAGATTCTTGTTTCCTGCTGATATTCGTAAACTTACTACATATGGATACTTAGGTTCTTGGAATAAACTTAAATTAGTCTAGTTTGTTGCAGGTACATGCGTCCGGAGACTGCTCAAGGTATTTTTGTGAACTTTAAGGACTTATACTACTATAATGGCAACAAGCTTCCTTTTGCAGCTGCACAAATTGGTCAAGCTTTCAGAAATGAGGTCTAGCATATGCAATTTTACGATTCATTGTGCCACAAATCCCAGTATACAATTTTAATTCTGATCGTGATATGATATGCTATTGGCTGTTAATTTCTCACAACGATTTTAATGATTCGATGCTCTGATATTCAAATTTGAATACTGCAACTTCATCTGGAAGAAAAGATCTGAGAGGTGGCAAGAATATATTAGAATTCTAATAGTGTTTAATGTGTACTTGGCCTGAGTATATGTCTGAAAAAAATTACGATGACATCCTCTATCTGATCACATGAATGCTACTTGTTCTCTTTTTTCCATCCATATTTCTGTTCTTTTTCTTTGTTATGCTAATAGGAATAATATTTATTTATGAGCGGAAATTGTGGCACTCGTAAAGATTCAGCATTTACTGACACGTGTGAACTTTTCAGATCTCTCCCAGGCAAGGTCTTTTAAGGGTCCGTGAATTTACGCTTGCTGAGATTGAACATTTTGTGGATCCTGAGGACAAATCCTGTCCAAAATTTTCTGATGTTTCACACTTAGAATTATGTATGTTACCAAGAGAAAACCAGATGTCTGGACAACCAGCAAGAAGGATATCTATTGGAGAAGCAGTTTCTCAGGTTGGTCCTTAGATGTTCTTCCTTGATCTCCTTGTCGAGATTTTGTTTCTCTTTCTCAAGAACACTCTTTCTGTGTCTCAGGGGATCATTGATAATGAAACACTTGGTTATTTTATCGGGAGATCATACCTGTTTCTAACCCAACTAGGAATTAGTAAAGATCGTTTACGTTTCCGCCAGCATCTGGAAAACGAGATGGCACACTATTCTGCAGACTGTTGGGATGCTGAAATCGAAAGCTCTTATGGTTGGATTGAGTGTGTTGGAATTGCGGATAGATCAGCATATGATTTGCATGCTCATGCTGTAAGAGTTTTGCCACATTTTCTAATCTTTATTGTGTCTATGCTATTCATTGATTGGGCTTCATATTTCGTATTTAGTGACAGACGCAATATTTCTCTTCATGCTACAAAGAGAGTATGATGTTCTTACATCTGTATTTGCAGGGCAAAAGCGGTGTACCATTAGTGGCATATGAGAAGTATCAACAACCTAAAGAAGTCGAGGTCTCTCCTCCCTCTCAGTTTAATCTACACCACACTATTCTCACTTCTCACTCATTTTAATCATCAAAAGGCCCGTCTTTTATAATCAAAGGGTGTGAGGCATTTCATATTCGATCATCATAACTGGGAGCAGTACTCTCGATATTATATTTTTATGCCTCTCTATTCTTCCTTACCTTAATCTACAGAAACATATTCATTACATGGTTGTTACGATATGGTAAGGTTTCAATCTTTTTTTTTAATTATTTTTATTTATCTTCTTTAGAAACTCGTCATAGTTCCAGTAAAAAAGGAGCTTGGCATTGCCTTTAAGGGTGACCATAAGATGGTGGTGGAAGCATTAGAGGTATTCTATTATGATACAATATTCATCCCATTTCCTTCATTATTTTTATACTCAAACATGGTATTAATTTTATATTTGCTCTATTTTTTTTACTCATTTTCTCAATCTTCTCGGAAGCTAGGAAATATTTGTTCTTTTTCCGAAAAAAAAAAAGAAAAGGAAATATTTGTTCTTCCTCTTAGCTATGTTATTTTAGATTAGCAGCATATTTGTAAATGTCTGCCTAAATTCCTGTTTAAAGGAAGACATAATTTTTGAGGGAAAACGAAGTTCTGATGTTCATGCGTAGTCGTAGTATGAATTCCCAGCTTATGAGCAGAATGTGATTTTTTTTTTATCTATTCTCTCTTTAAAAATTGATCTAATCAGGCACTGAGCAATAAAGAAGCGATGGAGATAAAAGCGAGTTTGGAAGCCAAAGGAGAGTCCGATTTCCATGTTTGTACTCTCAAAAAAGCCGTCACGATAAAGAAGAATATGGTTTCTATATCCATAGAGAAGCAAAAGGAACATCAAAGGGCTTTCACACCATCAGTCATCGAGCCATCTTTTGGAATCGGAAGGATCATATACTGTCTCTATGAGCACTCCTTTTACACGAGGCCTAGTAAAGATGGCGAGGAGCAAGTGAATGTCTTCCGTTTCTATCCACTTATAGCTCCCATCAAATGCACAGTGTTTCCTCTGGTTCAGAACCTACAGTACGAGGAAGTCGCTATGCAAATCGCTAAGTTATTGAAAGCTCTCGGGATTTCGTACAAGATTGATGTAACGGGTACGCACTTATGCTATATAATTGATGACACTTGCAGAGTGAAAAGAGAAGATTATTTTCAAGAACAAGAAAAAGTAAATTCAAATTAAAAGACTATTTGTATTTGGATCTTTGTGGAAAACTAATACTATTCCAAATTAAAAGACCATTGGCTTGTTTGTTTGAGCTATACTTATTTTTGGAAAAATAATCTGCAGGTACATCGATAGGAAAGAGATATGCTAGGACTGATGAACTCGGAGTTCCTTTTGCCATTACTGTGGATTCCACGTCTTCAGTGACTGTTCGAGAAAGAGACAGCAAGCAACAGGTTCGTGTTAATGTTGATGAGGTGGCATCTGTGGTTAAGCGGCTATCTGATGGTATGATTACGTGGGACGATATATTGTCAAGATATCCTACTCATTCCCCATCACCATAAACGGAGTGGATTGTTTAGGTACACAATCACAATTCTTGTTGAATTTTATCATTTTTAATCTCTTTAATGCAATAATCACACAATCTTTCTTCGAGTTTTCGATTCATAGTGGCTGAGCTCCTCTGGTGTGTTCTTGAGTCACTACTCCTTTTATGGCAATTACTTTTGGTACTTTCTTAGCTTGGCCTAAATCAATATACTTAGAAACAAATTAGGGGCAAACCACCATTTACTCTCTTCCACATAAAAAACCTTAAATCTACCTACCCCTTTTAATTTACACTCCAAATACCCAACTTTTACAATTTGGACAATTATGCCCTTACTTTTTGCTTTTCTAGCACATGGACACTCCCTTGTCCCTTCCTCTCTCTCCTCTATCTTTCTTTTTCATGCCATTTTCATTCTCTTCCTCTTTTTTTTTTTTTATTTAACTTTTTTATTTATTTCAGGATTTTTTGTTATTTTTGTTATTTATTTATTTTTTTTGTTTATTTTTTCAGCATTCTTTTGTTTTGATTTCTTTATATTTTTTAAATTTTGATTTTTTTTCAACCTTTTTTTTTTCTTTTTTCGTTTTTTTCTTTATTAATTTCTTTGTTCAGTTTTTTTTTTTTTTTATATTTTCGTTTTTTCTATTTTTGAATTTTTTCAACTTTTTTTTTCTTTTTCCATCTTTTTCGTTTTTTTTCAGCTTTTTTTTTTCCTTTTTTTTTTCCTCCTTTTTTTTTTCATTATTTTCAGCCTTTTTCCACCTTTTTTTAAAAAAAAATTTAATTTAATTTTTTGTTTTTTTCAATCTTTTTTCGTTTTTTTTTAGTTTTTTTTTTTTTATGAATATGGAAGTGGTATGAGGCACGATATGTCAAGTACGAGCAAGTATGAATACGAATTGTAGTACGAACAAGTATGAATACGAATATTCGTACCTATCAATAACCAAACGTTATTGAATCACACAAATAAATATAAAGTTGTTGGTACGAATTTGAATCAATTCGTACCGCTTACTGATGATTATCGGTATGAATATTATTCAATTCGTACTGATTACCTATACTGTAGTACAAATTCAAGATGAATTGGAAAACAAACGTATAGCAGCAAAACCCTTCACATATCTCAACAACGAGAAATTTCTATATTTCTAACGGTACGAGTATTGTTCAATTCGTACCGATTATCTATGATTATCGGTACGAATATAGTTCAAATCATACTGATTACCTATGAATATCGGTACGAAATATCATTCAATTCGTACCGATTACCTATAGTGTAGTCTGAATTCAGGAATAACAATAGCGTTAAATCCACTCTAAGGACAACAAGAAGCTCAAAAATACAAAAAGATAGTTCAAGAGAAACTGGAAAACAAACATATAGTAGCAAAACCCTTCACATATCTCGACAAGAAGAAATTTTTATATTTCTATCAGTACGAATATTGTTCAAATCGTACCGATTACTATGATTATCGGTACGAATATTGTTCAATTCGTACCGATTATCAAAAATGTAGTACGAATTCAGGAACAACAATAGCATTAAATCCACTCTAGAGAGAACAAGAAGGTCAATATAGTTCAAGAGCAAGAAGAAATCAAAATAAGGGAGAACAAGAGCAAAACCACTTATTCATTCCTTTTAGCATATATCAATCGAAATCCCAAACACCAAAAAAATCCCACTTTATCAGACACTCAAATTGAATTCCCAACACTACATACATTCAAAAATGTAATAAAGAGATGTACATCAGGAAAAACTGAAAACAGTTCGTACCAGAAACCACTGCACAGGTACGAAATAATAACACGCGTACCCTGCAGACTGTAATGGTACGATCTTACATAATACGAACCAAATCAAATCAAAACCAGAGACGAAAATTCACAGAAACAAACAGTTATACACACACACACACACACACACACACACACACACATATACAAAGAGAGAGAAGAAGAACAAGAAGAACAAGAAGGTCAAATTCTTAAAAAATATCTAGAGAGTGTCAAATCCTTAAGAACAAGAAGAACAATAAGAAGAACAAGAAGGTCAAATTACTACAACTTCTCCAAATAAAAATATCTAGAGAGTGTCCCAATCTAAGAAGAGAAAGCCGGAGGTTTATTTGAGAGTGGGTCACGCCGAGGACCACCCCCTCCCCTCAATTTCTTTCACCAGTACTAATACTAGCAATAGAAGGAAGGAGCAGTTGCTTCCAATAATTCTTAATGGATCCATTAATGGACGTTGACGATGAGTGGGAGCTCCTCTCTGATGATGAATTTCTGGAGATCACTAATGACGGCAGCGGCAACCAGATTTACCGCTGCAACACCTCTTCCCCCGCCGTCGTCGCCGGTGCTGCTTCGAAGATAAGGATATGGCGATCGAAGAGTAGGAGAAAGACGACAGTGATGACGAGGACGATAGAGAGAGAGAGAGGAGCTGCGATAGAAAGAGAGAGGATGAGGGATGTGATTTCAAATTTTGAATTTAATTTGAGATGGTTGGGGGTAAACTAGTCATATTTGCAAAATATGGATATATGGGTATAAGAATTAAAAGGGTGGATATTTTCTTATATTTTTAGAGAAGAGTGGATAGTCCACCCTGATACCACAACAAATTATATGACTTTAGGAGTTTGATTTAGTCAAAAATGCATACTACAAAGAGTAAATTTGTCATTCTTAGACTTTTCCATTCTAAGAATCAGTTATTACATATATGAAGCATATAATATATATAAAATTGATAATAATCATATTTTCAATAATTTTGTTTGATTTAGGCATCTTGAATTGGAACTAATTGCAGTTTGCCTCCATAGATTTGTGGAAGCTGATTTAGTTCTATTTCTTCTAGCAAAGCACTCTGCAAATTCTTGTTCTCGACAAATGTGATCTGCAGCATTTTACTAAAATCTCAGATGTATTTCTCAAGAAAGGACCTATTAGAATCGATACACGAAGGTCGAAAATCTTACCTTTTTCGGGTATTTTTATCGACGAATGGGTAGATAAACTTCCACGCCGTCATGAATATGTAGGAGACGTGAACGAAGAACAGCTTCTTCAGTCTTTCTGGGTAATAATCCTAAAAGTACAAAATGATGTCGTTTTATCAATGAAACGACGTTCTTTTGTTGCTGGTAAAGTTAGAGATGTAAATGCAAAGAATAAAAAAGGCGATCAAAACGAATTAACCATAATTATAGGGATAATTATCGTTAAATATAATTTTTTTTTGATGAATTCTAAATTTGATCACGAGCTTTAAAATTTGAAATTAAGTACATAACCTTTTACTAATTTATTTGATTTCGCACATAAAATCGATTTGAGTGAAAAATTGAAGATGAGGTTGCAAATCAAAATTTGTCTTACATCAAAACGATGTTGTCAATCATCGTTTTGATTGACATAAAATAAAAAATTTAAAGCAACGTCGTTTTTACTGGCGATTCGATTTGTATTCTTATTATTTGAGATTTCCTTTCCAAATTGATGTCATGTGTAGAATCAAAAAGCTTATGATTAAAATCATGACTTATTACAATTTTCGTATATTTAGCGACAATTATATCTGGTTCAAAACATAAAATTAATAGTGGCATTTGCTCCACCCTAATATTTTGAAATCAAAATCTCACCCCTTTGAATTAAATTATGTACCCTTTAATTTCCAACATTTGCACATGCAGTATGAATGCTGTATTATTATTTATTATACATTATAAAACCCATAAAATATAATGGTCATTAGTTATTTAAGTTGTACCTGTAAAATTGAAAGAGCTGCAATATATCCTCTAACATCGCTGTTGGAGTATCCATATCCTTTAAGATCTACAATGATTATGAACTTTTCCTCACCATTTGGAATTCTATATTAAAAGAATCAGAATTTCCAAAATTAGTAACAATTTAAAAAAAAAATGGATCATAAATTAATATAAAAAATTATGTAATAGTAAAAGTAGATTACCTTGAGCATATTTTATCCAAAACAAACACTGCAAAACCTGAAAAACTTAAACAAAAAGTGTAAGAAAAGATTGACAGCAGTTTTTTTTTTTAATTTTTGAAAACAGAGAATGAATGAATGAATACTAACGTTTGAATTCATCATTGCTTCCTTTGGAAGGAAAATGGTTAGCACCAAAGATGATAGCAACTGGACATCCTCTCTTGTCTTTCCCTTGCATGAAAACCTTGTTGTGTGCTGTTTGATTTGGAGTCTCCGATGCTGAAACCGACCCCGTCGTTCGCCTCCACTCGTAGTACTTCGTGAACATTCTACAAGCTTTCTCGATGTCGAGGTCACGAGCTCGGAGAAATCTTCTCAGTGTCAGCTCATCTACTTCCTGCAAATTAACTCCAATTTTTTTTTCAAGAAAAGTAGGCAACTCAAGATTAGCTAAAAAAATATATGTATATATATATTACCTATTTCTTCTTGAAATAATATAGTACTACATCTAAACAATTCACAAAAAAAGAACTGCAAGTGTGTGTGTGTGCAGAGAAAAATGAGTTACCTTGCAAGATGGATTTTGGTTTTCAAGTTTGTCTCTCAAGAGATGAATCTTCTTCTTTTCCTCATCATCATTGCTTTCAACTTCTTCATTTTCTTCACTCTTCTCTTCCATTCTCTCAGGAGAGTAAAATATTTCTTCTTCTTCTTCGTCTTCTTCTTTTTGC
This sequence comes from Mentha longifolia, assembly GCA_001642375.2. Lineage (NCBI taxonomy): Eukaryota > Viridiplantae > Streptophyta > Magnoliopsida > Lamiales > Lamiaceae > Mentha > Mentha longifolia. The sequence continues at coordinate 24,809,764 of CM038115.1, forward strand.
TTCAGAGTTTTCTCCATCTGGGATTTGATTTTTGAATCAAGAAAATTATAATTAATAGGAGATGTTAATTTCTAGTTGTGTATATTAAATTTTTTGCCAACTGAGCTAGATTAATTAATAAATAGAAGTTAGTTCCCAAAAAAAATAAAAATAAATAAATAAATAAAAAAAATTAGAAGTAAATTTAGACATTGAAGGAGGGGAGGACTCAAAGTAGGTAGAAAAGTCATGTGATTTGGCCTTTGCCCTTGAAAGTTTGGGAAGTTCCCATTTCCTGACTATTTCTTTTCTCAATTTTATGTTACTTTTCTTTGTTTGAGTTCTGTGTTTTTCTATGGAGTGTAACTTCCTAGAAGTTGCTGTCACAATTTGTTTTTATTGCTACAAAATTCTATATTGTAATTAAATAATGTCTCCAATTTCAATATTAGACTATAAAACACATGTATGTATAATATGACATGACATCTCTAAATTGATACTCAATTAATTAATAATATATATATTTTTATATCAATAAATTTCTTCTTCGGTCCAAACATGGAAACATTTCAAAATGCATAAATTTTTATAACATAAGAAAATAATAATTGTTGGTATAACCCCTATATATATATAGGCCTTATCAATTTTAGAAATTAATAACTCTTATATATTATAGATATAAGTACTATAGTAACTCACTGAAATATTTTTTTAAAGAATTTGAACAGCTATGAATGGTTTTTTGGATAACTTTTAGATGATAATGCATCATGAATCATGATCATGCATCAAAATGTTATTTTATTTTGTTCATATTCAGGTTTGTATTCATTCCCTTCTCATAGATAAATATATTTAATTAGTTACTATAAATTGATAATATATAAATATATTTACTTAAAGTTAATATAATATAACATTAGGTACAAAATGTTCGTATAAACAATAACAAGAAAGAAAAATTGGTGCTTAATTGCTAGATCAAATCTGGGTGGTGCTTGAATTCAAATTCATAGAATTTGAACATTGGACCTCTTACTCCACTGTGGTATATTAACTGCGTATCAAAATTGATTTTTCTCAATTTTGTTTCGTATTTTTTTCTTTAATTTCTCTATATGTTTATTTAATCTAATTTTACACTAATTTACCGGGACTAACTAACTCAATCAAAGCTAAAATTGTCATTGAATTAATGATCTCTTGTTAATTAGTGTAAAGTTAAATAGAATTAATAATAGTTGGAACAAAGAATCACGCCGGGACCTTTTATTCTACGATTTCAGTTCAATTTTCATGATATGAACCATATATATATATATAAGTGTAGTTTTTTCTTTTTTGTGTGTGTGCGCGTGCTTGTGTTGGCCTAGCAGTGCCAGTTAGAGTCGAGTCCCCTGTAATGTCACTTTAAATTTCATGTTTAAGAAAAGTATATTTTTTTTAAATGCTTCAAGTTGACGGTTATTTACTACTCATACATTTATACAGAAATGATTCCCTACCCACCGTGGGCATACTTAGTGTGCCCACAGCTGACGTGTCATTGCCACGTCAATAATTTTTCCCTTTAGGGTTTAGTTAATTTTGTTAGGGTTTAGTTATTTTTGTTAGGATTTATTTTTATGAGATATACTAATTAAATTTTTCCTTAGTTATAATGTTGCCACCTCAGCCATGAGCATATTAAGCATACCCACGGTGGGTAGGGGAGCATTACTCTACATTTATAATCGACAAAAACTTGGGTGAGGTCGGCCACATAGTGTGGCCGGGTCAAAGTGCCAATCTTTATACAGAAAAGTACTAATTTATACGAATAAAAGTGCCAATCTTTAACATAATTATTTTACGAATAAAATGTCAATTTTTAAAAGTGCCAATCTTTATACAGAAAATTGCTAATCTGCACGAATAAAAGTGCCAGTGTTTTAGCCGTCCGCACGGTGCCTCTGGCTGACCCAAGTGTGTCCCTTTATAATCTCTAACCATAGTATCAACGACCATTTATTACATGGTCAGATTTTGTTTTCAAAAAAAGAAGAATAAAAACAAAGAAAAGAACAAACGCGTTGCTGTATAACCTAACTGATTCATTGATAGAACCATATCAATGCTTAACTGAATGATTAAGTTACAATCAATGCTTTCCTAACAATGCATATGAAATAACTATTCAATAATTAATGCTTATAATATAAACGAAAATAAATACGTAATTAATAATGGTAGGGTGAGTGGATAGAGAAATTTGTAGTTGAAAAAGTGGTATATAATTCGCCGGCTAATTTATATGGATTTGTTTGGATTAATTTGGTTAATAGTTATTATTTGTAATGATCGACGAATGATATAATAAATTCATGATAGTCGACTGTAATTTATAGTGATGTAATTGTAGACAATGTACTTTAAAAAAAAAAAAAGATAAATTATTGTTCCAGTTGCAAGTGCGGATCCAGGAACTATTAATGGGGTGGGCTGAAGAGCAAACTTTTCGACGTAATAAATTTCAATATATATATATCAAAATCAAATGTAACGATGTTCACATAAGTTGTGCCTTACGATACTTTAACTCATAAAATTCATCAATAATTGAGTCTATATCGATATCTTTCGCAAAATCTCTCTCAATATAAATCATCATCGAATCTTCAAGAAATTCATCTCCCATCCTGTTGCGCAGTGCAGTCTCCACCTTCTTCATTGCAAAAAATGCTTGTTCAGTTGTAGTAGTAGAAACATGTAATGCGAAGATTAGATGAATCAGTCTAGTTAGCATAACATAGACTTTCGACCTTCTAGTCTTAGTAAGTGTAGTGGACAAAATTCGTAAGCCCAAATTAATATAGTTCACTAGTCCGACAAGTCGGACTGGACAGCCGAAACGGCCAAGTAACATAGGCAATAAGCCCAACAAGCCAGGTTGAACAGTCAGCACGGCCCAATAATTAATATACTAGATCCCAAACACATAACTTGGGCCAAAATAATCTATCCGGATCAAGGGGTCTGACGTGTCAGCCGCGACAATCAACACAGTCAAGAACGTGTGACTTATCACCTAAGGCGGACCAAGTCAAGAGGGAGAGATTTTATCCCAAGAAAGTCAGAACAGACTGGAACAAATTGAGGGAGTGTGGAGGCTAACGGATAAGACCTCTAAGAGAAACCCTAATGAGGGCCGGCCTATATAAGTCGACCAAGTAGGTCAAGTCAGTCACGATCGATTCTACTCTCACACTCTCCACCACGCTCTCAACTTCCCACTCTGATTCTTTGCACTCACCCGACTCCCGCCACCGTCGGAGTAAGCCAAACAAGCTTCCTCCGTCATCCAGAATTCTCTAATACCATCTACGCCGTCCGAACGCTCCAGTCGTCCGCGACCTACATAACTTATTTACTATCACTTTTACTATTCACTACTTTATTATTTGATTTACTTTCGATCACCGTACTAACTTAAGCATCGGAGGCCCTACGGCTGACACCCCCACCGGTGTTCCCTTAGGGCTTTAACGTGTTTGTGTCGTGTTGATAACAGGTTGCTAGTGCCCGAATCGACCGGATCGACCGAACCGACTGGACAATCCTTGATTGTAGATTTTACCTCTACAGTAAGTACTTGACATAACTCGGCAAGTGTAGAAACCTGAAACTCTTGCATCACTATCACATCATGTTGATAATGTCTCAACTCATACTCTAATGAAACAATATCTTGATCAGTGAAGTCTTCACGATAAAATTTCCTTGCAAGATTGAAAATATCATCACTATTGAATGAAATGAAATGATTTTTTGGATCTAAAGTCACACTGAGAGAAAGCAATTCAACAGATGCATCATTAAATCTTGTATTCAACTCTATCAAGATGCAATATATTGTTTCATTGAAAACATCAAAGTGGTAATGATGTTCGACTATAGTTAGCCCACTAGAACGACCAATCTTATATGGAGAATCCAAATTCAGGACATCAATATGATTCTTCAAGCAAAACACCTTGACTTCTTCAAGAAATTCTTCCCATCCATATTCTCTCAGTTCTTGAAGAATGTTTTTAGTATTAGAGACAAATGCAATAGCTGTCAAAATATCTTGAGTTTTTCTTTGAAGAACTTGACAAAGAGAATTAGTCACTCTCATGATTTTGTGCATCAAATGTAACGTGAACACAAATTCAAAACTTGCCATATTTCTGTAAACCCCTTTCGCTTCACCTTTAGATCTTCCAGTTGGAGAATGTTCAATGATGCATTTAAACACTTTGCAAGTTGCACCATACATACATACATACATATCAAGCTCTTCACAGAGTTGTAGTGTGAACTCCAACGAGTAGCTCCAGCTCGCTGCAAATTACCAACTTGATTGGCTCCACGTCCAGATTCAAGTTCTCCTGAAATCAATAGATTCTGAATTTCAAGTTTTTGAGCTGCGTGAGTTCAGTGACACGCTTTGGTAAAGAAGTTATAATATTAACAACATTATCCAAATGAGAAATGAATTGCCAAACAACATCATTATCCTTAGCTGCAGAAACTAATGACAGCTGTAGTCGATGTGCAAAGCAATGAACGTAATATGCATATGGACAATCTCTAAGAAATAAAGTCTGGAGTCCATTCCATGAACCACGCATATTACTAGCACCGTCATACCCTTGACTTCTCATTTTTTCAACTTGAAGATCATGATGTGAAAGAACTTCACATATCTCTTTTCAAAGTTAGTGAAGTGGTGTCACTAACACTTTTTATTGCAAAGAAGCATTCAGTCAAAATTCCATGATCATTCACAAATCTCAATATAATAGCCATCTGCTATTGCTTGGAGATATCTTGTGCTTCATCAACAAGAATGCAAAAATATTTACCTTGCACTTCTTCACAAATCATTTGACGCACTCTATTGGCCATGATATTCAAAAGTTGTTTTTGAATATCATGAGCAATTTATTTTGCATTTTTCGGAGCATTCTCAAGAACAACTTCATCAACTTCCTTGTTCATATTTGCAAAAGCCTTCACCACTTCAATAAAATTTCCACGGTTTGATGAAGATGAAGACTCATCATGACCTCTGAAAGCACAACCTTGAAGTGCAAGCAATTGGACACTTGAGATTGATGTCTTTAAGCGTAGACGATTTTTTTTCTTCTCAATATCTGTCTGAGCATGCATAACTTTGTCTATATGCCCAGATGACCTCATCAAATCTTGAGCACGTCTTAAGCACATAGTGTGTGGTGATGTAGCTGCAGAACCAACATGAGTAAGAAATGCACATTTACTACCTTGGTTTATTCTTTTCCAATTGTTGAATCCTTCTTTAACTAATGCCGAAGGGCCAGGCATATCAGTATCACTCATGAAAAGAAAGCAATAAAAACAATATGCTCTATCTGTCAAAAGTGAATACTCTAACCAATGAAACTTGTCAAACCATCTCTTTTAAAACTACGATTTTGACCTCCAAACTTTGTAATAGGATACACTTCAATTTTTCGTTGATAGGGCCCAATTTTCAGATAGGCACGTCTGATATCATCTCGTGCATTAACTGAATAATCACACAAGTTACTTTCTTTTTCTGGGATCACGCTCAATATATGAATCTGACTAGTTAGAAATTGGAGGATTTTGCTCAATAGGTGAGGAATGACAATGATTCGTTTGAATCTGATGGAAAGCCGTGGATAAAGGTTATGAGCTATCTTGAACATCTGGACGATCACGCTTCTTAAAGAAAGATGATATAAGTCATTTTCCTTTCTTTGCAGAATGTTGGTGGTCCATTTAGATTTCTAAAATAGTGCACATAAATAAATAAATAAATTAACTCTTCGAAGTACTGAATTAAAATTCAATTCAACTCAATTACTTATCTTCATTATATACTAAAATTGAATACTTTTGTCAAAATTTATATACCAAAGCAAGCTACTATGCGATCTGCGCCTATGCTTATGCCCAATTCTCAAATTAAGAGGTTTATCTATAATAATAATTTAATACATAACAATAACGTGGCATGATTTACTTCAGTAAAAACACAATTTGGATCATAATTCAGTAATTCTCATTATTTAATAATTAATATCATATCAAACATACCTTTTCTAATATCAATAAAATTGTGGCAGTAGAGAGAGTGCCAATTGCCAAAGAAGCATTTTTGCTCCACCTTCACCAACAAGGAGATGAAAATTTTAGCTTCACTGATAAATTCACATAGCACGAAAGGGAGAACAGGACGAGGGTTTTTTTACAGCTCTAGAGAGGTGGAATTCATGCAGAGAGTTAAAAGAAGAGAGAGAGAGGTAAAGTTATGTATTATAAAAATAAAATTAGATAATATTTGGGCCTTTATCTTTTCTGGGCTAGGCTACTTATTGTATTAATAATATACATAACATATATATATAGGTGGTAATTTTGGGCCTGCATTGATAGATCCGCCTTTGTCCAGTTGAGACAACTTTACCATGCATGGCTTAGTATTCGCATGCTGGGTCCTCTATTACGATTTCCAACTATCGTGTACTAAAATAAATTTTTTATTGATATATCTGTTTCTTTTATTTTATAATATTCTAATTTAATTTAATTTAATTTAATTTTACATCAATTGATTAGGGTTTCCTAATCTAATTATTATTTATATTTTAATATTTAACTTAAGTGTTACAACAGTATCAGTTAAAAATAATTAAATATTACAAAATACTTTATTAAGCACAATTGAATGAATTCTACTTATAGTTCAGACGTGGATACTTAATGCAGCATATGCTTAGTTCTTACGTATATAAATATTATTTTTGGGAGAGTATATGAAAGGATGGAAGATTGGACAAAATACAAAGCATGTAGGTTTCATTAATTAATGCACTTTTAGTAAAGAAAAATCCCCATCAAAATTCAAAAATAGGTTTATGTTTAATATCCCATATATCATCCACCCCATTCCAAGAGATGTTATATTATTGGTGGCGTAAAATATTGTACAATTAATTATAATAATTTAAAGGGAAAAGTAGTAAATACATCCCTAAAGTTGTCACCTCGGAGCAAATATACCCCCAACGAAACGTTTGGAGCTGTTAGCCCTTAACGTCCACTTAAATAGTGCAATAAACTCCCTCCCCTCACAAAAATTCAAACACCATTAACGAAATTAACATTGTGTATTTTTTATTTTTATCAAGAGGGAAGTTCAACTTTATTTCAGAAACCTAAACCTTTCTTCTCTCTTTTTTCTTCTCCATGAAAAACCGCCTCAACTTGGGGAACAACTGCTTTGCTTTAGGCACCACCGCTTCAGCTCCTGAGAGATTGCCACAACTTATTCAAGGAACTCCAACGCATGGTCGGAGATCGCGATGCTGGCAAAAACAGCGCTGGAGATGATATCATTGACATCGATGCTGATCACCGTGGTCCATTCGATGCTGCAGAGGATGATTGTGTTGTCGTCTTGAAGATCAAGCGTGATTGTGACAAACTCCGATGCGGTCACCGCCAAACCAATCGAGTGATCCTGTTAGTGCTAAATATGTTGGCTAATTTATGTGAGACAAACTGTGAGACGGAGAGTTTGACCAGTCTCACAAATGAAGGACGGATTTGCAAGCTGGAAGCCAGTTGTCCATGTATATCCATAAGAAAAATTTCTGGATTTATGCATGGCGATAAGAAGGAAATTTCCTATGCAAATCTTTGATTGATATGTGGATATACTTCACCAAATATAGTCTTATCAACATAAGAAAAGTATCTTCTAAAGAGATACACGAAATCGACGCAACTTGGAAGATAAGACAAGATCTAAGGTTTGACAAGAGACCCTATATATTATTGTAGAGTCATTTTATTACGGCTGCTGAATTTATTATCATTTTACCTACATACATGAGCGATTGTGAGAGCAATTGAGAGTGTGAGTGTAGAAGATGCAAAACTAGTATTTGTTCTTGTTGAACATATTAGGTTTTGGGTTGTGTGATCTTGTAAACTAAGTTCTGTTGAAAGGGTGTGAGAATTAGTCTAGATCTTTGATGGGATTAGACTAGGCCAAGCTAGTGTAAGTTTGATTTCAATTCACAACAGGAGTGCGTTGGAGAGTGACACGACGTCACAAGGCGATCCTTAGTGTGTAAGTTCCATTGTACTTGAGTACTTCATTAGTGAATTGATCCTTTTGGCGTGGCCCCCAGAAATAGGTATGTGTGATAACCGAACTGGGCTACCAACTCTTGCGTGTCCTTTTATTGGTGATACTGTCTGTCATACTTGTCTTATATTCTGTCTTACTTTACAAGTATGCAAAAATGGGATAAGATAATTCTACAATTGGTACCAGAGCAGGTCATCTAAGTTACTGATGTTTGATCCTATGGTGTTAGTATTATCTTATCTGTGAATCACTAGGTGTATTTCTTCAATGGCTTCAAAAGATCTTGGACTGGTTGCTCATCCTCCAGTTCTGGATGGATCTAAATATGGGTACAGGAAAATAAGAATGGATGCTTACATTCGTTCAATTTATGAATCTTCTTGGACTGATGTGATCCATGGATGGAAAACTTCAACAGATGATAAGGGAGTCGCCAAGGAAAGAGAAGATTGGAGTAATACTGAACTCACCAAGTTAAGTATGAATCAGAAGGCCCTAAACGCTATCCATGGAGTAGTGAGCATGGAAGTATTTGCTACCATATCTACATGCAAAACGGCCAAGGAAGCTTGTGATATTTTAGAATGCACATATGAAGGGAACACTCGTGTTAAAATCAGCATCTCCAACAAATTAATATTCAGTTTGAGTTGATAAGGATGGAAAAAGATGAGGAGATTGGAGATTTTAACAATAGACTGCGTGTTCTCATAAACGAGTGTTGCCTTCAATGCCAGTACTGATGGTCAAGATTCAGAAGCTACACATGATGAATGCCAAGAGTTGATTGATTCTTTTGCATTGATGGCAAGAAAGAAGTTTGGAAGTGGCACTTGTAACGCCCCGTCCCCAGGGCATGTAAAAATGTGCCTCGGAGACTAGTACGCTACGGGTGGAATGCTAAAGGAACTCATGAATAAATACTTAGCATACATCTTGCTAGCTCTATATTAAAGGATTTTGATGATCGAAGAAGGAACCCCAACCGAAGAATGGTTTAAGCGTAATGAATGGAAGAAGTTCAAGGAATTGGATGTGCAACATGATATTCACTATATCATACCTAATGACTTGGTGAGTTTGATGAATGAAAAGTTAAACATGAATTTAGAACACAACATGTCTCTTGCTTTATATCCTATATCTTAACTTTCTCATTCACGTTATTAACTCTATGATCTCTACTTGTCTCATCTTTTTAATTAACAACTTATAACTTATATTATTACATTGAACATCAACATATTTGCTAATCATCTTAACTTATGAACTTATCGTCTTAAATCTATTGTGGAAGCATAGATGTGACACATGTATGGAGACACGTGTCACAGGGTTACAACCATAATATCCTAATCCTCGGCTTGCCTCTCTTTCATCCCATCGCTTCCAGTTGACTGATTAACACGTATTTTATGTGCATGTTGAGTGTATGTTAAATATATTTGAAGCTTGATTTGTATGTTTTAATGTTAAAAATGCTAGGGTTTCTTAACTCTTAGCATACCTTAGACTTTTCTCGTTTTTCTCAGTTTTTGATCTATTTTTGTGCGAATTTTAAAAGAGCATTCAAGTAGCTAAGGATCGAAGGCCGGAAATGAGGGAGAATCGAGCTCAATTAGAGTGAAACTTGTTGATAGATCCGGGTTGAAGATCAACAACAAAAGAAGTGCGAATCAAGTTCGTCGAGGATCGAATCCTTAGGATGAATATGAGAACTGAAGGAAGGAGGATCGGATCCTCTAAATCTTAGTGAATTATCTTCGATTCCAGCTCGCATCGCCGAGAACCTTGAAGAATTCATGCAAAACAAAGCCGGAGGAGCGGGGGAGGGTCCTCCGGGAAGAACCTCCGACGCTCAAGTCAGTATAAGTGTTGGAAAGAATATTGAGGTTTCTTAGGGAAGAAACCTCTAGAGTGAGCGTGTGTTGATTCCTACTAGAAGCACGTAATCTTGGGTGTAAAGTTTAGAGCGAGAGAGTTGTTACCAAAAATGTAGTGGTTGCCATATATTTATAGTTGTAGAAGAGGTAGTGGCATTTCTGTGAATTTCCTTTGTTGTAAAAGGTAATATTAATTATACTAGTATTTTTAGAGAAGATTCTAGCTCTTTAAGGAAGAAGCTAGATCCTTGGGGAAAAAGCTAGATCTTTAGGGAAGATGCTAGCTTCTCAGAGATGCTAGATCTTGATGGAGATGCAGATCCCTAGCGGAGATACAGATCCCTCATGGAGATGAGATGCAGATCCCTAGCGGAGATGCAGATCCCTCATGGAGATGCAGATCCCTAGCAGAGATGCAGATCCCTCATGGAGATGCAGATCCCTAGCAGATGCAGATCCCTCATGGAGATGCAGATCCCTAGTAGAGCTGCAGATCCCTCATGGAGATGCATATCCCTAGCAGAGGTGCAGATTCCTCATGGAGATGCAGATCTCTAGCAGAGGTACAGATCCCTAGCAGAGATGCAGATCCCTAGCAGAGATGCAGATCCCTAGCAGAGATGCAGATCCCTCATGGAGATGCAGATCTCTAGCAGAGGTGCAGATCCCTCATGGAGATGGTAGGTCCTGAGGGAAAATGGTAGATCCCTCAAGGAAGATGCTCTCTCGGCCAGATGCTAGCATCTTCAAGGAAAATGCTAGATCCTGAAGGGAGAGCTCTTTGAGCCAGATGCTAGACCTTAAAGGGAGAGCTCTCTAGGCTAACTACTAAGTCTTTTGGTGACTTTTCGGGAGTGTTTTCATAGAAGGCTTTATTTAAGCTCAAGACTTATGCCTTGTCGTTCATTCAAAGGACAAGTGTCTCTTCCCCATTCGCTTATTCTTAACTAGTGACACCACGTATTACTATGACGTGGAAGGAGCTGATTTAGTCCCTATCAACTACTCCCCCCTGCTCCTAGAGACCTTGTTTTAAGAACAAGTCTATCAGGAGCAAGTAATTTTGCTACTCACATTACTATTTGTTCTACTTCATTTAAGTAGATTTTTGTTTATTTGGAAAAAAATTTCTCATAAAAAATCAATTTTATGAAATAGATATTCGCCTTATATTGCGGGATATAGGGGGTATACCCCTACTCCCCCCCAAGTGAATTATAAGAAAACGAAAGAATTATAATTCATAGACTCAATGGTCTATCTTGGAAGATACAAGCTGCTTGAAATTGTTAGCATTCCAAGGTATTGGTAGAACCTGTTTTTTATATGTTTTTGAGCTCCTATACTTCTTTCAATATTTCAGTGACCAATTATGGTCTTTCCTAATTTGTAGAGATGTATGTGCATGTGCATATATAACTGCAAGAGTGCAGATGCGCATCTGCATCTATTTGCAGAAATATAGGTGTGGAAGCATAGAAGCGCAGATCAGAATCTATCTGAAGATGTACAGATCAGAATCTGTCTGTAGAAGTGCAGATCTAACTCTGTCTACAGAGGTGCAGATGTAAATATGTTTAACAGAAATGCAGGTCTAAATCTGTCTGACAGAAATGCGGGCCTGAATCTATCTGTAAAGTAAGTTTAGGTGTAGATTTGAATCTACTTGTAAAAATATAGATCAGCATATGTGTGCAGAAGTGTAGATGCAGATATGAATCTACTTGCAGAAGTGCAGATGCAGATCGAAGTGCAAATCGGAATTGTCTGCAAATTTACTTATAGAAGCGCAAATCAGAATTGTCTGCAAAGTGGCCGATTTGAGTCGGCAGAAACGCAGGCTGAATTCATCTGCTAAAGTGCAGATTTGTATATGTTTGGAGGTGTAGGTGTTTGCAGATCTGGAGATCTGAACCTATCTGTAGATCTAAATATGTCTGGAGAAGTATAGATCAGAATTTGTCTATAGAAGTGCAGATCAGAATTTGTCTGCCGAAGTAGAAGTACAGATCGAAAATCTGTCTATAGAAGCGCAGATCAAAATTTGTCTGCACAAGTATAAATCGGAGTCCGTCTGATGATGTGCATATTAGAATCTGTCTGCAAAAGTACAGATCTAACTTTCTCTGCAGAAGTGCAAGTGCCAATCCGAGTCTGCAGAAAAGCAGATGCAGATCCGAGTCTGCAGAAGTGGCAGATACTGTAGATACAGATCCAAGTCTGCAGTGCGGATGCTGTAGATGCAGATCCGAGTTTGCAGAGGTGCAGAGGTGCAGATACAGATGCTGATCCAAGTCTGCAGAAGTAGCAGATGCTGCAGATGCAGATCCAAGGTGCAGATGCTGCGGGTGCAGATGCTGCGGATGCAGATCCGAATCTGCGGAGGTGCAGGTGCTGCAGATGCAGATCCAAGGTGCAGATGCTGCAGATGCAGATCCGAATCTGCGGATGCTGCAGATGCAGATCCGGGTCGTGCATGTTGAATTTATCTTCTTTTAAGTGACATCTTCTATGAGACCGGCCTATGCTTCATCCATGTTGGTGGCATGGATACTTCAGCGCTACTTCTTGCTTTGTGCTGCTGGAGCTATGCAAAAGTGTTCTTCCACCCTATTAGGAGAAGTATCACATATGGTAGAGTGATGCAAACCCATAACTCAGGCAAATTCTAAATCTTTACTTGTTCTTCTAAAAGACATACGATAGATCAATCGATTAGTTCATTGATTTTCAGGAGAAACTTTTAGTTCTACTTGGAATGGGGCACTTGGAACTTTGTTCCATTTTTACATACCCAAGTATTTACTTAATAGAACAATTTATATTTGAGTAAGTACTTGAGACTTTGTCTCGTGTTTTCTTTCTATATGCCTACTTTGTAGGGCTTTTTTATTTCATCGGAACCCATGAGTTTTGGGGCTTATCCGGAAATATAGAGCTTTGGCATTTGAGTGAGGTACATGCAGCATAGGCATGGTTTATCCTTTCAGTTCTACTAATGGCTCTGTGCTGAGGAGGCTTTGGCTATGATGATAGTGGCCGCAGAGCCTAGATCTTTTGCCAGGGCTTATCCTTGGTTATCACTACCTCATTCCATCTCCTATTTTATTTATCATTTCCCAAGGGTGTGCTTGTAGCATTTCCAATTAAAATGCATAGAAGTTGTTAATGTTTTGGGTCTTGGCAGAACCTTTCTTTCCAAATCTTTGAGCTCATATGCTCATACTTTCAATACTTCAGTGACCACATATGATCCTTCACAATTTGGGTCCAACTTTGCGAACGGTTTAAGGGCATTTGCCCTTCTAAGCCTTAGGTTTGACCACAAAAATGCAGTGCAGATATAATCTGACCGTAGAAATGCAGTGCAGATATGGCTGCAGAAGTGCGGATCTGATCACAGAACTACTGGTGCAGATGCGACTGCAGAAGGGCAGGTGCAGATGCGACTGCAGAAACGCAGGTGCAGATGCAAGCGCAAAAGCGTGCAATGCAGATGTGACTGCATGAGCAGAAAAATGATTGCAGAAGTGCAGGTCTTGCTGCCAATCATTTCACAATTTGCTTCAGGAGCAAGTCATTAATTTCAGACCATGACTTGGGCGATTTTTAACTCTTTATCCATTCTTCTTCTAAAAGATACAACGAGATAGAATGATTGATTAGTTTATAAATTTTTAGGAGAAACATATATTTCTACCTAGACTTGAGTATTTATTTAATAGGATAGTTTATATGTGAGTAGATACTGGAGACTTTGTTTTGTATTTTCTTTCTAGATGCCTACTTTGTAGGGCTTCTTTTATTTCATCGGAGCCCAAGTGTTTTTGGGGCTTATCCGGGATTTTTATTTCATCGGAGCCCATGAGTTTTGGGGCTTATCCAGAAATGTAGAGCTTTGGCATTTGAGTGAGGTACCTACAACATAAGCAGGGTTTATCCTTTCAGTTCTGCCAATGGCTCTGTGCTAAGGAGGATTTGGCTATGAGGATAGTGGCCGTAGAGCCTAGATCTTTTGCTAGGGCTTATCCTTGGTTACCATTTCCTCATTCCAGATCCTATTTTAATTACCATTTTCCAGGTGTGTGCTTGTAGCATCTACAATTCAAATTCATAAAGGTACTTTTAAACTCACCAAAATCAGTGGTGACAGTGGATGATATTTTCTTCTTTTCCTTTCAAGATTCAAATATACATTTTCTCTCTTTTTCTCTCGAAATATTAAAGGAATATGTCCGGAGTAATAAAAATTGACTCCAATTTCTTGAGAAAGAAGAAATAATATTTAATTTGAAGTGCATATAACCAAGGTTAAAATGAGTACCAAATTTTCTAGAAGCTTTCTGGTTTATGCAGTTGAGGTTCCTAAGGATTGATATTCCATTTGGCCTCAAGTGCTTCTTGGCGAGCATATTTGCTCTTTTTCTTTCACATTGCCCATTTCTCAAGGAGTGTATCATCCACTACTATCAAACTTTTTCAACTACAAAAGTTAGTAAAATATGAGGGCCCTTGAGGGCATAGTTATAAACCAAGCAGATAATGGAATAATAGCATAGTTTAATTCCTGAAAAAATTCAATTAAAATGAATACTAGAGTTGAGACTTCACGGTAGATGCGGGAGCCTGATTATAGGCAGAACCTGTTCTCCTGCGCATCTGCACTTTTGTGCTTCTGGTGCTTCTGCATCTTAGAGAAACTTCTGCACACCTCCGCGCGTCTCCGCGCTTTTGATGCTTTTGCACCTCAGAGAAGCTTCTGCGCGCCTCAAAGAAGCTTCTGCGCTCCTCCGCGCTTCTGGCTTCTGAACCTTATGTGCCTCCGTGAGCTTTTGTGCTTCCGCTGCACTTGGCATATGTATATGTCTTCTCCCCTTTTTGTTTTTATTTATGTATTCGCGTTATTCTTGGGATCATGAAGACTTAGCACCTGTTCCTAATACTTTAAGACCTGATGCAGAATGCTTCATTGGTCTTGATATTGTTAATTCATGCTACTACTCCCTCAAAGAGCTTATGCACCCTTTTCTATAAATTATTTTCAAACAGGCTGATTAGTGAGATAAGAGAATCCTCGATGGTAAAATTATACACTAATTTAGATAGCTAGTTCTCACTATAATGGTTTCGAATTTAATAGTAAAATTCTTATAACAAGATTTATTCTTCGGTTGCATTTTCAAATAATGCTGGGCCAATATGACAAAACCTGTTATTTTTGTTTAGGAGTTATAGCATCAGGTGCATGTATTCGGCCGGGGTGTGAGGACCGTGTGTATCCTACCAATGGTGATAGCTTCTGCACTCATGGCGTGCTCCACAATCTGAGGCACTTTCACCTTGAAATTGTATAGCATCTACTGATTTCCACGTGCAGTACTCTGAGGGCAGGTTACCCTAACTGTATTCGCCTTATTCGATTACCTTCCATCCAGATTCTTGCTGGGATTTATCAGGACTTTTTTGTTCAATACGTCCCGCTATGTGCTACCATTCAACTAGTTGTTCCTACACCTGAGTTTGCACACAACCAACTTATGATTATTCACATTATCATTACTTAATAAATCTGCATCAAAATGGCAGAACATGAATGTGTTTCAACACAATAACCAGAAGAGGTTAGGTATAAATAGCATAATAGCCACATGAGATAATTTTCAATTTCCGTGCTCAACTCAAGACAAGCACAAATAATCAAGTAAACATGTTGAGGCTAAATTCAAACTTCCTGTAAAAGCTCTTCTCGAGCTGGCAGATCAGCAGCTTCACAAGCGTATTTATCTGGGAATAGATCATCTTGTTTTAGGGAGATCCTTCACCACCAAGAGGTTAAATATCATATTATAAGATTTTATGAAATTCAAGCAAATCAAGATACAATACACTTCGTACTTCTGAGTGCCTATTGAGTTTTATCAGAAAGAATAAGAAGAGAAGAATCAGTTTCTCTATTGCATAGTCATATGTGCATAAAAGAAGTAGCATCGCTCAACTCATGAGCACAACTTACACTGATGTTATTTAATAAATAACTCGAGTATATAGAAATACTTCATTCTCTGTGATTCTGATGGAATTTCTGCTCATGAACAAAGGCAAAATTGTTATTCTAGTATAGCATCAAAGATAATCATATTAATATTGTCCCAATAGGGGTTCACACCCTCCCCCACAGTGGGTGCTAAATTTGCATATGCATTTCCGATCGCAGACATTTCATAAATTTTTTTAGAAGATGTAGGTAAGAAACACCTAGCTTGTATAAGGATTTAGCATCCACAATATATTTTATTCCAGGATTTGGCGCTAAGCGTATCAACTTTTTTATTTTCTCGTGTTGCTTTCTTCTTCTAGGAAGAAGAATCCTCAGCATATTTTGCATTAGTAGCAGAGTCAAAATTGCTGCTGCTTGACCATAGGGATACGACTCCAATGCTTGTGTTGCAACATTTTCTTTTTGTTTTTCCACTTTCTGCAACATGAAGTCAGTCAGGATAACCGTTTCTAATTAATTTAAATGATGAACTTAAAATAAAGGTTTGAATTGAGTTGATGCATCAATTGCTTCATTAGCATAATTCTCAATGGTGGAGGCGTTGTGATTGAGCGACTCCACTCGAGTACAGAATTCATCTTTAAATTTCATCAAAATACTAAGGTGGTTGACATCAAGTAATGTTCCGCCTCGCACACTATTGTCGCTGGTTATGCCCATCCGTTGTGACTCCATAACATTTCCCTTCAATGTTGGCTTGGATGGCAGCTATGAAACACATACTCAATCTGTCATTTAGAAATTCTTATTAGTTTTACAAAGAAGTTTAACCCAAATAAGGGGAAATTGATTAGAATATTCAAGAGCTATATTGGTCGATGCTCCACTCAATGTGGTGCAGCTCAAACACCATTTAAGCTCAATATTGGCTCAATATGGGATATGATGATGTTAGTCCCTCTCCGATAACAGCGACATGAGCATGTGAAGGGCTCTGATTCTGATTCTTTCAGGCATTTCTTCAAACACCTGCTGGACATAATTCCAAGAATATATTAAAAGAGTGTTAGAGTTGCGAAACTCGCTCTTAATGCGTATTTCCTTCACCTCCATGCTCTCTGCGAGGCAAATCAAGTTAGCTCAAGTTAGCTTCAAAACTTCGCATTTGTTTAAGTAGCATTTATTTAAGTATCAGATTAAAGTTATTTTGCTGATGCATTTTTCGCATATTAAGGCATTGCAGCTGCGCCACTTCTGATGGAGCTAGAGCTCTATACCCCCTGCACAAAGACAAGCTAGGTATGGAGGGAAGATGATCGAGAGACTAAAGTATTCCACGATGAGTTGCAGATGCTCGTTCTATCGAGAATGAATACCATCGTTCCTGCAGAGAGGAGAATCCAGATTTTCTCCAATCTGGTTCTGAGGCTTCGAATAGGCAATGATGACCAGGTGGGGTTTCCTTTTCCTCCATAACACCAACATCGACTTAGACAAGAGTATGGAGTTATATATGCTATAGGAGGTTGATAGACTTCGATAAGAAGTGAAGCAACACATGTATGGTGAGCACAAATATGGCGTCCTTTTAAAAGGCATTTTGTCGAATAGTTGTTGAGCATAACTTCAACATTTTGGCATTTTACTTCTCATAGAAAGATAAATCTGAGAGGACTCAGGTCAAGGTTCGATTCGCTGGAGATAGTGATTCATGGCAAAGTCTCACGCCCTGCTCATTTTACTTAGCAAAATCAAAGATTGCAGCGTGAATTAGGGACACCAAGATGGAAAAACTTCTATAAGGACTCCGCTGAGGGGCTCTACTCCAAATTCTGGAGGAGATTTCTTGGAATTATTCAAAGATTTAAAGAATTATCAATTTGAACTTCCTTGCTTTCCACAAAGAGGTAAAAAACGGTGATTATGAAGTAGAGATAATAAATCCGCATTGCAAGATTCCTTAAGGAAATAAATGAAGTTGGAGTTCTTCCACTCCTATCTTTATTTTTGTTAATAGACTTCGGGTTTTCCACGGCTGAAGCTGCCGGGAATGAAAAAGATGGCTGGAGGGTGTTAGCTTTCAGATCTAGAAGTTTCTTTCTCAGATCTGAGCATTTTCCCCAATTTTTTGTATGAATTGCAAGGACTTCATGTAAAATCCTTGCCGAATCTGCAGAAATATAAAGAAAATTCCTACAATTTTTGTTAGTATCCTCTTTTTCCAAAGAATCTTGTTCTTCTACAGGAAAATGAAATCATAGATTTCAAGAGCAGTGTGTATGCTTTGAAGAGAAAAATCGACGCCTTAGTCAGGTTTTCCCACAGACGGCGCACCAGTTGATAGATCCGGGTTGAAGATCAACAACAAAAGAAGTGCGAATCAAGTTCGTCGAGGATCGAATCCTTAGGATGAATATGAGAACTGAAGGAAGGAGGATCGAATCCTCTAAATATTAGTGAATTGTCTTCGATTCCAACTCGCATCGCCGAGAACCTTGAAGAATTCCTGCAAAACAAAGCCGGAGGAGCGGGGGAGGGTCCTCCGGGAAGAACCTCCGATGCTCAAGTCAGTATAAGTGTTGGAAAGAATATTGAGGTTTCTTGGGGAAGAAACCTCTAGAGTGAGTGTGTGTTGATTCCTACTAGAAACACGTAATCTTGGGTGTAAAGTTTAGAGCGAGAGAGTTGTTACCAAAAATGTAGTGGTTGCCATATATTTATAGTTATAGAAGAGGTAGTGGCATTTCTGTAAATTTCCTTTGTTGTAAAAGGTAATATTAATTATACTAGTATTTTTAGAGAAGATTCTAGCTCTTTAAGGAAGAAGCTAGATCCTTGAGGAAAAAGCTAGATCTTTAGGGAAGATGCTAGCTTCTCAGAGATGCTAGATCTTGATGGAGATGCAGATCCCTAGCGGAGATACAGATCCCTCATGGAGATGAGATGCAGATCCCTAGCGGAGATGCAGATCCCTAGCAGAGGTGCAGATCCCTCATGGAGATGCAGATCCCTAGCAGAGATGCAGATCCCTCATGGAGATGCAGATCCCTAGCAGAGATGCAGATCCCTCATGGAGACGCATATCCCTAGCAGAGGTGCAGATCCCTCATGGAGACGCAGATCACTAGCAGAGATACAGATCCCTCATGGAGATATAGATCTCTAGCAGAGGTGCAGATCCCTCATGGAGATGCAGATCCCTAGCAGAGATGCAGATCCCTAGCAGAGATACAGATCCCTCATGGAGATGCAGATCTCTAGCAGAGGTGTAGGTCCCTCATGGAGATGGTAGGTCCTGAGGGAAAATGGTAGATCCCTCAAGGAAGATGCTCTCTCGGCCAAATGCTAGCATCCTCAAGGAAAATGCTAGATCCTGAAGGGAGAGCTCTTTGAGCCAGATGCTAGACCCTAAAGGGAGAGCTCTCTAGGTTAAATACTAAGTCTTTTGGCGACTTTTCGGGAGTGTTTTCATAGAAGGCTTTATTCAAGCTCAAGACTTATGCCTTGTCGTTCATTCAAAGGACAAGTGTCTCTTCCCCATTCGCTTATTCTCAACTAGTGACGCCACGTATTACTATGACGTGGAAGGAGCTGATTTAGTCCCTATCACTTGTGTTCTTACATGTGGAATTTCAAGTTGTATAGTTAGGGTTTCACTAGTTGCTTTCATTTATGTTTTCCTCATTCTCTCGAGTCTGTTTATGCTTTTTGCAGGGATAATGGAGAACTCATTTGGCCTATTTGATCATTCCATGTCGAAGAGGGGTTCGTTGAGAGTCCATAGCAAAAAACGGATCGAGAATCGGAGTTCGGACGAGGGAGAACGAGGCGAAACCGTAGGACGGAGGAGGATCGCCGGCGGCCTGGCCAGACCGCCGGCCAGACCACCGGCCAGGTGGCTGAGCTGCAGCATAAACAGCGGCCTGACCGGCGGCTTGACAGACCACCGGCCAGACCGCCGTCGGCCCTTCCCCCTTCACTTATTGACCTAGTTAGCTCGTCTAACTCGGTCCAACTCGACCCAAACTTGATTTTCTATGTATTTAATCCTAGAATTCACCCCATTTGTGTATCTTTTACATATTTTAACACTCTTAGAACCCTAGAAACATTTACCTCTTTCCTTTTTAGTATTTTGAAAATTATTGAAGATTTATGTTGAAGATTTGAAGACCCATTCCACTATTCTCTTCCTTATTGAATTCTCTATCTTTTAAGCATGATTTCATTTACTTTCTATGGTTTAATTTCTCTAATTATGTCTAGCTAAATTTCCTTTTGGTTCCAATATATGAAGATATAATCTAGATCATTAGGTTTTTGGGTTTTGTTGTTGGATTTACCTTCTAATTCATATGTCTTGTGATTTGGGGCTTGATTTTATTGCATGATTGATTGACCATCATTGAGTGCATACAAGGTGTTTGGTTAAATGCTTAGGAGACTTTAGTTCATAACACGTGGAATCAAATCACACCATACTAGTAATTCTTGCTAGTAGGAGCTTCTAGATAATCAATTGAGCTATTTGGAATTAATTTATGCATCTTGAGACCTAGCGGAGATAGATGTCATAGATTAATCTACTAATATTGATTGCTTCGAGAGAAGAGTTGATGTTTACTCTATATAGAACTCCCATATGAATTAGATTAAAATGGCTAATCCATGCAAATCCTAAAACCTAGGCCTCTAGTGATTATCGGATTATATTTGGAACCAAGCTTTCTAATATTGTTTATTAATCCTTGTTATTAGTTGTTATTTAGTTTGTTAATTACTTTATATGTTTCATTAGATAATCAAAAACACAAAAACATGTCACTTGGTAGCTTGAATAGTAGTTAGGTAATCAGATTACTACTTGAATCTTGAACGACCTAGCATTCCTTGTGGATTCGACCCGATTATACTATAATCGGTTATTATTGCTCTCTACCCTCACCCTTAAAGTGAGGGCGGATCAAATTTTGGCGCCGTTGCCGGGGAATGCTTAGTTTGAGTTTCAATAGTCGATTTGGTTATTAAGTTACTAATTCAAGTATTGTTTCTTTTAATTTTTGTTTTGTAGGTTTATGCACACAAGGTCTAAAGGAAGACTCGTTCAACCTTTGATCTTGAATTTTGAAAGAAGGCATAGAAGAAGGAATTCGAGTGAAGATCAAGTGATGGGAGCTAATCATCAAGCATGGAAGCTCTATGAAGGAAATGGAAGAGTTTAGAGCATGGAAGAATGAGCAAGAAATAAGGGCAAATGAGGCTCAACAACCTCCACTCAACCAAATGTTCGAATCTCCTACGGATCAATTTCAAGGAGGAGCATGGGGACCTCGGGTTAATGCAAAAAACTTTGAGATAAGGACGGGCCTTATCCAAATGGTCCAATCCGAGCAATTTTGTGGGAGGCCCGATGAAGATCCAAATGCTCATTTGAGCACGTTTCTTGAGATATGTGATACGGTGAAGTATAATGGAGTCCCGGAAGATGTTATAAGGATGAAACTCTTCAACTTTTCTTTGAGGGATCGAGCCAAAGAGTGGTTCAAAAACCTTGATAAGAGTGAGATCACCACATGGGAGAAATTGTGCAAAGCTTTCCTCGCCAAGTACTTCCCTCCTTCAAAGGCTCAAAAGCTTATCTCGGAAATCTCACATTTCTCACAACATAGTGATGAGACCCTATTTGAGGCATGGGAAAGGTATAGGATTTGCTACGCAAGTGCCCTCAACACGGCTTTAGTGAAGCTCAACAAATTGTGAATTTTTATAGTGGTCTCACACCTCATACAAGAAGCATCGTGGATGCCACTTCCGAAGGATGTCTAGTGAATCGGAATGCCAAAGAAGCTCTTAGGATCATAAAGGAGATGTCATCCAATAGTTATCAATGGCCAATGGAGAGAGGCCCTACAAAGAAGGTGAACTCAGTCCTTGAGGATGCAAGGTACGATGCTTTAGCCTTGGAACTTGCTAATTTGAAGAAAACATATGAAAATGAAAGGAAAGCTCAAATGCATGGTGGTTACTCTAGAGGGACTTTGGAGTTCAATAGAGATGAAAATGTGAGTTATGTTAATCAAAGTCCTTATGACAATTACAACAAGCAAGGTTTTCAAGGACACCAAGGGGGATTTCAAGGCAATCAATAAGGTGGTTATTCGTATGGTCAACAAGGAGACTATCAAGCGTACAATCCCAACACTAGGAATCATCCCAAACCCTCTTATGGAAATTCTATAGCAATGCTCAAGTTTCACATTCCGGATTGTCCTTTTCTCAAGGGATAATTGAAGAACCAAAGAAGACATCTCCTTCTATTGAGCAACTTGTCCAACAAATGGCAAATCAACAAAGCTCGTTTATCTCACAAACCGGGCAAAAGGTTAATGCGTTGGGAAAATTCGCTCACCTCCTTGACAAAGCAAGTGAAGATGATGGAGGGTCAAATTAACCAAATGGCTAACCAAGCTATCACTCAACACAAGTTCGGAGAATCCTCTAGCAAGGCTCAAGAAAATCCGAAGCAACAATGCAATGCAATTCATGTGGTGAGTGAGATATCTTCCAAACCCTCACAAGAGATCCAAGATGAGAAGAAGCCATATGTGCCATTCTATATGAGGAAAAAGTGGGGAGGTCAAAGCGTCCCTCCTTGGGATCCGTCTCACGATCATAGCCTTTATGAGAAGGAATGGACATTAAAGAGTTTTGCTAATGATATATACTCCGTGACTGTCCCGGATTATTGGCCTCCTTTGGAAGACGTTGAAAGCAAGTCAAAGAAGAGATTCATGAATATCATAAAAGGATGAAGCTCAACAATGGAATTCCGTGGTCGGAGGACAAGAATTTGATGGAAAGAAGAAGAGGTGCTTATTATGTTTCCGAGATAAAGAAGTTACTTGGAGAAGAGAAGTTTAATGAGAAGGCAAAGTTCTACAAGAAACCACAAGGTACTACTCCTACTTCAACTCCAAAAGCTTCTCAAGATCAAGTGGAACCGAATTGCTTGGATAATCTAGCATCTTCCATTAAGCCTATTGATGAGAATTTGCATGAGAAGAAAGGTGATTTGTTAGATGCATTCAAGAAATTGGAGATAAATGCTTCTTTGATTGGTTTGTTGAGTGAAATTCCGGATCATGAGAGATTCTTGGAGGATGTGGTTAAAAAGAAAAGGAAATTTGATAAGGGTGAAACCATTATGTTGTTGGAGGAATGTAGTGCTCGTCTACAAAAGAAGATTCCAAACAAAGAAGGGGACCCCGGGAAGTTCACTCTACCTTGTGAGATAGGAGGCCAAGCTTTTAGGAATATCGTATGTGATTTGGGCTCGGGTGTGAATTTGATGCCCCTTTCCATTTTTCATTGTTTGAAGATTGGAACTCTTAAGCCCACTTCACTTATTCTCCAAATGGCGGATCGTTCAATATCCTATCCAAAAGGTATTATGGAAGATGTGCTTATAAGAGTTGGAAAACTCATTTACCGGTGGATTTCGTAGTCCTCGACATCCCAGAGGACCGGGATATTCCGATGATTCTTGGAAGGTCCTTCTTAGCCACTAGTCGAGCCCTCATTGATGTTTTTGAAGGGAGTATCACCCTTCGAATGAATGAAGAGAAGGCAACATTCCACATGCCGAGTCTTTTGGATGATCCGGAAGAGTGAAGAATGGATGAACCGGAGCTTGAAGAACTTGATGATGGGTTGGCATTTGATCGAGGTTGGAAGTCATTTCAAGTCCCTTGAAAGGGCAATGAGGTATCGTCGAGCTAACGACGTTAAACTAAGCGCTCGTTGGGAGGCACCCCAACAACTATCTCTTTATTCTTCGTTTTTAGTTAGTTTTAGTTTATTTTTGGTTTTTTGATCTTTGTTTGTGATTAAGTCATTTTTCTTAATTTGTCTTTATTTTTGTGATTGGAACAAATGAGGGAAGAGAATCAACTAATCAAGCAAGCAACGGAGTGAAAGACTTTCAAAACCATCATCAACCTTGCTTTGGACCGTTGTAAGTGTAATTTAAATTTCTTATTATTCTTCCCTCCAAACTCATTTTAGACCTTATGTTCTAAAATAAGTTTGGGGGAGGGGGTAGGATAAGGAATTTAAATTACTTTACTTTTGATATTTTTCAAGCTTCTATTTGATGTGTTTGTTGATTATATGCTTAGACTTGCTTGATGATTGTGGTTGATTGGGGTTAAATGGATGATTTTTGCTTATTTTGGTTTGGTGATGAGTTTGGGTTGATGAGCTTAATTGATGGAAATTCCTTCTTTGGTTGTTTGTTTTATTGTTTGAAGTTTTGTTGGAGTTTACATGGAGAATCTTTGGTGATGATGATTTGGTTGATTGATTGGAGCTTGGGTGCGAATTTTTTTGGAAAATTGAAAAGTTTTTAAGTTGAATAATGAATGAATGCTTACATGTGTGAATGTGAAAGAACGTATTTAATCTCTCAAGTGCTTTTGGGTGAGGTGCCGATGATTGATGCTAAAATGGTGACATTTTTGAAATTTCTCAAGTTTGAGTCAAGCATGATTAGGGTTATTTCACTTGAATAGCTTGGAAGGATTGATCTTAGGCACTTAGGCTCTATACAAAAAGCTTGAGAGGATTTTGAGCCTTAAACTATGCATTTTACATAGTGAATATCATTTCTTGAGAGCTTGATCTTGCATTGCATTTTCTTTACTAGAACTTTCCTTGATACTCTTGTTAGAAGTATTACATGTTTGCATGATTAGGAGATGATCTTAGGCCATCATTGCATAGCCCAATTTCCCTAAACACTAACATATCTTTCATTACCATTGTCATCCCATTTTGAGCCTTGAATATAGCATTTTCTTCTTGAACCGGATGATAGGGGGTGAAGGATGGTTATGGGAACTTTGGTGAAAGTTAAAAATGGATAAAAAAATGGTGGGTGATGGTGAAGGGTCTAGAGATTGATTTTGAAATGAAAGGACACTCCTATAAGCTCAAAGTTAGAATAGAAAAGAATAAGAACAAAGTTCTTGTTGAAAAAAAAAAAAAAACGTAAGAACAAAGATCTTACAAGAAAAAGAGAAGAATAAGAGCATAAAGGAGTGTTTCTTTAGATATTTGGTAGAAGCTTAGGTTCATTTGATAAAAAGGGGTTGGACAAGGTGGAAGATGAAGAAATTCATACTTAGAAAGGTGAAGAAAGGGGGTAAGGGTACTTGAATGAAAATTGAAGTCACTTAACCTAAAATTTCATACCTTAACCAATGTCCCTACATTACAAGCTTAATAAAGACCTTTTTGATCCTAATTTGTGCATGCATTATAGTATTGGGAATTTGAGTTGATAGGCAAGCTTATGGTTAAAGATGTGTATTGCATGATTTCGATGAGTGTTTACCATTTCCATATATTGAGGGATCGAGTGATACACATGTTCCTTGAGAGGTCTAGAGTTTAAGATGCTTGAGTGATTGAATTCTAAGTTAGGATAGTGGTTGATCTTATGAATGTTTGGTTTGACTTGAGAATTTCCTTGAACTAAAATGGTTTTTGAAGTTATATGAGGCATCGAGGAACTCAAAATGCACACTCCATACGTGTTAAGTATTTTGATTGTTCGTTTCATTGTTCGGGACGAACAATGGCTTAAGTTTGGGGGAGTGATTAACACGTATTTTATGTGCATGTTGAGTGTTTTGGAATGTGTTTGAGTCTCGATTTATGTGCTTATATGTTAAAAATACTAGGGTTTCTTAACTCTTAGTACACTTTAGACTTTTTTCATTTTTCTTAGTTTTCGATCCATTTTGGCAAGAATTGGAAAGAGTATTCATGTGGATAAGGATTGAAGGC
This sequence comes from Mentha longifolia, assembly GCA_001642375.2. Taxonomy (NCBI): domain Eukaryota; kingdom Viridiplantae; phylum Streptophyta; class Magnoliopsida; order Lamiales; family Lamiaceae; genus Mentha; species Mentha longifolia. Next base: position 24,835,667 of record CM038115.1, read on the forward strand.
CAGAAATGGGGAAGAATCGAGCTTAATTAGGGTGAAACCTAGGTTTGAAATGTGGAATTTACATATATAGAGTTAGGGTTGCACTAGTTTGAATTTAATTATGTTTTCCTCGTTCTCTCGAGTCTCTTTATGCTTTTTATAGGAACAATGAAGAACTCATTTGGGCAATTTGATCATTCCATGTCGAAGAGGGGTTTGTTAGGAGTCAATAGCAAAAAGCGGATTGAGAATCGGAGTTCGGACGAGGGAGAACGAGTGAAAACGGTGAAGTTGCGCAAAAGGACCGGACCGGCGGCGACCCGGGCGGCGACTGGCTGGACCGCCGGCCAGGCCGCCGGCTGGCCGGCTGAGGGACAGATTTGGAGGCGACCCATGCGGCGACCCATGCGGCGGTCGGCCAGGGCGCCGTCGCCCCTTCTCCTTCACTTCTTGACCGAGTTAGCTCGTCTAACTCGGTCTAACTCGACCCAAAACTCACCTATTATGTATTTAAACCCAAAATCTTCCTATTTGGTGTATCTTTTACATATTTTAACACTCTTAGAACCCTAGAAACATTTCCCTCTTTCCTTTTTAGTATTTTGAAGATTGTTGAAGATTTCTGTTGAAGATTTGAAGACCAATTCCACTATTCTCTTCCTTATTGAATTCTCTATCTTTTAAGCATGATTTCATTTACTTTCTATGGTTTAATTTCTTCAATTATGTCTAGCTAAATTTCCTTTGGTTCCAATATATGAAGATATGATCTAGATCACTAGGTTTTTCGGTTTTGTTGTTGGATTTACCTTCTAATTCATATGTCTTGTGATTTGGGGCTTGATTTTATTGCATGATTGATTGGCCATCATTGAGTGCATACAAGGTGTTTGGTTAAATGCTTAGGAGGCTTAAAGTTCATAACACTTGGAATCAAATCACATCATACTAGTAATTCTTGCTAGTAGGATCTTCTAGATAATTAATTGAGCTATTTGGAGTTAATTTATGCATCTTGAGACCTAGCGGAGATAGATGTCATAGGTTAATCTACTAATATTGATTGCTTCGAGAGAAGAGTTGATGTTTACTATATATAGAACTCCCATATAAATTAGATTAAAATGGCTAATCTATGCAAATCCTAAAACCTAGGCCTCTAGTGATTATCGGATTATATTTGGAACTTAGCTTTCTATTATTGTTTGTTAACTCTTGATATTAGTTATTATCTAGTTTGTTACTTTTCAATTACATTGCTTGATAGAATTAAGAAAACACAAAAACATGTCATTTGTGAGCTTGGATAGTAGTTTGATAATTAGATTACTACTTGAAACTCATTCGCCATTGCATTCCCTGTGGATTCGACTCGATTATACTATAATCGATTATTATTGCATTCTCTCTCACCCCTAAAGTGAGGGCGGGTCAGTGACCTAATCATGCTCAACTTGAACTTGAAAAATTTCAAAACATGTTGCCAATTTGTTCATTAATCATTGGCATCTCCCTCAAAAGTACTTGAGTTAACAAACACACTCTTTCACACTCAAGCATGCATCACATTTATTTCAAAAGCACTTCCATTTTTCAAAATTTTCAAAAATTCTCCATTCAAGCTCACATCAACAAACTAAATCACCAAAAAAAAATCATCAATTAAGCCCATCATCCAACAAACATCATACAAGCAAAAATTTCCCATGCAAGCTCAATACCACTTCAATCCAACAAAACAACTCAACAAAACTTCCAAATAACCCCAAAATTCACAACCACCACTAAAACACAATCCTCTCCAAAAACCAACAACTCTCTTCAACATACCACATCCAATACATCCCAATCAGTCAAAAATAGCAAACAATGACAAGTAAACCACAAAAATTTCACAAATTCACACTTTTAACAATTCAAATCAAGCATAAAAGACAAAAGTAGATAAATGAAAAGACATGGAATTGTAAGTAATTTAAATTCCTTATCCTACCCCCCTCCCCCAAACTTATTTTAGAAAATAAATTCTAAAATAAATTTAGAGTGAAAAATATATAAGAAATTTAAATTACACTTACAAAACATCCAAGCTATGATGGAGGCGGTCATGGCCAAGTAGCTCCTTGACCAATTTGATAATCTCGAAAACTCTCAAGTAACTCCATCATCGAAGTAGCTTGTTTTTCCATCCTTTCACTTCTCTTTACTTCGTCAAGTGTGACTCTCATCGAAGTTACTTCACATCTCATGACCGTTACTTGTGCTTCAAGATCCTTGAAACCACTTTCCATGCTTGCCATTCTACTTTCAAGAGCCTCAAATCTCTCTTCATCAAAATCTCCACTTGGAACATGTTCATCCCTCGTCGACTCTTCCCTCAACGATTCTTCCATCTCTTCCTCTTCTACATCCACACGATCTCTCTCACCAAGTGAGTATCCATCCCTCTCACCATACTTGAACATTCGGCATCTCATAATCACCTGGTGCAATGGAGAATCCAAGTACCAATTTGCCCTCTCAAGGTAGTTTGTAACTAAAATAGTCATGGCATTTGGTAAAGGGTACTTCTCTTTCTTATTTGTAACAAAGTAGTATGGAGGTGTGATTGAGTTGACGAACCTCATATACCGTAGCTTCAAGAAGTCCATGATTAAAGAGCCTCCCATTGGAGGATAACCACCGAGGTTCCCCTTGATCTTCCTTGCAATTGGTGTGAGCATACCACCAATATTGATAACTCCGATTTGGCCTCTAGCTTGCTTCACCAATTGTGGTATAAAGAGGTGGCAAAAGCTAATCTTCTTCCCGGTGAGCATAGCATGGAGGATGAAGAGGTCATTATTCCTAACCGAGGTGTTCTCCTTGCGAGCTATGATAGTATGAGATAAGATCTTTAGGAGCATTCGGAGCACCGGGTTCCTAACTTCATTGGACTTGGAGTATCCCGACTTGTAGCCCTCATTTGAATTTGGAATAAGCTTATTCTAAATGACATCATGGTAAAAAATCCTTGCTATCAATTGATCACCACCATGGGGCACACCGAATGCGTCATCAATGTCTTCCAAAGATACCTCATGCTTTTCACCAAAAAGTTGGAATTTGATACCTCTTATGGCATGCTCATTTCTAGCTTCCAAGGTGCTCATCAACTCAAGTACCACCTTGACATAAGTTTTTCGGTCTTGGAGTGTGTCATCAAGGAAGTCTCCCCAACTAATGTTGTCGAAGAGGGCCTTCACATTATCATAAAGCCCTAATGTCACCAACACCTCTTTGGATGGGAACCGTGTTTCCTCAATCCCCTTCGTTACAAGTGTAGCAAATGTCACTCTTTCTTCATGAGTGGCTAAGTGAATGCCATGAGTTTCCGGAACTTTTGGATCCATAGTCCTTGAAGTTGTGTTCCTTGGTTGGGAAGAAGAGGAACATCTTTTTTTCTCTTGTTAGAAGAATAAGTGACCAATGCATTTGTAGGTGCTTTTGAAGGACCTTTCTCTTTGGCTCCTTGTTCTCTACAAATTGTGAAAAATTCCAAGTAAGATTCAAGAAGATAAACATGGGATTTTCACTTTACAAGCAACACTTCTCATAATCTCATGACCCCCCTTGAACATTCATGCTTTCAAGAAATAAATTTTGAACCAACATCAAGCATATTATTCGACATTTTCTTCATAAGTTCAAAAATTCCTCTAAACTCATTCATGTATGCTCAAGTGAAAAGAGGTGCACATTCACATGAAAATTCAATTCAAGAAAAATATAGCATAATTCATAAGTGCAAGAATTAATGTGATCCAATTCAGGCTCATTCACACAATTCATTTTCAAAAAATTCCTCCAAGATTCAAGAAAAACCTAAGCTAGCAATTCTACATAATTATCCAAAAATGATAAACTAAAAATTCATACCAATTCATAGAATGCAAGTAGAAATCCATAAGAACAAAGGTGTAGAGCACATTACCTCATTTTCTTGAAGAAATTTGAAGAACTTCAAGACTTTAAACAAGAAAATCCAATTTTCGTTTTTTATGGAAGAGGGGGTGAAAAAGTGATTTCTTTGGCTTAAAATGTAGCCTATGTGATGGGTAATGAGTCTATGGAAGGATTAAACAAAATTCCAAGTGATTTGAGAGTAATTAGAAGAAGAAATTTGAAGTTTTTAGAGAGAGAAAGAGGGTTTGTTCTTTAGAAATGAGGTTTGAAAAATGAAAGAATTAAAATGGGAAAAGAAAACACAAAAATAGGAATAAAGGGGGGAAGGAGGAATACCAGCAGCTTGGCAGGCTGCCAGCCCAGGCCGCCATCTATGCTGTCCCGGCTTTGTGTTCTCGGCGGTCTGGCAGACCACCGGACTAGGCCACCAAATTGCTAGCCGACTCGGTTTTGGGCCATTTTTCAGCCCTTCCAACGCAAAGGGTCGACTCCCAACCCTCTATCGAGACCCCCTAAACATTTTCTAACTTTCATTTTTTAATTTTTTCTATTTTTTATGGGTTTTTTTCAAAATGAAACAAAAAGTGAAACAAAAACCCAACATAAACTTCAAACTAACTAAAACGAAAAAATAAAGGATATTTGTTGAGGTGCCTCTCAACTAGCGCTTAGTTTAACGTCGTTAGCTCGACGATACCTCAAACATCATGAATCGTTGAGGTAGATGGCCATCTCCTTTCGAGTTTCCTCCGACTTGAAGGATGACTATTAACCACAAACGTCGAACCATCTTCTTTCAAAAACTCAAATGCGCCTTTCTTGTTGCACTTGAAGATGACATAGGGACCCGTCCACTTCGACTTAAGCTTTCTAGGAAAGAGTCAAAGTCGAGAGTTAAACAAGAGCACCTCATCTCCCGGTGCAAACTCTCATTTTTGGAGTCCCATGTCGTGGAACTTCTTTGCTCTCTCTTTGTAGATCTTTGAATTCTCATAAGCCTCATTTCTCCACTCATCAATTTCAACAAGATTTTCAATCATTTTGTGACCGGCTTCCTTAAGCTCAAAGTTGATCTTCTGAATTGCCCAATAAGCTCTATACTCCATCTCGATAGGAAGATGACAAGACTTACCAAAGACGAGTTGGTAAGGAGACATACCGATTGGAGTCTTGTAAGCCATTCTATAAGCCCAAAGAGCATCATCAAGCTTATTGGCCCAATCTTTTCTTGTTGTGATTATCTTCTCAAGGATTTGCTTAATCTCTCTATTCGCAAGCTTGGCTTGCCATTAGCTTGAGGGTGATATGGAGAAGTGATCTTGTGCTTAACTACATACTTTGCATGCAAAGTTCCTAACCAACGATTGTTGAAATGTGACCTCCATTGCTAAGCAAAGCCCCTCAGAATTCCAAACCGAGTTAAAATATTCATTTTCAAGAACTTGATCACAACTTTGGAATCACTCGTCGTGGTTGGAATGGCCTCGACCCACCTAGAAACATATTCAATGGCAAGAAGAATGTAGGTAAAGCCATTGGAACTCGGAAACTGCCCCATAAAATCGACTCCCCATACATCAAATAACTCCACCTCAAGCATGAAGTTTTGAGGCATTTCATCATTCTTCAAAATGTTTCCCAAACGTTGGCACCTATCATAAGACTTCACAAATGCTTGAAAATCTCTAAAAATGGAAGGCCAATAGAAACCACATTGGAATACCTTTAATGCCGTCCGATTAGCTCCATAATGGCCCCTACTTGGTACACTATGGCAATCCTCAATTATCTTGAGCCATTCACCCTCCATAACACACCTACGAATGAGGCCATCGGCACATCTCCTCGACAAATATGAATCTTGCCAATAATAGAATTTCACATCACGAAGGAATTTTTGCTTTTGATAATCCGAGAGATTTGGTGGCAATTCTTGAAGCACAAGATAATTAGCAAAGTTGGCAAACCAAGAATCCTTGCATTTCAACAACATAACCCTTTCATCCGGGAAACAATCATTTATACTCAATCTCAAATCCTCACCTTCAACCGGCACTTCAAGTCTAGACATGTGATTGGCTAATTCATTCTCATACCCGAGTCTATCCCGGATTTCCATGTCAAACTCATGTAAAAGAAGAATCCAACAAATGAGACGAGGTTTAGCATCCTTCTTTGCAAAAAGGTGTCAAATGGCCGTATGATCCGAGTACACAATGGTATGGTTCCCCACAAGGTAAGATCGGAACTTATCAAAAGCAAACACAATAGCTAGAAATTCCCTTTCCGTTGTTATGTAGTTCCTTTGAGCCGCATCCAACGTCCTACTTACATAGTGGATTACCCGAAATGAATTCTCCCTCATTTGTCCCAACACAACTCCCAATGCCCAATCACTTGCATCACACATCAAAATGAAAGGGTCACTCCAATTTGGCTTAATCAAAATAGGTGTAGGGACGAGGGCTTTCTTCAATGTTTCAAAAGCTTCCAAGCATTTATCATCAAAGACAAATTTCTCATCCTTTTGCAAAAGAGAACAAAGAGGCTTTGTAATCTTCGAGAAATCTTTTATGAATCTTCGATAGAACCCCGCATGCCCAAGAAAACTTCAAATTGATTTCACATTTATTGGAGGCGGAAGTTTCTTTATGGCAACGATCTTGGCTCTATCAACCTCCAAACTGGCACTAGAAACTTTATGCCCAAGCACAATTCCATCCTTAACCATAAAGTAACACTTCTCCCATTTCAAAACTATAGAAGTGTCCTCACATCGTTGCAAAACCTCCGAAAGGTTATTCAAGCATGCATCAAAGCTCTTTCCAAAAATGGAGAAGTCATCCATAAACACTTCCATTATGTTTTTAATGAGACCATTAAAAATTGACATCATGCACCTTTGAAAAGTAGCTAGAGTATTACACAAACCAAATGGCATCCTTCTAAAAGTAAACACTCCATAAGGGCACGTAAAGGCCGTTTTGTGTTGATCCTCCAGTGCTATCATGATTTGGTTGTATCCTGAATAACCATCTAGGAAACAATAGTACTCATAACCCTGCCAAACGATCCAATATTTGATCTATAAACGATAGAGGGAAATGATCCTTCCTTGTAACCGAATTCAAAGCTCTATAATCAATGCAAACACGATACCCGGTGGCCAATCTAGTAGCTATGACTTCATTTTGCTCATTTTTAACCACGGTCATGCTACCCTTTTTTGGAACCACTTGAGTAACACTCACCCATTTACTAGCAGAAATTGCATAGATAATGCCCGTATCAAGTAATTTCAACACTTCCTTTCTCACAACCTCTTGCAAAACCGGATTCAACCTTCTTTGAGGTTGAACTTTTGGACGAGACCCCTCTTCCAACAATATACGATGCATGCATAAAGAAGGTTTAATCCCCTTTATATCATCTATAGACCAACCAAGCATAGATTTAAACCTTTTAAGAACCCTCAACAACTTGTCCAATTCAGAATCTGACAAGTGTTGTGACACTATCACGGGAAAAGAGTCATTATCACCAAGAAAGGAATACCTTAGATGATCAAGAGTGGCTTCAACTCTAGAGTAGTGCTTGAAAAAGATTCCTCTTTGGTTGAGCTTCCACTTTCTCCCAGCTTGTAGATATCAAGATAATGCACATCTTTCATTGGTGAGCCTTGGATTGAATCCATAATAGCAATTGACTCCAAAAGTTCATCACAAGTATCATCCAAATCGGAATACGAATAAAGAGAGTTGAAAATGGTATGCTTAATAGAATCCTTTGCCATAGATGTAGGCAAAGTCTTGATCGACTTGCACTCTTCATAGCTTGGTTCAACCCCTTTTTTCATTGCATCAAAGATCGAAAGGGTGAGGGTTTCTTCATTCACCCTGAATGTAAGATTCCCATCTTGCACATCAATGAGAGCTCTACCGGTTGCTAAGAAAGACCTTCCAAGGATGAGTGACATATCATTATCTTCCGGCATGACTAATATAACAAAGTCCGCGGGGAAAATAAACTCCTCAATTTTCATCAATACATCTTCAACTACCCCTTGGGTATAAGAAATTGACCGATCGGCCATTTGGAGATAAATAGAAATGGGCTTGATTTCTCCAATATCCAATCTCCGAAAAATAGACAAGGGCATCAAGTTGATGCTAGCACCAAGATCACATAACACTCTACCAAACTTTTGACCTCCAATAATGCATGTAATAGTGAAACTCCCGGGATCCTTTTGCTTCAAGGGCATTTTCTTTTGAATCACCGCACTAACCTCTTCCGTTAGACTTATAGTTTCAAATGATCCAAATTTTCTCTTATTAGCTACGGTATCCTTAAGAAATTTCACATAACCCGGCATATCTCGAAGTGCATCAAGTAAGGGAATATTGCTTTGTACCTTGTTGAACATCTCCAAGAATCTTTTCATCTTTTCATCCAACTTTAGCTTTGCTAAACGATAAGAGAATGGAGCCTTTGTGATCACATCCTTGGTAGGGATAGGTGCCTCTATCAACACCTCATTTTGAGCCTCTTCTTGAAGAACTTCATTTCTTGGTTCCTCCTCAGGAGTTGAGGGCTCTTCATAAGGGATGTATTCAACAATAACCTCCTTATTTCCCTTTCCAGATATAGCATGGTTCTCATAAGCTTTCCCACTCCTCAATGTAATAGCATTGCATCCCTCTGGATTCTCACCTCCGTATTGCTCGGAAATTTACCCATTGTATGTTAAGTGGTAGCTTGGTTAGCCATTTGGCTAAATTGGCCTTCCATCATTTTGACTTGCTTTGACAAAGAATTAATCGTATTCTCCAATGCATTCCCCTTTTGGCCGGTTTGAGTGATAAAGGAACTTTGTTGATTGGCCATTTGTTGCATGATTTGCTCAAAAAAAGGGGATGTCTTCTTAGGTTCTTCAATCACCCCTTTAGAAACGGAGAATCCGGGAAGTGGAACTTGAGCGTTGTTAGGATTTCCATAGGAAAGATTAAGATAATTCTTATTGTTAGGATGATAAGCCGGGTTACCCCCTTGATGACTATAAGAATATCCACCTTGGTGATTTCCTTAAAATCCTTGAATGTTGTAATTACCATTAGGCCTTTGATTTACGTAGCTCACGTCTTCACTCCCATTGAACTCTATACTCTCTTGAGTTTGAACAACTTGCAATTGAGCTTTTCTCTCATTTTCATACATTTTCTTCATACTAGCAAGCTCCAATGCTAAAGCATCGAACCTCTCATCCTCAATTGAAGCTATATTTCTAGAAGGGGCCCTCTCCATTGGCCATTGATAGCTATTATCTGCCATCTCTTCAATGATCCTTAATGCTTCCTTTGCATTTTGATTGACAAGGCACCCACCGGAAGTAGCATCTACAATGCTTCGTGTATGAGGTGTTAGCCTACTATAGAAAGTAGTTATTTATTGACCCTCATTGAAGCCATATTGAGGACATTTACTTAGGAGCTCCCTATATCTTTCCCATGCCTTAAACAAGGTTTCATCACCTTGTTGAGAGAAGTGTGAGAAGTCAGAGATGAGCCTTTGAACTTTGGAGGGTGGGAAATACTTGGAAAGGAAAGCCTTGCACAAATCATCCCAAGTATAGATGTTGGCCTTGTTCAATCTTTAGCCCGATCTCCAGAAACCTAAACATTCGCATGCGAATAACATCATTTGAGACTCTATTTAGCTTGACGGTGTCGCACATATCAAGAAACATGCTAAGATGGGCGTTGGATCTTCTGTAGGACCTCCACCAAATTGCTCACTTTTGACCATTTGAATAAGACTGGATTTGAGCTCAAAATTGTTGGCGTTGATAGTCCCCCACTCTACTCCTTGGAATTGCTCCGTAGGAGATTGAAACATATGATTGAGAAGAGGTGGTTGAGCTTCATTGGCCATTCTTTCTTGCTCCTCTTTCCATGCTCAAAATTCTTCAATTTCCTTCATAAAAGCTTCCATTGCTTGGTTATTGGCTCCCATAACTTGTTCTTCACGATTTACTCTTCTGTGCCTCCTTTCAAATTTCAAGATCAAAGGCTCAACAAGTCTTCCCTTGGATCTAGTGTGCATGCTTGAATTAATCGCTCTACTTTTGAGGTAGAGAGATGCAATGATAATCAAATAAGTATATTCGAGTCGAATCCACAAGGAATGTCAAGGTGTAGGAATTTAAAATAGTAACCCAGCTACTAAACTTGCTATCCAAGCTACCAACCATCATGTTTTTGGATTTTTGTTTAACTACTAATAATGAAAGTAAAACAAGTTCAACTAAGTATTAACTAAGAACAAATGATCAAACTAGCAAGTGAATTCAATAATAAACGAGGTTGAATCCAACTAATACTTTGATTAGGCTTAAGTGATGGGTGACTAGAGCTCTAACTAGAACTAACCATTTTAATCTAACTTCATGTGGGAAACCTCCTAACTATGATTCTCTCAATTCGCATTGCAATGAAATCAAGTTGATTAATGAAAAACCTAATTCCGACTAGGACATCAAGTAATTCATTAAATCCCAATAGCATAATGAGTTCCTTATCCCTACTATCTCTAGCATGCAATTCTCTTGGTTCCTAGCATCTAATCTAAGCCTCCTAAGCATTAGATCAAACAATTGATATGCAACTATGGTGATCAAGCATAATTAGACAATAAAACATGGCACCAAGAGAAATGAACATGAAGTAGAAGGTAAATTCAACAATTAAAGCCTAAACCCATTACCTAATCCTAATCTACATATAATTGGAATCACAAAGGAAATTAGCTAGACATACTTAGAGAAAATAAACCATAAGAAATAGATGAAATCATAATCAAAAGATAGAGAAATGAATAAGGAAAAAGAATATGGTCTTTAATCTTAATTCTCCAAAGTAAATCTTCACAAATCTTGAAAATACCAAAGTAGCAAATAAAAATCTAATTTAGGGTTCTAAGAATGTATTGGGAGCTAAAAATACCCAATTGGGGAAGATTTGGGGTTAAATTACATTAAAAATGAGTTTTGGCACGAGTTGAGCCGAGTTGGTCGAACCAACTCGGCTCCTTAAGTGAGGAGGGGGCGGCAACTTGGCGGCCTGGCAGGCCGCCGACCCAGGCCGCCATCTATCCTGAATGTTGGTCGCTCAGCCAGCGGTCTGGCTCGGCGGTCTGGCAGGCCGCCGGCCAAGTCGCCGGGTCTCCTTCTCCGGCCGGTTCTTCTCCTTCTTTGGTTTTTCTTCCGGTTTCCTCTTTCCTCCAACCGAACCAGCTTTTCAACTTCAATTTCTACCTTCTTTAGCTTGTTTATTCGTCATTCCTAGCTCTCGATTCTTGGCTACTTGATTACTCTTTCCAATTCCTACAAAAATATATCGAAAACCGAAAGAAAATGAGAAATGTATAGAATATACTAAAAGTCGCTAAACCCTAGCATTTCAATCCATTAAACATATAAATCGAGCCTCAAACACACATGGAATAAACTCATCATACACATAAAATATGTGTTCATCATGGGATCTACCCTATGCTTACCATTTCTATACTAGTTATAGGAGTCTGGGCATAGGCTTATAAATTTATTGACCGTGGCTGAAACAACGGTCGCGTCATTCCCCTAGCTTAAAGTCAATAAAGTACCTGATATAAATGCACCTTTTCTGGTCGAGTGAGGAACACGCGCTGCTCTCCCTCTAACGAGAAGTAGGGTTCCTCCCTCTATTAAATAGAAAGAGTTGCAACACACAAGAATTATGACACATGCACGAACAAATATTCAACTTGCAAGCAAGAACTCAAGCATTCAAGCACTCGAATCTCTCTAGTTCTTCAAGCTTTTAATTCTTTAGTATGTCCTTAAGAAAACTCAGATTTTCTTAAGTATTAGCAACTACTTTCTACATCTAGGTTCAACCGCTTTTATCCAAAACCTAGTCTCAAGAATCCTTATTCTTTACTCGTGTTTTTCACTATAAAGGATTCTCATTTTAAATGAAAACAAACCCTAAAACCAAGCCTATTGTTCTTAGATTGAGTTGTAAGGTTGTAAGTTTTTGTTTGGTTGAAATCGTGATTGTGAAGCTTAAGTTTGCACACTTAATTAAGTGGAAGGTCTATGATTTCTTAGAAAGTCGTAGTTATTTGTAGGCTTCTCGAGAGCCCGAAATCTCTTGAGGATTTAGAGTGAGTTTGTTACTGGCTCTAAATCACTTCCCCTTGGAAGTATAAAAAAAGGAATACTGAGTGAAGGTATTTGTCCCGTCAAAGACAAGAGTGGACGTAGGAGAATTGTTCTGAACCACTATAAAACTCTCGGTGTGCTTTAATATCAGTCTTTACTTATTTACAAGCTTTCGATCTCTCATATCAGCACACCATGCTCTAAACAAACAAACACGGTTTTAACTTGCAAGAAATTTTAAAGTCTCACCACATTCCGCACACAACTCACATAAGCGAGAAGTTTTAAACGGCTCACTAGCCTTCAAAGTGTCTACTTATAAAAAGGACGAAAAATACAAGAGAAGTTAAACACTTCTCTACACATGTATCCCCCTACGTGTGTGAGTCATTTTTGGGACCAACAATTAAGTACTGGAAAACGTCTTTGTTGAAAGCCGCAGAATGAAGTCTTACAAAACGGAGATAATGCTTTCAATATGCGGAAGCTCAGAGCGTGCAGATACATCAAGTAAAAAGTGAAGCGCTTTCAAGCCCATTAAACTTAAAGCGTCTCAACTTTGAAGCCTCTCTTAGAGCATCCAAGCAGTTTAGCGATAAGTTGACTCACCAGCCCTCAGTTTGAATTTCAAACTTACGTTGGAAGCTTCTCCGTACGTATCATTAAATATGCCGCAGTTGCAGAGTCCACATGTCGACGCAAGATTGCTCAACAGTAAGTAAAAGCAGATAGAGTCATGGAAAGATGCTGCAGGCCCATGACTACGCTCAACTACCTCCCTACTAGGGTTTCCTTAAAAACCGGTTCCAGCCATGCCCTAGTATAGAACTCTGAAAAGCACCTGACATTAATGCGACGTTCCCAGTCAAGTGGGATGCACACGCTGCTTCTCTCCAACGGGAAGTAGGGTTTTCCCACTATAAATAGAAGACGTTACCTCATTCAAAGGTTACACACGCATAAGCATTCAAAGTCACAAGCAAGAACTCAAGCATTCAAGCACTCGAATCTCTCTAGTTCTTCAACCCATTTAACATTTAGTGTGTCCTTAAGAAAACCTAGTTTTCTTAAAGTATTCGCAGCAACTTGTATTTCTAGGTTCAACCAATTTCATCTAAAACCTAGTCTCGAGAATTCTTATTCTTTACTCGTGATTTTCGCTTTAAAGGATTCTCATTTTAAACGAAATTCAAAACCAAGTCTATTGTTCTTAGATTGAGTTATAAGGTTCTCATTTTTGTTTGGACGAATTTGTGATTGTGAAGCTTAAGTTTGCATACTTAAGTGGAAGGTCGTTATATTCGAAAATTAGTTGTTGTCGTTGTTTAGCTTCTCCGAACCACTATAAAACCCTCGGTGTGCTTTACATTCAGTCTTTATTTTCTATATTTAAAGCTTTGATTTATCATACTTCGCATAATATGCTTTAAACTGGTTTTAACTTGCAAGAAACTTTAAAGTCTCACCACATTCCGCACAACACTCACACAAGCAAGAAGCTTTGAAAGTCTCACAAGCCTTCAAAGCGTCTACTTGTGAAAAGGAAGAAAAACGAAGGTGAAGTTAAACACTTCTCCACACACGTATTCACCCCCCTTCCTCCCCCCATCTACGTGTGTGAGTCACTTTCGGGATATATATATATATATATATAGAGAGAGAGAGAGAGAAGAGTTCATATGAGAACCCTTCATGTGGTGAGAACTAGGAACCAATCTATCTTGTCCCTCGATTTTAATAGAACTTAAGGTTATATTCAAAAAAAAATCTTTTTATTCTCGGCAATTTTAATAAATAGAAGGGTACTGCAGTAAACTTGATTAAGTCATCCTTGAATCATGGGATTAGTTGTTAGTTTCTACGTATTTAATTCACATTATCTCTAATTCTTTCTCTCTCTCTCCTTGCCGTAACCACTAACACAATAGCATGGAAATTCTTTCTCTTCCTATTTTAACTTTTTAATTATTCTCTATTTATGTGTATACGAGTTCTTTTCAAATTCCTAAAATCTTAATAATATTCTATGTTGTGGTACAGCTTATTAATTATGAATGTATAAATAATATTATATTGTAAGAAATGATGCCGATCTTTAAAAAACTTTAGAATAAAAAGTAGTATCAAACAACACATATGTATAAAAGCTTCTTTAGTGTTAATTTCATGCTTCTTTTATTTTATTTTTTTCATGTTTTTTTAGTGTTAGTTTCATGCTTTTTTTTAAATTATCTTCTTCCATACTTTTTTAGTGTTGATTTCATGCTTCTTTTATTTATTTTTTCATGCTTTTTTTAGTGTTAATTTCATATTTTTTTAGTTTTAAGTTCATGCTTCTTTTAAATGTTTTCATGTTTTTTTAGTGTTGATTTCATGATTCTTTTAATTTTTTTCATACTTTTTTAATGTTGATTTCATGCTTCTTTTAAATATTTTCATGCCACATTGCGATTGCATTAAACTTTTCTTCTTCATTCATATGTAGACACCATTGTTGTCCCATCCCTCTATAGTACTATACCAAAAGCAAAAGACCTTCAAGTTCAGTTACAGCACATTTTTTGATACTTTGAATAAAGAAATTAAACAAAAGAAATCGTAGGAATTAGAAAGCAAATTATTTAGATTTGCTCTGTGGAAACAAATTAAGCAATGAAAATTGTAGAGTATGAACAAACATTGCCGATTCATCGATAAGTGTATGTAAAAAGATGAAGAATGCATACAATTTTAGAAAGAAAAAAAAATCGTGTTGATGATTTGGGGAGATGATGGAGCGTTAATCAATCCCCTAAGAATAGGATTTGGTGGGATCCCCTTAAATTAAAAAATTAAAAATTAAAAAAAAAAACATTGGTTAATATACTATCTAGATCAAATCTCAACCATTAATTAGTCTTGGATGGAAGGTTAGAATTGATTCCTAGTTCTCACAACTTAAGTAGTTTCCATGAGATATATAGGGAGTGGATCAAACAGAAACCAACCCTTAGTTAGTAACTAGGATCCATTATATACCATATATTTTAGATCTTTAAACGGTTGAGATTTAAGTGATATTAAATTCTTATTCTTCTTATATTTATATTATCCGTTCTTATCAACTTCACGGGAGGGTAAATATGGTAATCAATATCCCAAATTACTAGGAGAGTGCCGCTAATATAGGATTGCAAATGGTGGTAAATAAGATATTACCATAACACAAATGAAGTGCTTCTCTAACTCTGAGCAGATTCGTAGGTTTGCTATATTGTTGATAGCTCATTGGATGAGCTTTTCGAAACCTAATAGATTTTCACTCATTATTAATTGTTTCGTTTTTTAGATATCAAATTACCGATCTCTTTTTTCATCATAATCTTGAAATGCTTTAGTTATATAAATATGTTGCTTGATCAAAAAATATATATATATATATATATAAATATGTTGCTTATTATATTGTTTTCAAGTGGTTAATATTCTTTCTAAAAAAAAAGTGCTTAATATCTATCTAATTACTTAAATGCTTACTTTAAGGGTGTGTTCTCTATGATGGAAAATTATCATGGGAAAATAGAAGCATCACCCTTTAAATTTCCCAAATTTTCCCACATTTTCCCACCTTCTACTCATTTTTCCTCTTCCTTTTCACTATGTTGGTGGGATAATATTTTCCATTGAATAAAGAGTAAAATCTTCATCATAGATAAGAATGTAGGAAAATGTCGGAAAATATGGGAAATTTAAAGGGTGATTCTTCTATTTTCTCTCTTTTTCTCATGATAATTTTCCATCATAGAGAACACACCCTAAGTAAAAGAATTGCTCAATATCTCACTTCGAAGTGCTTAATGTTCATCTAAGTACTGAAATGCTTACTTTAAATAAAAGAATTGCTTATTATCCTATTTTGAAGTGCTTAATGTTCATATAATTATTGAAATGCTTAATTTAAGTAAAAGAATTCCTCCATATCTCACTTCGAAGTGCTTAATGTTCATCTAAGTATTGAAATGCTTACTTTAAGTGAAAGAATTGCTTAATATCCTATTTTGAAGTGCTTAATGTTCAACTGATTATTGAAATGCTTACTTTAAGTAAAAGTATTGCTTAATATCCCATTTTGAAGTGCTTAATGTTCATCTGATTACTGAAATGCTTACTTTAAATAAAACAAATTACTCAGTATCTCATTTTCAAGTGTGTTTCTGAGTTGTTCTTGAAGACACGCAACTTTGAGATATTTTTGCATTGAAATGTCGAACTTTGACGGTTAAAATGGAAAAAAGAAATGAGAATTTAAATTCACGAATGAATCAATGATCAATCATATACATGTCATCTACAAAAACACAACCTAAATTCGTTAGGGGCTCTTAGTTCTTCCTAAATACGATTTTTTTCGAATCTCATAATGAATGAACATTACCACATCAATCACAAAATAAAAAAGAAAAAAAGCAGGAAACTAATAAACATAATTTATAGATTGCGAAAACAAATACTCCATATCATTCTGCTAACTGTGCACAAAATCTAAAAATTAACAATAATACTAAAAGTACTCTAAAGCAATTCTTGTGTAACTAAACTCCCTGCATGACGAGTCTAGGTTGTTCTTCATTCTTTCAATAGCCGTCTGCCTCCTCGATTTCAATCTGCTTCCACTGCCTTTAGTTTATGAGAGTATTACAGAATCGATACGAGAAGGAAAGAGAAATAAACTCAGTGGAAAGAGGTGGTAACTACAATTCTTTAGTTAATAGGGAGCGGTTACAATGATAACAAAATTACCTTATTAACCTTTTCAGATTTAAGAGAAAAATGTATATGAATAAATCTACCGATATTTAATAAACATAGATCTATATATATGCTTCATATTTTCTTAATCAGAAAAGTGAAAAGGTGAACGAGATTGCGCAACAATCAAGGTCTCCCGCGGCCGCATTTATTCTGATAGTCGCATTTCCGTTTTGGATTAATTTTGCCCTTACCATTGCAACTTCCGTATAGTTCTCCATTACAAGCTGGACCTTGATTCAGCGGTTTATACTTGAGCACTCGGCGTTGGCCTAGAATCCTTCTGGCCGTTTCGGACTCCATCAAGAACTCCTCACCGTCCATCAAAGTGTCGGCTATTCTGGTGCCGTTGCTGCCCCCCGCCGCTGCCACGGTGGCAGTGCTGAAGAATACGAGAAAAATCGCCAGCAGTACCGCCGGGAGGACGAACGCCTTGTTCATCATTGTCGGCAGCTTTCTATTTTTATGAGTTGAGTAGAGGTGTTTTATTTGTTTTGTTGTTTGAGAATTGAGAGTGAGCAAGTTGTTAAATACAGTAGGTAGTCACAAGTATTGGGGCATGGGGGAGAGGGGTAGGGTAGCTTAGCAACGAGTGGCCATTTTGAGGACGTACATCGGTACATGTGCTATATTAATAATGGAGAGAGAAAAAAACAAGTCTAGGTCTTCTTTTTTCTTTCTTTTCCGGAAGAGTATTACTCCCTCCGTCCCCTTCCATTTGGCTACATTGTCATTTTGGGCTGTCCCAGCCCATTTGGCCGGTTTCCATTTTGGGCCAGACCAAACCCAATTAGCCCCTTAATCTTACTGCTAACCTATCCCTAACCTTAACCCTAAATCATTTGATACTCTCATTCTCTCTCACAACGGCTCTCTCTCTCTTTCATTTTCCACCGTTTTTTTCTCTGAATCTCTCATTCTCTCCCTCCCGAAACCCTCACTCCCGACGCGGCCTCTTCCCCTTCATCTACCCCCAGCCGGCCGATTCACCTATCTTCTGCCGTGATGAGCTTTTCTTCATCGATTCCCCCTCCAGACACTGAAACCCCCAACTCTCCTCCTCTGATAGGCTTTAACGCCTTCGATTTCATTCCGGAGACAGAATTAGAGGGAAAACATCCTCTGAGCGTGGCCTATGTCAGCGATTCCCCCTCCGATGAGGAATCTGACGGCGGTGGCTTAATCCCCTCGATTTGCCGGTTGAAGGTCGCTGCGGCGCGTAGAAGAAGGAAGGAGGAGCGGGCTACGCGGGAGCTTGAAGCGGAGCGGGAGATTTTCATGCACGAGCATGAGCTTGAAAGAGAGAGAATGAAGCAGATCTTGAAGGAAAGCGAGAACTTGAAGGAAATCCACAAAATCTTCCTCCCTCGACTATTCGCAAAACCGCCTAACTCTGTGAGATCTTTCTTGGAATTGCATGTTGGGAATATGTTCGATTTTTGTCTCTTTTTTATGCTCGAAATGATGTTGGATATGTGTTGTGTTGGATTGGTTATTGGGATGCTGCGATGATGAAATTTTGCCTGCACTTCTTGCCTCTTAATGAATTTCATTCGTAAATTCTTTGTGATGAATTGTGCATTCTGATTGGCCTATCCCTGTTTATGTCTGAAACCCTAGTTTTGTCTAATTCACTAAGCCAGATTCCTTTAATTGGTCATGAATTTGGGAATTTTTTATTATGTTCTAATGGTAGATGTGTGCCAAATGATGATGCTTTTGAGTGCTAGGTTGCATTGTTGTTAAAATTGGTATGGGCTGATGCCTATTAATGGGGTAAATAATGTGAATCTTCAAAAACTGTTCTCCATTAATTAACAGATCCTATTTATATTAATTGATCTTGAGTTTGTATTGAGATGATGGGTTCTGATGTTAGTAATGTATGGCAAATGATGATGTTTTTGAAATTCATTGGTTCATGTAATTGACATGTTTAGTTTGGGAGCCCATTCTTTGACAGAGCTGGTTACTTCTCATTTGTAGAGGTAATTGGCCTGTCATGTGCCTGTTTTTCTGATGGTAAATGTATACCAAATGATGATGTTTTTGAAGTTTTGTTTGCATTCTTGCTTAGAGTATAAACTGATGCCTGTAAATGAGGCAAATGATGTGATTCTTCAAAAACATAAGTCCATTCATTAAGATAACTTCAGTTTACATTCTTGCCTAACTTCTATCTACACAAAATGCTGCCTTTAGAATAAAAATGTAGGCACAAAAAGATTACATCCATTGTTGGAAACAATTACTCTAGAAAGCCTAATCTATGCATCATCAGTTCAATACCTTCTACATCTACTTCTGGTATGAGATGTTGAATGCTTTCTGTCACTACATCTAGTGTCACCTCCAAGTTCTTAGGTAGATTTCCTTGCCTAATCAATGTTGCCTTCTTCATGTGATGCTACTTGTAGCAGTTCTGCCCTTTAACCTTCATGATCTCCACTAGAGTCTATTGTAGGCTTAAGAAAACATTGTTAAGTGTGGCTGCAGATAGCTCTTTAAAGTTGTTTCTCACTGCAGCCACAAGATCATCAGCATTGTTGCATGCAAATTGATTTTGGAGACTTTTTATTGATACAAAGAAGCCTAAATCATTTACATTACAGTCTGGGCTATTTGGTGGTTGTTGCATCAGATGGATGTTGAATCCATCTGCACTTGTAGCAGCCCTAAAAGCTGGATCTGCATCTGTAATGTGAGGTTTGGCATTGTCATGTTGTATGAATATTGTTTTTGATGCGGATGCTAGCCACTTTGCCTTGATGGCAGGCAATATCTGTATGTGAATTTGCTGTTTGTTAACATGTTTGAGCACTAAACATTATTATCAATAAATAAGACATGAAACAATAAAAATGGGGTGTTATGTTTACCTGCTACAGCATGCAATCTCTGATCACATCTTTGGTGATTGATTCTATTGGTTGTGTGATCCATGTACCCTTCTTTCTGTTGATGCTATTTCTTTTAGCCTGAACTTGCTTTGTGAATGGGAAGATTCCTATCTTCCCATCAAAAAGCACAGTCCCATCTCTTGCAAAGATAGGTCTAGCCACTGCACACATGAACATTATTTTGGGGATAAAGGCCATACTTTTTGATGTTCTGTGTGGCCTAATTTCATCAGGAGTTAGATACATTCTGTTCCTTTTCTGAGTGATGAAAAACCACTTCTCATCAATGTGGATGATATTCTGCATATGCCTCAACTTCATTGCATTCTGTTCCTTATCATACATGATTGAATCTAAACAAAATCTGAGCCTTTTGAGCTTGTTAGCTGCTGTTAAGAAGGGTTTTAGAGCAGAAGTGTGTGCTTTGAGCAGCCCCAACTTTATCCATCTAAACACAGTACCTCTACTAACTTATCCATCTAAACACAGTACCTCTACTAACATCTAGAGCTTTAGCTAACCTCCTAATTGTGTTTCTCTTGCGCAATTCTAGAGTTTTGATTTTAGCATAATCAGGGAAGAATTTCTTAACTCTTTTGGATTCAATTTTTTTGATTTGAAGCTCATAACCTTACCTTGTTCTTTCTGCAGCTTTGCTTCGGCCCACAATCTGGAGATTTGCCTTGAAGATAAGTTCCACAGCCCCACAGCAGCCTTCGTCTTCCCATATGCAGGCTTTCCATTCTTCGAACCTTCAAGCAAGAACTGAATGATGTGATTCCTCTCCTCGGTGGTGAAATTATGGTTCCTCATTTCCTTTTTTTTTTTTTTGATGTTTCTGAAACTTTGTTGCTGTAAAAACTGTGGGAGATGTTATGTTTAGGCTTGAAGGATATTTATAGGTAGATGATCAAGCTGCATTTTGAATTCTGTAAATTAGAGGGAAACCCCCAATTTTTGAATTAAAACAGTTGTAATGTGATGTGATTTGGTTATATGCATGAGCTAGGGGTTTGATCATTGCCGCCATTTTTTTTAATTTGATGTGCATTTGCTTATATGCATGTGCAGAGTAGATTTAGAATTAATATAGCATGTGCTCAATTTTTAAAAAACTTTATTGGGAATAACATCATCAACTTGTTAAGAATGAAAGGAATACCATTAAATAATACTCCCTCCGTCTCACTATGATCGACCCCTTTCTTTTCGGCACGGGATTTAAAATGGAAGTGATTAGTGTGTAAAGAGTATTGTGTGTAGGGATGTAGTGTTGTTTATGTATTTAGGCATATTTTAAAGAGATAATACCCCAATATACCTAAGATCATATAACGAATCCAATATATATGGCAAAGTTAAAAATATACAAACATTAACCATATTTTCAATTATGGGACTAAAATGCCCTCACTTATCAATTCAATTCCCCCCTTTTTTCTTATTCTTCTTCCTTCTTGTTTATGTGCCTCTCTCTCTCTCTCTCTCTCTCTCTCTCTCTCTCTCTCTCTCTCTCAATCGAGCATCTCTTTCTCGTCGGCGAGCTTACGACGGAGGCGAGAAGGTGGTGTTACTGGATTGTGGCTGCGCGGACTTAAACGGAGGTGAGGAGATGGTCGAGTTCACTGATCTAAAATTAGGGTTTATCGCGCCGGCGACTTTTCTAACATTCCGGCCGCCCCCATCCACATCTAGCGCCAACAGTAGTAGCAGCAGGGGGAGGTTACCGCCGTCTCCTGTGAGATGTTGATATTTGAGGAGGATTTCAAGTAATATTGATTTAGATGTACTGTTTATTGATGCTTGTATATGGAAATTTCAATTGGTTTATGTATGAAAATGGTATGAGTAATAATTTGAGAACTTACTGTAACAAATTAGAGTTTTGAGGACGATTGTGCTTCCATGAGAGAATTTGATGTTTTACTTTTAGATTGTGCTTCCATTAGAATTTAGAGTTTTGAGCACTTACGAGGGGGAAATGAATCCCATTCTTTTGAATTTCTTTGTTACTCTTGAATTTTAGTGTAGTTGTATTTGTTGTGTAGTACTAGAAGTTAACCATTTTTTTTCTTATTCATTGGATTGGATTCGTTTGTTGCTTTTTCTTGATTTTTGTTTGGGGTTCGATTGTTTTGGATTTTTAATTTTTCTTTTCCTTTTTCTTCTTGGAATATAATTGTTGGTGATTATCGCATACTTCAGATAAGTTCATTGTTAGACTTAGAGTTTTGTTTCACTTTTTGGAGGATTAACACTTTTTGTAGTTTTCTGTAAATCACCCCATTTCTTGTCTTCTGCGGGCAAGTAACTAACGATTTCTTACCATCAGTAGGTAAGACATTGTGTAATTTCTTGCATCGTCTTTTTTCGCAGTTAATGGTAGTTACATTATCCCATTTCCTGCCAAAATTTTAAACGTGAATGGTAAAAATATCTTCATTACTTGTTTTTTTTGTATTGTCTTTCACATGAATGTTACATAATTTCATGTTCTTGCGTTCTTTGCATATAACTTGGCAAGGCGTTATATGGGGCTTTGTTTGTTGTAATTTGTTTCAAGAATAGCCTTCTTTATATTGCCTTCTTTGACTATTGTAATTGGACAGTTTTTATGTTTTAAATTTATGTTGGTATCATAATGATTTTTGCATATAACTTGGCAAGGCATTATCGACATCTTGCGACAAGATTGCATCGATATCTTACCAACTATGCAAAATCAGATGGTATGAATATCTTAATTAATTAACTTATTTGTATTGTCTTTCACATGAATGTCACATGACCTTATGTTCTTGCTTTCTTTGTGGTTATTCTTTATTACGTAGCATTTATTTTGATAAGAACTCATTATAAGTCGACTGTAATGTGGCTTTTAAACAATTCTTAATTAATCTAAGAAATCAATCACCCCATTTGTTACCTTCTGTGGGCAAGTAACTAACGATTTCTTACCATCAATAGGTAAGAAATGGTGTAATTTTTTGCCTCGTCTTTTCCGCAGTTAATGGTAGTTATATTACCTCATTTCTTGCTTTATCAAGGCAAGAAGTTAACCATTTCTTTCCATCAATAAGTAAGAGCTATGAAATACCAACTATTTAAGTTTTTTATTAAATACTTATGTGTATTTTTTGGAATGGCAAATCTGATGCCCTACAATATTTTTATTGTATTTGAGTATTACTTTGTTTTTTTCATGCTTTGCAATTACTTGCTAATGCTATGTCTAGTTCTAATAAGTGGTAATGATTTGATAGCTACAAATAACTTTGGTAAGATTTTCTCAATAACTTACAAAATACTTAAGCGTGAATGGTAAAAACATCTTCATTACTTGCCTTCTTTGTATTGTCTTTCACATGAATTTCACATAATCTCATATTCTTGCGTTCTTTGCATATAATTTGGCAAGACGTTATCGACATCTTGCCAACTATCTTACCATGAATGACAAGATTTCATCGATATCTTACCAACTATGCAAAACTTGATAGTTTCATTCGAAACTCACTTACAGTAAATTCGAAACCTACGTTTAAAAAAAATGAAACGGAAAAAATGAAACAAAAAAGGGGAAAAAACTGAAAAAAGAAAAGAAAAAAGAATATTTGTTGCGGATTTTATACACGCAAGTGCACGCTATCGTAAACAAGTAATAAAGTAGAAGTAAAGTATCGATCCCACGAGGACTGTTGAATTGATTACCTAAATATATTTATTCCTAATTTTATTTGAACAATCAAAAAATGATTTATTGAACTAAATCTAAAACAAGAAATAGAGAAAGCTAAATAAAATAAGACAAAGAGAAATAACAAGCCTAGGACTTATGAGTTCACCGTAACTCCTCCTACTTGGAATGTCTATTCAAAACACATATCAGTATGATTCTCTAGTGATAATCGGGAGTTCCTAAATTATTCTATAGCCTCTCTCAAGGTCTAGAGAAAATTCCATTACATGCAAACCCACTATATTTCTATGTGAATTTCAACAAACAATGAATCATTAGGCTCTATGAATCCCATGTAACGATTACACAAACCATGAGAGTATATTTCTATCTCACATGCAATTCATGATTTTCTACGCACGATCTAAATATGTGTTTCCCCTTTCAGTTCCACGCAATTCATAAATCAATCAATCAATGGTCAGTTAAGTGAAAGCATTAAAAACACATAGAGAATTCAACTAGAGAAAATCAAACATCAATAAGAATTTAAATAAACATCCAAGCAGTCAGAATTAGGCTATGTCATAAACCATAGAATGTAAATTAGCCTAAAAACATGGTCTGAGAATCCATAATCCTAAAACTAAGAAGAAAGGAAAAGAGAATCGAGAAGAAGGAGTTCTTCTCCAGAACCGCTGCTTCCAATCACGTTCCCCCTTCTCTGTCCAGAACCGTCCCCCTTCTTATTTCAATTACATGCCCTTTTATATTTATGCTGAAATGGGCCCAATGTAAATTAGTCTTTAACTTCCGTGCTGGCCCAGTGCTTCTCAATGCTGCAGCCCCACACAATCTGATTTTCTAGAGCATTCGGTGCTTCTTCATGCCTTTTGATGTTGCGGCACCAACATCCGAAAATTCCTTTCTTTTCCTATTTTCTTCTTCTTTATTCTAACCCTACAAAATTAGTTAAAAACACATTAATATATATTTAACAACTCTTGAAAAACAATTAAATCTTAAGTAAAAGGATAATCAATAAGTGATATAAAATCACATATCAAATACCCCCAAACTTAACATTGCTTGCCCTCAAGCAAAGACTCGAAAGAACAGACAAAAACAAGAACAAAACAACTCGACCATGAAATACTTGCATCAAATCATGCTTTGTGCCTCAAAAATCATTTATATAATCATCTAAAGATAATAGATAGAGTAATAGGCTTCCAACACCCAAATTCACAAGTTAATTCCACCAAGCACTCAAGACCTTGCGTATGTGTGTGAATAGTCAACACCTGAACCAAGTCAATGCAATGGGTGAAAATATGAATCCAAGTGTTCAAGAAAGATCCACTTTCTTTTTCTTTCTTTTTTTTAATTATTTTTTATTTTTTTCAAGAATATCAAGTTATCAAGGCTCATTTTTCACATTAATCTCCACTAATGTAGACACATTTAGCAATCAAGATCAAAAGGTCTTTTCAAGCTTGTAATGTAAGGCTAAGGTAATAAGAGGTAGGATATTTGGAAAAAGTAGCTCAAAATGACCTTTCATATGCAAACACATAGAAGTAACAAGACAATATAACAATGAAACACCTTGCCGGATGACAAATCCCTTTTATTTTTCCCTTTCTTTTTTTCTTTTCTTTTTTTTTTTTTGTATTGAGAAGAGAAGAAACTAAGGTTATTGAACCCCCAAACTTAGTTTCTTTGATTCCCAATACTCAGAGGTATTCAAAAGGTTCATCTCCTCCTTTTCTTTTCACAGGCACCTTTTTTTTTAAAGGATAAAAGAATTAGGGATTTTTTTCTTTCTTTTTTTTAATTTTTTATTTTATCCGGCACTTGGGCTATGCCAGTGTTACTCTAAGCATATGCATATGTTGGTGATGGGTTAAAAAATGGCTAAAGAACTGGCTAAGATATTTATTTTGAGGTTTAATCAAAAGAAAATGGCATATTTAAGCTCAAAAGGGGACACTAGGGATAATAAATTGATTTTGGTAGGAAGTTTTGGCTCTAGCGATCCAAAGATGGTCTAAATCATCTCTATCATGCTATCGTGTCTAGTATTTCGCCTCGACTAATGATCAAATGATATCTAGAGTTGGAGGGATCTTTAAAGAACATTCAAACACACATTAATCACAATCACACCAAACTCTATTCAAGCATCAATCATGTGCTCAAATGAGTGCAAGAACCTTGGAACTAGTCAAAATTAACAAGCAAATTTGTAATGCCCCGTAATTTCATTTAACTAATTTAGTTAGTTAGTCTCAATAGTCGAGATATTTTATCAACTTCTAGTATCCGAGGTTTATAGAACAATTGCTTAGAGAGCAATAATTAAATCGAGTAGCGACTCGACTTCAATAATTTAATTCTTCGAGTAATCGATTGAGTAGTAATGATTGAATCAAGTAGCAACTTGATTTCTATAGCCTTTAATAATTAGAATTCGAATAAATGAATCATTTTTATTCTCGATGGCATTAGCCAAGTGATGATCGATCTAGCTCGAGTAAGAGATAAGTGATGATCGATTTAGCTCGAGTAAGAACTAGTTATTGATTGCTTGTGTAATTAATTGGGCCAAGGCCCAATTGAGTAATTAAATCGGGCCAAGCCCGCTTATTAACTTATGGGCAAAGTCCAAATAGATATTTGAAGTCGAGGAAACAATTTACGTGCTAAGTAGATTCTGAAGGCTATAGAACCAAGACATTTAACATCCACACCTACATATACATACATATAGACAAAAGAAGAAAAGATAGAAATATTAATTTATACAGCTTATTCAAAGGATCCGGATTTTATAACTCAAAATCTGGAGCTACAGCTACACCTACACTAGACTAAATAAAACAAGAACTTATAGCAACACTTGGTCTAAAAAGGAAAAGTATCAACTCCTCGGAAGACTAAGCTCAGCTGCAGCTCATCACCAAGTTATGAACCTGCAATAAAATAATACAAGAGGGGGATGAAGGTCAGCTATTAGCAACAAAGATTTAGAGATTCAAAGCCTGAAAAAAAGACAACACCTTAAGGCTAAATTGAGAAAGAAAAACAGCCCTAGAGGAAACCAAACCCATCTACAGAGGCAGCAGTTTCATTCCCTCTTGATACCTGCAAGGGAGTGTGAAATCAGTCAAATAAGACAATAAAGAAAGAGAACCAAGGTCTGCAACTGAGGAACAAATAAAATCTGCAGGCAATCCTTCAAAGGAAAACAAAACAAACATAAAACTAGGCACTCTAGAAAGGCTACAACCATGCAGCCCGAGTCAACATGCCAAATAAGTTCCGAAATGAGAATTTCAGCCCTATATCACCACCCTTCTTCACCGTTTCGACCCACAACCATCACACCATTCTCACTCATCACAAACACATAGAGAGAGCTTGAGGGAGAAGGAGAGAAGAAGAAATTAAGAAGAGTGAAGGAGAAGAAGCTAGGAAGTATAGAAGAGGGGAGGGGCAAGCCACTACAGCTTCTTCTTCAAGGTAACCAAATATCCATGGACATGCTAATGCTCTCCCTCAGTAAAATAAGCATGACAATAATTTAGTTTCAGATTTCATTACAAAAACCTAAACTCATAAGCATGCTACAGTTTCACACACGAACTCCAAACAGATGTTAAGTAAAAACTTTAGCCTATAAACTCTAAAAATCCAAATTAGAACCCAACATAGCATATTAAAAAAAAATAATAAAAAATAAAAATTTCTTAAAGAAAAATGCTCTGTTCTCTCACACACACTAAAACACACTTTTTGCACACACAAGATCGAAAATCATACAGCTCTATACGATTTCATCTTCTTGTTTGCGTGATCTAGTTTTGATTTCCAGTCTTTCTGTCCTCTTGTTTTCTTCAATTCTGTTCTCGTTTTATTTAATTTCTGGTGTCTCTTAAAGTCTACTCCGGTTGCTTTCCGGCCTTCTCCGGTGACTCATTGGGTCTATCCTTGCTTCTCCCATGGCGGATTCTCCGCCTTCTTCCTCTGCGACGAAGGCATCTTCAACGGATTCCCCTTCGTTATCGTCTCCCTCTCCGGCTGTAACTTTGCTTCAGCCACTTGTTCGTCGGCATTCTCGCCGGCTTTTGGCCAAATCCTCGCCTACCGATGCTCCGGTAGCTCCGCCACCCGACTCTCTTCAATTGACTGTTGTTGCTGATCCGTTGATTAAGAGACCTTTTGCCGCCATGGAACACTCGACTTGTGAGGAGAATCATCACGATTTCGATATTGATAATCTGAAATCGCTTGTTGTTGTGCCTTACTGCCCCAAAGAAAGTCTCTCAGAAGTGGTTCAATCAGAAAAAAGGCAAAAATGTGAAGTTCTATCTTGTGTTCATTCCTTGCATGGAAAACCCTCAGACTTGTCCCTTGCTGCTGTAAACGGAGAAGATGAAGATGATGAGGTATTTTTTGACGAAGGTGAGATACGTGATGATGAATGGATCACCTTCACCTCACATAGCAATCCGAAAGATCTCCGAGATTTGATCGATAAATATGGAGTTTATGACGAAGAACAACTTCGTCTCGCGCTGCGTAATGAGCGTCGGAAAATGCATGGGCTGAACTCCTCTCTACCGGAACCTTTTTCATCATCGGCGCCGGCTTCCCCAACTCATATTCCGTCCAGATTCACTTCCTCCGCTCAAGCTCACAATGTTTTTGGAAAGAAGGAATTCACGGCAGATCTTCCTACCGAAAAACCGCAACTTGCGATAGATAGAATCGGTAGTATGGAAATGATCGGTGAAATCCCTGAACTCGCGCAATCTGCTCCAAATTCTGTTGCGATTATGGAAAGTGGCAACCTTCCTATTTCCTTGCAAGACTCTAGTCAACCAAATCCTCTTGAATCGGGTATGTTATTATCCTCTTCGAAAGTGACTACTGCTGCGCCCCTTTCCTTGGTAGAGGAAGCCCATAATCTTGATCTACTTGAGAGCCAACCCCTTCAAAATTCCCGCCTGGATTTTTTTCCCACTATTAATTCCAAACCTCCTTCCTGGACATCTAAACCTTTAATTTATAATTCCAGCCCAACCCATACTCAAAGCCCAAATCACAATTTGCAAATAACCCAAGTCAACCCACAATCAGCCTCTATTATTGCCGACAAAACACCTCCCAGTACTACGCCCATATCTTTTAATATCATAAAAAATCCTCAACACCATAATTCTCGTTACACAATACATTCCAATGCTCCCTCATTCCAATTTTCAGCCCACCTCTCAAAGACCCATTCTTTTTTTGCCAATTCTGTAAAGCCCACCATCAGCATGCATAATAAAAACTGTGTTCCGAGCTGTACAACCGCTGATGAGATTGCCCAGGAATTTCCTCTTCTCCCTCTTAATGGGAGACAAATATCTACGCATGACACACAGGTGAAAGTTGCTGCGAATATTCCGTCTGTGGAAGAAGCAAATATTCCTTCGTCTTCTGCTACTATCAATCCTTCTAGCACTGAAAACCAGCAACGTGAAACTATGGCTACACGTATAAAAAATTCAGCACCTCCAAACATGCCGGTTTCCTTCAATCCTGCCAAACTCGTTCCACTTGGATCCCGAGGAGAACGTGAGGGTAAGCCTATTGTTTCTTTCTCTAAAACTGACACTGATGCTCTTGCAGGTCGCATGGGCTTCGCTTTGGTTGGAAAGTTCTCGCACTCCATCCCCCCTTCCCACAGCATCAGCAAGGCTCTCGGTAACATTGGTTTTCGTGGTACCTTTAAATGGAATTTTTTAAATGCTACGCATGTATTAATTGAACTTTCAGAAGCTGATGATTATGCTAAACTGTTGCATGGTACTAATGGTATGCATGTTTGGTACATTGATAGTATGCCCATGCGTGTGTTTAAATGGACCCCGACTTTTAACCCTTCTTTTGAAACTCCCATTGTTGCTGTTTGGTGCAATTTGATTGGTTTGCCTGTTCATCTTTTTCATCAAAGTGCTTTATACATGATTTGTTCTGCATTGGGGACCCCCATTCAAGTTGACAGGGCCACTGCTTCTCGAAGCAGACTTTCTTTTGCCAGAGTTTGTGTTGAGATAGATATTACGAAGCATCCTGTTGAGGAGATTATGATTGATATTGCTGGTTTTGAAGTGAAACAGAAGGTTGTTTGGGACAAAATTCCTCGATACTGCAATGACTGCAAACATGTAGGGCACACACCTGAGTCTTGCTATGCTTTTGGCAGAAATGCTCGACCGGAGAAGCGTGTTCCACCACGTGCTAAAAGGGCAGAACAAGGAAAATCTATTGTGCAGCATGCTTCTGATACAGAAAAAGAATCTCAGCAGAATGATAATCAGCGTCCAAAGAGCAGTGACAAGAGACCGAACCTTAGTAAGAAGCATCATCAGACCTCTCAGAGTCATCTCAGCAAAGATAATCAAGTTTCTCAGGCAAAGCAGAATGAAAAGGTTTCTTCTCCGGTCTACACAAATCAAGCTTCCTCCTCAGGCTCCAAGGTCGATCAGTATCAGACTCAGTTTCAGAAGGCTCAACAGGTTTTTCCCAAGGAGAATAAGGGTGAATGGGTTAAAGTTTCTCATCAAAAGAGGAACAACAACAAACAGAATACGAATGAGCAGACAGTGATCAGTAACTCCTATGCAGTGCTTCAGGCTGAGGATAAATAAGGTGAAGACACAGAGATGATTGGGCAAGACAGTTATACCAGATACGCAGCTGAAGATGATGTTATGCTTGAGACTGTGCAGGATGTGCATGCTGACGGTGTACAGATGGAGGAATTTCCCACTGAGGGTCATGCTTCCCATGATTCTGAGGGTAAATCGGTACGGAGTGGACTTTCCACTCCTGAGTTTCTCTGACATATTTCCTTATGTCAGAAAACTTCATGATTTGGAATGCCCAAGGTATCGCTAATAAGAAACCTGTGGGCACTCTTGTTAATCTGTGTAGAGAGCACCACCTTTCATTCGTTGCTATTCTGGAACCAATGAATGAGCGTGACCCTTCAGTTCTGGCGAGGAAGATTGGTCTTGTTCATGTTCACTCCAACATTAACAACAAGATCTGGATCTTTGCCCATAGGGATTTTCAGGTTGATGTTTTGGAGGACATGGAACAGCTTGTTCATGTTCGCATTTCAGCGGCTGTTTTTCGACACTAGATCAGATAGGTTCCCTTTGTGGGATACCCTTCGAGAGTTTTCTTATGAGATGGATGACAAACCCTGGCTAGTTGGAGGTGACTTCAACATCTTCCTCAACGAAGAGGAAAGAGCTGGGAGTGATACTGATCGTCATCTTGAGATGATGGACTTTGCTGATGCAATTTCGGATTGTCAGTTACTTGACCCTGGGTTTGATGGACCTATGTTCACTTGGGAGAGAGCTGGTTTGAGAGAAAGATTGGATAGGATTCTGATTGGGGAGCATTGGGAGACTGCTTTTGCCATGACTCGTGTTACCCACCTTCCGAGGCTTACCTCTGATCATGGCCCTCTTTTGGTCAGATGCCAATTTTCTTCACAGATTCCGAGACCGTCGTTCAGATTTCAGAATATGTGGGTTAGACATCATTCTTTTGCGTCTGAGGTTGCCCGGATTTGGGAAGCGCCGACTGGTTTTACTGGGATGCTGAATCTACAGTTCAAGTTGAACAGAATGAAGAAATTCCTGAAAGGATGGAATAAAGAGGTTTTTGGTAACATTCATGATAAGTTTAGAGAAGCTGAGGAGGCGGTCAGAGTAGCACAGTTAGATTTTGATGCTAGGCCGACGCCAGAGTTGAGAGCTGAGCTTAGTCGATCCATTGCCGTATATGTTCTGCGTACCAGGATGGAGGAGGATTTCTGGAAACAGAAGGCTGCAATTCGATGGGTAGTTGATGGTGAAAGAAATACCAAGTTCTTCCAAGGATGGGTGAAACAGAAGAGGGTCAAATCAAGGATTCATGTTATTCAGGATGGATATGAAGAATTGACAGAGGAAGCAGCTATCCGTTCGTCTGCGGCAGATTTCTTTCAAAAACTGCTTACATCTGATATTCCGATCCCCTTGAATAATGCTTTGGAGGGACTTCAGACCTTACCGGATTCAGTTGATCGACAACGCCTTTGTTCTCTGCCAGATGCTGATGAGATTCGTTCTGCGGTGTTTGGAATCAATGGAGATAGCACCTCTGGTCCGGATGGTTTCACTTCCCGTTTCTTTCAGCATTGTTGGGAGACAGTTTGCACTGATGTGGTTGCGGCTGTTGTGGAATTCTTCCAGGGGTCTCCTATGCCACGAAGCTTCACCGCCACTACCATCGTTCTTATTCCCAAGAGGACAACTCCATTGACTTGGGCGCACTACAGGCCAATCAGCCTTTGTAATGTTTCCAACAAGATCATCACAAAGATTTTGACTTCTCGGCTGGCCTCGATCATCCCTCTTGTAGTGGCGCCAAATCAGAGTGGTTTCGTTCGCGGTCGCTTGATTAGTGATAATGTGTTGCTTGCCCAAGAGCTTATCCATGATCTGAAGCGAGCACCTGGTCGTGGGACTCCGAATGTTGCTTTGAAATTGGATATGGCGAAGGCATATGATCGAGTCCAATGGCCGTTTTTGATGAATGTTCTGAGAAGTATGGGCTTTCCGGATCAGTGGATTGATATGATGCAGAGGTGTGTGCAGAATTGCTGGTTCTCTGTGTTGGTGAACGGCGCTCCGGCAGGTTTCTTCTCTTCCTCAAGAGGTCTTCGACAGGGAGACCCCATCTCCCCTTCCCTCTTTGTCCTTGCTGCAGACTATCTGTCTCGATCTCTGGATAGACTGATCGTTGACCAGAAAAACATGATGTACAGATCGCCAAAGAGAAATGCTTTCTCTATCTCTCACTTGGCATATGCTGATGACATCATCATCTTCACTCAGGCTAGGAGAGAAGCTATGGAGAAGTTGAAGATGTGTCTGGATAGCTACTGCATACTATCTGGGCAAATGATTAATTTTGATAAGAGCAACTTCTTCATCCATGATAAATATGCTGATGAGTGGCAGCAGAGTATCCAGGAGGTTGGGGGTTTCCAGAGAGGCACTTTTCCTTTTATTTATCTGGGAGTACCCATTTATCAGGGTTGGATAAAGTCGTCTCTCTTCCTTGAGCTGAGACAGAAGGTGAGTGCCCGTATTCATGGCTGGTCTCACAGACACCTTGCTTTTGGGGGACGACTTGCTCTGATCAAGAGCACCCTTGCCACTCTCCCCCTTCACATCCTCCAAGTAATAGAGGTTCCTCAGTGTGTGTTGCATGAGATTGAGCAGATGATGGCCCGTTTCTTCTGGGGTTCTGTTGGTGATGCCAAGAAGATTCACTGGATTAGTTGGAAGCAAATTTGTCTCCCTTTCAACGAGGGAGGGCTCGGTATTCGTCGACTTTCCGATATGGTCACTGCTTTTAGTTACAAGCTGTGGTGGCGGTTTCAGGCTCGTGATTCGCTCTGGGCTCAGTACTTGTGGCGCAAATACTCGTATCCTTTAATTCCTTTCTCTGTGCATCATAGTCCGATTTGGCGAAGACTCATGCATTCATCTATTCATGCACATGATTTCATTCGTTGGTCACTTGGTTCGGGGAGGGTGTTTTTCTGGGATGATGCTTGGTTTGAGGAAGGGACCCTCGCCGAGTATCGCCCAGCCGGCGCTCCAAATCCCCCTGTGTGTGATTTATGGAGTGATTATGCTTGGGATATGGATCGTTTGCATGCTTTGTGTGTTACTTCTGTGCTTTCTCATGATCAGGTTATTGCTTTGAGCCGGACGCCGGTATTGTGGGGGGGGGGGATGTCATGAGATGGAGCCTTACCGGCCACAGTGAGTTCACTGTGACGTCTGCATGGCATCACATCAGGTACAGGCGCCCTCAGGTATATCTATTCGGTGATATTTGGAACCCTTGCCTTACCCCTACCATTTCTGTCTTTCTGTGGCGTCTCCTTCTTGGTCGGTTACCTATTGATGTTGGTCTTCAGTCCCGTCGTATCCATCTTGCTTTGAGGTGCCAGTGTTGCACCTATCCTAAAATCAAAACGATCATGCATGTGTTCTGTTGGAGTGAATCTGCTAGGGCTGTATGGACTCATTTTTCAAACTGGTTCCCTGCACTAACACATGCACACACGAGCACTGATATTGCACATAGATTAGGACGGTGGAGACACTCATTCCCACAAGCCACCTGCACACACATTTCTTTTCTGATTCCTTGCCTCATCACATGGTTTATCTGGACGGAGAGGAATAGTCATAAGCACCGTGGCATTCCTTTTCATTCTTCTAACATCATTTGGCAGGTTAAACATCACCTGCACACACTGGTCACTGCGAGGAAGCTCCTGCCAGTTCACTGGCAGGGTTGCCATCCTCAGGTTCCGTTCATGCCTGTAGCTGAGCCCGTCAGCAGGTCCCTCAGGTCCAAGATCGTTCGTTGGATCCCACCTGAGGCGCCTTGGGTAAAGCTCAACACTGATGGTTCGTTTGATGCTGCTTCGGAGAGTACGGCGGGTGGTGGATTGGTTCGTGACCATCATGGTGCCCTGCTTGGCGCTTTCTGCTCTCCGGTTGAGGCTAGGTCCAGCTTTGAAGCGGAGCTCAGTGCTCTTCTTCACGGACTGGATTTGGCCGTCACTTTCTCTTCCTATATCTGGATTGAAATGGATGTTGCGGCGATCGTCACCTTGCTTACTTCTGGTAAGCATGGCTCTGCAGACATCCGTCATCTCATGACACGTATTCGTCTCAGGCTGCAGGGGATTCAGGTTCGTTTTTCCCACATTCACAGGGAAGGGAATTGTCCTGCAGATTTCATGGCGCGTCGGGGTTCCCAGACCGACTCCATGGAGCTCTATGATGCTACCAGCGCGCCTCACTATTTTTTGGCGCTTGTTCGGATGGACCAATTAGGTTATCCGAACTTCAGGTTTCGATATAGTTAGCATTATGCTTTGTCACTATTGGTTTCTCTTCATCGTGATTATCCCACTTCTTGGTTTTCTGATATGGTCACTCTTGGGCCATCATCATTGTTTTGTTCTAGATAATGTTTCTCTAGCTCTCCTCCGAGAATTGGGCCGACTGTTTACCTAATTCCGATTAGGTTCGATACTTCGGTTTATGCTGGGGATAACACTTATTTTTAGTGTTATTTCCACCAGACGATGTATGATTTCGTTCTTTTTGATATATACAGGTTGGGGGTCCGCCTAACCCCTCACCCTCCCGGGGTGTTTAAGCCAAAAAAAAAAAAAAACCCAACATAGCATATTCTGTAATTCAGAAAATCTCAATTTAAGTACAAGAAAAATAACATATGCAGAAACCATACTTAAGCTCTAATGAACTAAAACAAATGAGAAAATAACGTAGCTTAGGAGAGATTTAAGAGATTTAAATCGAACCTCCGGCGAGGCCTTGGCTAAGGGGCTAGACAGAGAGGCAGCTGAATGACAGTCCACGATGAGCGACGGAAAGCGGTGGCGGCACCGAAAGCGCAGCAGAAATTCAATAACTAGATTCAGTAATAAGAATTGAATCCATTAATCAATCAGATAAAACTTAATATTGTGAAAATAGAATAGAAAGAAGAGAAAGGGAGGCGGAATTAGCTAATTCCGGAGACGGCAGCTTCACTGCCATCCTTTTCGAATCAAAAATCCGGGACAAATGTCCCCTAATTCTTTTGAATTAGGGATTTTGATTTAGAAACGAGTCCCGTAGGAAAGGAGAGAGACCACCGGAGCACAGGAGTTGCGCCGGAGGGTGAGTCGCCAAGTTCAAGACTGTCGCTAGCAGGGGGCAGGGATCAATGGGATTCAGCCACGGTTCCTGGACGACGCCCACAGCCGGCACCATCTCACTGTGCCGACGGGACCTCAGTTAGAAGGGGAAGCTCGCCGGAATCGACCACAGGAGCCGGTGACTCGTTGCCCTAATTTCGGAATTTAATTTTCGTCCCCAATTTCTCGATCGAGAAAAGGGTAGTGCCCGCAAAATGGAGATAATAATAGAACAGCCATGATGCCGGATGGAATCTCCAGCTACGGCCGGAGAACCAAGGAGAAGAAGAAGAAGGTGGCAGAAAATTGCGAGAGTTGAGAGAGAGAGAAGAGGGCATCACGTCTGATGAGAGAATAGAGGGTTAGGATTCCTTTTTGTAACCCGGGTCGGGTTGGGTCAACCGCGGGTCGGGTTCTGTTGAGTGGTGGATTCGGGCTGGATCAAGGGACAAGCCGGGCCGGGAATTGTTTCCCTGGTGGGCCGGATTTGCCTCTCAAATTGGGCCAAGGGCTATTAAATAATCCACGAGCCAAATTGAGATGTATTATAGATCGAGATATCATTAAATAAATCGTACCCTACCCGTAAATTATTTTCGATAATTCGTAAGGAATTATTTCGTGATTAAAAGCATTAACTTCAGAAAAGTTAATTAATCAGAATCCATTAACTAAGAGTTAATAATTTATCGTAATTGATTAAGCAAATCAAATACGCAGTTAATATTTATCTAGATTAACAATAAATCAAAGATTGATTTATTGATAAAAATCTTATGAACCGTTCACATAACGTTAGTTATAATTTGAGCTTAGATAACAGTAACCACGTTACTGGATTTAGATAACCTCCGATCAGCCTTAAAACTGAAATCTTAGATAAGATTTTATTCGTTAGAATATGAATCTTACCTCGATTTTTAATCGAAGGATACGCGAAGGAGGGACAGTAGCAGAAACAGAGATCAAGTCTCGTTGCAGTAGAGAAATATAACAAGGTGGGCTTTCTATAAAACAAAGCATGTTTTATTAGATTAATAGCTCTTTTAAAGTATTGTCATGCCATAAATGTTTTCAGTTTTTGTATGATGCCTATCTGTTAAATGGCGCATGGCCAATTCATAAATCGAATTCGGGTCCTTGAATGATCAGCTATCGTTCTCGGACTAGTGTACACATCGATCGTGTCATTGCAGATAGTGACCGATCACGTGACCGAGTGAGGTGGCCAACTCCTCGGGCACAACAAACTCAGATATGGTAGATTACTACAGAACTTAGTCTGCGCAGACGCTTTTAAGATAACTCAGTTTTTCGTGAACATAGGTCTTTCAATAAAACCATATGCTTCACTATGAATGGCTTGACAATAAAATGTTTTGAGCAATGTGTCCACTGAGTACTTTGTACGCACGCCCTGTACATTATTCCCAATGTGCAGGTTGAGCAGGATGAATGGGGAGTGACCAGCAATGCTTTTGTCAATATTAGCAAGTAGTATTAGTTGAAGATGTCTCTTGGTAATACATGTCTTCACACATGTATTCTTATACACATTTCCGCTGTGTACACTCTGATACTTCTGAATCCTTCGATATGGTTGTAATTCAAGTCAGAATCATGACAAGTCGTGTCGTACTTAATTCCTTATTCATAACCATCTATTGGTGTTTGTTCTATAATATGTTCGTACCAAATTCTCAAATTTCCATCTTTTGTAAACTATTCGTTAGTTCCTACCATAGTCACGAATAACCGAGCTTAGCTATCGATTAGCAAAGTGCGGTCGTGACAAAATTCACATGTGGACTCCCTTTGCCTCTACTATACTCCCTAGATAATCACATAAGCAATTAATACTATCATTGGCAGCAACAACTTGACACAATCAAACATTTTTTTTTTAAACATGACTCTAATGAAAGCACAATAAAAACACCACACCCCCAAACTTAGAAGAGTACAGTGTCCTCTCTGGACCAAACAAAAAAACAAGACACTAACACAAATTATACGAAATCATAAAATAAAGTAGTTGAAGATAAGAAGACTACCCTGAAAATTCAAGAGCTGCTAGGATCACTCTCCTCATCATCAGCACCTGGTGAAAAAGGTGGCAAAACAAGTGGCAGTGGGAATTTCTGGGACTGATCTCCTTGTACATAACACTCCATAGCTTGATTTTATTTGGTGCAAACTGAAGCTTCTTGGTGTTGCGGCTTCTAACGTTCTGCCTTCTCTGGGCATTCAATGTTGCTCAGTGCTGTGGCAGCACCAGAAGGCACCAAACAAAATATGCTACTTCGCCAAATTTTGAACAAAGTCTTCACTTGAACCCTTGCGCATAAACCTCTCATATGAAATAACTATACAAAATAACAAACACACATAATTAACTCTAAGAACTTAAGCA
Source organism: Mentha longifolia (assembly GCA_001642375.2). Lineage (NCBI taxonomy): Eukaryota > Viridiplantae > Streptophyta > Magnoliopsida > Lamiales > Lamiaceae > Mentha > Mentha longifolia. The sequence continues at coordinate 24,873,425 of CM038115.1, forward strand.
AGAAAAACTATAAATCCAAAACAAGATAAAATTTAAAACTTGGGTTGCCTCCTAAGAAGCGTTTTTCTTATAGTCGTTAGCTCGACTTGCTGTGAGAAGATTCAACCAATGTCTTTGCAATCCGCCAAAGACCATCCAACGACCTTCCCATGGCTCTTTTGATCTCTCAACAAGCTATCACCATGCTTATCCAAGATCAGATAAATACATTTATCATGCCTGGGAGGTAATGCATGAATCATCCTTGAACTTTCTAAATAAATCTTATCTCCCTTGATATCATCCACTCTCATGCAGTGATCTTTAACATATGGATGTTCTGTAGCCTTGAATACGTTAAATTTCACTTCTTCATCTTGAACTCTCAAAATTAGCTGCCCCTTTTGCACATCAATAAGAGTCCTTCCCGTAGCTAAGAATGGTCGACCAAGAATCATTGGTATATCTTGATCTTCCTCCATATCTAGGACAATGAAATTTGCAGGAAAGATGAATTTATCAACCTTCACCAATACATCCTCAACAATCCCTTTAGGATACTTAATTGATCTATCTGCCATCTGCAATGACACTGTTGTTGGCTTAACTTCTCCAATTCTTAATTTTCTGAACACAGAATGAGGCATTAAATTAACACTTGCACCTAAATCACATAAAGCTTTACCACAAAATAAATTCCCAATTATGCAAGGTATTGAAAAACTCCCTGGATCCTTAAGCTTTGGTGGAAACTTTTTTGCAGAATCGCACTGCATTCCTCCGTGAGAGCCATAGTCTCATAATCTTCCAGCTTACGCTTTTTGGATAAAATCTCCTTCATAAACTTTACGTAGCTAGGCATCTGCTCCAAAGCTTCTGAGAATGGGATGTTGATATGCAGCTTCTTGAAGACATCTAAAAACTTGGAAAATTGCTTATCCAGTTTTTGCTTCTGAAAACGCTGAGGAAATGGCATCTTCGGCACGTAAGGAGGAGGATTTTCAGGAAATAGCTTTGATGTATGCTCTAGCTTTTCCTCTCGCTTATTTTATGGAGATTCATCTTTCAGCTCTTCTTCAACCTGTGGCTTTTCTCCAACTTGTACAGACCTCGGCTCCTTGAATTCTTTTCCACTCCTTAAGGTGATAGCCTTCACATCCTCCTTTAGATTTATTTTTGTGTTGCTCAAAAAAGAACCTGGTGGTCTTGACTGAAGTGCATTCACCATTTGTCCCATCTGAACTTCCAAATTTTGAACAGAAGCAGATAACATTTTTATAGTCGAATCCTGAGATTGAAAAAGAGCATCTAAGCGATTCATGAATTTCACCGTGTCTTCAAAAGTTGAACTTTGAGAGGATTGCTGCGTGACTTGAGGATTAGGCTGATAGTTCTGCTTCAGTGGCCTAAATGTATTCTGCCCATTGCTCCACGAAAAATTTGGATGATTTCTCCATCCTGGGTTATAGGTGTTGGAGAACGGGTTGTTTTGCCTGCTTGAATTCCCCACATACTGTACTTGCTCAGAATTTGAAGTAGCGAATGGGTTTCCTTCCTGACAACCTACACTTGAATGAGAGCCTCCACATAAATCACATGCTTCCATCTATTAGTTGGCTATTTATCCTTCAAACTCTTCACCTCATGTGACAAAGCACTAATTTGAGCAGTGAGAGCATCGATTTGCATGACACCGACTTCTTTTCTCGGTGGTTTTCTGTCTGTTGGCCATTGGTAAGCGTTGGCCGACATAGTTTCCAGCAACTCATAAGCCTCTTCATGTGTTTTTCCCATCAGAGCACCTCCAGCTACAGCATCTACCAGAGTTCTTGTTTGAGCACTCAAACTATTGTAGAATGTCTGCACTTGTTACCACTCTGGCAAACCATAATGTGGGCACCTTCGGAGTAGATCTTTGTATCTGTCCCAAGCTTCATGTAGGCTCTCCATATCTTGCTGAGTAAATGTGGCAATGTCGTTCCTCATCTTGGCTGTCTTTGCAGGTACAAAGAATTTAGCCAAGAAAGCTTGTGCTAGTTGAGCCTACGTAGTAATGACACCAGGCTGAAGTGAATTGATCCATAGCTTAGCTTTGTCTCTTAGAGAAAACGAGAAAAGCCTAAGTCTCTTGGCATCATCAGAAACTCCATTTTGCCTAAAGATGTCGCATATCTCGAGAAAGCTAGTAATGTGAGCATTAGGGTCTTCATTAGCTGAACCCCCAAACTAATTTGCTTGAACCATCTGGATGATAGCTGGCTTGATCTCGAAATTAATGGCCTGAATAGCTGGTCGCGGGATACTAGTCCAATTATCATTTACCACAGGTAGAGCATAGTCTCGCAGAGCTTTGGCTGCGCCACCAATAGGATTTTCTTGATCATTATCCCCCATGGTAGGAGACAAATCAGTAGCTTGACTCTTTTTCTTTAGATTCTTCCTGCACGTTTTTTCTATTTCTAGATCAAAAGGTAGTAGAGCTCTTGTTCCAGATCTTCTCATACACCATATACAAGTACCTAAAAATACATAACAAGAACTAATTAATACTATTAAATAAATTTAAAAAGTTTAAATTAAAACAGAAATAAATTACTTTTGATATCATTTACCAAAACAATCCCCGGCAACAGCGCCAAAAACTTGTTGCGGATTTTATACACGCAGGTGCACGCTATCGTAAATAAGTAATAAAGTAGAAGTAAAGTATGGATCCCACGAGGACTATTGAATTGATTACCAAAATATATTTATTCCTAATTTTATTTGAACAATCGAAAAATGATTTATTGGACTAAATCTAAAACAAGAAATAGAGAAAGCTAAATAAAATAAGACAAAGAGAAATAACAAGCCTAGGACTTATGAGTTCACCGTAACTCCTCCTACTTGGAATGTCTATTCAAAACACATATCAGTATGATTCTCTAGTGATAATCGGGAGTTCCTAAATTATTCTATAGCCTCTCTCAAGGTCTAGAGAAAATTCCATTACATGCAAACCCACTATATTTCTATGTGAATTTCAGCAAACAATGAATCATTAGGCTCTATGAATCCCATGTAACGATTAAACAAACCATGAGAGTATATTTCTATCTCACATGCAATTCATGATTCTCTACGCACGATCTAAATATGTGTTTCCCCTTTCAGTTCCACACAATTCATAAATCAATCAATCAATGGCCAGCTAAGTGAAAGCATTAAAAACACGTAGAGAATTCAATTAGAGAAAATCAAACATCAATAAGAATTTAAATAAACATCCGAGCAGTCAGAATTAGGCTATGTCATAAACCTTAGAATGTAAATTAGCCTAAAAACATGGTCTGAGAATCTATAATCCTATAACTAAGAAGAAAGGAAAAGAGAATCGAGAAGAAGGAGTTCTTCTCCAGAACCGCTGCTTCCAATCACGTTCCCCCTTCTCTGTCCAGAACTGTCCCACTTCTTATTTCAATTCCATGCCCTTTTATATTTATGCTGAAATGGGCCCAATGTAAATTAGTCTTTAACTTCCGTGCTGGCCCAGTGCTTCTCAATGCTGCAGCCCCACACAATCTGATTTTCTAGAGCCTTCGGTGCTTCTTCGTGCCTTTTGATGTTGCGGCACCAACATCCGAAAATTCCTTTCTTTTCCTATTTTCTTCTTCTTTATTCTAACCCTACAAAATTAGTTAAAAACACATTAATATATATTTAACAACTCTTGAAAAATAATTAAATTTTAAGTACAAGGATAATAAATAAGTGATATAAAATCACATATCAATATCTAATACTTCATCCGTCCCATTTAAACTGTCATGTTGTTTATTCAAATGTGTGGTATAAAATAATCAAACATAACAGTTTAAATGGGATGGAGTGAGTAGTAAAACAAATGAAAAGAACAAATAAGAAAGAAGAGAGAGAAAAAAAAATGAAGATGAAGAGAGATGAGAGATGAGAGAGGGAATGTACTCATGTAGTTTGAAATTTCTTAGAGCGAAGAGAGAGAAGAGGGAAGAGAGAGAAAGTGAAGTGCATGTGCACATGTGCATGTGTAAGAAAGTAAAAATAGAGGTAAATTAGGAAGGAATTTGAAAAATTAGGTAGATTTTGTACAATTTTAAATATGTAAGATTATTTGTCATTCATATGCCTACATAGGTATATTAATTCCCATCTATATTTTAAAACTATAGCATTATAGATGCATAAAAATATATTGATGTCTGATGTTAAATGAAATATCGTAGTAAGACCTTTAATTTGGTATAAAAATTATAAATATTCGAGAACAAACGATCATGTTATGATAATTTAAAGTTTTAAAATTTAAATTATATTGGGGTACGTGCTGAAAAGTGAGTGGATAATGAGATTTAATCATAGAAAGTTAAGTTGAGTATAATAAGGGATTTACTAATTGTACCATTTAAGAGTTAATTATTTCCCAAAAAGGAAAGGTGTCAATTATAGGGAGACGGCTCAATAAGGAAAATGAGTCAATCACAGTGAGACGGAGAGAGTACTAAATAACATAATTAATGATTAAAATACTATAAACTAATTATAAGCTCCAGGATCGTATCACCAATCGTGTATAAAAATCGATTTATCTTGATTTTTGTAGAGGTAGAATCTACAATTACGGTTGTCTGGTCGATTCGGTCGATCCGGTCGATTTGGGTACTAGCAACTTATAACCAACACAATGCATAGATGTTAGAGCCCTAAGGGAATACCGGTGGGGGTGTCAGCCATAGGCCGGGCCTCCGACGCTCAAGTTAGTACAGTGAGTCAAAAGTAAATCGAACGTAAAAGCAATAAATAAAGAATAATTTGTAAGTAATGGAGATCGTAGGCGATTCGGGGTGTTTGGAGGGCGGAGGTGATGTTAGAGGGTTCAAGATGGTAGGGATCGATAGCGGAGGAAGTTTGTTGGGCTAACTCCGATGGCGGCGGACGTAGGAGAGAGAGCAGTTGAGAGCGTAGTGTAGAGTGTGAGCGTAGAGTGGAATGTCCTTGACTTGACCTAGATGGTCGATATTTATAGGACGGCTGCTCCCTAGGGTTTCTCTCTCACGCGGCCGTATCGATCGTCTCCACTCATTACGTTCGTTCCGGATTTGCAAGAAGAGATATCTTCCTTTGACTCGGTCTTAGGTTGATGCAGTCAGTCATACGTTTTGACCGTACTGATTGCAGCGGCCGATGTGGCTGTCAGCTTGGTCCGGATAGGTGTTTTGTGGCCCAAGTTGTAAAGTTGGGCTTATTGCCTTTGTTATTGGGCTGTTTCGACCGTCAAGTCCGATATGTCAGACTTGTGGGCCAGATCAATTTGGGCTTACAAAAATTACCCACTACAATTTTTATTCTTTTTTTTTTTTTAATTTGATTCAATCTAACTTTATACTAATTGACTAGGGTTCACGCATCCAATTAGATTTTATTATTTATTTTTAATATTTAATTATAATTTTACTAGTTAAAGAAAAAAAAATACTAAAAAATAATTATATACCCCTAATTAAATTAACAAACCATTGATAATTAATATTAGACTAAATCATATTACATCGAAATTGAAGAAAAAATTAAACAAAAAATAAGAAAAATCAATTTTGGTACACGATTGATATACAGTAATTAATTCAGAGAATCTCATGCATCCGTTTTTTGTAGCATTGTTTTTGATAAAATATTTATATATAATTGATAAATTTTTTTAAAGAAGGGTATGTGGTCCAGTGGTCCACTAGAGAAAAAATGAAATAATAAAATTGTGATTTTTTTGTAAATCATAAAAAGAGAGAATTTAAAATATAATTCTCTCTCCTTCACGTTTATCTTTTCAAGTTTTTTTGAGAATGTTGTTTTAAGAAGAGAAAGATTATAAATGAAAATTAATGATTAAAGAATTAATTAATAATTTTTGAATAAAATTAATTTTATAATCAAGATTGTTGGGTGTTAGGCAGCATATAAGGTTAGTTTATTTTTTAAATTAGGGGATGATTAGGCCTAATTATTGGACTAATATTTTGCTAAAAATAAAAATGTACAAAGATGAATGAGACAAATTAAAGCGGAAATTGTGTCAAGATAATTGGGATAGAGGGAATACTCACCCCATCTCCAAATCTTTGTCCATAATTCTATTTTGAGCCACCCTCCAAAACTCTTAACTTTCTATTTTTGGACATAGACTAACATTACAAATAAAGTTGGGAAATCATCCCCACTATTAATAAACAATACAATACACTAAACTAAACTAAAGGTGAGACTCAATCTCCACTATCAATAAATAATATAACTTAATTATATCCTTTTCAAAACCCGTGCCGATCAAATCGGGGTTAAGTTTTTGAGAAGGGGGAGTATAAATAGGAACTTAACGGGGTGATTATGGTTTTGATTAAATTCTAAAACCTATTCCAAAACCTTTTAGAACAATTACTTGAAAAGATGATATAAAATGTCGCCAACTCCTTTAGGTAGTTCAGAAGATTCACATGTTAAGGAATCTTTTAGTACAGTCGTGTATATCAAGCTCCGGTGAAGGATGAAGATCAGAGCCTTAGTAAAGGAAAGACTTGTTGCTGACCATAATGTATTATATATATATTGCCGATTGCAACAGCTGCTGACCACCGAAGAAGTATCTCTCATCAGCTGAAGATATGAGGATACGTGCTCATAAAATAAGAAACTTAGAGCAAGACCAAGTAAAGATCCGATGATGTCTCCAATGGATAGAAGATCAACATGCAAGGAAGTACAAGGTCAGAAGCTACACAACAAGATGTCTGCCACAAGTACAACGTAGCCGCAGCCTATGACGTATTAGAAAAGGCGAAGCAGTCAACTTGGGCAACCCACTGAAAAGCTGCTCCACCTGCCTCCGACACAATCGGCGCATGTTACATCTTGCAGAATTTATCTGCCAACTGAAATCCCTAACGAGTTCTACAAGAATTCATCTCCGATAGAAGAATAGTGGATGTAGCCGAACCACTATAAAAATATTGCGTGTCTATGTGTTTTAGGGTAAACACCCATTTAAACTGCTTTCCATAAACTGCACAATTTTAATTGCATTGAGTCATTGACCAAAGTCAATGACTCTCTCTCTTTCTTCTACACACACACTTGCATTCACACGTTCGTTGCATCTAAAGGAAAACTTTAATAAAACTTTAATTCAACAAAACTTAAAACGAGTACTTAGTGCTCATACTTCTGCATACACTGGTACTGAACTACAACACGCTGATCATCTCTTTGTGTCGACGGGTTGTGTTCAACGCCACACTCCTTAGTACATTATGTATTTACTTGGTGGTAATACATCGTGCACTGTAAGATGCCGAGCTAAGGCCTAAAATCAAAAGGTTGTCATAAGATAGCACACACGTATATTCATTCTCTCTCCACGTATGAAGATTGCTACGTTTTATGATATTAGTTGGTTGTAGTATGAGTGAAATACGAGTCCTACATAAAATTGTAGTTTTAGATTATTTGATTTGATTGGTTGTAGTGTGAGTGAAATACAAATCCTACTTAGAGTGAGCACAATGACACATGATATTAATTGCTAAGTGTGTTTGTGAGGGGCAGATGGGATTCTCTATCCCAAATCATTTTTCCTCAATTGTGTACCAAACATTCTTGAAAAATATCATACTAAAATTAATAAAAGTGGATGTTTGGAACAGGATTTTTAACACAAAATTAAGGACATAAAACACCATGAGTGTGATGGGTAGAAGTCAGAAAAGGAATATAAGGAAGAAAACATCTATATATATATATATATATATGCCTCCGATTTTCTTGATGAGAAAAGTGCATAAGGTGAAAGAGAAAGCGCAGCAATCAAGGGTGCATATATAATTAGGTACAACTTATTGTGCACCGACATTTATTCTGATAGTCGCATTTCCGTCTTGGAACCTGGCCCTTACCATTGCAACTTCCGTATACATCTCCGTTGCAAGGTATGGAATCTTTACCCAGCGATGGATAGCTGATCCCTGGTTTTTGGAGCAGAATCCTTCTGGCTGTTTCGGACTCCATCAAGAACTCCTCGCTGTCCATCAAAGTGTCGGCAATTCCGGTTCCGTTGCTGCCCCCCGCCACTGCCCCAGTTGTAGTGCTGAGGAATACGAGAGAAATCGCCAGCAGTGCCGCCGGGAGGACGAACGCCTTGTTCATTGTCGGCAGCTTTTTATTTTTGTGAGTTGAGTGGAGGTGTTTTGTTTTCTTTGTTGTTTGAGAGTGTGAGCAAGTTGTTAAATAGATCACAAGTTGTGGGGAATGGGGATAGGAGTAGATTGGCAACGAGTGGCCATTTTGAGGAGGTACATGTGCAATATTAATAATGGGGGAGAGAGAGAGAAAAAGTCTCGGTCTTCTTTTTTCTTTCTTTTTCGGAAGAGCATTATTAGAAAAGTTAAAGCTAATGGGGGGAGAGAGAGAGAAAAAGTCTCGGTCTTCTTTTTTCTTTCTTTTTCGGAAGAGCATTATTAGAAAAGTTAAAGCTAATGTCCACACCGTCGGCAGAGTTGGGCTAAAACCATTCTCTCCATCCACAAAAATTCGATAATTTTTTGTAGTACTGTTTTTGATAAAAATGTTAATATATACTCCTTTCGTTTGGGAAATATTAACACTATTTTTTTATTAAGCCGTCTCACAAATATTGACACATTTTCTTTTTGAGAAATAATTAGGGAATTAATGGTACAATTAGCAATTCTCTTATTACACTTCCACCCTAAACACAATACCTATTAAACATTAAACACTCTCGTCTTAAATTTCGCGCCGAAAAGAAAGTGTATATATCTCCGAGACAGAGGAAGTACTAATTGATACTCCCCCCGTTCCAGATAAATAGGGTTGTTCCTTTTCGACACGAGATTTTAGTAGTGTTTGTTTAGAGATAAAGTGCAGTATTTAATATTTTTGTTGGGAACCCCACTCGGTTTGTGAGTATTGATGATGTTCATCGAAACTACACTTAGATTGTTTTTACTCTTTTCTAGAATTAGGTTGCTAGATCAAACTGCCATGTACCGCTCGGTTTGATGATCTGATTAGGTAGATCTTAGTCAACCAGATTGAAGGAGTTCAACACTTGCCTTGAAGAGTTTAAGACTCGCAGATTGAAGGAAGCTCGTTGAAGCCTCCAGATCGAAGAGGAAGCATCAACCTGCTAATTAACACGTATTTAAGTGCATGTTGAGTGTGTTTTGTGTGTGTTTAAGTCTCAATTCATATGTTTAAAGGTTAGAAATGCTAGGGTTTCTTAACTTTTAGCATACATTCTACTTTTCTCGTTTCTTTTCGGTTTTCGATCCATTTTTGTAAGAATTGGAAAGAGCATTCATGTGGCTAAGGATCGAAGGCTAGAAACGAGGAAGAATCGAGCTTAATTAGGGTGAAACCTAGGGTTAAAAATGTGGAAATTGAATTTATGGAGTTAGGTTTTCACTAGTTCAAGTTCGTTTATGTTTTCCTCGTTCTCTCGAGTCTCTTTGTGTCTTTTTGCAGATTGATGAAAAATTCATTTAGCAACTTTGATCATTCCATGTCGAAGAGGAGTTCGTTAGGAAGCCGTATCAAAAAGCAGTTCGAGAATCGGAGTTCATACGAAAGAGAACGGGCGAAAACGGAGAAGACGCGCAAGAAACGAAGATGGGCTCGGACCGGTCAAATGAGGAAGACCGGCGGCTGACCGGCGGTCTGTCAGACCGCCGGCAAAGCTGCCAGGTCGCCGTGGGGTTCAGAGAGTTCGGCTCGCCCAAACTCGCCCCGGTTCGTCCCGTTTCACCCTGATTCGACTCGAACTCGATTTTCTATGTATTTAATCCCAAAAATTCATACCATTTGTGGATCTTTTGCATACTTTAATATTTTAGAACCCTAGAAATATTTCCCTCTTTCCTTTTTAGTAAATTCAAGATTGTTGGAGCTATACTTTGTGGATTCAAGATTCAAGACCATTTTCTTCTTCCTTATTAAATTCTATATCTTTTAAGCATGATTTCATTTACTTTTTATGGTTTAATTCCTTCAATTATGTCTAGCTACATTTCCTTTTGGTTCCAATATATGAAGATATGATCTAGATCACTAGGTTTTTGGATTTTGTTGTTGGATTTACCTTCTAATTCATATGTCTCGTGGTTTGGGACTTAATTTTATTGCATGATTGATTGGCCATCATTGAGTGCATACAAGGTGTTTGGTTAAATGCTTAGTAGGCTTTAATTCATAGCACTTAGCATGAAATCACAACATATTAGTAATTCTTGCTAATAGGAGATTCTAGATATTAATTGTGCTATTAGGAGTTAATCCATGCATCTTAAGTCCTAGTCGAAGATAGATGTCATAGGTTAATCTACTTATATTGATTGCTTTGAGAAAAGGATTAGTGTATTCAATATATAGAACTCCCATATGAATTAGATTAAAATGGTTAATCCTAGCAAATCTTAAAACCTAGGCCCCTTGTGATTATTATATTTGGAACCAAGTTTTCTACTATTGTTTGTTAACTCTTGCTATTAGTTGTTATCTAGTTTGTTGCTTTTCAATTACATTGCTTGATAGAATTAAGAAAACACAAAAACATGTCACTTGTAAGCTTGGATAGTAGTTTTAGTAGCTAGATTACTACTTGAAACTTTTACGTCATTGCATTTCATGTGGATTCGACTCGATTATACACATCGATTATCATTGCATCTCCCTCACCCCTAAAGTGAAGGCGGATCAATTTTTGGCGCCGTTGCCGGGGAATGTTTAGTTTGAGTTTCAATAGTCTATTTGGTTATTGAGTTACTAATTCAAGCATTGTGTTTCTTTTAATTTTTGTTTTGTAGGTTTATGCACACATGATCCAAGGGAAGACTAGTTCAACCTTTGATCTTGGAATTCGAAAGAAGGCATAGAAGAAGGAATTCTATTGAAAAATAAGATATGGCAAACAATCAAGATTATGAGGCTCTTAGGAAGGAACTAGAAGAGTTTAGAGCATGGAAGGATGAGCAAGAAAGAAGAGCTCAAGAGAATCAACAACCACCTCTCAATCAAATGTTTGCGGCTCCAACGGACTGATTCCAAGGAGGAGGATGGGGACCTCGAGTCAATGCAAATAATTTTGAGATAAGGACCGGCCTTATCCAAATGGTCCAATCCGAACAATTTGGAGGGAGGCCCGATGAAGATCTAAATGCTCATTTGAGCACGTTTCTTGAGATATGTGATACGGTCAAGTATAATGGAGTCTCGGAGGATGCCATTAGGATGAAGCTCTTCATTTTTTCATTAAGGGATCGTGCAAAGGAGTGGTTTAAAAACCTTGATAAGAGCGAGATCACTACATGGGAGATGTTATGCAAAGCTTTCCTAGCCAAGTACTTCCCTCATTCAAAGGCTCAAAAGCTTATATCGGAAATTTCACACTTATCACAACATGGTGATGAAACTTTATTTGAAGCTTGGGAGAGGTATAGGGACTTGCTACGCAAGTGCCCTCAACACGGTTTTAGTGAGGCACAACAAATAGTGAATTTCTATAGAGGACTCTCTCCACACACAAGGAGCATAGTGGATGCAACCTCCGGTGGTTGCCTCGTGAATCGGAATGCCAAAGAAGCTCTTAGGATCATAGAGGAGATGGCATCCAATAGCTTTCAATGGACAATGGAAAGGGGCCCTACAAAGTAGAGCTGTCAAAGAGGCCGGGTCGGGCCGGCCCAGCCTAGCCCATCGGGCCACATACGCTAAAAAGGGTCGGGTTGGGCCAATTTTCACCCAAAAATGATCGGGCTCATAAAAATCCAGCACAACCTGACCCCATATAGGCCGTCGGGCCAAACCGGCCCATAACTCTTTTTATTTTACTTTTATTTTTAAAAAGTATAAATAAAATTTAAAATTTATATTTTTGTTATCGTGTTGGTCAATTTAATTGTTAACTGATTTTTAAAAGCAAAAGTAAAAAAATATTATATAATTTATCCTTTTATAAATTAAAATATAAAATAATTAACCTCAAGAATTAAATTAATTACCTAAAAGGCTAGATATCAAAATAATTTATAACTAAAATAATAATTTCATATATTTCATCAATTTTTAAATAATACATTATATATATAATTATAAAAACATATATAAATATATCGGGCCAAATAAGCCCATAGGCTTCGGGCTTTTTTAGCCCATGGCCCAAGAAGCCTAGCGGCCCACAGGGCTGGGCTATTGAGGCCCGGGAAATTTTGGGCCTCTATTACTAGAGCCCAGCCCTACCTAAATCTCGGGTAGGTCGGGGGTCGGCCCATCGGGCGGGGCCACTTTTGACAGCTCTACTACAAAGAGGGTGAACTCGGTTCTTGAGGATGCAAGGTATGACACTTTAGCCTTGGAGCTCGCCAATTTGAAGAAGACATATTACAATGAGAGGAGAGCTCAAATGCACGGTGATCATTTTAGAGACGCTTCGGAGTTCAATGGAAATGAAGAAGTTAGATATGTTCATCAAGGACCTTATGGCAACTTCAACAACTAAGGGGGATTCCAAGGGAATTACCAAAGTGGATATTCTTATGGCAATCAAGGTGGTAACCCGGTTTACCACACCAACACTAGGAATCATCCCAATCCCTTCTATGGAAATCCTAGCAATGCTCAAGTTTCACATTCCGGATTCTCCTTTTCTCAAGGGATAATTGAAGAACCTAAGAGGACATCCCCTTCTCTTGAGCAAATCGTTCAACAAATGGCCAATCAACAAAGCTCTTTTATCACTCAAACCGGCCAAAAGGTCAATGCCTTGGAGAATTCACTCACTTCATTGTCAAAGCAAGTCAAGATGATGGAAGGCCAAATTAGCCAAATGGCTAACCAAGTTACCACTCAACACAAGTTCAGAGAATCCTCTAGCAAGGTTCAAGTGAATCCAAAGCAACAATGCAACGCCATTAATGTGGTAAGTGAAGTTTCTTCGACACCTTCACATATACCTTGTGGGAAATCTCCGAATCTTGCTAAGAGCAATCTTATGGAATTTGATGAGTCTGATCCAAGAATCATAGATCTTTGCCCAATTATTCGATCTATAGAAGGTTGGACAAAATGGGACATTCATGATTACTATTCAAGAATGAGGATTTACAAGATAATTCCCTTTGATGAGCGTCTTGATAAACTAAAAGTTCTACAAAGAAGGAAGGATGCTTATGAAGCTTCAAAGTTAAGGAGTAAACTTGCTGCTCAAGAACCTTTAGAGAAGGAGAATGTTCACGAGAAGAATCAAAAATGTATCCCTTATACTCTATCTCCTAATGTTTCTCAAGAGCATGTTGAGTTGAATAGCATGGATAATCTAGCATTTTCCCTCAAGCCCATTGATGAAACTTTGCATGAAAGGAAAGGTGATTTGTTGGATGCATTCAAGAAACTAGATATAAATGCCTCTTTGATTGGTTTGTTAAGTGAGATGCCGGATCATGAGAAGTTCTTGGAGGATGTGATTCATAGGAAGGTGAAGTTGGATGATCTAGAAAACATTATGTTATTGGAAGAATGTAGTGCTCGTTTACAAGAGAAGATTCCGAACAAGAAGAATGATCCCGGAAAATTCACAATACCTTGTAAGATTGGTGGTTGGATGTTTAGCAAAACTTTGTGTGATTTAGGCTCAAGTGTGAATTTGATGCCCGTTTCCATATACAATCATTTGAGGATTGGTAAATTCAAGCCTACTTCAATATCACTCCAAATGGCGGACCGCTCAATCACACATCTAAGAGGGATTGTAGAAAATGTGCTTATCAAGGTCGGGAAGTTCATTTTTCCGGTGGGTTTCGTTATCCTTGACATGCTGGAGGATTGGGAGACTCCACTCATTCTTGGACGGCCATTTCTTGCAACAAGTCGAGCTTTAGTTGATGTGCTTGAAGGGAGTCTCATTCTTCGAGTAAATGAAGAAAATGAGACATTCTATATGTCAAATGGTTCAAGTGAGGTCAAGAAGCCAAGCAAGGTTGGAGAGGAAAGTGAGAGGTCGATGCTTGATCGAGGAGGGACTTCATTCAAAGTCCCTTGAAAGGGCAATGAGGTATCGTCGAGCTAACGACGTTAAACTAAGCGCTCGTTGGGAGGCACCCCAACAACTATCCTCTTCTTTTTCATTTTAGTTAGTTTTAGCTTGATTTTTGGTTTTTGTGTCTTGTTTTAATTTATTTATTGCTTTTATTTTCCCTTATCTCTATGTTAATACTTCCTATTTTTAAGTTCATTTCTACTTCACAAGTTCCATGTGTTTCATTGTCAATGCACGAGGTCGAATCATGATGGGAACGAGTGAAAGAAGAGAATCAAATCAATCAAGCAAGCAAAGGATTGAATGACTTTCAAAACCACCTTCAACATAACTTTGGATCTTTGTGAGTGTAATTTAAATTTCTTATTATTCTTCCCTCCAAACTCATTTTAGAATTTATTTTCTAAAATAAGTTTGGGGGAGGGGGGTAGGATAAGGAATTTAAATTACTTTACTCTTGGTTTTTCAAGTTTCTATTTGATGTGGTATCATTATGATTTTATTGATTATATGCTTAGGCTTGCTTGATGATTGTGGTTGATTGGGGTTAAATGGATAATTTTTGCTTGTTTTAGTTTGGTGATGAGTTTGGGTCGATGAGCTTAATTGATGAAAATTCCTTCTTTGGTTGTTTGTTTTGTTGTTGGAAGTTTTATTGGAGCTTACATGGAGAATCTTTGGTGAGGATGATTTTGATGATTGCTTGGAGCTTGAGTGCGAAATTTTTGAAAAATTAAAAAAAAAAATTGAATGGAAAAATGAATGTATGCTTGCATGTTGAGTGTGAAAGAATGTGTTAAATCTCTCAAGTGCTTTTGGGTGAGATGTCGATGATTGATGCTAAAATGGTGACAATTTTCTTGAAATTTCTCAAGTTTAAATTAAGCATGATTAGGGTTATTTCACTTGAATAGCTTGGAATGATTGATCTTAAGTACTTAGACTCTAGACAAAAAGCTTGTGAGGATTTTGAGCCTAAAAACTATGCATCTTACATAGTTAATATCCTTTCTTGAGAGCTTGATCTTGCATTACACTCTCTTTACTAGAACTTGCATTGATACTCTTATTAGAAATGTTACATGTTTGCATAATTAGGAGATGATCTTAGGCCATCATTGAATAGCCCGTTTTCCCTAAACACTAACCTATCTTTCATTACCATTGTCGTCCCATTTTGAGCCTTGAATATATCTTTTTCTTCTTGAACCGGATGATAGGGGGTGAAGGATGGTTAAGGGAACCTTGGTCAAAGTTGAAAATTCATGAAAAATGATGGGTGATGGTGAAGGGTCTTGAGATTGGTTTTGAGTTGAAAGAACACTCCTATAATCTCAAAGTTAGAATAGAAAAGAATAAGAACAAAGTTCCTATTGAAAAAAGAAAAAAAAACCCGTAAGAACAAAGTTCTTACAACAAAAAAAGAAAAGAATAAGAGCATAAAGGAGTGTTTCTTTAGAATTTTGATAGAAGCTTGGGTTCATTTGATAAAAAAAGGGGTTGGATAAGGTGGAAGATGAAGAAATTCATACTTTGAAAGGAGAAGAAAAGGGGTAAGGATGCTTGAATGTAAATTTAACCCATTTAACCTAAAATTCTCTACCTTAACCAATGTCCCTACATTACAAGCTTAATAAAGACCTTTTTTATCCTAATTTGTGCACGCATTGTAGTATTAGAAACTTGAGTTGATAGGCAAGTTTATGGCTAAAGTTATGTTTTGCATGATTTCGATGAGTGCTTACCTTTTCCATATATTGAGTGATCGAGTGATACACATGTTTCTTGTGAGGTCTAGAGTCGAAAGTGCTTAGGTGATTGAGTTCTATGCTAGGAGAGTGGGTAATTACGTGAGTGTTTGGCTTGACTTGATGATTTCCTTGAGTTTGAATGGTTTTGAATTGAAATAAGACATCGATGAGCTTGAAATGCACACCCCATACGTGTTAAGTGTTTTGATTGTTCGTTTCGTTGTTCGGGACGAACAATGGCTTAAATTTGGGGGAGTGATTAACACGTATTTTATGTGCATATTGAGTGTGTTTTGTGTGTGTTTAAGTCTCAATTCATATGTTTAAAGGTTAGAAATGCTAGGGTTTTTTAACTTCTAGCATACATTCTACTTTTCTCGTTTCTTTTCAGTTTTTGATCCATTCTTGTAAGAATTGGAAAGAGCATTCATGTGGCTAAGGATCGAAGGCTAGAAACGAGGAAGAATCGAGCTTAATTAGGGCGAAACCTAGGTTTAAAAATGTGGAAATTAAATTTATGGAGTTAGGTTTTCACTAGTTCAAGTTCGTTTATGTTTTCCTCGTTCTCTTGAGTCTCTTTGTGTCTTTTTGAAGGTTCATGGAGAACTCATTTAGCAAATTTGATCATTCCATGTCGAAGAGGAGTTCGTTAGGAAGCCATATCAAAAAGCGGTTCGAGAATCGGAGTTCGTACGAGAGAGAACGGGCGAAAACGGAGAAGACGCGCAAGAAACGAAGATGGGCTCGGACCGGTCAAATGAGGAAGACCGGCGGCTGACTGGTGGTCTGTCAGACCGCCGGCCAAGCTGCCAGGTCGCCGTGGGGTTCAGAGAGTTCGGCGGTCTGGGCCGGCGGTCTGCCAGACCGCCGGCTACCTCCCAGACCGCCGGTTGGCGGATTTTTTCCACTTAAGGGGCGAGTTCGGCTCGCCCAAACTCGCCCCGGTTCGTCTCGTTTTACCCCGATTCGACTCAAACTCGATTTTCTATGTATTTAATCCCAAATTCACCCCATTTGTGGATCTTTTGCTTACTTTAATATTTTAGAACCCTAGATATATTTCCCTCTTTCCTTTTTAGTAAATTCAAGATTGTTGGAGCTTTACTTTGTGGATTCAAGATTCAAGACCATTTTCTTCTTCCTTATTAAATTCTCTATCTTTTAAGCATGATTTCATTTACTTTTTATGGTTTAATTCCTTCAATTATGTCTAGCTAAATTTCCTTTTGGTTCCAATATATGAAGATATGATCTAGATCTAGGTTTTTGGATTTTGTTGTTGGATTTACCTTCTAATTCATATGTCTTGTGGTTTAGGACTTAATTTTATTGCATGATTGATTGGCCATCATTGAATGCATACAAGGTGTTTGGTTAAATGCTTAGTAGGCTTTAATTCATAGCACTTAGCATCAAATCACAACATATTAGTAATTCTTGCTAATAGGAGATTCTAGATATTAATTGTGCTATTAGGAGTTAATCCATGCATCTTGAGTCCTAGTCGGAGATAGATGTCATAGGTTAATCTACTTATATTGATTGCTTTGAGAAAAGAATTCGTGTATACAATATATAGAACTCCTATATGAATTAGATTAAAATGGTTAATCCTAACAAATCCTAAAATCTAGGCCTCTTGTGATTATCGTATTATATTTGGAACTAAGTTTTCTACTATTGTTCGTTAACTCTTGCTATTAGTTGTTATCTAGTTTGTTGCTTTTCAATGACATTACTTGATAGAATTAAGAAAATACAAAAACATGTCACTTGTAAGCTTGGATAGTAGTTTTAGTAGCTAGATTACTACTTGAAACTTTTACGCCATTGCATTTCCTGTGGATTCGACTCGATTATACACATCGATTATCATTGCATCTCCCTCACCCCTAAAGTGAAGGTGGATCACCTGCCTTCATAGGTTGATCTGATCAGTTTACTAGTTCTCTATTAGTAAACTGAACTACCTTAACGGGAAGAAGCTACAATGTGTCAGAGTACCGTTCTGACACAACCAACGGCTCTATTTCAAATAAAGCCCATATATACCTTCTTCCATTCAAGAATCAATCACGGGAAACTAAAATCTTTCAAGCCAAATCGCTGAAGAAATCTCTCACGCTCAAATCATTCAACACTTGAAATTAGATGAGTTTCCCAAGTGTTGATAACAAGATTTCTCATTCTGGAATCTGAGTACTAGACGTTTACTGCTGTCTAGTTTACTCATTCAAACTCTCTCTACATATTCTGATTAGATATATTTTAGTAGATAGAAGAGTTGTAATTTCCACCATTCTTGAGCACAGTCAAGCTCTACAACAAGGAAGAGTTAGCAGTTTTCACTTCATTGTAAGTTGTAAAGAAATATTGTAAGGGTCATGACCCATAACTCATGCTTGGTTTTCGTCGAGGAACTGACGAAGATTAAGGCTGGTTCTCAACCAGTATAAAGAAGAGAGAAGGAAATCCAAAGTAAGGGATTTCAAATCGCAAGATCTGACGTGTATGCAGGAGGGTTATCTCCAAACCACGATAAACTCTCGTGTCTCGATCTCTCTCTCTTTATTCTCTCTTTATAGCTTATCTGCACTTATAAACTGCCATACTAACAAGCATATCAATCTGCATATTTATTACAACTTGTTAGTTTAAACAAGAATTTTCTCAAGAGTTTTCCAACACTAACCACCAACTTTTGCACTCCAGTTCAGTTTAACAAACTCAGTTGTTCACAATCTGAGTTGGATAAACTGAACTCACACTCTGATCATACTACCTGACTCAGTTCATCTTAGTCAGTTCGTGTTTGCCAGATCGCACAAATCGCAAAACTATTGGAAATTGTTGTATTCCCCTCCCCCAATCAACTCTTTTCGGGACCAACAAGTGGTATCAGAGTGGTGGTTCTTTTGACCATCGTCTCTAAATACTAGAAGTTTTTCCAGTTTTTAAAGCTTTTGGTCAACTTGAACCAGATTTGATTCTATGATGACGTCTCTATTTCAAGAATATAAAGATTACATTGCAGATGAAGAATTTGATGAAGAGGTAATTATCATAACTGAGCAAGTTCTCCTTGCTGATGAGGTTGATGAGAACGATGATGAAGAAGAGTTCTACATAGGTTTCAACAACCTAACTGATGAACCGAAGGTAATCACTGATCTCGTTAATTCCATACTTTCTTACGACGAAACTGCAGATGACCACCAATTTGAGATGGTACCTTGAGAGGAGTTCAGTCAACAAACTGCAAACTACAAGAAACTAGCAAATATGTTCCTAGAACGTGAACTCGACGGAAAAAAAAATGGAAGACGAGAACGAGAACTACAAGATGATGCTCAAAGAAAAGGATGGAGAAATCGTCTCACTCGTTGAGCGATTAACTGATCTGACGAATCAACATGAAGCGTTGATCAAGAAGGAATATCTCCTACAAAGTAGAGTCAATCGCATGATCAAGGGAAAAGATAAATTGGAGGAAATCCATTCAGTTCAAAGAAACCCTACAATCAAAACTACACTAGGGCGGTCAAAGGAAGAATCAAGGTCAAACTGCTGCTAACAAAATTCAGTTTGTCAAATCAAAGGACAAACAGTTCACCAAGTCAACTCAGCAGCCCCTACCTGACAAACGAATCAAACTGAAGAATCTAGTTCATCAACCCCAGGCAATACTAATCAATAAGCATGCACCATCCACTTCAAAAAGTCAGTCCCATCAGATAGCCCAGAAGAGCTCAATCTCTCTCTCACTATCTAAGGGGAACCTGACAAGAAAAAAAAAAAGAAGGAAAGGAAATTTCAAACTGCTCCCAAACTGAAGAAAAAGATATCTAACTATACCAGACAGAATCACTATGAGCAGTGGAATCATCAATCCTACTATCCTCTACAGCAATATTATCAAGAGCTTTATCAATCTAACTGCTGCCAATTTGGACATCAAACTAGATACCCAGGTCAATGGTGTCAATGTGGTTATTATGAGCAACCTGATTATCCAGTCTACTATCATTCTACTTATCAACCCTACTACTAGTCTGGATACAATGAGGATCCCTTCTATTGCGTGACGCAATATCAACCTATTCCTCGATACTACAAAAGGAGATCATCAAGAAGGAAAGGAACACAATCGAACCAATCTAGAGGTACGCAAAATGCTAACAAGGCACCCATTTACAGATGGGTTGTCAAAACTATCTAATTACATATTGGAAGACACGAGAATGGAAGCCTAGCTGCCGATGCCTCTCGATCATCGACAGTGAATGCATGAAGAGCTTAATATTCAACAAGGACTTCCTCTCGTATCTCAACAGATATGTCGAGTCTTAACCACCAGGACTGAACTGCTCATTCTCAGTTCAGACTTTTAAATGCAGATCTTAGCACCTAGATATTCACTTTCGGTCGGATCTTTTTGGATCAACTGCTGATCATTGTTGGGAACCTAGTTTGGGTTTTATACCAGTTTGATTGAGGCCAGTCAAATCTAACAATCACTATAGTTTGACATGTATCACCTCTCAAACTGGTCACCAATCTGCCTCTCAAACAACTGGACCCAACCACCAGCTTTACATTAACAGTTTGAGATCATTACAAAGGAAGCTAGATCAGTTTGACAGCTGGATATCAAACTGCAAACATCAAACTGACGGTTCATGTCTCAGTTTGAGTGTCTCAGATTAAGGGGAAACTAGAGATGTCATATCAATCTCCATAGACTAAAACTTTTCTCTTACGCAATGTGCCATACTTAATCATCATTATCCTCTGATACATTGAAGATTTTATTAGATCTTTACTGAGAATATGAAAAGATATGCGAAAATCGAGGGATTTATGTCATTCGTCCAACTGTTCGGTAGAATGGCGATCTGCGTGTTATCCACTTGCCTTCCCACTCACATTCCACGTGCCTATATTCCTGCCCATGATTGCACGTCACTCACGCACGCACAATCTTAACCATCCAAGATTTAATGAATCAATCTTGACCATTGAGATGAAATCACCTACATATATATACATAGTGGTGTGCTTGTAGAAATTCATTCTACACTTGTGTGATTTTCTAAATTCTTGCAAAGTCTCAAATCTCTAAACAAATCTCTTTCATTCAATGGCTGCAGATTTATCATTCACGCAACAAGTCGAGAAAATCATGCCAGAAATCTTCTCCGAGAAGATTGTCGTTCTTGATAACTATGGTTATGAAGGTCTCAATCCGATGTTTGAATCCATCTCCCAATGCAACGGATTCTTCAACATCATCTCCACGAGGCCCTCTCATTTTATCCGGAGGAACGTCGCCCAATTCTATTATTCTCTCGTAACAGTGGGTGCAGATCCAACTTCAGCAACGTTTCGCCTCCTAGCCAAAGGGGAACCGGTCCAATCCATACCGGTACTTCCGTTGGTGTTGCAAGCATACAATCTTGCAGATGCAGGAAGCATTTGCACAGTCGAAGAAATTCCTCTCTCTACCGTACAAGAGGTCTACCAGAAGGCAATGGTCAAACCCGTGAAGGAATACAATCTGACGACCTTTAACCAGGGATTAACACGTATTTTATGTGCATGTTGAGTGTATTTTGAATATATTTGAAGCTTGATTTGTACATTTTAATGTTAGAAATGCTAAGGTTTCTTAACTCTTAGAATACTTTAGACTTTTCTCATTTTTCTCAATTTTCGATCTATTTTGTGAGAATTTAAAAGAGCATTCAAGTAGATAAGGATCGAATGCCGGAAATGAGGGAGAATCGAGCTCAATTACAGTGAAATTTGTGTTCTTAAATGTGGAATTTCAAGTTGTATAGTTAGGGTTTCACTAGTTTAATTTCATTTATGTTTTCCTCATTCTCTCGAGTCTCTTTATGCTTTTTGCAGGGAAAATGGAGAACTTATTTGGCCAATTTGATCATTCCATGTTGAAGAGGGGTTCGTTAAGAGTCCATAGCAAAAAGCAGATCGAGAATCGGAGTTCGGACGAGCGAGAACGAGCGAAAATGGTGGAGCTGCGCAACATGACCGGACCGACGGCGACCCAAAAGGGATAGAGTTTCCGGCGACCTGGGCTGCAACCCACACGGTGGGTGGCTGGGCTGCCGTCCCAACCGCCGGTTGGCCGCCCCTCTTCACTCAAACTCGCCCGAACTCGTCCCGGTTCACCCCGATTCGTCCCAACTCGACCCAAAACTCACCTATTATGTATTTAACCCCAAAATCTTCCTATTTTGTGGATCTTTTACATATTTTTACCTTCCAAGAACCCTAGAAATATTTCCCTCTTTCATTTTTAGTAAATTCAAGATTGTTGGAGCTACACTTGGTGGATTTGCAATTCAAAACCATATTTTTCTTCCTTATCGAATTCTCTATCTTTTAAGCATGATTTCATTTACTTTCTATGGTTTAATTCCTTCAATTATGTCTAGTTAAATTTCACTTTAGTTCCAATATATGAAGATATGATCTAGAAAACTAGGTTTTTGGATTTTGTTGTTGGATTTACCTTCTAATTCATATGTCTTGTGGTTTGGGACTTAATTTTATTGCATGATTGATTGGCCATCATTGAGTGCATACAAGGTGTTTGGTTAAATGCTTAGGGGGCTTTAATTCATAACACTTGGTATCAAATCACACCATATTAGTAATTCTTGCTAGTAGGAGCTTCTAGATAATTAATTGAGCTATTTGGAGTTAATTTATGCATCTTGAGTCCTAGTCGGAGATAGATGTCATAGGTTAATCCACTAATATTGGTTGCTTTGAGAGAAGAATTGATGTTTACTATATATAGAACTCCCATATGAATTAGATTAAAATGGCTAATCCATGCAAATCCTTAAACCTAGGCCTATAGTGATTATTGGGTTATATTTGGAACCAAGCTTTCTACTATTGTTTGTTAACTCTTGCTATTAGTTGTTATCTAGTTTGTTACTTTTCAATTGCATTACTTAATAGAATTAAGAAAACACAAAAATATGTCACTTGTAAGCTTGAATAGTAGTTTTCGTAACTAGATTACTACTTGAATCTCATTCGTCATTGCATTCCCTGTGGATTCGACTCGATTATATACATCGATTATCATTGTATCTCCCTCACCCTTAAAGTGAGGGCGGATCAATTTTTGGCACCGTTGCTGGGGAATGTTTAGTTTGAGCTTCAATAGTTTATTTAGTTATTAAGTTACTAATTCAAGCATTTGTTTCTTTTTATTTTTGTTTTATAGGTATGGAGGCTCTTATGAAGGAAATGGAAGAATTTCGAGCATGGAAAGAGGAGCAAGAAAGAAGGGCCAATGAAGCTCAACCACCTCCTCTTAATCATATGTTCCAATCTCCAACGGAAGGAGAGTGGGGGACGATCAACGCCAACAATTTTGAGCTCAAATTCGGTCTCATCCAAATGGTTAAAGACGAGCAATTTGGTGGAAGTCCTAAGGAGGACCCAAACGCCCATCTTAGCACGTTCCTTGATATTTGCAACACCATTAAGCTAAATGGAGTCTCAAATGATGTAACTCACATGTGAATGTTCGGGTTTTCTCTACGGGACCGGGCAAAAGATTGGTACAAAGGATTGAACAAGTCCAACATTCATACTTGGGATGATTTGTGCAAGGTCTTCCTCTCCAAATACTTTCCACCCTCCAAAGCTCAAAGGCTCATCTCCGAAATCTCTCATTTTTCACAACACGTTGATGAAACATTATTTGAAGCATGGGAGAGGTATAGGGACTTGCTACGCAAGTGCCCTCAACACGGTTTTAGTGAAGCCCCACAAATTGTAAACTTCTATAGTGGACTCTCTCCACACATGAGGAGTATAGTTGATGCAACCTCCGGTGGTTGCCTTGTGAATCGGAATGCCAAAGAAGCTCTTAGGATCATAGAGGAGATGACATCCAATAGTTATCAATGGCCCATGGAGAGGGGCCCTACCAAGAAGGTGAACTCAGTTCTTGAGGATGCAAGGTATGATGCTTTAGCCTTGGAGCTTGCCAACTTAAAGAAAACATATGAAGATGAAAGGAAAGCTCAAATTCAAAGGGTTCAAACTCAAGAGAATTGCGAGTTCAATAGAATTAAAATCGTGAGATATGTCAATCAAGGGCCTTATGGAAATTACTACAATAGGCAAGGATTTCAAGGGGCTCAAGATGGATTTCAAGGAAATTATCAAGGGGGGTTTCAAGAGAAGCAAGGAGGCAACTCCTATGGTCAACAAGGAGGTTATCAACCCTATAATCCCAACAATTGAACTCATCCTAACCTTTCCTATGGAAATCCCAATAATGTTCAATTCCCACCTCCCGGATTCTCCGTCTCTCAAGAGGTGATTGAAGAACCTAAGAAGACATCCCCTTCTCTTGAGCAAATCATTCAACAAATGGTCAATCAACAAAGTGTTTTTATCTCTCAAACCGGTCAAAAGGTCAATGCCTTGGAGAATTCACTCACTTCATTGTCAAAGCAAGTCAAGATGATGGAAGGCCAAATCAGCCAAATGGCTAACCAAGTTACAACTCAAAATAAGTTCAGAGAATCCTCTAGCAAGGCTCAAGAAAAATTGAAGCAACAATGCAACGCCATTCATGTGGTGAGTGAACTTTCTTCGACCTCTTCACATGTACCTTATGGGAAATCTCCGAATCTTGCTAAGAGCAATCTTGTGGAGCCAAGACAATCATATAAGCTTCCATCTTTGGAGGTAGTTATACTTGATGAGAAGGATCCAAGAATCATAGATATTTGGTCAATCATCCCATCTATAAAAGGTTGGACAAATTGGGACATTAATGATTATTATTTGAGGATGAGGATTGCCAAGGCCGTTCCATATGATGAGCGTCTTGATACATTAAAGGATCTGCAAAGATGGAAGGATGCTTATGAAGCTTCAAAGTTGAGGAGTAAAATTGGTGCTCAAGAACCTATAGAGAAGGATAGTGCTCATAAGAATCAAAAAGGTATCTCTTCTACTCTAACTCCTAAATTTTCTCAAGAGCATGTTGAATTGAATGGCTTGGATAGTCTAGCATCTTCCCATAAGTCTATTAAGGAAAATTTACATGAGAAGAAGAGGGATTTGCTAGATGTATTCAAGAAGTTAGATATAAATGCTCCCTTAGTTGGTTTGTTGAGTAATATCCCGGATCATGAGAAATTTTTGGAGGTTGTGCTTCATAAGAAGGTGAAATGGAATGATTTGAAAACCATTGTGCTTACGGAGGAGAGTAGTAATCAATTGAAAAAGAAGATCCCGAACAAGGAATTGGATCCGGGAAAGTTTACCCTACCTTGTGAGATTGGAGGCAAATGGTTTAAGAAAGTCTTGTGTGACTTAGGTTCGGGAGTCAATTTGATGCCTCTTTCCATCTTCAATCGCTTGAACATTGGAAATCTTAAGCCTTCATCACTTGTGCTCCAAATGGCGGATTGCTCAAGTTCATACCCCAAAGGGATTGTTGAGGACGTGCTTATCAAAGTCGGAAAGTTCATATTCCCGGTGGATTTCATCATAATTGACATACCGGAAGATCATGATGTCCTAATGATACTCGGACGGCCTTTCTTGGCTACAAGTCGAGCCCTAGTGGATGTGTTTGAAGGAAGTCTTATCATTCGAGTCAATGTAGACAAGGAGTCATTCTACATGATGAATGACTTGAAGGATTGTGAGGAGACAAGTGAAAGGAGCGATGGAAAGATTGACAAGAAGCGAATGGTTGATAAAGGAGGGACTTCATTCAAAGTCCCTTGAAAAGGGCAAAGAGGTATCTTCGAGCTAACGACGTTAAACTAAGCGCTCGTTGGGAGGCACCCCAACAACTATCCTTTTATTTTTCATTCTAGTTACTTTCTTTAGTTTAATTTGGTTTTTGTTTCCTTTTTTTTTATTTAGTTATTTTCCTTATCTCTATGCTAATACTTCATATTCTTAAGTTTATTTCTATTTCACAAGTTCCATGTGTTTCATTGTCATTGCACGAGGTCGAATTGTGATGGGAACGAGAGAAGGAAGAGAATCAAACCGATCAAGCAAGCAATGGATTGAATGGCCTTCAAAACCACCTTCAACATAGCTATGGACCTTTGTGAGTGTAATTTAAATTTCTTATTATTCTTCCCTCCAAACTCATTTTAGAATTTATTTTCTAAAATAAGTTTGGGGGAGGGGGGTAGGATAAGAAATTTAAATTTCTTTACTCTTGGTTTTTCAATTTTCTATGTGATGTGGTATCATTATGATTTCATTGATTATATGTTTAGGCTTGCTTGATAATTGTGGTTGATTTGGGGTGAAATGGATGATTCTTGCTTGTTTAAGTTGGTTTGGTGATGAGTTTGGGTCGATGAGCTTAATTGATGAAAATTTGTTGGTTTATTGAATGTGAGCTTACATGGAGAATCTTTGGTGATGATGATTTGGCTGATTGATTGGAACTTGAGTGCGAAATTTTTGGAAAATTGAAAAGTTTTTAAGTTGAATAATGAATGAATGCTTGCATGTGTGAATGTGAAAGAACGTGTTTAATCTCTCAATTGCTTTTGGGTGAGGTGCCGATGATTGATGTTAAAATGGTGACATTTTCTCAAGTTTGAGTCAAGCATGATTAGGGTTATTTCACTTGAATAGCTTGGAAGGATTGATCTTAGGCACTTAGGCTCTAGACAAAAAGCTTGAGAGGATTTTGAGCCTTAAACTATGCATTTTACATAGTGAATATCCTTTCTTGAAAGCTTGATCTTGCATTGCATTCTCTTTACTAGAACTTGCCTTGATACTCTTGTTAGAAGTATTACATGTTTGCATGATTAGGAGATGATCTTAGGCCATCATTGCATAGCCCAATTTCCCTAAACACTAGCCTAGCTTTCATTACCATTGTCATCCCATTTTGAGCCTTGAATAAATCCTTTTCTTCTTGAACCGGATGATAGGGGGTAAGGATGGTTAAGGAAACCTTGGTGAAAGTTGAAAATGCATGAAAAATGATGGGTGATGGTAAAGGGTCTTAAGATTTGCTTTGAGTTGAATGAACACTCCTATAAGCTCAATGTTAGAAAAGAAAAGAATAATAACAAAGTTCTTATTGAAAAAAAAAATGTTAGAACAAAGTTCTTACAACAAAAAGAAAAGAATAAGAGCATAAAGGAGTGTTTCTTTAAATGTTTGGTAAAAGCTTGGGTTCATTTGATAACAAAGGGGTTGGATAAGGTGGAAGATGAAGAAATTCATACTTTGAAAGGAGAAGAAAGGGGGTAAGAGTACTTGAATGCAAATTTAAGTCACTTAGCCTATAATTTCCTACCTTAACCAATGTCCCTACATTACAAGCTTAAGAAAGACCTTTTTGATCCTAATTTATGCATGCATTGTAGTATTGGGAACTTGAGTTGATAGGCAAGCTTATGGTTAAAGATGTGTATTGCATGATTTCGATGAGTGTTCACCATTTCCATATATTGAGGGATCGAATGATACACATGTTCCTTGAGAGGTCAAGAGTTTAAGATGCTTGAGTGATTGAATTCTAAGTTAGGATAGTGGTTGATCTTATGAATGTTTGGTTTGACTTGAGAATTTCTTTGAACTAAAATGGTTTTTGAGGTGATATGAGGCATCGAGGAATTCAAAATGCACACTCCATACGTGTTAAGTGTTTTGATTATTCATTTTATTGTTCTGGACGAACAATGGCTTAAGTTTGGGGGAGTGATTAACACGTATTTTATGTACATGTTGAGTGTATTTTGAATATATTTAAAGCTTGATTTGTATATTTTAATGTTAGAAATGCTAGGGTTTCTTAACTCTTACTTACTTTAGACTTTTCTCATTTTTCTCAGTTTTCAATCTATTTTTGTGAGAATTTAAAAGAGCATTCAAGTAGCTAAGGATCAAAGGCCAGAAACGAGGGAGAATCGAGCTCAATTAGAGTGAAACTTGTGTTCTTAAATGTGGAATTTCAAGTTGTATAGTTAGGGTTTCACTAGTTTGATTTCATTTATGTTTTCCTCATTCTCTCGAGTCTCTTTATGCTTTTTTCAGGGACAATGGAGATCTCATTTGGCCAATTTGATTATTCCATATCGAAGAGGGGTTCGTTAGGAGTCCATAGCAAAAAGTGGATCGAGAATCGAAGTTCGGACGAGGGAGAACGAGCAAAAACGGTGGAGCAGCGCAACATGACCGGACCGACGGCGACCCGGACGGCGCCCGGCTGGCCGTCTGAGGGACAGAGTTTCCGGCGACCTGGGCTGCAACCCACACGGCGGGTGGCTGGGCTGCCGTCCCAACCACCGGTTGGCCGCCCCTCTTCACTCAAACTCGCCCGAACTCGTCCCGGTTCACCCCGATTCGTCCCAACTCGACCCAAAACTCACCTATTATGTATTTAACCCCAAAACCTTCCTATTTTGTGGATCTTTTACATATTTTTACCTTCCAAGAACCCTAGAAATATTTTCCTCTTTCCTTTTTAGTAAATTCAAGATTGTTGGAGCTACACTTGGTGGATTTGCAATTCAAAACCATATTCTTCTTCCTTATTGAATTATCTATCTTTTAAGCATGTTTTCATTTACTTTCTATGGTTTAATTCCTTCAATTATGTCTAGCTAAATTTCACTTTGGTTCCAATATATGAAGATATGATCTAAAAAACTAGGTTTTTGGATTTTGTTGTTGGATTTACCTTCTAATTCATATGTCTTGTGGTTTGGGACTTAATTTTATTGCATGATTGATTGGCCATCATTGAGTGCATACAAGGTGTTTGGTTAAATGCTTAGGAGGCTTTAATTCATAACACTTGGCATCAAATCACACCATATTAGTAATTCTTGCTAGTAGGAGCTTCTAGATAATTAATTGAGCTATTTGGAGTTAATTTATGCATCTTGAGTCCTAGTCGGAGATAGATGTTATAGGTTAATCCACTAATATTGGTTGCTTTGAGAGAAGAATTGATGTTTACTATATATAGAACTCCCATATTAATTAAATTAAAATGGCTAATCCATGCAAATCCTTAAACCTAGGCCTATAGTGATTATTGGATTATATTTGGAACCAAGCTTTCTACTATTGTTTGTTAACTCTTGCTATTAGTTGTTATCTAGTTTGTTACTTTTCAATTGCATTACTTAATAGAATTAAGAAAACACAAAAATATGTCACTTGTAAGCTTGAATAGTAGTTTTAGTAACTAGATTACTACTTGAATCTCATTCGTCATTGCATTCCCTGTGGATTCGACTCGATTATACACATCGATTGTCATTGCATCTCCCTCACCCTTAAAGTGAGGGCGGATCAACCAGTACATGTTGAAGCCGGAGTATCGGATTCTCTTTTGAGTTTGTGCATAGTATTTTCTTGTTCTATGCAGGTTCCAACGAATATGTCTCTCTACCCAAGTTTAGGATAATGGCGGCTAAGATGAAGCAGTTAGACGTCAACTGGGCTAGATTGCTTATCAATCTGTTGATTAAAGATACCAAGCTCATTATCCAGGTTAGAAATGGAGACCGGGTCGTGGAGATCAGGGCAAAGCATCTTCTGCACCATGGCATGAAGATCAGCTTCTTGTTGCTTAACTGTCTACCAGACCACGTGTGGTCCGACATAGTCACAATCTCCGAGGACCAGCTGGTGCCCCATTCTGAAAAGCAGCTGGAGATGCAGATCGGCGTGCTCCCGCACATGATCAAGAAAGTTGACGCTTCCACCAAGAAGCTGTTGTTGAGGATGCAGGCCACCAAGGCAGTCCAGGCCGCTGTCCCCGACGCAGTTGGAATCGAGCCATCTCCCGCTCCTCAAGCCAAAAGAAAGGGAAATAGGAAAGCCACTATCATGGTGATCCCATCTGGGTCCAAGAGAGTAACTCCCTCGCAGAGCTCTCAGACCTGATCTGCTGTTCCCTCTCCCTCAAACTCTCCTGTACCATCTGTCTCTCCTCCCCTGGCTGTCAAGCTGGAAGCCACACAATCTGCCTCCCCTCCTCATTTCTCTGTCAAACTTGAGGAAGGACCATCTATTGCTGCTCCCTCTATCTCCTTAGCTTATGATCCGACTGGAACTAAAGAACAGATCATGGCCTTTGTCAAAGCCGAACTGAGAGCAATGTCGAGAAAGCTCAATTAGTTTGAGCTAGCCGACCTTCAAAGGCAAAAGCTGGTCAATGAGAAAATCGATAAGGTAGATTCCATCCTCATCGATGATCTTAAGGGCTTAAATATCAAATTCGACCAATGCCTCAAGGAGCTGCATGAGGAAGTCTCTTCTCTCACAAAGACTACTATAGTGGAGACCATGGAGACCCATGCACCCTCAATCTTTGCAGAGTACAGCATTGCCCAATTGTCGGATGTGGTTGTTCTCGAAATTCACTGCGAGGATTACATGGATCACCAGGTCGAAACTCTTTAAGCTGAGAACACCAAACTCTGGAAGTTCATGCAAACTCATTTTGATGATATCGAAAATGGGGAAGATGGCAATATAATGGCGAAGAAGAAGAAGAGTTCAAAGGAAGGTGAGGAGTCTTCCAAATAGAGGAAGCATGATAAGGGAAGGAAGATCCTGGAAGAGATAATCCAGGATCTCTATAACAAGAAAGACAACCCTAAGAATAGCAAGAAACTGAAGCCAATCTGCTATTAAGGGGGAAGATCTTGTTTAGGGAGTAGATAGATAACATTGCATTAGGAGTTAGCAATGTAACTGTGTAGTATAGCTTACTTGTAATAGGTTTAGTTCTATTTCTATTGTAAGCTGTAAATTTTCTAATGCAGTATTGTCTTAATTAAAGCCTTGATGACAATTTCTCTTTGTCCAAGCTGCTACTAAATACAACTTCATTTGTTGATTTACCTTTATGATTCCTAAATGAATTGAACTGTCTATCTTTTTTTATTTTAGGAACTACATTGTAAAGTGTTGGGTTTCGACATCATCAAAAATGGGAAAATTATTGGGAACCTCACTCGGTTTGTGAGTTTTGATGATGTTTATCAAAAATACACTTAGATTGTTTTTACTCTTTTCTAGAATTAGGTTGCTAGATCAAACTGTCATGTATAGCTCAGTTTGATGATCTGATTAGGTAGATCTTAGTTAACCAGATTGAAGGAGTTTAGCATTTGCCTTGAAGAGTTCAAGACTCACAGATTGAAGGAAGTTCGCTAAAGACTCCAGATCGAAGAGGAAGCATCAACATGCCTTCATAGGTTGATCTGATCAGTTTACTAGTTCTCTATTAGTAAACTAAATTGCCTCAATGGGAAGAAGTTGTAATGTGTCAGAGTACCATTCTGACACAACCAACGACTCTATTTCAAATAAAGCCGATATATACCTTCTTCCATTCCAGAATCAAACACGGGAAACTAAAAGATTTCAA
This sequence comes from Mentha longifolia, assembly GCA_001642375.2. Classification (NCBI taxonomy): domain Eukaryota; kingdom Viridiplantae; phylum Streptophyta; class Magnoliopsida; order Lamiales; family Lamiaceae; genus Mentha; species Mentha longifolia. Next base: position 24,904,716 of record CM038115.1, read on the forward strand.
GCCAAATCGCTAAAGAAATCTCTCACGCTCAAATCATTCAACACTCGAAATTAGACGAGTTTCCCAAGTGTTGATAACGAGATTTCTCATTCTGGAATTTGAATACTAGACGTTTACAGCTGTCTATATAGTTTACTCATTCAAACTCTCGCTACATATTCTGATTAGATATATTTTAGTAGATAAAAGAGTTGTAACTTCCACCATTGTTGAGCACAGTCAAGCTCTGCAACAAGGAAGAGTTTAGCAGTTAAAGTTTTTGTTTGCAGTAATTTGTAAGCAAAGTTTGTAAGGGTCACGACCCATAACTCGTGCTTGGTTTTCATCAAGGTACTGACGAAGATTAAGGCTGGTTCTCAACCAGTATAAAGAAGAGAGAAGGAAATCCAAAGTAAGGGATTTCAGATCGCAAGATCTGACGTGGATGTAGGAGGGTTATCTCCGAACCACGATAAACTCTCGTGTCTCGATCTCTCTCTCTTTATAGCTTATCTGCACTTATAAACAGTCATACTAACAAGCATATCAATCTGCATGTTTATTACAACCTGTTTGTTTAGACAAGAATTTTCTCAAGAGTTTTCCAACACTAGCCACCAACTTTCACACTCCAGTTCAGTTTAACAAACACAGATGTTCACAGTTTGAGTTGGATAAACTGAACTCACACTCTGATCAAACTACCTGAATAAGTTCATCTTAGTCAGTTCGTGTTTGCCAGATCGCACAAATTGTAAAACTGTTGGAAATTGGTGTATTCTCTCCCCCCCCCCCATACAACAATGAACTCTTTCCGGGACCAACAATTTTGATGTAAATTTTATTATTTTAAAACTAGAGCATCATAGATGCATAAAAACATATTCATGTCTGATCTTAAACGAAAGATCATTCAAGACCTTTAATTTGGTATAAAAATCATAAAAATCGGAGAACAAACGAGCAAGTTATGATAATTTAAACTTTTAGATTTTAAATTATATTTTGGGATACATGCTCAGAGGAGAATGGATGATGAAATGATTAGTGATTCATTTAATAGCTAATTCTTTCCATTTTAGGAACAGACGAATTATTGTGGAACGACCCGATTTAATATGCAGGACAATTGAACTGGGACGGAAGGAGTAATTTTTTTAAAGAGTCATACGTAATACTGTGGTCCATTAGAAAAAAAGTGAAATAATAAAATGGTGTTTTTTATATATATAATGAAAAAAGAGAATTTGAAATAATAGCAAACCCTAGAATAACCTTTTTCATAACACAAAAGTTAATTTTAGTCATCTAGACTATAATAAATGATTAATTCCAGCCATTTTTACCTATATTGACATTAATATCAGGGTGCATTTACTTTTCCATATAAGGCGGTAAAAGGATGTATAAAGGAGTTTAAAATTTTTTATTTATCAATCGTTTACTTTGACGTATAAAAAATCGAGTCATGTAGTATAAAATCTCGGTCAGCCCGATATTCCTCGATATCATTTACAATGGTATAATATAATTTTATACCACGATTATTATTATTATTATTATTTTATTATTATTAATATTATTATCATTATTTATTATTTGTTTGTTTTTTTTTGTATTTATTACTATTTTTTGTTTTTGTTTTTGTTTTTATTATTATTATTATTATTATTACACCCATTTCTTAAGTGGTAAAATGAGGTATAAAATTATCACACATGTCTTTCATGTACAATATTATCCCATGGAGTAATACAATGGGCTGCCCGAATTTTTATACCGCCTGACTGAATTTTTTATACATCAAAGTAAACGCATTACAAGTGGTAATAACTTTTATACTTCTTTATACTTCCTTTTACATCATTATCAGTCAAATTAAACATAGTTTTATAGTATAGAGAAATGATATGCTAGTCACCTCCCGGTGGGCACCTTCGTGGGCACCTCGTCGTTTTATCACGTTTGCATTGCTTTTTTTAATTTTTAATTTTATTATATATTCTAGTATGTTAGAAATTAATTTAGAAATCATAAAATCTAAAAAATCAATGTTTAATTTGTTATTTTTTCTTTTTAACTTCAAAAAATGAGTAATAAAATAAATCGAGCTTTGATTTTTATGTATTTTTTAGATTTTATGATTTCTAAATTAATTTCTAACATACTAGAATATATAATAAAATTAAAAATTAAAAAAAAATAATGCAAACGTGATAAAACAACGAGGTGCCCACGAAGGTGTCCACCGGGAGATGATTAGCATATCATTTCTCGTATAGTATATTATACCACCTATTATCATTCAAAATCATTCAAAGTAAACACCATATAAAAAATATGAGTCCCGCCACTTTATACCACATTATATTATCCTTCTTTATCCCTCTACAAAGCGGTATAAAAGTAAACGCACCCTTAATGAAATACAATTAAAAAAATATGAATAACATAATTCTCCATCCTCATCTGCGTTTTCTTTCTTCTATCTCTTCATTGCTCTTCTCTCTCTCCTCATCTTTCATCTGCTAATCCCGTCCGGGGGCGGTTCTGGGCCCTATGCAGCATGGGCGACCGCACAGAGCCCCCGAAAAATTGGGACCCCAAATTATTTTGGCCCATACAGTATATATGTATATTTATTTTGTTTGTTTATTTTCAAAATTTCTCAGTAGTTCAGTGGTTGAGTGCGTCTTTTTATACTTTAAATGGTACTGAGTTCGAAACCCATTAGAACTCCTGATCTATCATTTAATAATTTTTAAAAACGTTTTATTTATTATTTTTCTTTCTTAAAAACGGTGTTTTTTTTTACTTCCTTACCTTACTCAATTGGGGCCCCACATAGAAGCTGAAGCAGCAACGTTTCTTGGTTCTTATTATGATCATATTTGATATTTCAACAAAATACCAAATTCTATAACCCTTCTCCCCTTTACTGTGTCCTTTTCACGGCGAGCGACGACGGGGACGGCTGCCTCTCTTTGCACTTCTATTTTTTTGACTTGGGATTTCTGATCAAGTTTGTTTGGTTTTAGGTATGTATTTAACTATTTATACTTTATTTTTTAATTTCCATAGATTATAGAAAAGGCACCCCACTTTATCAAATTTTTCTTTTTTATTTCTTGATGAAGATTGAAGGATAGAAAGAAAAAGAATCCCCACATATATTAAGTTTTGGCATATAGTTGATGGGTCATTCCTCATTTATCAAGAGACAAGAACTTGAAAGAAACCCCACGTTTATGATCATTCATTTTATACAAATTTTTTTCTTTTGTTTTTTTGTCTAGTTTAAGATTAATTCAACAATTTTAATTGATGGATGTTAAATATTTTATGCAGGTTGTAAATGTTGGTTACAAAGGACTTGCTCTTAGAAAAGTGAAAGAGGTTGAGCACAAGCAGCCAAATTTGGAGCAATCTTGGACTATTGGTGCTATCTTTTCTCTCCCTCTTATTGTGTTAATATGATTCGGAAATATCCATCTGGACATGAAAAAAGAAATAAGAAAAAGAGAGTAGAAGAATTGATTCAATCCCAAAAATGTGCTATAGATAAGTTTTTTGCAAAGGAACCTCGAGTAGATGAAAAGGCCATAGATTCTGAGGAAGGGTTAGACGTTGATAGTGAGAATGTTAAGCAATTAGATATTGTGATTGATGGTGTTGAAAAAGATGATAATATAGAAGAAGTTGATGATCATATTAATTGCAATCATGATATTGAGTCTAGTAATCCAAGAGTAATTGATATATATGATCCACGGAGATGGGATTCTCTAGATTCAAATTCGATTGATCTTTTGGCAGTTAATGGCCCTAAAAGAGATGATACCATAGTAAAGGGTCCTAGAGATAATTTGTCTCGAAGATTTTCTTCAACGTTCTATATTAGATACTTGCCTAATGGTGAAACTTGTGATAGAGTTTGGCTTGTCTACTCAAAGGAACTTAACAAGGTTTTTTGTTTTTGTTGTAAAATATTCAGAAAGGGTCATGGAAAAGGTGGAAAAAGTCAATTGGTAAATGAAGGTTTTAACGATTGGTCGCATCTTAGTGAAAAGACTTAAAGAACACGAAACAAGCAATGATCATGTATTAAATATGACGACTTGGTGGACCTTAGAAACAGATTGCAACAGAATGAAACAATTGACAAAGTTGTTCAAGAACAACTCAAGAAAGAAAAAGAGTATTGGAAAAATGTTATGATTAGGATTGTTGCTATTGTCAAGTATCTTGCTAAATATAACCTAGCATTTTGTGGAAAAAATGAAAAGATATATCAGAGTGGCAATGGAAATTTTCTTGGTTTGATTGAAATGTTGGCTAAATTTGATCATGTGATGATAGAGCATGTTCAGCGTATTTCTAGTGGTACCATTCATCACCATTATTTGAGTCATGACATTCAAATGAGTTGATACTCTTGCTTTCTTCTAAAATAAGATCTTCAATTATCAAGAAAATAAAAGATGCAAAGTATTTCTCTGTGATGTTAGATTGTACACCTAATGCTAGTCATCAAGAACAGATGACCCTGATTTTGAGGTGTGTTGATGGCTCTTCGAATTCTTTTGAAAGAAAAGAATATTTTCTTGAATTCTTACAAGTTGATGATACGACTGGTGAAGGACTTTTTCAAGCTTTACAGAATGTACTGAATTCTCTTGATCTTGATTTAGATAATGTTAGAGGTCAAGGATATGACAATGGGTCTAACATGAAAGGTAAGCATCAAGGTGTGCAAAAACGACTCTTAGACTTGAATCCTAGAGCTTTTGATACTCCATGTGGTTGTCATGGTCTTAACTTGGTCTGGTGTGACATTGGAAATACTTCTCCAAAAGCAAGAAATTTTTTTAGAAAGTCCAGCGTATCTATACAATATTTGCTAATTCTACGAAAAGGCGGCATATCTTGAAAGAAAATGTGAAAAACTTTACTCTTAAATCATTGTCAACCACTCGGTGGGAGAGTCATGTTGAAAGTATTAAGGCAATAAGATTTCAGGTTGTTGAAATAAGAGAGGTCTTACTTCAAGTAGCTGATGTTGTTGATGATGATTATAAGACACAAAGTGAAGCTAATTCCTTAGCAGTGAACGAGCTTGGTAGTTATAAATTTTTGCTTGCTACAGTTATTTGGTATGAACTTTTATATACTGTGAACTTGGTTAGCAAACATTTACAGCCGAGGGATATGCTCATTGATATTGCTATGAATGAGATAAAGGGATTGATTTCTTTTTTAAAAGTTATAGAGAAACTGGATTTTCAAGTGCCAACGAAAGGCAGTTATAGAAATTGATCTCATGTTTCCTCAAAGACGCATAATACGTAGGAAAAGGCAGTTTGATGAAACAAATAGCGAGGAAACATCATTATCTCCTGAGGAAGAATTTAGAATCCAATATTTCACGTATATTGTAGATCAAACTATTGCATCACTTGATAGAAGGTTTGAACAATATGAATTGTACGAGAATATCTTTGGATTTTTATTCAATTCTGAAAAGTTGCAATCTTTGGATGATATTAAACTCAAATCTTCTTGTAGTAAACTTGAAGAAGCTCTTAGAAAGGGTGATGTGTCAGATATTGATGGAAATGATCTGTTTATTGAGTTAAAATTACTCAGGAAGTTTTTGCCAAGGGGAAAAATGAGAGCCATGGATTTATTATCATTTTTGAAACGATTTAATTGCTTCCCGAATGCGATGATTGCATACAGAATCTTGTTGACTATTCCCGTTACTGTTGCTTCTACAGAAAGGAGCTTTTCAAAGTTGAAGTTGCTCAAGTCATATTTACGAACAACTATGTCGCAGAAAGACTAAATGGACTTGCTTTGATGTCGATTGAATGTGATCTCTTGGAAGAGATTAATGATAAAAGTGAAATTAGTGATTTTATTTCTAACCATGCTAGTAGAGCTACTCTTTTCAAGTGAATGTTATATCTTCTATATTTTGTTTTGTATGCTACCATATAGTGTGACATTAATTTATAATTTAGAAAAAATATATGTCTTTTTTAGTTATGAAAAAAGGCCCGATTTTACGAATTCGCACAGGCCCCCAATTTGGTTGCCCCGCCCCTGATCCCGTCGCGCCATCGGACCCATTGTCGCCGCCGAAGCCATCACCACTGCTGTTCTTCCATGGGCACATGGGACAAAACCTGATTCAAGCTTCGGAACAACTCTTCAAAATGGAAAATCGGCGGCAACTCTTCAAAATGGAAAACCTGATTCCCTTGCCCCTTTTCTCATCATTGCTAATTTTCTTCCTCATACAATATCAGCAGCAGAGAGTAACACCTCTCTTCACTCTCTGTCTCCACCTCTCTCTCTCTTGCTTTCTCTCTGTGTCGCCGCTCTAGCCGTCGCCGACGAGCAACGTATATCATGCCCGCAACCACTGCAGCAAATCAGAGACGAAGACCCGCACACGAACACAAGTGAACCGGTCGAGCACACAAACACGAGCCAAATGAGCGTGGTCGTGCACACGAACACGAGCGAAAATTGAATTTTGGACACATTTAAAACATGAAATTTGGGACGGATGAACCAATTAATGCTTCGCCCACTTGCTCAGCGTTCGCATGTTGACGAAATTCGGCAACTCGTAGATTCATTCGCGTGATTAAGAACACGAACAACAACGTAAATTATGGAACATCCATGTAAAAGAAAAATCGAGACTTATTACTACCTTTCAATGTCCCAAATTCGTATAGAAGTAGCAAAAGATTAAAAAAAAAAAAACTTTGACAATCTTGTAGCTCTGTTTTGGAACAAATTTGAAGAAGATGGATGATCTTTATTCAAAATTATTAGCGTGACCGATAAATTAATTAATTCTTAAAGATACAGAAATTCAGACTAAACAACTTAACAACATTAAATTTCAAGCAATTCATTTAAGTGTTTCGTAATACTTTGACGCATTTGATGCACTTAAATTTAGATCGTTCACATAGAATATTCGTTCTCTCGGATCCTTGCAACTCGGCTAAACCTTGAAGACATTTCCTCAACGTTCCTTTCCACAACGGCGTAGTTTTTAAACCGTTGCGCTTCAAAATCAATTTGGCTAAACCTTGAAGGCATTTCCTAGTCGATCATCCTCTCCGAAACGACGTAGTTTTTAAACTGTTGCGCTTCAAAATCAAGACTACTCATCTTATGAATGTCTAACACATTCATCTGCGCTTGAATCCAACTCACCGTCGGTACATTTTTCCCACCATTTTCTTCAAATATAAACTGTCCGCCTCCGTGGTACGGCGGCGGCGGTGGCGCATCTTTGCCCGAACTCGAGCCATCGATATTCGCGAGACGGCACGCGTCGAGGTTGGCGCAGACGTAGTGCAGCTCCTCGTACGCGAGCTGCAGCTTTTGATGCAGCTGCGCGATGATGGCCCGGCAGCCGTCGACGGGGAATCTCTGCCGCATATCCGCCTCGTAGATGATGGATTGCATGGCGTCGTCCCTCTGGTCCTTGGTCTCGAGGTCCTTGAGGGTTTTGGTAACCTTGGAAACTCCGAACAAGCGGTGAACGTTCTGGAAGATCTTGGGCTGGTCGGCCGGAAAATAGGGGGCGAGGGGGCAAGTGGGGCTGCATTTGCGGCGCTGGTATTTGCAGGCGGCGCAGGCCGGCGTCGTGCCGCCCTTGACAGTCATGCTGATTTTGGGCTGAAAAGCAGTAGTGAAGAATTAAATCGGAATTTTCGCAAGGAAATGGGAGGAATGCTTTTATAGAGGTGGGGGGCGGCGCCGACACGGCGGAGATATGGGAGGAGTCGAGGATTTAGAGGGTTTCTGAGACACGTGGCGATTTTGTTAGGATAGTGATAGACTTGGTAAATAATATGGGATTCATTTCCTTGAGATTCGGGACTTTGTTTTTTGATATTAATTCAGTTTCAAGTTTGTTCAAGGCGTTTGACCAACTGGGTGAGAGTCCTCATTTGGTTTTGATTACTTTCTCACTCTTTTATCTTTTTAATTTGCGGTTATCCCTTGCTACGCCAACGGGAAAGTCTTGAATGCAGATCTATGTAATGCATGCACCACATGTTTTAATATTTACTCTGTTACTTTATTGATTATGGCTTTTTGGCCATGTTTTTTTACAGAACCCAGCCCACCCCCCTCCTTAACCCACCGTCCACCACCCCCAACTCATAATAAAATAATTTAGGGATTCGAATTTATTGTATGGTTTAAAATAATTAAATGGTCTTGAAATTGCTATTTATGGTTTGTTTTATTTTATTTTTTGTTTTTATTTTGAGTTCGTTAAATAAAAAGTTCTAATTGCATTGTTTGAATGTAAACCATGGGTAAAAGCGAAATAATGAACAAAACAAAATAGCATCTCAATATTTTTAAGTTAATATTTTTAACAGTTCGAAAAAAAATAAGCATCTCGATTAGTGAGTAATCCAGTTCAATCAGGTATCATTTTAACTAGTCCAGTAATCCAGGAACGCCTCTTCGACTTGTTGACTTCACATTTCACTAATTATCCGAGGATGTCGACCGATTCGACTCCATTAGTGACTAATCAATATTTTTACTATTCAACTAATCGAAGATCGCCTCTTGAACTAGTTGAGTTCACATTTCAGTAATTATTTGAAGATCTCCACCTATTTCACTGGATTAGTGACTAATGAAATGAAATTAGCTTTCGTTTTCACTATTCCAGTAAAGCAGGATCGCATGTTCGAATAGTGGACTCCAAACTTTACTAATTATCCGAGAATTTCCAACAATTTGATTGATCAATGACTAATCTAGTGAAAATAGGATTTTGTTTTCAGAAATCTAGTAATTAAGGGTTTCCTCTTCAACTACTGGACTTCACATTTCACTAATTATTCAAGAATCACCACCAATTCCACTCGATTACTGACTTTAGCACCCCAAAAATTTCTAGCTACATTATTATTATTATTATTATTATTATTATTATTATTATTATTATTATTTTATTTTATTTTTTTTGGTACGAAAGCTTATATATTTCATTTCCAAATAAACAACACCATACAATCTCATCCTATTCTCTTCTCCTACCTAACAAGAAACTGCAATCTCCTATCTTTTTGTCTACACACGGCTAACTCAAACTGGTATTGCCTCACCACAATATCCTCTGCTGTCTTCTTTCCTTGCAACTTACGAGCATTCCTCTCTCTCCACAAGTGATAGCTTACAATAGAAAAAACACAGCGATACAACCTTTGTTTTACATTATTGTTTGTGCACTGAGACACCAAGAATGTTTTCTCTATCTCCCACTTTTCTGCCTGCCGACTAATCCCACACCATTCAGCTACTGCCTTCCACACTCTCCCAGTGTACTCACATTCAAAGAACATATGATCCAGGCTCTCTTCCTGTTCTTCACAAAAACAACACACTGGATCAACTACCACTCCTAACTTCAGCAAATAGGAACAGGTGTCCAACCTTTCATGAAGCAAAAGCCAAGATATGATCAAACATTTAGCTGGAGCTGAAATCTAACATACCACCTTCGCCCAGGGAACCCTCTGTACCTCCCCAATCAGAGCATTATACATCTTTCTAATAGAGAATTGTTGTAACAGCCCGAATCCTGCTATTTATTTAAAAACTACTTCAAGTTATTTATTTTGAATTTCATGAATAATTTATTAATGTCGAGCTTGTTTAATTTAGTCTAAGTCGCACCCCTAGTTAAAAGAAGATATTTTATTTAAAACGGAACTAAGAAATTTATATTTATAGAGGTGTTGCCTTGTAGCAATAATTATTTAAATTATATTTCAAAGTATTAAGCTTTATTAGTTAGTTAATTGAGAGCTTGAGTTTCGTAATTAATAAAATATTTGGGCCACTTATCTGTTGATATCTTGGGCCGTCCAACATTCAGCTTCCCTTTTATTTAATAACAGTAATAATACTTGAAGAAATCGGAAGGAAAAAGAAGAAAGAAGTTTAGGCGGCGGAAGAAAAAGAGTATCTGCTAAATTGCGGTAAATCGGAGATATTCTTATTCTCATCTTCTCTCGATACTCTCATTCCCATCACCTCCGATACACACCGCCATATTTCTTAAGCTCAAAACTTCAGCCAAGCTTCAGTAAGATTATCCTTCGCTCAAGCTTCACTCAAGCAAAATAACATCAGGATCCCACCCTCTATCATCTTTCTTACAGTAAGTTATTGATTGAAATCTGAACCCTATTCCTTTTACTGCTGAGGTTCTGTTTTAGCATGATTTTCAGTATTTAGCGTCATAAGAAAGTTACAGGAATTAATATTGAATTTATGTTCGTCAATAATAGGAAATCTTTTCACTCTTAGAACCCTACTCTTATTTTTGTATATTCACGCAGTTTAGAGCAAGGGAAAAATCAGGAAAACAAACTAGAAATAGAAAAGTGTAGAGATAATTATATGAATTTCAAAATTTGGGAACCTGGGTTCTGCTAGCTGCCGTGAATTGAGAATGGAGAGAAATAATTTAATCAAGATAGAGAGGGGGCGAGGTGTGTGTGAGGCGTGAATGAGGAAGGTGGACAGGGCTTTCAATTAAATGAAGTACAGTACCTTTAGTTTTACTTATTCTGATTCTTCCTCAATGTTTAAAGATGAATCAAGCTTTTGAAATGAAATCGGGTGGATTGTTAATTGCTAAGAATGGATTACTACCTTGTTTATGAAGATGTGGGCGGCCCTAACTAGTCCAGCTAATAAATAATGATAAACTTTTGTTTTCTTCATACTTTCGATTCATAATTAAGTTCAGGAAAGCTCCAGCTAAGTCCAATAATCAATTATAACTTTATAGACACTTATTAGATGTTTCCCTTAGTCCCTGAATCTATTTTCAGCTTACTTGTGAACTCATGTAAAAGTTATTATTTATATTTACGTTGTTAGGTGTGGCATGACTAAGACATTAAATAATTTTGATTTGCTCAACTTAAAGTTCAAGTTGAAGGTTAAGGTGTGGTGATTTATTTAAAGTTATGCCGTTGATTTATTATTGTCCACCTTAATAACGTGCGTTGACCGAACATTGAGTATCGCTATAATGTGGTTTATGATGATTGGAAGGTTGATATTTATGATTATGTTGATTGGGAGGTAAGGTTGGTTTGATTGGGAGATAAATGTTTATGATTTACGTTGATTGGGAGGTAAGGTTGGTTTGATGGGAGGTAAATGTTTACATTACGTTGATTGGGAGGTAAGGTTGGAGTTGATGGTGATTCGGAGAAATGATTAATGTCGCCACCGTGCGAATCATGATGAATTTATGAGTATGAATTCCATTTTATTAACTTGGACAATGATGCGTAAAATCCCACATTGAGTATACTTTTGTATGCTCACTCCCCACATTTAACAATTTTTCAGGTGATTAAGCTCGGAGCGTGCCGGTGGTCGAATGGCTCGTCTTAATATGATAGAAGTCAAGTTTATGCATCTATTATATATTACCAAAGTACCTTTGTATAATTAAGGATTTCAACTTCTAGTATAAGTATGTTTTACATGTAAGGTATTTTGGAATTATAGATTTTATTATTATAAATCTAAATCTAGGTGGCTTCTATAAATTTCAAGTCTTTTAATATCATGATCCAGATTTTATTTCTCTATTTTATTTATAAAAGAAAAAAAAATACTTATTTTCCGCATTTAATTCTTTAATTACAAGTCATGACAGTAATATTAGGTTTAGGGTGTTACAATTGTTGCACCAGAAAATTGTCCATACCCGGCTGCCTTCCCACCAAATATTCTCTAGCTTCTAGAATTTACTTAACTACCCATGAACTTTGTTGTGGAATACTCATCTCAAATACATCCCTACCCTTTATATAGTATCCATGAATCCATCGGATCCATGTCCTATTCTTCTGCTGATGAATATTCCATAGCAGCTTACATATTGCTGCTTGATTCCACACTTTCAAGTTGCCTATATTTAAACCCCCAGCCTGCTTAGGTAAGATGACCTTTTCCCATGCTATCAAAGCTCTTCTAGATACTTCTGTCTTTCCAGTCCACAAAAATATTCTACAAGCAGACTGGATCACCTTCAACACCTTTTGTGGTATCAAGAAAACTTGACACCAATACCTTTGGATTCCAGCTATTACAGATTTGAGTAATTGTAATCTCCCAGCATAAGATAAAAACTTTGTAGTCCAGCTATTCATTCTATGGAGAATTTTCTGGATAAGGGGTTGATAATAAATGATATTCAACTTCTTAGTAGCAAGAGGAACTCCCAAATACCTGAAAGGAAGAGTTCCCTCCACCATGCCAGTCAGTTGAAGTATTTCCTGTTTCACTTCAGACTTCACTCCTCCCATATACACACTGCTCTTCAACTCATTAGCTTTCAAACCAGAAACAGCTCCAAATCTCCCCAGTATATCCATTATATGTTGTACAGAACTTACATCTCCCCTAGAAAATAGGAGGAGATCATCTGCAAAACAGACATGAGTCACATCAAACTTTCGACACCTGGGATGATAATGAAATCCTTTCTTTGACCTCAGTTCCAGCAAACTTCTGTTGAGATACTCCATACAGATAACAAACAAATATGGAGATATGGGATCACCCTGCCTGAGGCCTCTCCTAGCTGCAAAAGATTCCACAAGTTCTCCATTCACATTAATAGTATAGGCAACTGTGGTTAGACATTCCATAATCCAATTAGAGAATCTGTGAGGGAAACCTAGTGCATCCAACATTTGTCTAACAAAAGGCATTCCACCGAGTCATAAGCCTTTTGAATATCTACCTTAATCATACACCGAGGAGAGATGTTCTTCCTTTGATACCCTTTCACCAGTTCATGGCTAAGTAGAATGTTATCAAATATGATCCTTCCTGGTACAAAGGCTGACTGGTGAGAACCAATAATGCTGTCCAACACTTCCTTTAATCTATTAGCCAAAACTTTCGAAATAATTTTGTAGAGCACAGAACAACATGCTATAGGTCGAAAATCCCTTACTTTATCTACATTTTCACACTTAGGGAGTAGAGTCAGAAGTGTTATGTTCACTTCAAGTGGCATCATTCCAGTTAGAAAGAAATGTTGAATAGCCTCTACTACTTCATTACCAATAATATGCCAACACCTTTTGAAGAAAAAAGCATTGAATCCATCTATACCAGGCGCCTTATGTGAATTAATACTGAACAATGCTTCTTTAATCTCATCCACAGAGCACTCAGCAGCCAGCTTTCTTATCTGTTGTGTTGTCAAACTTGGTCATCTTTTGATAACATCCCTATCCACCATAGGGAGTACCTCAACTGCAGTGCCCATCAACCTTCTATAGAAGCCTCTAATCTTCTCCTTAATCTTTTCCTATCCCATTATCACACTACCATCCTCTCTCACCAACCTATGTATTGCATTTCCACTCTGTCTAGCTTTCACAGATGCATGGAAGAATTTTGTGTTGGAGTCTCCTAGTTGAATCCAATCTATCCTGGCCTTCTGTCTCCATATACTTTCCTCAATTTGACTCCACCTTTCCAGTTCAGCCAGTAATCTTCTCTCCTCCTGTACCAAGTTGATATTCCCCTGTTGAATTAATTGTTGAATATCCTGTAGTTGTTGTCTGAAACCTTCCACTCTCTTTGCAGTTTTCACAAACCATCTAGTATTTAGTTGCTTCAATGGATGCTTCAGTTTGTTGCATTTCCTCCAAATACCCTTCAAAGTTGCTCCTCCTGCAGTTCCTTGCCAATTATCCCTAATGATTTGTTCAAAAAGTTCATGATCTGCCAGTGCATTGAAGAACTTAAACAAGCTTCTTCTTGGTCTGATAGAATCAAATTTAAGTAATTGGGGACAATGATCAGACACTCCCTTAGTTAATCTCTCCACCACTACATCTGAATATCCAGAAAACCAATGTACATTTGCTAGACATCTGTCTATATTCGACCAAATTCTGTCTTCCCCTTCTTGATTATTACACCAAGTGAAGGGAGGACCAAAAGCTCTTACTTCCTTTAACTCATTTCCCTCTACATAACTTTTGAAGTCCTCAATATCTGCTAGAGTAATAGGAACCCCATTTACTCTATCTTCAGCATTGAGTATAGCATTAAAATCTCCTCCTACCAAGAGAGGACCCTGAACCTGCTGGCATTGATTGTTCAAAAAAGTCCACAAAGCCTTCCTATGCTCATTGGTGTTGAAAGCATAAACTGCAATAAGGTGTTGTGCCTGTCCTGACAGCACATCACTAATCTCACAGTGCACAGCCTGTGCATGGCCTGAAATCTCTGTCACCCTTACCTTCCTGGGATCCCAGCTAATCCAAATCCTCCCATTACTAGCATACTCATAGTTATAAATGTGATGCCAGTCTCTAAACAACCTACTACTAATTTTTTGTGCTTTTTCAGATTTTATTCTAGTCTCCAAGAGCACTGCAACATCTACTTTATTATTTTGCATAAGGATTTTTATCTCCTTCTGCTTAAACCTCTTGTTGCAGCCTCTTACATTCCAAATTAAAACCCTCATATCACCACCTTGGGGAAAAGGTCCCCGCCCTCTATTCCACTATGCAATTCCTGAAAAGCATTATCTGTAGGCACCTGGATATTACCCACTTTGATAGCTGCAGGCACAGAGTTCTTAGGAACTTGCCACTCCTCTATTGACTTATCTCTTCCCTGAACCACCCCTTCCTTTGTAGCTTCAGTTACTTTAGGCACCCATTGTTGTTTCCTCTGTTATGGTGCCTTAGTTCCTTGATTCTTCTCCCTACATACATGCCCCACTTTCTGGCATTTTTGACAAAAGAGTGGTACCCACTCATAGTACACCTGTTGTATCAGTTCAAGCCCATTATCCCCAGTGATAGGCACCTTATATACCAAGGGCTTGGTGATATCCACCTCTACCAACATTCTTGCATAGGATATTCTACTTTGCTGTGAAGTACAGTCATCAGCACACAAAGGTCTCCCCAGTACACTACCAATGCGGCTGAGTGAATCCACACTCCAACAATTTAAAGGTAGATTTGGCAATCTAATCCACAAAGGAACCTCCCTTAATACCTCCTCCTCCAAGCAGAAACATGCTCTCCATTCCTTAATAATCACGGGTCTACTACCCATCATATAAGGACCATCAAACAGTAGCCTCTCTTTCTCAACTTCAGATCCACACCTTACTACAAAATAACCATCATTATGATAGTAGATCCCAACCTCCCCCTCAATACAACAGTGATTTCGCAAGTAAGTTCTCAAGTAAGAGATGGTAGGGGATTCACCAATAACATACAAAATCACAGCAAATTTCCACTTATTGGCTTCATTTTCAATCTCATCCACAAGTAATTGAGCAGTAGGAGTACCTTTAACCATCACAGGGGCAACGTAATTGAGTGCCAGACCACGGCGTCGAAGCTGCGGCAGATCACCATCTTCAATTTTCCTAGCTTCCACCTCCTTTTCCATTTCTGATTTCATAATTTCCTCCTGTTTCGCCACCGAAGAGTGGATCTCTAGCTCAATCTTCTGCTTCAGTGTAGGTGTCGTGACCGGAGTTTGCACCACCCTACTCTCCGCAACCTTCGAACTCTCTGCAACATCTTCCTTAGGTGAATCCACAGGAAGCTGTGGAGTCGTGAAAACCGCCATCTTACGGGGTCTCCCCTTCGGTTTTCCACCACCCTTCCCCATAACTCCGATCTCCGATGTGCCTTCGCGCGCAAGTTAGCCGCCCACTATCGTGCGCCGGAAGCCTCCTACGTGTTATTAAAGAAGACAAATATTTTCAGTGTGAATCATAATTAGTAGAAAGGAGAGCCTATTATTATTATTATTATTATTATTATTATTATTATTATTATTATATGTGATTAAATTGTTGAGCTCTGTAAGTCGCGCCTCTAGAAAATAAGTTATGCATTCATGATCACATAATTTTTATAAGCATATTTATAATTATTTATTTACTAAGCATCTTTATCTAAATTTTTAGTCCTAGTATTATTTAATTACTTCAGCCCGTTTTTTTTTTAATTAAGCCCAATAGTATGTCTAATATTAGGTTAAATACTTTTCCAATGGGCCGTCTAGTATTATATTAGGGTTTAGTAAATGCCCCTTCAACTTATTTCAAGAAAATCTTCTCCTCCAAGATAAATGATTCGAAAATTCTTCCTAAACTCTATTGCTAAAAATCTGCAAGTTAATTTCTTTCCTTAAACTCTAAAGTCTATCCAATCTCCTAGCATGATTAGCGCCTCCCTACTAGTATAAATAAAGCTCCTCTATCTCTCATTATTCACCACATCCGAAAACTAATACTCAGTCGTTTGGTTGCAGGAAAGTAATGTTATCAATGAATATGATTTCTAGGAATGTAATTCCAAGAAAAATGAATACCTAGATTCTTGATGCTTGTGTTTGGAAACAACATGGAAAATGTGAAGATTCTTCATATTTATTGTTTTGCAATGTAATTATTTTTATAATTATAACAAATTAACAATATAAATTTTATTTAATAATACATAGATGTATAATAAAATATATGATAACATCAAAAATAAATAAATAAATAATAATATAATAATAATAATAGTTAACGTATTGAACAATAAAATTGTAGTAATTATATAATAATGATGCTATATTTTATTTATTATTTTTATTATATTATGGTTACATAAAAATATTAATTATTAATATTATTATTTTTTAGTACTATATAATGATAATAATGACAAATAACTATAGTATTATAATAATTATTATGATATTATCATATTAATTAATACTAATTTTACTTATGATTTTTATTATTTAATAATAATAATAATAATAATAATAATAATAATAATAATGCAAGATTCCCTGAAACAGGTAATCAGAATACTTAAGTTTTGGTGGGGAATAAGAATCCAGGAAATTGTACTAACTTTCCTTGGTGTGTGGAATTTGATTACTTTCTCATATCTGTTAAAATTGAACCAAACATAGGAATGTGCAAATAAGGAATCATAATACTTTCTCAGGCCACATTTCCTGCCAACCAAACGCGCCCTAGAGGTATTTTCTTTCCCAAAGCCGTCAGTTTCCTTCGCTTAAGTGCTATCAACAATTCTTCTTCTCAAAGTCTTTCCAATTATTTTTCCTCTCTCTAAGTTACTGTATGCATGCTACTGTGTTCCAATAGTATATGTTCTTATTTCTTTGAATACTTCTTTGAATACAGTTTGAGAGTGGCCGACATGTTTTCATAAATCTTTCATGCATCTAGGCTAGATATTTTATATATATAATACTACCTCCATCTCATTAAGGTAGTCTCATTTACTATTTGACACGTATTTCCACCGAAACCTAGTACGGGTTTTAAAATATAATTTTATAGTATCGTTTTTTTACGGGATACTATGAGTGTCATAGTATCCCGTAAAAAAAACGATACTACAAAATTATATTTTAAAACTCGTACTAGGTTTCAGTGGAAATACGTGCATAAAGCAAATGGGACTACCTTAATGAGATGGAGGTAGTAATTGTTATGTTAAATAGTATATTATTTCATATACCAAATGCTTATGTTTGACTCATGGTAGTAATTGCACTTTTGAATTATATAATCTTATGGTACATATACGTATATGTGTAAGCTTTGGGTCATTATACTTTTCATAAAGCATATTTCAAAAAGTAGTATAACCATTAAAGTTTTATTTGTTTTCTGCTATAGCATAAATTCACGTAATTTTGGGAAGATTAAATTCTATGCTTTTTATTTCATAACTGGTGAATTATTTGCATGAAGCATTTGTCATAATTTTTCTTTTCATATAAGTTTGGTAATTAAGATTATATCTCTTTTTTTTTTTAAGACGAGGCATGTATGACTTAACAGTTTAATTGCAGATTCAAAGTTTTCAAGGAGTCAAGTCAAGGAGAGGTTAAGGTGGGGGAAAAGTTGCATTTTCATTTATCCTTATTATACGTTTTGCTCAATTGATATGTGTGATATGCAGTTTTAGCTTACGAGCTAATGAAATAAAGAAGTGTCGTTTTCGGACGTAAAATAAAGAAAGTGTCATCTTCGGACGTAAAATAAGGAAAGTTCGTCTTCGGACGTAAAATAAAGGAAGTTTCGTCTACGGACGTAAAATAAAGGAAGTTTCGTCTACGGACGTAAAAATGAGAATAAGAAGGAGAACATGTTTACATATATTCTTTTGTAGTATTTCTTATAATATGGATAAATGCAACCCACTGAGTTTATAGTACTCACCCCAAAACTATTTTATCTTTTCAGGAGCAGACTCGGACGATGGGCGGCGTGGTGAATGATGGTGGAGTCGGGATTAATTTTTAATAAGCTAGTTTAATTCCGGATAATGTTATTTTCGTGTTAAGACTTCCGCTTTACTAGTTTTAGTATTTTTCATTAGGTTTTTTTTCCAAGACTTATTTCTTCTATTTTTTTAGTATTTAAAAATAAAGTTTTCTTTTTTAAAAACCAATTATTTTATTTATAAAAAATTGGGGCGTTACACTGACTAATCGAGCGAAATGAGCTTTCCGTTTTCAACACTTTCGAAGTAGCCAAGATTAGCCTATTTTGACGAGTTTACTACTCCTTCCGTCCTGGAGATATAGACAACAATTTTCTTAGTGGGTCATTTTTAGAGATAGAGCCACGATTTTCTTATTGGGAAACAATTAGTAATCCCGTGTTACACTTAACAATTTTTTTATTAAAGTCTTAATGATATTATACCTCAAAATAATACTATAATAGTTTTAATATAACCCACCACTTTAAAAAAGTATAAAGTTTTTATATACCAAAAAGCCATTAAAAAGAACAAACTTATACCCTTAAAAAGTAAAGTGGGTCTCCTCTCTACTCTCTCTCTCTCCTCTCTAATCTCTCTATCTCGCTTCTCACGTTCACTTGAGGCAAAATTGGGTGTAAATATTATTAAAAACCATGTTCAGGTTTTTCCTTTCCTCTCTCAGTCATTAAAAATTCGATGTTTGAAATTGAAAAAGTTATCAATAAATTTAAAATTCAAGTTATTTCCCAACAACCAAATCAGATAAAAGTACATTTCATTAACTGAAATAACAGTGAAATTGAATCAGAATATTTCAGCAACAACAAAATTAAAATCGTAGAGACGCACTGAACAAATAAGCTCTTCAATTTTGTTGAAATTTTGCATGCGAATTTGGTGCATTTTCGAAGATATTCACCGTATTTGGTGCATTGTCGAAGATATTTTGCTAATATTAAAGGTACCTACCGTTTATTTTTTTCATATTTAGTTGTTATTATTGTGTAAATTTGGGAAAAAGTCCTATGAATTTGAAATTTAGTTATTATTGAATTTTTTTCTAGAAAATCATGTTTTATTTACTTTTTGATATGAAGAGTGGTTAGATTACATGTTTACTAATATATTTATCAATAATTAAAGTAATTACTTCCATTAATAGGTTTAGACTGTTAGATATTATAAATTCCTCACGGGATGCCTTTAGGGATGTCTTCCCACATGCACATCACGGTCTTTGCTTCCATCATCTGACCAAAAATCTTGTTGGATTTGGGAAGCACGCACTCGGCATATTTGAAGTTGCGGCCTACGCCCACTCGGATTCTAAATTCGACGAATACTTTGAGGCCTTGAGGAGCATGAGTATGGAAGGTGGTGGAATATACCAGAGGCTGTGTGAGACCGGCGTACATCGGTGGGTGTGTAACAAGTGTCCTGTTCCCCGCACGAGTTTCATGACTTCAAATGCTGCTAAGACGATGAATGCTAGACTCCTATGGGCTCGGCGATTGCCCATTTGCGCCATGATTGAGACATATTGGATTATTGTCGAGAAGTGGTTCGAGGAGCATCGACGCAATGCCCAAGCAAGGGAGCATGAGCTGACTCATAAGGCGTACTTGAAGATGTCTGCAGCTGCAGAATGGGCTCGTCACTATGCCACTAATGGAACAACGGTGACCAACGTGTACAGGGTCGAGGGTAACACTGAGACTTACCTTGTGGACCTTCACAACGGCACGTGCGAATGCCGTCAATGGGAGTTGGACATGATGCCCTATCGACATGCTTGTGCTGCTCTTGGGTATGCATTCATTTCATTCTTGCTACTATAAGTCTAAATTTTTTTGGTTTAATTGTTTGACATTTCATTACTATATTTTCAGTTTTGCCGGAGGCCGTGCTACTGAGTACGTGAGCCATTATTTCAAACAATCGACGCTCGTGGCAACCTATTCGCCCAACATTCAGCCAGTTCCCCATCCAGGGTCTTGGACTGTGCCCGATGACATTGCTTCTCAAGTGGTTCGGCCACCTATTGTCGATAGGCAAGCAGGTAGACCGCGATTGGAAGTTTTCATATATAGTGTTTCTGTGTTTGTTGCGTGATTGTGCATTGTGAGCGTACAAAACTTACAAAAATTTCAATTGTTTATTACATAGCATTTATTTTTAATAAGAAGTCATTATAAGTCGACTGTAATGTGGCTTTTAAACAATTTCTCAATTAATCTAAGAAATCACCTCATTTTTTGCCTTCTGCCAGCAAGTAACTAACGATTTCTTACCATCAATAGGCAAGTACCTAACGATTACTTGCCTTCTTTGTATTGCCTTTCACATGAATATCACATAATTTCATGTTCTTGCTTACTTTGCATGTAATTTGGCAAGACGTTATCGACATATTGTCAACTATCGTACCATGAACGACAAGATTACATCAATATCTTACCAACTATGCAAAACCAAATGGTTTCATTCGAAACCCACTTACAGTAAATTTGAAACCTGCATTAAAAATTTTAAAAAAACCGGTAAAAAGCAAAGAAACAAGGAAAAAAATTGAAAAAAAATCTGAATGAAAAATAATAATAGTACAAAAAATTAAAAAAAAAACAAATAAAAAAGAATAGAGAAAAAAATGAAAAAAAAAGAGAAAATAGAAATAATAAGAAGAAAAAAAGTGGAAATGGAAAGAGTGTGTGTGTGTGTCATGTGAGAGTAGAAGGGGGCGTAGAGAGTGGGGGGGGGGGGGGGGGGTTGAGAGAAGAAGGGGGTGAGAGGGGTGAGAGTAGAAAGGGGAAGGGTATTTTAGTCTCACTCTCCAAAATTTGGGTATAATTTGTACAAAACTAAAAGTGCATTAAAAATTTACATTCTTATACTCCACTCCAAACAATTCATGTCTTTGAGATTGACTAACTTTGGATGAACAAAGAATATTAATAGGCCAACATGACGTAAATCAAGGGGAGAAAGGGGGAGGGTATTTTAGTCTAACTCTCCAAAATTTGGGTATAATTTGTACAAAACTAAAAGTGCATTAAAAATTTACATTCTTATACTCCACTCCAAACAATTCATGTCTTTGAGATTGACTAACTTTGGATGAACAAAGAATATTAATAGGCCAACATGACGTAAATCAACAAAATTGCCCTCAAATTTTCTGCAAACCAAAATTGATAAAATTTCATGAATAATCGATATGAGATAGTTGAAGTAAAATAAAATTAATAAATTAAAAACCAAAATCATAGTATAATTTTACTTAAAAACTTAAATATAATTGATTTGAAGATATTTGGTGAGAATAAATATTTTTTTTATATTTAACAAAACTAATTTCATTTTAGTTAAGTTTTGCAAAAAGTTAGCAACAATTATGATAATATTTTCATAAAATATAATATATATATATATATATATATGTATACATATATATATATATATAATAAATGATTGATCATAAATAATCGAGTATATATAGGTAATTTAAATTACGAGACTTATATTCAAATTGAAATTCTATGAATATATATATTAATTAGATTAAAGTATTGATTAATTAGGCAAAATTATGAGAATTTAGTAAAAATAATAACAAAAAATCAAGATAAATTGACATTTATTTTGCTATATATATATATATATATATAGATGAGAAAAGAAATCAATTAATGACTAATTAATTGATTAACTGAGAAATTTAATTAAGGGATGTTTCGGTAGAAAAATGGGCTAATGAAGCTATCCTACTTTAGTTAATTAATATAGATATATATTACTTTCTCTGTCTCAAAAATATTGACCCCTTTTATTATTTTATACTTTATATATTAATAAGAAATGACTTAATATCATATCGCTGAGCCGGAAGTACCGTTTACCCATTAGGGCCATTACTGCACCATCTTTGTTTGAGGGAGGAGGTATTATTATTAAGACATACAGGTTATGTCTTTGCGCGGTTACGCTCGGTTTCTGGGGAAAAGATTTGGGGGAAATGACGGATTGATGCCCGTTCTCCTTTTTCTTTCTCCATCCATGCGTTCCGCATTAGAGTTCTGCGTTTCAAGTAGCTGTTTTCCATTCTGTTTCTCGCTTATTACACCATTGATACCAAGTTTATTAATTTAGGGTAGACCGCGGCGTCGATCTTTCTGAGCTGAATTTTTTGCTTGTTTTGTGTGATGTATGGATGAAGTTTCAGTTTTCTTTAGCTAGTAAGAATGCTTTCGAAGAGCAATGTGAATGCCAGATTATGATGTTAATGTCAATTTGGATCGAAGAAATTCAGAGTCTTTGCTGGTTCTGAGGAATTAGAAGCATGAATTTCTTTTATAGACATGTCATTCATTTGTTAAGATAAAGTAATGTGAAAGTGAGAAGCCAATATTAGTGTTTTTTATAATTATATAGCTTTGAAATATGGTAATATGTTTTTTTTGTTCCTTTTTTTCCCTGTGTTATACTCCATATTACTTAATGTGAGACAATGCAGTCAGTAGAAGAACATTGGAAAACCAATAGACATAAATTTGAGATATATATGTGATACATGGGATAAGGAAGTGCACCATTGTCTATTCTATCTCTTTGGCTACCATTCTTGACCTAAACTTTTTGCTAGATTTCACAAAAAAGTTATTTTAACTATCTTAAACATAAGAGGACGACTTCCTTGAACTGCATTTTATTCGTGTAATCGTGTTGTCACATTGAAGCTTTCTTAATTCTCTTGCTTGCAAACATGCCTGATATGGGTCACTCTAGGGTCAGCTTCTTCAGAGTTGGATCCCCTTATTAGCTTCTGTTGTTACCTGGATCTGTAGTGCGACCTCAAGTCTTGATACTATATCTGCCATTGATGGCCGGTCAATTCCGTAATCCAGTAGACATCTTCCAGCAGTTTCTAAGAATATCTCTAAGCTATCTGGTGGTGTTTTCCCAACTAGAAAGGGATCAATACAACCTGAAACGTTATTCCTCATGCATGACTTGATCCACTGGGCTAAAATCACTTGATCCTCATCCAACCAACGGTCTGATTCCTTTTCAGCAAACAACACCTCGAACAAAATCAGACCGAATGAGTAGACACAAGACTTTTCTGTTAACTCTTCTCCACGTATGTAATCTGAATCCAAATGCCCCCAGTTGCTCCTGATAACGGATGGCTCCTGATTGTTTCCCTTCTTTTTGGACAAACCCCATCCAGAAACCTTGGGAGTCCAGATCTCGTCCAACCAGATGTTCGTAGATCTCAAATCGCGATGAAGCATTGTCTGTTTGATTGTGGAGTGAATGTTTCTTAGACCCCGTGCTGCACCAATGCATATTTGAAGTCTTCGCTTCCATGGAAGGGGATCCATTGAAGCATCATGGAGATGGTCATAGAGTGTCCCATTTGCCATGTGCTCGTATACAAGAATCATGTCTGATTCTGTCTCGCAATACCCTATCAGAGAGGCAACATGATCTTGAATCGGTGCAGAATATCTCTGAATCTCTTTCTTTGTTTGCAACTCTTTTGCCATGGATACTCTTGACATGGCAGCTCTTGACCATCTCATTGCTACTGTTTTCTTACCACTTTCTATATATCCTCTATAGATATTGTCTGCTCCTCCGTAGCCAATCAGGAGACTGTTGTGAAAAGTATTTGTTGCTTTCTGAATCTCCTGGAAGGAAAACTGGTGGATTACCCGACGTGGCTGTAGTAGCGGAGCTTTTGACTTTGATGGTGTTCTAGGCAAAACCCCAAATGGGTCCCACCACCATCTTTGCGTCAAGTTATTGTTTGAACCGATATCCTTAGTCTTCTTTCTTCCATTCTTCTGATCAGTGCCTCCGTTAGTTGTACTGGAGCTGGGATTATCTTCACTGATAATCCTATCCGATTCTCCCTTTGGGAGACTAATGTCATCCATCGAAGCAACTCCATCACTACTGTCGCTGTAAGCTCTTCCTGCATTATCCTCCTCTACCATCTGCTCTGCTGGATCTGTGGTCTGTTGTAATCCCAAAGCTAATTCAAGGCCCATCACTACATTTGCCATTGCAGGCCTTCCTTGGGGTTGAGTGTGTAAGCATCTGTCTGCAATCCCAATGAAAACTTTTAAACAAGCTGGTGAAATCTGCTCCGTCAAGTTTTGGTCAACGAGTCGATCCACCTTCCCCTCTCGTATGCAATATCGAGCCCATCCAGCTAGGCTGTGTTGCTCCTCGTCAAGTCTGATGTTTATTGCAGGTCTTCCTGATAGAACTTCAAATAAAACCACTCCAAATGCGTAGACATCTGATTTTCTCGTCAACTTATGAGTTAAGAAGTACTCTGGATCTAAGTAACCAAATGTGCCTTTGACATTTGTACTGATATGGGTGAAAGAATCATTTGCAGGTCCCATTTTGGACAGCCCAAAATCTGAGATCTTGGCTACCCAATTCTCATCCAGCAAAATGTTTGAGCTTTTCACATCCCTGTGTATGATCCTATGCCGTGAATGAAGATAATACAATCCACGTGCAGCACCAATTGCTACCTTAAGTCGAAGCTCCCATGGAAGAGGAGGATCAGCCCTTCCATGTCTGTTGGCTTTGTAGAGATGGTCAGCGAGTGTTCCCTGGCTGACGTACTGGTAAACCAAGATCCGTTCTTGACCATCATTGCAGTAACCAATCAACGAAACAAGATGCACGTGCTTCACCTTGGATAGCATCTTGATTTCAGTCTGAAACTCAGTTTCCCCTTGCCGGGATTCTGTTTTCAGCCGCTTTATTGCAACAAAAGTTGCTCCATTGTCGATGCTCCCTCTATAGACTCTGCCATATCCTCCACTGCCGATGTGAAACTGAGGATCGAAGCCGTTGGTTGACTTACGGATTTCTTCTATAGAAAACTTTCGGCATCGATCCTCAACTGAACATGATCTTATGTTCCTCCTGGAAGTGGAACTAGAGTCAGAAATTTGTCTCAGGTAGTAAAATGCAATGTTCAGTAAGGCTAGTATAGTTGTCACGACAGCGGAGATCAAGTTAGTACGGTAGCTTGATTTTGATTTCCTTTGCTGTAATCTTGCTTTTGAATGCTGCAACTCAGGAACTGGCCCTGTGCCTGCAAGATTGTTGTCGGGGTTGCTCAGCTTAAATACTTCCAAAGCAATCAACGTGCCATGGAATTGCTCGTCTCTTGATTCAAACTTTGGCTGGAAAGTGATGGTAAGGTAGCGGTTCCGTGCCATTTTATCTCCCTCCATCATCAGAATATAGTCTCTGTAGGCTGCGACTCCAGATATTCCACCCATTGAATAATATTGGCATTGTTCTCAACAATTTGATTATTGATGCGAACAGAGAATTTCATGTTCCTACTCTCCATGATCTGTTGTTCGTGCTTGGAAAAATGGAGTCTAATTAGGTATCTGAATCCTAATTGAACTGGTAGTTTCCATGTAAGACTACTTGCACGCAATTTAGTATCTGCAGCAAGAATCCTTGCCGTTTGATAGACTTTAATTGGTGCTATGTATAATAACACGTCTGCATATCTAATTGCAGTTAAAGTATTGGAAGGAAGAGCACCTGTTTCAAGCAAGTAGGGGGAGTCTTCGTCCCATCTGCGGAACATTCCGGAATCTAGAGCTGGAGAGATGGAGGCTCCGCCAACATTCAAGCGTTGAATGAGCTCGAGCGCTGTGCTGTTATCTATGTAGAATCTGTACTTCTGGCCTACAACAAGGGTGCCAAGCTCCCCTTCTGGAGTGAAATAAAGACCAGTTGGCATGGAGACAACCTCAATGCCATTTATAAAAGCATAAAAGTCGTCTGATTTCCTTTTCCCCCGAGCTGGGGAAAATATTAGAGTCAATTCCCTTGCATCATCAATATTTACACAGTACTCTTTGATGATATGTTTTTCGCCCGATGCATCAGAAGCAAGAGCCGTGCTGAAGTTGCTGATGAGAGTGTAAGGGCCTGCTTTGACAGTGAACAAGGCTTCCGACCTCGCGAACCCCTTGTATGAATCTTGATAGAAGTGGAGGCGGATGAATTTCTGTCCAGGCTCGAGTTGGAAGACGTAGCTGAACGTGTGGCGAGATACACGAGCTGTCGTGTAGGGTACAAAATCGAATTGGTGATTAATGGCTCTTGAGTTGGAAGGTTTGCCATTGATCTGCAGTGATGAGGTGGATTCCAGTCCGGAATCTCCGATCCAAACACGGCCGTCGGTCGCGGCTGAACTGCCCGAAGAACCGCAGGAAATGGCAATACTGTGAGGCAGGGGATGAGTAGCAGGAATGTTGCTGGCAGGGATGAGAAAGATTTGCCAGAACAAGCACATAAATATAAGAATAACTGGTAATTCTGAAACTGACATTTTATATTTTCTTCTGAAAAGTTGCGTTATGGGAGAATGTAAGATATAGATTATTCCTTTATATTTGGATATATAACATGTTTTGTATTATAGAGTCAACTTCTAAAGTCTTTCTTAGTATTTTTTTTATTTTAAATAAAGATATTAACTTATTTGCATTATTCTTGCTCAGCTACAGTTGGATGTGGAATGAGGAAAAGTAGTTTGCTGTCACTTATTGTCTTGGCAGTATATATCTATTATATTTCTTTGAGTTCTTATTTTGTTTCTTATTAATTTATTCATCCTTAACCAATTATTGGTCTTCATGGAAGAAGAGAAGACGTGAACTTTTCAGAGTTTTAAATTAAATATTGATACATAGGGCGGGAGAAGAATTTTTCTTGGAAGCTTCCTACGTCAATGAATTCTCCTCTATAGGCCCATTCACGGAACTGAATTTTCTTCTGAAACTCTTTCATAATATCCTTGAAATTTCGTGGTGCTAGAAATATTGCACTTGCATTGAACACATATTACTTATTTCACATGTTTTACTCCTATAATTTATAGCAGATGTTTGTTATATTACTCAGTAACGATAATATAGATTCCTAGTTATTTCCTAATTACAGTACCTTAATACTTGAAAATAATTAGTCAGTAAAGTTTTTTTTTGTTCTGAAACATGATTTTGTGCAACTAAATATACAAATGAGATTCTGTGTCCCAATTATAGTTGTCCCAAATATTTAATTTTAATTTATTTTATTGTCAAAGATTCTGTGTCCCAATTTTAGTTGTCCTAATTCGGGTTGGTATTTGGCTACTAACGGTTTTTCTCAAAAAAATAAAAATAAATAAATGACGGAATCGACAGCTTCTACGATGAGTTATTGAATTTTGGAAAAAGGGATTCATAATTTTGTGAACTGGAAGCTACATTTACAGTGGCACAGATCACGTTCTTGGATTAAAGGAGTCATGATCTGGCCAGTCTGTCGCCCAATTGGGTGCATTGTCAGACTCGCCACTTTCGGGTTCTATTCTGAAAGGGCATTGCGCTAGTACCATCTTCTCTTGAGGCGATGAATCTTCTCCGAGCAACATTTTAAGCGCAAAAGCCATTGTTGGATGCTGCTGCGGTTCAAGTTGGGAGCACAAGAGACCTACTTGGATGCATCTAAGCGCTTCTTCTTCTGGAAACTCTCCTCTGAGTGATTTGCCTACCAGGTCTATTACATTCCTCACCCCTTCATTCCACAGCTTCCATGCCTATACATTCATCATGTCATTATGCATTCCACGATTCTACGACTGGATGATACGCACATATCATTCACTCTACTTGATTTGTTTTAGATTCATGCCAATTTATGTATTGGAATGATGAGATGTGAATGAATGCAGCAAATCAGATAACAGTAATATAGAATTTTTGCTGTACAAGTTCGAAATAAGTTATTTGTGTTTCGTCCGCACTTTGACTTGGGGCTATAGTAGCTTAGAACAGTGTAATAGAAACACCCGAGTCACATTCATCAATTATTTGTACCTTGCATGCACATTAGACTTAGAACTTCATAAAAGTCACTCATACTTACATATGAAATTCTGCTATTCAAAATATATTCTGGTGCAATATAACCCCTGCACAAAAAAAATAAATACACGGTATATCATTATTTGCAACTCGGAAAGATAGTTAGAGCCGAAAAGTAATGTCTCATGACAGTACATGGTCCCAGCAACACAAGTGGTCAGATCTGACTGGTCATCTTCAGGATTTCTGGCTAAGCTAAAGCCTGAAATTTTAGGATTCATCTCTTCACCCAGTAATATATTGCTTGGATTTAGACCCCTATGAATTGTTCTCTGCCTTGTTTCTTGTTGAAGATAAATAACTCCTTTAGCAATCCCAATTATGACTTTGAAGTGTACTGACCATTGAAGTTGACGACATCGTTGTTCATCTATGTGCAAATGTTCCATTACATTAGAAACACAGGAACAAATTGTTAGTTTCTATGATTGTCCATCAATTTGAAACTGAAGAACTGAGGAAAGTATCTAAACTTCCATTTTCTGTGAACTCATACAAAAGCATCCCTGTATTTTCATGAATGCAATATCCAAGCAGTCTAATGATGTTCCAATGATGGACAGTGGAAACTGAAAGAATCGTATTTCTGAAAATATGGAAGAACCCTGAAGAAAATCTTTTAACTGCAACAGTCCTTCCTGTATGTAATACAGCCTATACGAAAATTCGATTTAGAATTGTTGTACTGAAGGATAACTCATTTCCCAATACTATATTAGAAGGAAAAAGAAAAGAAATCACCAGCCTTGAGACAGTCACCTTGTACACCGTAGCAAATCCACCACTTCCAATCATATGTGTAGAGGAGAATTGATTGGTAGCAACTGCAAGCCTGCTAAAGTCAAACTCCGGCAATCTTATGTCTAATTCACGAAATTCTGCAAAATAATGGTACAATTTGATTTCACTTTTGGAATATGCAAGTCAGTGGTTAGTACTAGGCTGACAAATTAACATATGATGCAAAGTTTTGGGATGAGTTTATACCTGATGCTATACTGAGTTCTTTTCTCTTAGATGGTTTTAACCGGTTCCAGAATGCATCTAATGCCCAAAGACGTGGCTTATACAGTTTTGGTTCTCTCATTCCATCTTCTCCAGCTGGAAATAGATTTATATTACTTTGTTTTGTAGGAGGAGATGCATCAGTATGCACATTCTCGGAGGCTTCTGCTGATTTCTTAAGTGTTTTCAGATGGCATCATTCCTTCATTTGATGGACAGACATCATTAGCAACAAGAGCTATGTGATTTGGCTCATCAGTCTTTCCACTCTCCTGATGCTTAAGCGCAGACTCGAGCTGTACCACAATTTGGGACATTGTTGGCCTTTTCTTTGGTTCATCATGCAGACATCTTTCAGCAACCTCAACAAATACCTTCAGGCTATTTGGTAAGATTTCTTCCTACAGACTTGAAGCTACAATCTGTTCAGCCTCTCCCTTATTAATTCTGTTTTGAGCCCATCTGGTGAGGAAACATTCATCTTCGCCAAGCATTGGATTTATTGCTCGTCTTCCACACAATACTTCCAGCAACACTACACCAAAGGCATATATGTCACTCTTCCTTGTCAACTTACATATGCCTGCATAATATGGGTCCAAGTACCCACGTGTGCCCTTCACTTTAGTGCTAACGTGGCTCTGTAACTTTCTTTGATCTTCAAGCTTAGCTAGCCCAAAATCTGAGACTTTAGCTATGAGATTTTCATCCAAGAGGATGTTTGAAGCTTTAACATCGAGATGGATGACTCCATGGCCTGTGTGAAGATATTCTAGGCCTCGGGCAGTCCCTTTACAGATGTTAAGGCGTTGCTTCCACGTGAGAGAACAAGAATCATTGCCTTTCCTTTCATACCTTTCATATTTAAAGAGGTGATCAACTAGAGTACCATTGGGCATGCACTCATAAACAAGAATCATTTCCTTGTGATCACTGCAGTAGCCTATTAGAGAGACAAGATTGATATGTTGGAGCTCACATAGTGTTTCAATCTCTGTCAAAAAACTCGTGTTTTCCTTATGTCGAGTTTGATTTTAACCTTTTTACTGCAACAATCTCTCGTCCATTATCAATAAAGCCCACGTACACTCTACCAAATCCACCCCTTCCGAGGAGTAATGCTTCATTGGAGTTTTTGGTGGCTGATCGAATCTCAGCCAGTGAAAAGCATCGACAGAGTCGTTCGGCCCTTGCTGAAGGTTTGTGATAGGATGTGGCCTAGCTGCTAAGCCCGAGCAATAGGCCCAATATAATTGGGCCTAGGTCAACCTCGGCCCATTCCAAAGGAGCCCCACTTCGGCCCATCACATTTCAGCCCAGCAAGAAGCCCAATCAGCCAGAGAGCTTAGCCACGATCCAACTGCCCCACGATCGAGAGGCAGTTACCCACGATCTTGAGGCACGACCTCGGGTGTAACTGCTCTCAAGGTTCCTATAAATACCACTTGTTAAAGTGGTGAATGTACGTTGTAAGAGCTCAGTATTATATTACACATTTTTACTCTCCGTGGACGTAGATCTCATTAACGGTCGAACCACGTTAAATCTCTTGCGTACTTTCCCTTTTTCCGGCTAACTTTCCCGTCTAAACTACCTCTAAAAATTCCACGATCGATCACTGGCGCCGTCTGTGGGAAGCGAAGAAAATCTGTGATTCCGATCAAGTTTTTTTTTTAGAGAAATTAAGATGGTGAGGTCCACACGAACTGGCGCTGCCAAGACAAAACAAAATCAAACCGATCCGCCCACCAGCCCACCTCGCACTCCAGTTCCCGAGGAGGACGTCGAAACCAGTCAAGCTCGGCAGATTCAATCACATAGAACGGGCAAGAGACTCATCCATGAACGAACTCCTGAGGGCCACGTGCAGGACACCTCGTCCAGCGATTCCACTAATGGGGGAAGGACGGATCAGGGGGGCCACCGACGTAAAGAGAATGCGATCCGACCTGAACTTGGAGACGCTCTGAAAGCTTACCTCGACCTGCATGAGCAGGATTTTCTCAAGTTTGCGAGCCAGCGTCAGCGGCGCGGCCTTCGAGCTGAAGACGACATCGGTACCTCCAGGGGAAGAAGGTCTCCAAGCCTCCAGATCGTTGGAGGCCAAGATCCCGAGCACCCTCGAAGGCAACTACACCGTGAACCTCGGCAAAGGTCAGCGTCACCTCGGAGGTCGCCTCCGAGGCGTAAGGAGTCACCTCGGCGAAATGACGAGGATCGATACGAAGGAAGATTCGCCATATATGGTCGAATCTCCACCCCATTCACTAACAGAGTACTCCGTACTCCTCTTCCCCCACACTATAGGGTGCCGTCTATACCACCTTATAATGGGACGTGTGATCCTAGCAACTTTCTATCACGTTTCCAGTACAGCATGATGAACCAAGGGCCTCATGGGGATATTTACATGTGTAAATTCTTCCCCGAACTCTTGGTCGATAATGCCAGGAGCTGGTTCGACAGCTTGCCAAACCACAGTATAGGGTCATATGTCGACCTACTCGACGCTTTCCAGCGTTGATTTTTCCAAAAAGCCGAGGCAAAAATCAGCCCGGCTCAGCTACTCTCCTTGAAACAGGAGCGGGGAGAAACAATAAGTGACTTCTTGACCTGTTTTTACAATGAGAGTCTGAGGGTAGACCGTCTCTCTGACGACGTCCTCATTTCAGCATTTCAAAATGCTATTCAATCCGGAGCTCTCTTCAGAGAGCTTGTAAAGACACGACCGGCGACTGCCAGGCAACTCTGGAAGATCGCCGACACTTTTGCCGAAGCGGACGAAGCCGACTGTAGGAAGCGGGCTGTAGATCGGCCCGAACGCAGCGATAAGAAGAAAAGAGAGGAGCGCACCGACCATGGGCCAGGTCGCCGAAGTGCCTTCGATCGATTGCAACGGGGCTCCATGGAATCCCGTTTGGGACCTCGGCCGAACCAGGGACAGGGTCAGCAAGCACAGCTAACGAAGCCAAGAGCCGAGATATACGAATTGCACTCGAACTTGTTCGAGAGGCCACCTCCCTTGTCCCAGGGAGGAGCAAAGCGACGAGCTCAAACGGAGAAGTTCTGCAAGTTTCATGATGACTACGGCCATGAAACGGAGGACTGTCGAGCCCTCGCAGCAGACATCGAACTCCTGGTACGTGATGGTACTCTCAAGAAGTACCAGCTTCGTAACCAGCAGGACACCCGATCTCAAGAAAAAAATAAGCGCAAGAAGAAGGGGGAAATAACTGCGCCCCCAAAGATAAGAAGCAGAAACACGAGGAAGAAGACGAGGATGAGGACCAGCCTCAGTATGACAGGGTCATCCAAGCCATAATCGGGCTGCCCCTAGGCGTAACGAAGTCCTCCTTGAAGGCCGAGGCCAGAAGCCCGCAGCAAACCGAACCTGTACAAAAAAGATTCAAGAAAGACGAAGTCGTCATCTTCTCCGACGATGACCCCGTCCCCTACTCTGCGCCGCATCAGGACGCCACCGTAATTCAAGCGGCGGTGGCGAACTGCCTCATTAACCGGGTACTCATTGACAGTGGAGCATCTGTAAACGTGCTCTTCAAAGGCTGTTTCGACCAACTCGGCATTGAAGAAGCACGCCTAAAACCAACGTCTACTCCACTGAAAAACTTAACGCAACAAGAAACCATGACAGAGGGCGTCATTTCACTTCCCGTGACTGTAGGGAAGAACCCCCTATCGTCGACGAAGTTGATTAACTTCTTCGTCGTGAAGGCCAATTCCCCCTACAACATTATTCTAGGGAGGGACTGGCTGGTGGCAACAAAGGCGATCTGCTCCCCTTACCACCTAACGATCAAAATCCCATCCAAAAATGGGATAATCACAGTCCGCGGAGACCAAAGTCAAGCAAAGGAGTGTTTTCAGCTCGCTCTTCGAAGTGAGGGAAAGCAACACCCCAAGCATAGCAACTAAAGGGTCCCAAGGAGATGGAGCAGTCGTCGCCTCCATCTCTTGAGCTGGTGGAAGATGTCGAATTATACGAGAACGATCTCACCAGAGTCGTCAAAGTAGGGTTTGTTGGAAACGACGAACTCTGACGTCAACTCATCCAGCTCCTCCGAGAATTTAGGGACGTCTTCGCTTGGTCACCCCTGGACATGACCAGGGTGGCGCCGAACATCATCACACATCACCTCAACATTGATCCCGAGGTGAAACCAGTCCGGGAAAAACAAAGATCTTTTGCCGCCGAGAGAAACCAAGAAATATATGACGAGGTACGCCAACTCCAGAAAGCAGATATTTTATTCGAAGTAAAATATCCGACCTGGCTGGCAAATCCCGTGATGGTCAAGAAGCAAGGTGGAGGGTGGCGAATGTGTATTGACTACACCGACCTGAACAAACACTGCCCCAAAGATTGCTACCCTCTTCCCAACATTGATAAAAAGGTCGAAGCCTTGGTCGGCCACAAAGTGTTCAGCTTCCTCGACCTATATAAAGGTTACCACCAGGTCCTCATGAGTGCCGAAGACGCACCAAAAAAAGCCTTTGTCACTGACTTCGGCATCTTTGCATACAAGAAGATATCATTCGGACTAAAAAATGCAGGGGCGACCTACCAGAGGATGGTGGACAAAATCTTTGAGGCACACATCGGTAGAATAGTTGAAGTATATGTAGACGACATTGTCGTCAAGAGCAAAGAAATCGCTACGTGTGTAACCGACCTCAAGGTCGTTTTTAGCCTACTTCGAATAGTTAATCTTAAGTTAAATCCAGAGAAATGCACATTCATGGTCCGATCTGGAAAATTTTTAGGGTGTTGGGTTTCCCATGAAGGGCTGAAAGCCAACCCATCTAAAGTACGAACTGTCCAAGAAATGCAAATACCAAAGTCGATCCACGACGTGCATAGGCTGACAGGCTGCCTGGCCGCCCTTAGTCGGTTCCTGTCCAAAGCTGCTGAAAAGCAGCTTGTGTTCTTCAAAGTACTAAAAAAGGCGCCCAGCTTTGAGTGGGGTAACGAGCATAAAAGGGCGTTTGACGAGCTGAAAAAATACCTCGCAAGCCTCCCTACTTTGTTCGTACCCAAAGAAGGCGAAGTCCTTTCCCTCTACCTTGCAGCCTCAGATGAGGCGATCAGCGCGGTTTTAGTTCAAGATGAGAAACACCGTCAACTACCGGTCTACTTCATCAGTCGAGCTTTAAAAGGGCTTGAGACGAGATATCAACCGCTAGAAAAAATCGCACTGGCGCTGGTAAATACGGTCCGGAGACTTCGGCCTTATTTCCAGGCGCACCCTATACAAGTGCTAACCGACCTTCCACTTCGGCAAGTACTTACAAAACCCGAAGCTTCAGGACGAATCGCTAAGTGGGCAGTAGAGCTCGGCGAGCACGCAATCTCCTTTTCATCGCGGCAAGCTATAAAGGGGCAAGCTTTGGCTGATTTTCTAGTGGAAGCTAAGTTCGCAGAGGACCAGAAATCCACCGAACTAAACGACACGACAAAAGAGCAAACAACATCACCACTACGTGATTGCTGGAACATTTATGTTGACGGTGCGTCAGGTCGCCAAGGAAGCGGAGCTGATATATTGTTGATCAGCCCGGAAGGGAAAGAAACTACCCACGCACTCCGTTTCAACTTTTCCACCACAAATAACGAGGTGGAATATGAAGCCTTGATCGCCGGACTTCGCCTCGCACAAGCCCTTCAGATTCAAGCAGTTCGTCTCCACAGTGACTCCCAAATCATAGTAAGTCACATGCTGGGCAAGTATGAAGCCAGGGGAGAGCGAATGAAGAAATATCTCCTCAAGGCGAAATCACTGCAACAAAGTTTCCATTACTTCGAGCTGACTCGCATCCCGAGAGGAGAGAACAATCGAGCTGACACTTTAAGCAAACTTGCAGCGACAACAAAAACCTCTCCGGTGGAGGAAGTACAATCTCGAAGTATTGATGAAACCGAAGTCAACATTGTAACAGAGGACGGACCGAACTGGATGACTCCACTTCGGAATTTCTTAGAAAAAGGCGTGCTTCCCATTGACAAGGTCGAAGCAAGAAAAATCCAAGTCCGATCCGTCAACTACACCCTACAACAAGGAGTGTTGTACAGGAAATCATACCTCCAGCCTTGGTTAAGGTGCATTGGACCCAACCAAGCGGATTATGCATTACGCGAGGTCCACGAGGGGTCATGCAGAAGTCACATCGGCGCGCGTGCATTAACCAAAAAAATCATGAGGTAGGGGTACTACTGGCCTACCATGTTTAGGGACGCCGTCACCCTCGTTAAGCATTGTCCGAAGTGCCAAATCCATGGAATGGTGCCGAGGCTGCCGCAAACCGAACTGATCGGAATGCAGAGTCCTTGGCCGTTTATGTAGTGGGGTATAGACATCGTCGGGCCATTCGAGAAGGCACCCGGCCAGCTGAAATTTCTCATCGTGGCCATCGATTATTTCACGAAGTGGGTCGAGGCCGAACCCCTGGCAAGAATCACGGGGAGGAACGAATTGAACTTCGTCTGGAAAAATATCGTGTGCCGGTTCGGCATACCTCATGCACTAGTCTCAGACAACGGAACTCAGTTCACAGATCGAGCGTTCAAAAACTGGTGTGACGAGCTGAACATTCAGCAAAAGTTCACTTCGGTAGCCCATCCCCAAGCTAAACTGGTGTGACGAGCTGAACATTCAGCAAAAGATCACTTCGGTAGCCCATCCCTAAGCTAACGGTCAAACCGAAGTCACCAACAGAACCATAGTCAAAGGGCTAAAAACCCATCTCGACAAAGCAAAAGGGGACTGGGCAGCTAACTTACCCCAAGTCCTATGGTCATACCGAACTACCCCGCGAACATCCCATGGCGAAACCCCGTACAGTCTGGTGTATGGAACCGAAGCGGTAATTCCAGTCGAGATTGGCGTGCCAAGCCCACGAACCCTCAACTTCGACGCCCAACATAACGAAGCAGAGCTCCGAACTGACCTAGATTTGTTGGAAGAAAAACGGGAGCAAACCTACATACAGGAAGCTCGGTATAAATAGCAAATGGCTCGATACTACAACAACCGGGTAAAAAATCAGCAATTCCAAATAGGCGACCTCGCACTACGAAACAACGAAGTCAGTAAAGCAGAAAAGCTCGGCAAGTTGGAAGCCACGTGGGAGGAGCCGTACCAAGTTCAGGAAGTCCTTGGCAAAGGATCTTATAAGCTCGCCTGCATCTCTGGCGAGCCTATACCCCAAACTTGGCACATCTCCCACCTGAAAAGATACTATGTATGAGCGGTGATTAGAGTATATACATCATTCAAATTTAAATGTTTTCATCTTCTTTCAAAAAATGTTTTCCCTTTTATATTAACATCTTTCTTTTACATACGCCTTAACATGTTACATATCATCATCTCTTTACCGCTTATACACTTTATCTTTAAATATAACATCCTGACGAGGACCGGATAAGCTAGAACTCCATTTTCCGGAGTAGCATCTAAACGCGTAACAGGGGACCACCCCTATCGATAAATTCGACAAATAAGGAACCTAAGCTTCAACTTCGTCTCTGAACGAACTGGTCGCTTAATCACCCAGTTCGTCCCCGGACGAAGTGGCACTCCAACAACCCGCTTCATCTCCAAAGCAAAGTGGCTACCCCGTCACCCACTCCGTCTCTGAGTGAGGTGGCGGCCTAGCTATCCACTTCATCTCTGGACGAGGTGGCTGTCTAGCTACCCACTTCGTCTCTGAACGAAGTGGCAGTCCAACAACCTAACCTCTTCAACGAAGTTTGTCACGACCGCGCTTTGCTAATTAATAGCTTAGCTCGGTAATTCGTGACTTAAGGAAATAATACGAAGATCAAGAAATAAATGACGAGGGAGAATTAATAACTTGACTCGATCATGTCAAAAGAAGTTCAGTAATCAAACAAATTGTACGAAGTGCAATGATGATGTCATCAAATTACAACTAAATCGAATTAAATCGAAATAACATTCGAGTGAGCACAGCGGAAATGGATGCATGTATGAAGACATGCACCACCAAGAGACTTCGACTTCTTAAGATCGACAAAAGCTCCAACGGCCACTTCACTCCAATTCGCTCAACCTGCACATGAGAAATATGTACAGGGTTGAGTACTCTAGGTACCCAGTGGACACGTTGCCAAAATATTTTCTTTAATTGTCAGCCATGCAAGAGTATTATATAGGATTTTTGTGAAAAAGGCCTATGTGTACTAAAAAAAAAACACTTGATACTTAAAACGACTGCAGTCAATATTCTTTAGTAATCAGCCATATCCGAACTAAACTTGCATCCGGGAAGTTGTACACCTTCCGCGGAGGCCAGACAGACACACCTTCGCTAAGGTGGCCTGCCACTGCGTGCACGTTAATCCAAGTAAGATCGCTATCTTACAAGGACCCGAATTCGATTATTATAAACTTGGCAAAGCCATAACAGATAGGCATCATACATAAACTTGAAAACTTTATGGCATGACAATTCTTTAAAAGAACTAGCTTCAGCTAATAAAACTCTTTTATTTTAGAAAGCCCACCTCGACAGCTTGTCTTCTCTTTTCACTCAACTGAGGTGCTTCCGCCGCTACGGCCTCCTTGTGCTTGACCTTAATTAAAAGAATCGAAATGAGATTCTTGATTCGCTAATCGGCTTAATTGAATTGCTACTATTGCAATTTAAAATATTAAGAATTTTCTTTAATAATTATTCTTATTAAGGTTCTTCTTAATTAATTGAGAGGCTTCTCAATTCTTGATTATAATTGATTATCTTAATCATTTAGTCTTGGAATAGTAAATTCACCCTTGGTTAACTTAAAAGAATTTTATTAATTAATCGGGTGGGTAATCTCAATATAATATTTCTATTTTGAGTAATTCGTTCTATTTAATAATTGTTTGGTCGGAGATTAATTCAATCGGGCCCAAGGCCGAGTTCAGCCCTTTCCCGGCCCGTCTTCTTCAGTGGTCCAGATCCAGCCATTATTTGGTCCAACTCGAAGCCAACCTAGACCCTGACCCTGACCCGGCTCGACCCAGACCCGACCCGGTTCAACATAAGTTAGCCCAGCCCCCTTTCTTTCCCAAATCACGCCCGACGTCCCTCCTCTTCTCTGAACTTCGCGATTTCTCCCTCTCCTCTCTTGTGTCTTTCTTCGCCGATTGCCCACCTCGATTTACCGGCGCCGGCATTGCCAATCTCCATCGCCGATTGTCGCTCTCCTCCCGTACTTGTGTCTCGCGCGATTTTCCTCCAAATTCAGAGCCCTAATTGAAGTTTGGGACTGAATCTTCAACGTCACCTTCTTCTCAACTTTGCCGGCGAGATATCCTCCGATTGATGCTCGCGATATTGGGGTTGAATCCCTGACGATTCGTTCCTGTGCCAGTCGCGGTGAGACGGCATCCGGTGGCTGTGTTTCCGCCGGAGCAACTCCTGTGACCAGCGGGCTTCTCCCGCCCAAAATTAAAATCCCAAATTTTTCGGAAATTGGGGACATTCTCCTATTGCTCTTGATTCTTTATCTCACTCGATTCCGGCGACAATTCTTCTTCATTTATTTATAAGTTTTATTATCGTTTTATTTCATTTTGCTTTCCCGTTTGCAGGTTCGACGTGATGAAGATGCTGCTGCTGTCCCGGCGAAGTATCTGCAGCTCTATCGCCATCATGTGCCTCCTAGTTGCCGTCTGTTGCTGCGTTCGACACAATGAGGGAAAAATTTCTTGTTTCGGTAACCTCCCTCTCTTATTTTCTCATTTGTTATTGCCGAATTGTTTGTCTAATTATATCTTAGGCTAGACTTTACTCAATTTGTAGTTTTAGTTCTTGAGTCTTTATGCCTCTGAGTTCTATTGTGTTGTTAATAAGCTGTTAACAAGGTTTTTAACATCTTCTGGTTTTAGAGAGAAAGTATGTAATAGGAATTTAGTCTCCTGGTTTTGTTAAGTTTTACTCTCAAAACTAAAGTGTGGAAAGAAGGGAGAACGCTATAAGTTATAACCTTTCGTAGCTTGTTTCTGAGCTTATATGGGTGAATGCATGCTGAATATTTAACAAGTTCTACTTAATCACGACATGTTGAGTTTTAGTGAGGGGTAGTTAGGCTAGTTTTGTGACTGAAGAGATGAGCATACTAAAAAGTACTAGGGTTATGCAAAAGCAAGTTTAGGTGTTCGTAAACTTGGATTGAAACGAAATATTCATGCTTCGAGCTTAAGTTTCAGAATCTGTCTAAATTCTTGTTTACTCTATTTTCTCTTGACCTATGTGATTCATTATAGCTTAGATAGGAGGGTGTTTAGGTTGCTACCTTGCAAGATGAGAAAAAGAGCTAGAATTGATTGAGTGGATTGAAGGCTGCAGTGGGTGCTCTCCTTTCTTCTTCTTTTCTTTCTTTTGCTCTTGCTTCTCCCCTTTTCTTGAAATCTGTTAGCGTTTTAATACTTAGTTCATTATCCTATGCTTTGGTGTGATTTATGCATGCTAAGGTGGGCTAAAACTTGAATAAAAGAAGTTGGTTTGATACCTTGAAGAAAGGTGTGGAGTTTTGGGAATGAGATGGTGTGGCTTGGGGCTGCAGATGGCTGTAGCTTTAGGTCTCTTTTCTCCTTTCCTTCTCGTTTCTGAACGTTTGATTTTGTGCAGGGAGTTCAAGCTTGAAAGTCCATGGAAATGGAGTTGATGAGAAAATGTTTAAAAGGGATAATGTGGTGTGAGTTAGGGTACTACCTTGAAACGAATGTGAAGGAGTTGAAGTGCTGAAGAGGCTTGGAATGGAGCTGAAACTGCTGCAGGTAGAATTCTCTTTCTTCCTCTCCTCTTTTCTCCCCCTCCTTACTTCCCTTCTCACTTTCTTTCTTCACTCTCTTTATGCTCTCTAATCTATGAGTTTGGCTGCTAAAGATGTGTGTGTTTGAATGTGTGTTGCAGGGATGGGGAGTTTTGTGCTTAAGAATGAAAATCAAGCTTCATCATTAGAGTAGAAGGGCTGTGATTGGGGGTTAATTTCTCAAGAAGGGGACTGCAGAGATTGAGTAAATGAGGAGGCAAAAGAGGAGTAGGTTGGCTGTTGCAGGCTCCATTTTCATTCCCTAGAATTGCAATCATTTTAGCTAATTGAAGGTTATTGTTGTTTTTATTTTATTTACTGTAATTTTCGTTCTTAATCAATTTAGTGGAGAAGGGAATGTAAATTTTATTTGAATTTACATTTTTGTGCTGATTGTGGGGAAGAGGTGAAATTATTTATTTATTTACTTGCTTTCTTCATTTATTCTTGTACTTTATTGGATTTTCTGATTTTGGGATGGCCATTGGGCCTTTACTAGAAGGGTGTATGAGGCTTGGCCCAATAACTAAATACTATCTCATCTAGCTTGGCCCGTTTGTTTCTTTGTTGGGCTCGTCTTAACT
This sequence comes from Mentha longifolia, assembly GCA_001642375.2. Taxonomy (NCBI): domain Eukaryota; kingdom Viridiplantae; phylum Streptophyta; class Magnoliopsida; order Lamiales; family Lamiaceae; genus Mentha; species Mentha longifolia. The sequence goes on from CM038115.1 coordinate 24,945,484, forward strand.
AAATCCTTGACTACACTCAAATTTCAACGAGCTCAATTAAAGAAATACGTTAATAACTTCTAATGGCTCGGTTTAAAATTCTAATTAGGTTAGGCCCTAATAAACTTGGAAATAAGGCCACTTTCTTCCTTAATAGTAATAAATGGTCCACTTAACTTTTAGTTCCGGGTTTAATCCGACTAATGCGGCGTAAGTTATAACTCACAATGGGCTCGTGCCGAGCATTAATGTTTAACTCATAACGGGCTCAATCCACGCATTAATATTTAATTAATACTGCTTAATTAAATACTTAAGCAAATTAGTTACTTAATTAACTTAATAAATAAGCGGGATATTACAAAGTTACTGGCCAACGAGCTCACCTTCGCCTATAGACAAAATGACTACTCCAAGCCCAAACTTCGGATGCAACTACTTGGACTCGATCATTGTCTTTAGGCGAGAAGCTCCTGTTCGGTCGTGATCATTACACAAAGCAAATTGATGCAAAATCACAAAAAAAAAAAAAAAAATACGACAGGTAAAATCTCATTTTATTAATAATATTTACAGGACTACAGGATGGTACTTCACGTGGGCCTGTCCGGACTGGGAGCACCACTACATCGGAAATATTCCCTAACGACATGGGGTTCCACTTCTGAACCTGAGCCGTATCTATATACACTATCTAGGAGTGCCATCCCAACGCCATGTGAAGACCTCTTCCCACGACCCCCTCTCTCCGAAATGGATGAGGTACGACTTCGAATAGAAGTTTGTCCTCGACCAGCCGGGACGGACTGACTTCGACCTCCTGACGGCCTGCGACTAGCACCTCGGCCTCGCCCCATAATTGCAAGGGTTTGTTCCCTTGTCAGGACGGCACTAGGAGGGTGCACGCCAGACAGCCTTCCTTCTAAAAACGCCTCAGCGGTAGGGTCACCCGGGGTCCGGTCCGAGGTAGCAGGCCGCACAACTTTCTTCTTAAGCAGCCACTCTCTGAATCTTGGCCTTCTCTTCAAAACGAGTTTGTATTTCGACCCGAGACCGAGCAGTTCGGCTTCAACTTTCCGGACTTCGTCGGAATTTTTGCCGAACTCCTGCGTATACTTACTTAGGAGGGTCCAGTTGTCCTTTACTTTATCGCGCACCTCGCGAATTGTAAGCTCGCCATTTCGATGAACGATCTCTTCATATTCCAGGTTTTCTTCTCCCATCTCCCTAAGGACTTGGATATTTTCCTTCGCTGAGTCGTATTTGTCAGAAAGATCAAGAAATTGGGCGTGCATCTCACCGAGCTGGGTTTCAGAAACCTGCAGCTTGGCCTCGGCAGCTTGGAGTTTTACCTCAACGCTTCGGTGAGCCTCTTCAACAGCAATGACCCTGGCCTCGGCAAGCCTGCACTTATGTTCCATGTCTCTCTTGGTGCCATGAGCGATATCTCTCCATTTTTTAGCATAAGCCTCGGCTTCGGCAACAGACTTCCGAAGTGCAGCTCTTTCTTCGCTCAAGTGGGAGGGAGTGTGCAAGTTAGGCGACTACAAGATGATAAAAGTACAAATTATGCAAGTTAGACAAATACACGATGAAATAGTAATTTATAAAGATGTCTTCATTCATTGGCCGAGATCGGCAAAAGAGTACAAACGCCGCCCTAGTGGCGATGATATACAAGGCTAGACAAAAATAAAAAATAAAAAAATAAAAAAATCATAATAAGAGGTTCAGTCGACCTCGTGGCGGTTCTCCCCCTCCTGGCCGGTTTCGTCATCCCTGGGCTCTCCGGTAGCTCGATCCTTCAGCAGATCGGCTATAAATGCCTCCAGCTTCGGATCCCGGTCGACCGGGAAGTCACGAACTTCTGCCTCGGACAGCAGCGACCCGCGTTGAGTCAGCTGCTGCACCACGAGCAAGTTCGGAGCAAATTCCAGGAGCACTTCGGCGTATTCCTGCAGCATCTCCTCCGGGGACATCGGAGCGTAATCGTATTTGGCCTTGTCCAGGCTGGGGAAATCAACAGCAATGCGGTCGATGGTCCCCGCAACGACCGACGGGCTCATCCTGCCCACCATTCCGCCGAAGCTCTCGGATTGAAAGATCCGCTCAGCAAAAGCTCCGAGCACGCCTCTCTGATTGGCAATAGCTCGGGCCAACTTCCCCTGTTCCTCTTCTAGCTCGGCCTTCAGCCGGGCAACCTCGGCCTCCAAGTCAGAGGCCTTCTTCTTCGCCCTGTTGGCCGAAGCAACGGCTTTCGCTTCCTTGTCGGCCGCCTCCTTGGCTTTCGCCTCGGCTGCTGGCACTTTGGTGGCCACCTCGGCCTTCACAGCTTCCAGCTCGGCCACAAGCTTATTATACTGACCAACCCCGCTGGTGACGAAGTTGGCCACTCCTTGAAGCCCGGCCAAGATCATGTCTGCCTCCTAAAAACAAAAAAAAAAAGAAAAAAAAAGGGAGAGAGAGAGAAGAGGTTAGACAACACAAAAAAAGAAAAGAAGAAAAAGCTAATCAAGTCACCGAGGTATTACACTTACCTTGGGAAAGAACAGACGGTCCTGTGCCTCCTCCACAGGAAGCTGGTCAATCACAAAAGTCCCGACCTCCGTGATCGGGTGTAGTGCCGATGCTACGCGCTGAGGTGGCGGCGAACTCAGTCGAGGTGATCCCTCAGATTGAGAGACCACTACCGCCGACCTTATCGGTTCGACGGACTTCTCCGACGAAGAGACTGTGACCGTCTTGTCAACCGAGGCCGTTGACCTCTTCCTCTTGTTCTTGGAGGCGGCGGCGGTGGCTTGCAATGCTGCAGGATTCACTGCAACAACATCAACACACACTTGAAAATATATATATATATATATATATATATATATATATATATAATAAATGTACTGCAGCGAAGCTAGGCCTCACCCAAGTCCGTATGAATTGTTGGGTTATATGGACTTAACCCATATCAGGCCAGATCTACTTCGGTGTACACGCGCTCGATACACCCGAGGACCGCTAAGCTCGTCTCGAGATCACCCACTGGCTTTTCAATCGTTTGAGACTCGAACTTCTCACCGGACCACGGTTGTAGAGGTACACTCTCTTGACGGCAGAAGAAGAACTTCTTCTGCCAGTTCGACACCTTCGAGGGCGTCTGGATTCTAAATTTATTTACAGGGGAGATATAAATCCAACCCGTCGGACCTATCTTTGGTCTAAAAAATTTGAAGAATAAGTCCGACGAAGCAACCCCACCTACTCGACTCACTTCGGCGATAAAGCCTACGATCTGCTTTACCGACGTGGGGGCTAATTGACCTAAAGATATCTTCAGTTTGTCCAGGAGAGAGACAAAAAATGGGTGCAAAGGAAAACGAAGCCCGAAGTCTAAATGGTCTTCGTATACTATATAAAAACCTACAGGTGGTGTACAGCCTCGGTCGACTTCGCGAGGTAGAACCCACTCCGCCGACCTCGGGAAAAGGAAAGTTCGGACCAAATTTTCCATTTGTGGTACACTCATGGTACTCGCATACCCTTTGGCCGCAGTCGACCCCCTTAATTCGGGATACTCAAGTACAACAACAGTAGGGAAAGCAAAACTATACAACGTAGTCGTAACCCTAGCCGGATACGATCCCGGCGGCGGCAAAGGACGCTTCACCTTCCCTGCCACCGCCGGAGAATCCGTCGGCGCCAATTGACTTTCTACACCCGGCAACAATATTTCTAACCTAGGCGATAAAGGCATTTCTACACTACAAGATGAGGAAGAAGCCATGAAAGATGTGAAAACTTACTTTTTCTCCGGCGCTTTGTCGACTAAATTTTTCGTCACCGGCGAATGCTCAGGAAATGGAAACGGCGGCTAGGGCTCTCAGAATTTTGAAAAAGGGGAAAAATGAATTCAACATACTCGAGACGCAACTATAAGAGGGATTTCAGCCTTTTCAAATCCCGCTCTTCAGCGCCCCAACTACAGCGTGACACGTGTCCCATACAACTGTCTCCCAACAAAGCGACTCTTAATATCCCGCCCGATAAGTTCAACTCCGGCCCATTCTCGTCGACACCTCAATTTCAAGGGACGGTAAAAGCAGTTTGAGGTTCGACTTCGGCCTCGTCATCGTCGAACCTCAATTTCGAGGGCGGGTAAATTAACCTCGACCTCGACTTCGCACTACAGGCAGCACGATTTTTACTTACACTCTCTGACTTCTTTGGGGGGGGGGGATGTGATAGGATGTGGCCTAGCTGCTAAGCCCGATCAATAGGCCCAATATAATTGGGCCTAGGTCAACCTCGGCCCACAGCAGCTCGGCCCATTCCAAAGGAGCCCCACTTCGGCCCATCACATTTCAGCCCAGCGAGAAGCCCAATTAGCCAGAGAGCTTAGCCATGATCCAACTGCCCCACGATCGAGAGGCAGTTACCCACGATCTTGAGGCACGACCTCGGGTGTAACTGCTCTCAAGGTTCCTATAAATACCACTTGTTAAAGTGGTGAATGTACGTTGTAAGAGCTTAGTATTATATTACACATTTTTACTCTCCGTGGACGTAGATCTCATTAACGGTCGAACCACGTTAAATCTCTTGCGTACTTTCCCTTTTTTCGGCTAACTTTTCCGTCTAAACTACCTCTAAAAATTCCACGATCGATCAGTTTGTTTTCCTCCTCTGTAACGCTTCTTGCTTCATGAATTTCCCGCAACTTATGGACGATAATATTTATCAGAGCAAGTATGGCTATTGCAAGAGTTGCATTTCCTTCACGCATAATTGGCGGTGAATAATTGATAATCCAAGGTGGAAATTCTCGTTGCGGAGGGACGACATTTGGACTGGCCAGACTATTATCATGGTTGCTCGACTTGAGTATCTCAAATCCCTTTATGAGTTGATCTCCATCAACGAACTCATCATGAGACTGTAGAGAAATCGAGAGATCTCGTTTGCCCTCCTCTTTTCGCCCTTTAACTGACACTACATAGTCTCTATACTGTAGAATGCCATATTTATCCTTTTCTATGGAAATGTCAGCCTCCACAATCATTTCATTGACAAGGACTTTGAGACTCGCACCATGGAGTCCTAAGTCGCAGAAATGTATCCTAATCAAGTACCTAAAGCCAACATCCACCGGTGTTTTCCAGGTAACACTGTTGTTTTCATTTTCCTTTGCTCTATCATAAAATTCATCAGAGAATGAAACATAATCTGTTTTCACTTTTACTCTGTATGTTAATTCAAGTGCAGTGCTATTGTCAATATAGTCCAGAGACTTCTGTCCTAATACTCGGGGTCGATGATCTTCCCCATTGAAGTAAGAAAGACGCAGAGGTACTGGGATTATCTCAATTCCGTTTATGAAAGCATGCGCACTATCTCCTAATTGACTAGTTACAGGAGAAACAATTATGCTTAGTGCTTGATTTTGTTCTACGTTTATGCAGAACTCCTTGGCTACAGTTTTGACGCCTAGAGCCGCAGCAGTTAGTGAAGCACTAAAGTTCCTGAGCAGAGTAAAAGGTCCAGCTTTAACACTGAACAAATTATTGAACCTTTTGAAGCCTTTATATGGAACTGGATTGAAGTATAGTTGGAGAATTTTCTTACCTGGGCTCACTTGAAATGCATAGGAGAATTGAGAAGAAGAGATTCTTGCCGTATGGTGAGGAACATGATCAAGAGAAATGGAGCTATGTGCAATAGTTGAGGCGCTGGACGAACCCTTTATCTGTAGCAGGGATGATAGTTTTGGTCGTACGTCTCCGATCCACTGTCTCCCGTTGATCGCCGCCGATGTGGCAGCAGAGCTGCAGTTAATAGAAAGTCGAGTTGTGGTCTGAACTGGATTATTACTACTTGCTGCTGCAAATGTGGTGAGGAAGAAGAGGAGTAGTAAAGTAATGAAAACTGAGAAGAGATGCATCCTCTGGTTTGATCTTTGCGTTGCTGAGAGGATCTGAGAAACCAGTGGTAATGCGTGCATGAGCAATCAGAAAGATGAATTTCGAAGTGCTTGATGTCTGAGGAGTTTGCCGGGAAGCAGCAAGAGTTGACCTTGTGGACTTTGAGTCGAGTCATTTTAGTCGTTGATGTATGTATCTCAAAAAGAATACGAACCGGACTAGCCGGTTCATTTGGTAGAAGTAGGAACCGGTGTTTTCTCTAGCGCAAGCTGATCGGTTTTGTTTAATTTCGTTATGAGATGTTTGAAAGGATCAATTTTCATCATAGTTTTTTTACCTTAAATACAGGTCACATCATGATCATAATATTTTCTTACTTGAGTTCATGTTATTTTCCTGGTTAAAGCTTTTCAAACATCTCAAAAAGATTTATCCTAATAAAATTAGGGGAAAAAAAAAATTGTGACAATCCTTAAAATAGCCACTTTCATATTCCAAACTAAAAAACTAGCCACAAAAATAAAATACACAAAAATTAGCCGCTCTTACCAATTTATCCTTGCATATACGAATACAAGAATACACGACTCGTGTATTCGTGGAATCCAAAACAAAAAAAAAATTACTCTTAAATACACGAATACATGAATACACGACTCGTGTATTCGTGTATTCTAGATAAATATATGAAAACAAATGGACTTAAGATAAACAATACACGAGTCAGAAAGTTAAATACACGACTCATGTATTCATGTATTCGTCGTGAGTTCTAAAGACATATTTTATAATTCTAATTATAAGTAAGGGTAAACACGTAATTAACAAAAAAAGGCATGTATTAGTGTTTTTTTATATAAGTGACTATTATTTGGGCTACTTTTAGCTATTAACTCAAAAAATTTCGTCTTGCTAGCTTAACACGCTCAAATTCCCGATCTAGTGAGCAGGGATACTGACAATTTGTTGGGGTTAAATCTTATCGTGCCGGCTTGATAAGGATATGATCCCTTAAGGATTTGCTGAACCTAACACAAAACACATAGGTTATATAAATAAAATGTACACAAACACGACTTCGACTTGTATCCGCCATAATAGCCACTTTCAAAAGACAAAAATCTTTTTTAGCCCAAAATAAAAGAGTGTCCTAAATTTAGCCACTTTTGACATGATATACCATTATTACCCTTACTTCAGTTTTAAAAAAAAAGAAGTAAAAAGTTAAGAAAATAAGTCAATTGCGGGACTCGGTCAAAAACACAAAACACGCCAAAATCCCCAAATTGAAGAAACCCTACGCAGGAACCCCTCCACCTTCTACACGAAGAACACAATTGAATCTGTGACTCCGGCCGAAGCTGTGACGCCGATTGAAGCCGCCGGAATACATCTAGCAATAATACGTCGAAGGCGCTTGGTACAGAATGATGAACTACAAACGCCGGAGAACGAGAGGATCAACGGTTGTAAATTCAGATATGGATCCCGTCGTTGATGAGGATGTCGGAAATAATTCCTTCGACGACTTCCAAACACCACCGCCTAATAACCGGAGAAGAATCTCCAGTCCAGAGGTATCAATTTTAGAAACCCTAATATCCTCTAAAATTGTTTGAATGTACGAATTTGATGAAATTTAAGTTCAGTTGAAGAAGAAATCTGTTGCAAAATACGTATTGTTCATGGATTTTAATTTTGATTTTGATTGATGAAAAAATGCCTGCAAATTTGAGATTTAAACATGTTCATTTGCCGCCATATATTCTCCAACGAATACAATTAGTCGTGATCGTGTACACGAAAGTGGATATCATTCTTCCATTGCTATTCTGTTGTGTTGGATTAGTTGTTTTTAATCTCTTTGTTTTAGTAGGTTTTTGTGTTTCATGAAGTAGCTGGAGAAATTCTTCATGGGATTTCATCTTTTTTCTTTAGCTTTTGAATGAATGTAGGATTGCTCTATCTATCTATCTATCTATCTATCTATCTATCTATCTATCTATCTATCACGACATAATATTTTTGTGATCGTGCACACGAACACGAATATATATTTTCTTGATCATGCACACGAACACGAAAATATTATGTCGTGAGCGTGTGCAGGATCTGAATTCATTTTGCTTACACCATAGTTTCTCAACTATTGTTAGATGAATTTTAAATTAACTTCTATTTTTTGTGATATACAGCAGGCACCACCTGAGTATCAATGGGAATATGTGCGCCCGAAAATGCAAATACATCACAACGTCCAACTTTATTGCAAGGAACAGATTATGACTCAGATACGGGAAAGGTTGATGAAGTTTGGCGAAAGTACGTACAAGAAGTTCAAAAAATCATGCTTCCGGAAATTCTTGAAGCTCCCAGATAAGATTGTGAAATTCCCAGTATTAATTCATCATGTCATAAGCCGGGAGATGCATTTCAAAAATGTTGATGTTGATGGTATAGATGAGTCAGAGGTCTCGTATTACATAAATAATATCAGACTTAGGTTTCGGAGGTTTGAGTATGCGCTGATCACTGGATTAAGGTTCGGTGCATCTAGCTTTGACACGAACAAGAAACAAGTAATACCGGATAACTCACTTTGTGCTAAGATTTTCATGGGAGAAAAGGTATATGTGCAGGAGTTGTTGGATAAATTTTTAAGAGATGATGGGTTAGGGGATGATGAAGAAGATTATGTTAAAGCTGCAAAAATTTTATTTATCTACCAATTCTTGTATGGGATGGATTTGACAAAGACTAGAGTTGCCGAATCGATTTGGGTCTTAGTGGAGGACAAGAATGGCTGGAACAAATTTCCATGGGGTAGTGCTTCATATCAACTGCTTGTCAAACACATTAAGGGTGTGAAAAAAGAACCAGCAAACACAAACCGACATGGGTACCATCTGTCTGGCTGTACGATAGCTTTTATGGTAAGTATAAATTCATATTTTGTTTTCATTGACTTTTCTTAATTTATTTTAGCAATATCATGATAACAAACTGTCTTAAATCTTTTCTAAGGCTTGGATTTTCTGCGCCATTCCAAGTTGGGAGAAAAATTTGGCATTCTAAAATTTCCATCTTCAACACCCCGGATGTTGAAATTCAGTTATGAGAAATCGAAAGCACAGTTCTCAGCAGATTTAATAGAAGAGGTAAATAATCACACATTAAATTTTATCACTTTAATATATATATATAAATTATTAACAAATGTTATTTGGTTGATACATAAAAATAGGTAGAATCGACCTTAGAGCCCGATGAAGCTGAAGCTGCAAGCAAGTATTGACGCTCGATTGAGCCAGAGGGAACACCATTTGAATTAAAGTTGAACCTGGAACGACAAAGTTTTAGTAAAAATTAAAGTCAACAAGTACCACACGAGCAAGAAGGTGAAACAACTTCCGGTCAAGGAGTGTCAGTATTCAGTCTTACATGGACAAATAAGGATGAGTTTCTGAAGGAGATTGGGGAGTATGCTGCAACCAAAGCAATTGCAACGATTGAGGGAATACTATCAGAATATGTGGAGTACTTACATGATCGGGAAAGCAAATGCAAGACAAATGTAGAGGTTTCGTATTTATATTGATTTACTTAAGATATTAAATTACATATATTTTAAAATATATTAACTGTTAGCTTGGAATTTAGGCACAAAACAACTTGGATGGATATGCAAATGGAATGGATAATTTGAGCAGAGATGCGGATTGGGCTAGAGATTCAGGTCACAATGAACAGTACACATACACACCAACAGAACTCAATCGCGAAGAAAATTTAAACAAAGAGAATGACTGCCCTCCGAAATTGGACTTTTGTCAAGTGAGGAAGAAAGCTCCTGCAGCAGCCTTGTAGGGCATCCCTTTTCGTCCATTTGATCGACGTGGCACAGATTACACGAAGTTTTTGAGATCAAACACAAAGTAAGTACTCAGTAATTACAATATATTTTTGTACAATAAGAAAGTTTTATGATCATCTTATTTTATATAGGAGAAATGTGGGCATAGGGGCTGCAGTTGATGCATCATTCTTCAAGAAGATTGCCAATGTGAAGGAAGGATTAGAAAGTACCCATATTGATGCATATATTGCAAGTTTGATCACGAACCCTGAATTTGCTGGGATTAAGAAGTGGGATCCCAAAGTGACTTTGACATCCACCTCTTTTTTGGTATGTAAATCCTTACACTTTATTATTTTTGAGAAGAATAATATCTATACAAAATTCACAATCATACATGATTGAGTTGTGTTTGTGTATGTTAACTGCATGAGTATGGTTGTTTGAATCATTGTCGTTTGAAAAATGCATGTTCAGGCCTGATTAAGACTTGTTTATGAAATTATTTGCTGTATAATTATAATTTTGTTTGTATATTCCTGAGTTGTATACTTTTTTTTTTTAATTCACTCAGACAGAAATACATAAAGTTTGGATGAAATACCACAATGATGAAGAGTTATCCCTATCTGATCCAAATAAGGAAGAGGAGCTGCCTCGGGAGGACTTGTTCAACCTTTCAAAGTTTGTGACAGGAGTACTGCCAAGATGGGGTGAAATTAAAAACTGGCTTGATTATGAAAAGGTATACGCTGTTATTTTAATAATTAAAGTATATGAATTAAATTAATTAAACTTGACTATCTAATTTGTTGATAAAAAATATGTGTGATTTATAGGTTATCATTGTTGTGAACATGGTAACACATTGGGTTACAGTGTGTATTAATCTGAAGGAATCGAGCCTCATGGTTTATGATCCAACTCAAGATACTTTTGAAGAAGAGGGTTTCTTAGATAAGCAACAATTTTTTACACCTCTTGCACGCATATTACCACAGATCCTAAAGTACAGCGGATTTTATGATGCACACTTGGACATGGTTCCAGTCATTAACCAATGGAAGGTCCAACAACCTGCTGAAAATGTTTTGAAAGCTGGAGCTGATATTGTTAATTCTGGTGCTTATGCCTTAAAATATGCAGAGGCAATTTTCACAGGTAAAATGGAAATATTTGAGAAGAAAGACTTGAAGGTATATCGCACACATGTGGCTCAAAGTATATACTATTTTAGCACTGATGAAGACACCATTGTAATCAATAGTTAGCTTGTATTTTCAGAAGTTGTGCTTGTTTGGTACGAAAACAGTTTGCAGTTCTTTAGATGACAGTTTTTGAGCAACTGTTGAAACTTGTTTATTGATAATATGAGGTGGTATTTGTTGGACTTTCATGGTTGGCATATTGGGTTTTTTTTTTAATTTAAAATATTTCATTTTTCTACTGTTCAACTCTCTCTTTTATCTTATAATTTCAAAGATAAAACAGAAAAAAGAAGATGATTATAAGAAGAAGACTGATCAGTAACTATGACATTCATAAACATTTAACATATAATTGAAACTTATTATCATAAAAAAAAAATAAAAAAAAAAATTTCATGCATAAGGAATTAGTTGGAACAAGTATCCACCAGTCTTAACAATGGTATATCAATCACTAATAAATTCACATCATAAAAACTATGAACCGAATGAGACTTCCTATCAATACAATATTTTCTTTCAAGATAAGGACTTTAGAAGTATGGTCACAACATTGAAACAAAATCATCAGTTACTTAAATTGTGTTATCATTAAGTGTACTCTTTTTCAGTGCAACACGTGCACTCTAATCAGTTACTTATATTTATTCCATGTACACGAACACGAAATAAATATGATCGTGATCGTGCGTACGAAAATGAAATATACATAATCGTGATTGTGCAAACACGACCAACAAAGCAGATCAAGTTCATGCAGCTGTAACATCACATAAACCTGCTCACTGATAACTGGTAAATAACACTTTAATGCACATAAAATCAGGAGGAAACAATACAGTAAAAAAACCAGAGAAAAGTATAAAGTTCCAACACCAAAACCTTAGCAAAACACAAACTAAACTAGAATGCAAACTAATAACACATATAGTGTAAAATTCATCCAATAAATCCCAGAATAATCCAAGTATATTAGGCAGAGAGCAATCGAAGTTTCATAAAAGCAATCTGGAGTCGAACAGAAGACAGTAAGAACTCTATCACTTAAAAATGATCCAAAATGAAAATAAGTAAACAAGTATTTTACTTAAATTGGATTCTGAATTCTAGCCGGACATCTCCTCCGATTGTGGTCTCTTGCCCAACAGATACCACACGTTTTAGGACGATGTGCCTTTGGAAAAACCGGATCATCAACATGTATAACAGAAATAGTTGCAGAACAAGAAGCATGATTATGACCTGAATTATGGCATCTAGAGCAAACTCTTGTAGAACCTTTTGATGCAAAACCAGGCTTCATTCTTGATATACGTGGTCTGCCAGCCTGTTTTGGATTTGCCGGAACTCCAACAATTTTGCTCTTCACCTCATCTGGGACGTCCCATTCGTCAGGGTTAGGAATCGGATAAATATCACCAGAATATGTCTTCCTCAAAGTTTCCATTGTGTAATAGTTTGACACATATGATAATTATGATTGGTTGGCTTTGCTGAAAATAAAAAAAACAAGTAAAAAAATGATTATTTTGCAGCAGTCATTTAGAAAAAGAAAAAATAAAAACAAAAAACTGAATTAAGTAAATGAACATCAAATAATACATGATTGTTGCAGCTGCATGCGCACAAGGTATAAGATCAAGATCAAAAACTCGACACGAACATGTTTTTGAGCTCAAATCAACAACATAATTTTTTTGCCCAGATATCACTTTGAACTTATGATCATTAATAGGTTCAACTTCCATGGTGTCCCCACGCTCAATAGAACTTTCCAAACGTTTTGCAGCCCACTCGGTCAGCTCGTGACCTCTAACAGCAGCATCATGACGATGTGCAACAAACTAGTGACCTACCAATGTACGCACACACTCCAATAAAGTGAAAACAGGAAGTCTTCTAGCCCATCGTAGGCGGCCATTAAGTGATTCTACACAATTAGATGTGAGAAATTCATAGAGGCGAACCACACTCTTGGATCTTGCCCATCTAGTTGGATCAACATCCATCAGCTTAGTTATTGCACCGTGTGCATTTGCACGTTGCAAACTCTCCATGTGCTTGTTAAAATAAAAAATCCTATAACAATTGGCAGCTCCTTGGAACATTACAATCACATCATCATTACATCCTACCAAATTTTTTTGCAAGTGATAAACACAAATGCCATGTGGTGTCCCAGGATACACTATTGAAATGGCTTTTTTGATACTCGTGTGTTGATCAGAAACAAACATAAGATCATCTGGGCATCCAAATGTTAGTCGCAATTGCCTAAAAAACCATATCCAAGAATCATCAGTCTCCTTATCACCAATACCAACAGCTAATGGGAAGATTTGCTCATTCCCATCTTTAGTAGCAGCTACGAACATCACCCCCTTATAACTTCCTTTCAGATGGGTACCATCAACAACGATGACAGGCCGACAATATGACAAAAACCCTGATATAGATGCAGACAACGACATGAATGCATATACAAAACAATCAGAATCATCTGTCAATAACTCCACCTTCGACCCTAAGAAGGCAGCTGTTGAAATGACTTATCAGAGTCTCCATAAATCATTTGAATAGCATAGTTCCTTCCACCTAGAGCAGCCTTGTACTTAATGTGAACACCAAACTCCCTCTTTAACTCAGCTTTCATTTCTGCTGGCTTGAGAACTGCACCATCAGTCAACAATCTAGGAGCAAAGTAGGCACCAACTGTCTTTGATGTCGCAGTCCGGGGGCCATAAGTCCTTAAATCCATGCGACAAGTATGTACCGGTTTCCACCGTTTTATCCTCCATACTAGACCATAACATTTTGCACGCATGAAGAATGGGCAATTCTTAGAGAGCTTGCATGATGCTGAAAATCTAGTAGTAGATGAACGTCGCACTTTAAATTCAACACGGTTGATCAAGTGGTGCAAACCAAGAGCAAGAATAATTGATTCTTTATCCACGAATATAGCATCTACTGAGAGAGTATCCCTAGCATATTGTTGGGGCCGTGTTGACTCTTTATCAACATGAAGAGATGCTTGGTAGACTGCACCTGGTATTACCCATTGATGCTCAGATTTATTGATGGAACTGTTGTTGTTTACTTCTAAACTAGACACATCTGAAGAATTGTTCAATGGTGGCACAACATGTGTGGTGCGATGTGTCAAATGCAAACATTCAATATCACCACAATTACTGTCTAAACTATCAACTTCAACATCATCATCATTAACAACATTGTCCAGGACATCAACACGCTCATTAGAATCACAATTCTCAGACTGCACTATAAATTCCTGAACATTCTCACTAAGACCAGATGCATGCACTTTCATACCAATAGAAGGAAGGTGATCAACACCACAAATGCGTGTTGTCTTTGGCAATATAACATGTGGTAATGCACTTTGTTCAAGTAACAAATCTGTGAATGTAGTTCGCAGCATGGATGATGACAACAATTTCTGATTCAAAGTCACAAAAATATTTGGCACCAAGAAATTTTCCATAACGTATTTTAGATCAATATCATTCTTAATATCTAACCTCACATTTTTGAACTCAGAAGTGTCAACCAATGAACTAAGCAAATAATCATACCTATCTCTGTTTGCTGTAACAATACTTTGAATTTGGTCCAAAAACCATTCGAACGTGATGCCAACAACAGGAACTAACACAAATCTTTTTTCACCACCAATATAAGTTTCATTCACCCATTTTCCATTGTACCAAACAATAAGAGACTTTGTACTCATCTGGAAAAAAAAAACAGGAAATTACAAAGATCAGAGAGTTGTATAACTTCAGAGATAAAAGGAAAAAAGATATACAATCTCATCTGAAGCAAATGAATATATTTAACTACAAACATTTCAGAAAGTTTCAAAATCTTTTCGGAAGATTGCAGGAGCTGATGTTAAGCTACCACAAACATTCAAGTAATTCCATGAATAACCTGAGGATTTCTTATAGTTACAGCTTTCTAATTGTCACATAATCATGTCACTTTAAAAGTCTGGGATCTACTAAGAACTAATGTACTAAAATTAACCAAATAACCAGTCGGAGCAAGCCACAAAGAAAGCCAATATGCACATAGTAACTTCTGCTAGAGCATTTGCATTCTGCAGTTTCAAACTTTAAAAAACCACAGCATAACACAATGTAAATGCATAACCAAATTTTGATAAATTTGCCCCACTGGTACCATAAAAAAGTGCACCATCCCCCCCACCTCACATCCATACTATGAAATACATCAACATATCGATTATAACTTAATTCTCAAACCTACTGATCTTTACTCTTAGGAGGTAAAACTCTAGTGAACTCTGTATGACTTTCGAACCAGTACAAGCCCATGCATGAGAAGTATATATGGATTTGATGACATTACGAATAACCCAATCAACTAACGCAAACCAAACATTATCAATAACTACAGAATCACTAAGCAATAGGACGAGTACTACAACTCAATTCAACAAAATCATGCTCTACGGAAAAAAAAAGAAAGGAAAAAAGCAATAACACGCCAATAAATCTATAATTGATATCCTTTCTTCCAAAATTCAATGAATAAAACTAAGGTTTGGTAATCGATGAGATCGTAAATGCCCAAAAAAATCTTAAGAAGAAGGAGGAAATAGAACTAAGGCAGATAAAATTGATTCACCAATACCTCGTCTACAGCTGAGAAATAAGCAGAGTGTGTAAATCGTCAGTCGGAAAATTAAGAATCGGTGCGTTGAAATCAACGAAGCTCAATGATCGATTCTGTGCAGCGTGTTCTTCATCGTGGTGCCGTGTTCTTCATAATGAGATTGTCGATGAACATAAACAGGGTTAGTTATGTTAAAGTAATTAATATTAGTTAGGAGGGCATAAATGGAATAAAAAATATAAAGTGGCTAAAATTAGGCTAATGTTTTATTAGTGGCTAAAATAAACTCTTGCTTTATGATAATGGCTATTATTGGGTATTTACACTATATATATATATATATATATAAAATAAAATAAATATTATCGGGCTACATGAACTCGACCTGCATCAGCCAACTGGGATGATAATTTTGTGTCCTTATATTATGTCTACACGAATACTATAAGCAGAGTAACACTAACTCTTAATTTCGTATCTGTTATAAATTACCAGCAGAGTATCTTCATCATTCTCTAATCTTCTATTCTTGATGTTGGGGGTAGTGTCAGTCTTCTTCTTCTTCTTCTTCATTTATAATTAGGCTTATAAAATTCTGGTCTTTTCTCTATAGTTTCTCTCACCGTCGTGAAGTCCTCGTCTGTTGTTCGCGTCTGTCCATTATTTTTGGCAAATCATGCAGATAAAAAATAAGAAAATTAAATTGCAGTTTATGACATACAGTATATATAGATGGTGGGATCCGATAATTTTATGATACTACATCTCCAATATCTTACCGTAGCTAGCGTGTTTGTAGGGATAAATCTTCTCCGAGCAACATCTTAAGCGCACAACGCATTGTTGGGCGCTGCTGTGGTTCGTACTGGGTGCACAAAAGGCCTGTTTGGAAACATCTCAGCGCTTCATCCTCTGAAAACTCTCCTCCTCCAACGGATTCGTCAACCAGGTCGAATACATTCCTCACCCCGTCATTCCACACCTTCCATGCCTGCTCTTTCATCAATTCATAATTCACAAATTATGGTGTTTTCTTTTTTTGTGGGAATGGGAATGGGAATGGGTTGCTCATATAAATATTTATGCAGAAAAACATATATATAGAATTTCTGCGCACAGATTTCCACGGTACTGGAAGCCCGGTTCTCATTCATCTATTTGTATTCGCTTCAAATTTTACTTTGAACTGCATATATACTTTTTGACGAACTAGCTTGCATGCATATTATACTCTGGTGTGTTCTTAATGAAAACGATTTTTTTTTTATATATAATAATGAGGTCCTCACTTCTTTCATCTTATATTCTTTAAGGTAGAAAATTATTATCATTTCAAAGGGATAAAAGAATATTATCATGAATTGGAGTGAAGAAATAGAAAAATTGTCATCAAAATGGCGAAAAATATTTTTTCTTTTTCCACCTTTTCTATCAAAGTAAGAAGGAAAAATAAATATTTTCTACCATTTTCCGGTTCCCGATCAAGATTAATATGGTTTTCAAAGGCAACTCTTTCCTAACTTTTCCTTATAATTCATGATAATATCATGGGATTAAAAGAGTGAATGCCGCAATATATGGTACAATTATCCAGTCATTTTCCTTAGGACACTCCCAGGATTAAGTTGATAAAAGTTAGCGATACTTACATAGTCGTCGAGGTATTCTCCGTTATTTCTCTTGCCACTCAATATCTCTAGGACTAATACCCCAAAACTGTAGACATCTATCTTCTCTGAAATTCTCCGTGTACCAACATGTTCTGGTGTAATACAACCTCTGTACGTACAAACAAAGTAAAGAGATGAGATATTGTTATTAATACATAAGTGTTAGAGTAGAAAGGATATAATATCCCTGACAGACATGGTCCCAGAGCCTGAAATGATTGGATTCATCTCATTGTCCAGTAATATGTTGGTGGGGTTCAGATCCCTGTGAATTGTTTTCGGATTTGACTCTTGATGAAGATAAATAACTCCTCTAGCAATCCCAATTATGCGTACCGACCATTGAAGTTGACAACGTCGTTCTTCATCTATCAAGACCAAATATTCCATTACAATTCATGAAACATGAGCAAAATGCTAGGTTCGATATACTATATCGGTGTGTTCTCTTTTATGGAAAATTATTATGGGAAAAGGAGGGAAAAGAGAATAATCACCCTTTAAATTTTTTCTTATTTCTCACCTTCTACTCTTTTTCTCCTTTCTTTTCACTCTAATAGAAGGAAAATATTTTCATTCCAATGTTGGTGGGATGATATTTTCTATTGAAGAAAGAGTAAAATTCTCCATCATAGATAAGGAGATGGGAAAATGTGAGAAATAAAGAGAAATTTAAAAGGTGATTCTTCTCTTTTCCCTCATTTTCTCATAATGATTTTCCATAAAAAAGAACACACCCTATATGTATATATGTATAATGCTTGTTCAATAGAAATTGAATAACTAAGAGGGTGCTTGGCTAAGCTCGTGTTGAAGATTTTTTAAACTCCGAAAGCTCATAAAATGTACTAAGTAGCTTATTAGCTATTAGAACTTATTTTTTGATTTTATAAGCTGTGAAGAAACACCCCTAAATAAAGAGTATGAAGACACCAACCAAATATAAATCTATCTAGGCTTCCATTTTGCATGAACTCATACAAAAGCACCCCTGTCTCTTCATGAATGCAATATCCATGTAGTTGAATGATGTTCTGATGACGGAGACTGGAAAGTGAAAGAATCGCATTCTTTAGCCAAGGGACTGGTAACTTGTATATTTTGACTGCTAATGTCCTTCCTGTAGGCAATACAGCCTGTACGAAGATTCAATTCAGATGTTAGCATAGAGAAGGGTAATGACGGGAAAAAAAGGAAAAAAAAGAAAAGAAAGAACACCTTGTAGACTGTAGCAAATTCACCTTCTCCAATCTTATGTGAAGAGGAGAAATTATCGGTAGCAGCTGAAACGATGGCAAAATCAAACTTTGGCACTCTTCTATCCGCCTCACAAATTTCTGCAAAATCATTGCACAAATTCAATGCAATGTGTTTGGAATTAGCATATAATGAGAAAGATTTTGTACCTGATGCTAAGTAGATATCTCTTCTCTTAGATGATTTGAACTTGCTCAAGAGTGCAGCCAATGCCCAACTGCGTGGCTTATGCAGTTTTGTTCCTCTCCATTCATTTTGTCCACCTGGAAAATGATTTGAAATTGTTTGTTCCATAGACGGACATACATCGATATCACTAGCAACAAGAGCCACATGATGATCCGCCTCAACAATCATGTCCTGATGCTCAAGCGCGCACTGGAGTTGCACAACGATCTGAGCCATTATTGGTCTTTTCTTCGGTCCATCGTGCAAGCATCTCTCCGCAACCTCGACAAATACCTTCAGGCTCTCTGGTAGGATTTCTTCCAACAAACTCGAGGCCACAATCTCATTCACTTCTCCGTCCTTAATTTTTTTTCGAGCCCATCTGGTGAGGCAGTGCTCGTCTCCTCCGAACCTTGAATCCGTTGCTTGCCTCTCGCACAATACTTCCAGCAGCACCACGCCAAATGCATACGTGTCACTCTTTCTTGTCAACTTGCGCGTACTGAAATAGTACGGGTCCATGTACCCGTACGTACCCTTAACTTTGGTACTGATGTGGCTCTGTGATTTGCTTCGGTCTTCAGGCTTAGCCAACCCAAAGTCCGAAACCTTAGCCACGAGATTTCCATCCAGGAGGATGTTGGAAGCCTTGACATCGCGGTGTATCACTCTATTGCCCGTGTGGAGATAGTCTAGGCCACGTGCGGACCCAATGCAGATATTCAGACGTTGCTTCCACATGAGGCTACACGAGCCATTCCCTTCCCTGGCATACTTGAAGAGGTGATCGGCCATCGTGCCACCAGGCATGTACTCGTAAACAAGGATCATTTCCTTGTGATCATTGCAGAAGCCGATTAGAGAGACAAGATTGATATGCCAGAGCTCACAAAGTGTTTAGATCTCTGTCAAGAACTCATGCTTCCCCTGTGTTGAGTTTGCTTTCAGCCTCTTGATGGCAACAGTCTCTCGCCCGTTATCAATCACACCTTCGTAAACGTTACCAAATCCTCCTTTTCCAATGAGTAATGCTTCGCAGAAGTTCTTGGTGGCTGTTTTCATTTCATCTAGTGAGAAACGTCGACAGCGTTGTTCTGCCTTTGCAGAAGGTCTGTTTTCTTCCTGCTTTGTAGTCCTTTTCGCTTCACGAATTTCCCGCAACTTATGGAAAATGACGTTTATAAAAGCAAGTATGGCAATTGCACGAGTTGCAGTTATATTGTTTTGAAATATGATCGGCAGTAAGTTGCTTATCATCCGTGAAGGGATTCTCTTTGTGGAGGAGGGAAGGCATTATTCGCACCGGCAAGACTGTTTTCATGGCTGCTCAGCTTGAATATCTCGACTCCCTTGATGAGTTGATCTCCATGAACAAACTCATCATGAGACTGCAGGGAAATCGAGAGATCTCGCCTTCCCTCTTCTTTTCTCCCTTTAACTGATACTACATAGTCTCTGTACTTTAGGTTGCCATATTCATTATCTTGTTGAGAGGAAATGTTATCATCCACGATCATTTCATCGACAAGGACTTTGAGATTCGCACTTCGGAGTCCTAAGTCGCAGAAATGAATCCTGATCAAGTACCTGAAGCCTACATCTAGTGGTTTTTTCCAGGTGAGGCCATTGATTCCATTTCCCTTATCTTCATCATCGAACTCATCGGAAAATGAACTATAATCCTGTTTCAAATTTACTCTGTGTGTTAATTCGAGTGCAGTGCTATTGTCAATGACGAATCTTGCTTTTCAAGGATGATTTATGCACGAAAACAAAGAATTAACAGACACGGAAGTAGAGGACACAAGGGATTTACGTGGTTCGATCTATGGGGATAGATCTACGTCCACGGAGCGAAAGTGTGTATGGATTTTATTGAGAGTATACGTGTAGCTTGTACAAAGATTGTTCTCCCCCTTTCAACCTATTCTAAACCCCTATTTATAAGTGTTTACATATGGAATTCGACTAGGATTATAAGTCTTTTCCTACTAGGACTCTTTGGCTTGATCTTCTCCTTTATTAGATAAGCACCGAGCTTCTATATCTCTTGTGGAGCTTGAATTGTAGTCGATGTAGGAGTTGCCTTGGTGTAGAGGTTCCTTTGAGGTGGGCTCGGCCTAGATGACTGTTTGGGTCGAGCCAAATAAGGCTCTTAAATAGGTCAAGCTGCATAGGCCGAGCTTGACAGTCGGAGCCCAATTATATTGGGCTCGATGCTTGGGCCTAGTAGCTAGGTCATATCCTATCACATCCCCCCCCCCAAAAAAGATATGGAAGTGAGGGTGTGATTTGGGGTAGAAAGGTGAAACAGGATTAGTGAAAGTTACATTACCCCTTCGGAGATAAAACTTTGACGAAGTCGGAATATGTGTCGCCTCGTTGGGACGAGGCCGATGTTGGCGTAAATAGCAAAGTTGAGCATGGAGCGACGGTTGGAGTCCCAAGTTAGTGGGACACGTGTCGCCCTGTGGTAGTAGGAATTGAAAGGGGCGGAAGTTTTTGAATAAAACTTCCGCTATACGCCTTTTTCCCCATTTCGCCCTAATTGTAATTCTAAAAAGGAGTCGCCGCCTCCCGTCTGCTGTTGCTAGATTTTCCGTGGGTTTTCGCCGTCAACCTTCGTTAGGAGTCGTGTCGCCGATAATATTCACAAGTAAGTTATGGATTTTTCTTCCTCTCCTTCTTCAAGTAGTAGGGGTAACGATGACGCCGTTGGTGGGTCCTCGCCACCCTCAATGCCATCTTTTCCGTCGACTGTAAAAGTTATTACTTTCACTGTAGATTCTTTGTCACCTAGGATAGTTGAGTGTCGTCGCCTTTCTCCGGTGACTAAGGGCAAAGTTTGTGATTATAGGTCGTCGTTTAGTGCAGAACAAATTATAAATATTTGCAGAAATTATCAATTTCCATCTTTCTCATTGTTAGTAGCCCCCGGTCCGGGGGATAGAGCTTGTTCACCTCCGGATGGGTTCTTTACCGTGTACGAAGATAGTTTGAAACACGGTCTTCGGTTCCCTTTGTTTCCGGTGTTTGGGGCTTTACTTCGTAGGCTCGGTATTGCAATGGGACAAATTGCACCGAACTCTTTTAAACAGCTTGTAGGATTAGCGGTAGAAGCTTCCAGAATAGGTATACCGGTATCAGTAGACCTGATACTGAGTTTGTTCTTTTTTAAACTGGGCGAAATGGGGTGGTTCTACTTGACTCCAGTTCAGAAGGATTCGTTTCGTTTAGTGACGAAATCGAAACTTGTGAACTGGCAGAATAAGTTCTTTTTTTGTCATTCTGCCGAGGTTCCCCACCTCGTCTGGCGAGAGAAAGGTAGTAAGCTTGAGAACCAGGTTTCTGACGTAGATCTGACTGAAGCCGTGGGTAGGTTAGACCAGCTAGGCACACTCTTAAGGGATTACACCGAAGCTGAGCTTGTGTCGGCCAGGCTGAGCTCGTATAACCCGAACACCTCGTATCCCGAAGAGGGTGAGGTCTTCTTCTGATCTTTTAGTGGTTATTAGATATCCGGTATATCATGCGTAATGTATTCTGAATTTTGATTGCAGTGGTGAAACTGGTGAAAGACAGGAAGAGGCCGAGGTCCGTGGATCCTGCCGCGTCGGAGAAGATGGGATCCGAGGTATTCTCGGAATGAACTGCGAGTGTACCGGAGTCATCTCCATTGAGGTCGCCCTCTCCTGACTCGTTGGTTCATCGGGCGAAGGTGCCGAAGCCGAACAAGAAAGCTTCGGCAACTGGCAACAAGACTCTAACCGTAGGCGAGCCCATGGTTAGTGCAGTGGTTGAACTGGAAGAACAAAGCCGGGTTTATCCCGAGGTAAGAAGTTCAAACCTCTCTGTGTTCGGCGTATGTTACTCGTGTGCTGAGTTGCTAGCCATTTGCAGGGTGCCGACCTGGTGACGGCGAACTTCCACAACTGGGTGGACGGGCTGGTGAAAGGCGCGTCCACTCTTACTGGCTTTCTGAATGACGGGGTTTCGAAGTACAACGAGATTAACCGTGTCAGGCGCCAGCTGGAAGAAGAGAAGGTCGGCCTAACTAGCGACCTTGCCGCTGCCGTACTGCAGGCCAAGGAGGCCAAAAAGAAGGAGCACGACGCTGTTGCCGCAGTTAAGGCAGCTAAGGAGGAGGTGGCCTTGTTGAAGGCTGAACTGGAATCGGCCAAGGCCGACGCCGTGGCTCGCCAAGGGCCAGTTCTCCAAGCCTATACTGAGAGGCTCTTCCTATCCGAGTTCTTCTCGGGTTTATGCGGCGACGTGGCCGAGGTGATGACAGCTCAAAATGTTTCCGAGACTGTGGAGGCTATTGCCGAGGACATTCCAGGCCTCGACATGGCAAAGTATGGGCATAAGGAGGTGCCTGAGGAGGAACTGAACCAAGCCTTCACAGAAATTGTTCTTAAAACTTTGAAGGCGGTTCCTCTTCTTGAGAGCTTGGCATCTTCTACTGACCTGCTAACCGCCGAACTAATTCAAGAGAGTACGGTGGATCGCGATCCTGAAATGGATGCGATCGTTGCCGAGCTGAATGCCGCTCCGAGAAGAACTGAGGGTGAGAGCGGAGCTGGTGGCGATGCCGAAATGGAGGGCGAAGTGCCAGAAAATGTACCTCAAAATGAGGAGGAGGTCAGTTGATCGCCTCCTCGTCTCTCTCCTTTTTTTTTTAATTTTTAGTATGTACCTCGTCATCAGTAGGATGGCATATTTTGCTTTAGTAATGAAAACTTTATTTCTTATTAGAAATTCATTTTCCTTTTTGTAGTCTTCTCTGTCTCCGAAACTTTTCGATGCCTCTCCTTATGTAGCACAAATCAATAACTTACTGCGAGCTCTTGAAGCCAAGAATAGTGAAGTTCTTCATTGGAAAGACCAAGTCGGCCATGTTCAGAATGAGGCTGACGTGAAACTTAGAGCCGCTCAAATAAAAAATGATGAGCTTTGAGCTCGGCTTTTGGAGCTTGGAGATAAGTACGAGGCTATGAAGGAAGAAGTCGATAAGATTGCCGAGGAGCACGCTGAGTACGAGGCAATTATCCGCCAAAACGGCGGGAAAACTATTGCTGAAGTGGATGCCAAGGTAACAGAGGTCGCAGCCCGGTGCAAGGATTATCAGGAAAGATACGGGGTGGACTCCTGGCAGCTCCAAGATCAGATGGCCGCGCTGAAGCAGGTAGCTGGTATGTACGATGTGATTTTAGCTCGGCGCCCGAAGTTGGCTGCGCGATTGGGAAAAAACGATTGTCCTTCCAGTTCATCCGCTACCACCGGTCCCTCGAGATCATCGACTCCCGCGGGTCGATCGGATATGAGATTCATGCGCCACTCTAAGGAGTTTTATGAACAAGAAGGACAATCGTTGGCTCGACGAGGTGGAGGTCGGAGTCTTCAACCGGGTAGGGGTAGGAGTCGAGGACGAGGTCAAGGCACCTTCAATATAGATGAAGTCTTAAAGTTTAACCCCGATGGTGATTTTCCCACAAGATGGCTTAGTTTTAGCAAACCTAAGCCTTCGAGTTCGTCTTGATTTCCATGTAATTGTACTTTTCCATTTTTAAAATAAAACGGAATTTTGTACTCTTGTATAAGCCTTTTGAAGGCCATAATTAGAACTACTTTGCCATGAGGCGAGATTAAGGTTTTAGTCGATTCACTTCGTAATAAGACGAAGTTTGGCCTGGTTCGGCTCACTTTGCCGTAAAACGAAGTCTGGCCTGGATCGGCTCACTTCGTCATAAGATAAAGTTTGGCCTGGGTCGGCTCACTTCGTCATAAGATGAAGTTTGGCCTGGGTCGGCTCGCTTCGTCATAAGACGAAGTTTGGCCTGGGTCGGCTCACTTCGTCATAAGACGAAGTTTGGCCTAGTACAACCCATCCTCGTTAAAAGATGAGGTAAAGGTTTTATAGTTCCTTATTTGTTGAATTTATCGATAGGGGTGGTCCCCTTACGCACGTTTAGGTATTACTCCATAATTGGAGTTAATTTTTATCCTTAAAAGGATATTAAATAACCCTCGTCAGGGTTTTTAGAAATAAAGAATCGAGATAATTTGCACGAGTGGAAAGAAAATATGCAGTATGAAATATGCAAGACCAAAGTTAAGGAAAAAGAAAACTTTATTGATAAAAAAGAAACGAAGGTAAAAATAAAATAACAGGACGACTTGACCCAAGACCTATATGAACTAAACAACTCTAAACTCAATTCTTTCCACCTATGTGAAGTATCTCTTTAAATGGGAAATATGCCATGTTCGGGGTATTGGCTCACCAGATAAATGGGCGAGCTTATATGATCCTTTGCCGAGGACTTCTTCAACTCGGTAAGGTCCTTCCTATGTGGCTTCCAACTTGCCGAGCCTTTCTGCTTTGCTGACCTCGTTATTTCGAAGTATGAGGTCGCCTACTTGGAACTGCTGATACTTCACTCTTTGGTTATAATACCGAGCTACTTGCTGCTTGTACTTAGCTTCCCTTATGTAGGCTAGCTCTCGCTTCTCTTCCAGCAGATCCAGATCGGTTCGAAGCCTTTTGTCATTGGCTTCGGATGAGAAGTTGAGTGTGCGATGGCTCGGCAAGCCGATCTCTACTGGGATCACTGCCTCGGTTCCATACACCAGACTGTAAGGTGTTTCTCCGTTCGAGGTCCTGGGAGTTGTTCGGTATGACCATAGGACTTGTGGTAAATTTGCTGCCCAATCTCCCTTGGCTTTGTCGAGGCGATTTTTGAGTCCCCTGATGATTGTTCGGTTCGTAACTTCAGTCTGGCCATTCGCTTGAGGGTGAGCAACCGAAGTGAACTTTTGCTGAATATGAAGCCCTTCACACCATTCTCTGAATGCTCGGTCTGTGAACTGCGTTCCGTTGTCCGAGACGAGGATGTGAGGTACGCCGAAGCGACAAACTACATTCTTCCAGACGAAGTTTAAGGCATTTTTGCTTGTGATCTTTGCCAAAGGTTCAGCCTCGACCCACTTAGTAAAGTAATCAATAACAACGATGAGGAACTGGAGCTGTCCAAGAGCTTTGTCGAATGGTCCGACGATGTCTACCCCCCATTGCACAAATGGCCAGGGGCTTTGCATGCTCACAAGGTCGGTCTGAGGTAACCTCGGCACTGTCGCATGGATTTGGCACTTCGGGCATTTCCTGACGATGTGAACTGCATCTTGGAAAATTGTAGGCCAGTAGTATCCCCACCTCATAACCTTTTGTGCTAGTGTTCGAGCTCCGATGTGACTCCCACACGCTCCTTCATGCACTTCTCTTAGTGCATAATTTGCTTCATTTGGCCCGGTACATCTTAAGAGGGGTTGGAGATACGACTTCCGATACATCAATCCTTGCTCCAGGGCGTACTTTGGGACTTTGCTTAGGAGTTTCCTTGCTTCGAGCTTGTCGTGGGGCAGTTCCCCCTTTTCTAAGTAAGCTCGGTAGGGAGTCATCCAGTTCGGTTCATCCTCCTGTACCAGGTTCAGTTCGGCTGCCTGTTCAATGCTTCAAAGCTTGACTTCTTCTACCGGCGAGTTTGTTGAGGACGAGGCCAATTTGCTTAAGGCGTCAGCTCGGTTATTTTCCCCTTTGGGAATCCGCCGTAGCTCAAAGTATTCGAAACCTTCTTGCAGACTTTTTGCCTTTTGTAGATATTTCTTCATTCTCTTCCCCTTTGCCTCGTATCTGCCTAGCATGTGGCTCACTATGACTTGGGAGTCACTATGAACTTGAACGGCTCGGATATGCAAAGAATGAGCTAGGCGGAGTCCAACAATTAACGCTTCGTACTCGACTTCATTATTCGTTGTTGGGAAGCTAAACCGAAGCGCATACGCTGTTTCCATTCCATCCGGACTTAGTAATATCACTCCGGCCCCGCTGCCTGTACGACCTGAAGCACCATCTACGTAGACTTTCCAACAGTCAATTGGAGGTTCCTTAGGCTGTTCGGCTTCGGCTTTGCTTGGGGGGAGTTCGTCTTGTTTTGGCGCTTCAGAGAACTTGGCCTCTACCAGGAAATCTGCTAGGGCTTGTCCCTTTACAGCTTGCCGAGGGTAGAAATTTATGTCATGCTCGCCGAGCTCAACCGCCCACTTTACGATTCTGCCTGATGCTTCAGGTTTAGTCAGTACTTGGCGAATTGGCAGGTCGGTTAGAACTTGTATGGTGTGTGCCTGGAAATACGGTCTCAACCTTCTAGCGGCATTCACTAGTGCAAGGGCGACTTTTTCCAGTGGCTTGTACCTTGTCTCCGGTCCTTTCAGAGCTCGGCTAATGAAATAGACAGGAAGCTGCCGACGTCCTTCATCCCGAACTAGCACCGCACTTATAGCTTCATCCGAGGCTGCGAGGTATAGGGAGAGGACTTCTCCATCTTTTGGAACTGACAAGGTTGGGAGCTTGGCTAGGTACTTCTTCAGCTCTTCGAACGCCGATCTGTGCTCGTCCTTCCATTCGAAGTTGGGTGCCTTTTTGAGGATTTTGAAAAATGGGAGCTGCTTTTCGGCGGCCTTAGACAAGAAACGACTTAGCGCTGCCAAACAGCCCGTCAGTTTGTGTACATCATGAATGGTTTTCGGGACCTTCATTTCCTGGACAGCTCGGACTTTTGAGGGGTTGGCCTTCAAACCTTCTTGCGACACCCAACACCCCAAGAATTTTCCTGATCGGACCATAAAGGTACATTTCTCGGGGTTGAGCTTCAGATTCACTTTCCGAAGTAGGCCGAAAACAATTTTGAGGTCGTCGACGCAGGTTGCTGGTTCTCTGCTTTTGACGACAATGTCATCGACGTAGACTTCAACAATCTTCCCAATGTGATGTTCGAATATTTTATCGACCATCCTTTGATAAGTTGCTCCCGCGTTTTTAAGCCCAAATGGCATTTTCTTGTAGGCAAAGACGCCGAAGTCTGTGATAAAAGCTGTCTTCGGCGCATCCTCATCACTCATTAGGACTTGATGATACCCTTTGTATAGATCTAGAAAGCTGAAAACCTTGTGACCGACCAGGGCTTCTACTTTCTTGTCAATGTTGGGTAAGGGGTAACAGTCCTTAGGGCAGTGTTTGTTGAGGTCAGTATAGTCAATGCATATACGCCACCCTCCTTGTTGTTTTTTAACCATGACCGGGTTAGCTATCCACGTCGGATATTTAACCTCGAACAAAATGTCGGCTTTCCGAAGCTGTTGCACCTCATCATAAATGACATGACTTCGTTCTGCAGCGAAGACTCGTTGTTTCTGCTTGACTGGCTTTACTCCGGGGTCAATATTTAGCCGATGAGTGATGATGCTAGGTGCTACTCCGGTCATATCGAGGGGTGTCCAGGCAAAGACATCTCTGTAATCCCGAATGTGGAGCTCGGCTCCTCCTGCGAAGCCTACTTTGACGACCTTGAATGGGTTGTCTTCGTAGAGTACTATGTTTTTCACCGGCTCGTCTGAGGCAGATTCTTGTTTCTGTTCCAACTCTTCGGGCAACTGTAATTGCTATGCTTGGGAGTGCTGAGGTGCCCCGGCACCTCATAATGCGATCTGCATGCACTCCTTTGCTCACTTTTGATCACCTCGAACTACGATCACCCCGTTTTTTGACGGGATTTTAATCGTTAAGTGATATGGCGAACAGATCGCCCTAACCGCCACCAGCCAATCCCTTCCGAGTATAACATTGTACGAAGAATCCGCTTTAACGACGAAGAGGTTGATGACCTTAGTGGTCGATAATGGATGAATTCCCACAGACGGCGCCAATGATGAATCTTGCTTTTCAAGGGATTTACACATGGGATTTACATGGTTCGATCTATGGGGATAGATCTACGTCCACGGAGCGAAAGTGTGTATGGATTTTATTGAGAATATACGTGTAGCTTGTACAAAGATTGTTCTCCCCCTTTCAACCTATTCTAAACCCCTATTTATAAGTGTTTACATATGGAATTCGACTAGGATTATAAGTCTTTTCCTACTAGGACTCTTTGGCTTGATCTTCTCCTTTATTAGATAAGCACCGAGCTTCTATATCTCTTGTGGAGCTTGAATTGTAGTCGATGTAGGAGTTGCCTTGGTGTAGAGGTTCCTTTGAGGTGGGCTCGGCCTAGATGACTGTTTGGGTCGAGCCAAATAAGGCTCTTAAATGGGCCAAGCTGCATAGGCCGAGCTTGACAGTCGGAGCCCAATTATATTGGGCTCGATGCTTGGGCCTAGTAGCTAGGCCATATCCTATCAGTCAATATACACAAGAGACTTTCTGTCGACTACTTAGGCTCGACGGTCTCCTCCTTTGAAGTACGAAAGGTGCAGAGGTACTGCGTTGATCTCGATCCCGTTTATGAAGGCGCACGTAATGTCTCCTACATGGCTAGCAACAGTAGAGAAAGTCAAGCTCATAATTTGATTTTGTGTAATGCTTACGCAGAACTCCTTGGCAAGAGTTCGGACGCCAAGGGCTGCAGCAGTTAGCGAAGCGCTGAAGTTCCCGAGCAGGGTAAAAGGTCCAGCTTCGACATTGAACAAGTCCTTGAACCTCTTGAAGCCTTTATATGGAACTGGATTGAAGTGAAGTCTGAGAATTTTCTCACCTGGGCTCACTCGAAATTCATAGGAGAATCGAGAAGGAGAGATTCTTGCTGTATTGTGAGGAACTTGATCAGAAGAAATGGAATTACGAGCAACGGTTGAGGCGGTGGATGAACCCTTTATCTGTGTCGATGATGATGATCCTTTTGGTTGGACGTCTCCGATCCACACTCAGCCGTTGAGCGCTGCTGACGTGGCGGCGGTGCCGCAGTTGATGTGAAGTCGAGTTGCGGTCTTATCTGGATTATTACTAGTTGCTGCTATAAGTGCATTGATGAGGAGGAAGAGAAGCAAAAGTGAAAAGAGAAACATCCTTTGGTTTGATCTTCCCATTGTTGTGGAAATTGTGGGGATGGGTGAATGAATGAAGCAGTCTTTAGAGGAAACATGGGAAACTTGTGGGGATGGACAATGGGGAATAAGCGGATGACGATGAGGAATTTGCTAGGAAGTAGTAGTAGACGGTTGACATTTGTCTGGGTCAAGTATTTGCTTAATGAAAGCCCAAAAATGATCTTTAAGGAAACAAAGAAAACGATGGTTACTTTTAATAGCAACTGGCTAATAAATTAAGTTGTACTCTTGTTCCATTGAAGCCGGTATGGCTGGTCAATTTTTATTGTTTCATGTTTTCAAGACTTGACAATACACCAGCAGATGACACATGCGTAGCACGTATATATATTTTATAAAAATATAATAAAGATAATGTAACTTTTATATTTAAATATTCAATAAATTATTAATTTGCTAATAAGTAAAAAATAAAATTGTAAATAGATACTAAGCCTGAATGACATAAAATGAAATATGGTAAAAACTATTGTATATAGTATTTTGTTGTTTTGCTTAAAAAAGGAATGATAAAACTATGGTGATGTTAATGAGTTTAAATGTTTTGAAATGTGAATATATATTAAATCTTTTTCTTATTTTACTTTGATGGATATCGGACATTCTTTTTTTTTTTGCTTCTAGAGATTAGTTTATCCAACGTCTCATCATCATCACAATGAATATCAATGCAGTCTTCGAACTTCTTTTTTCATTATTCTTTGTGTTCCCTTTCCTTATGCTTCATGATGTGTCAACTCTATATTTATTTATTTATTTTTTTTAATTGACTTGGTGGTCTTCTTTGATTTTTTTGTATCTTTGCCTTACACTGGTTTATCACTTTTTTCTTTGAACTTCTCTTTTCTTTTTTTTTTACTTTTTCTTCATTTTTTTTATGTGGTTGTGTTGCATCGGTAGTAGTAGTTAGTTTTCTTTATTATCAATTTTTACTAACTTGGTTGTGTCACCAAGCATAGTTCTGTTGAATTATGTAAGCTTTGTAAATTCTGCCCTCAATACTATACATATTCATTTTCACCCTCAAAATATATATATTTGGTAAGATTAGATATATTTAGCTTAATTAAGAATTAATAATAAAATCTTACCTAATTGATTGATGATATACACTCGTCCACCGAGCACCATATGTGTACTGCTACAACTTCATTAAACACCGTGGCATTGATCGCTCTACTTTTGAGGTAGAGGATGCAATGATAATCGATTGAGTATAATCGAGTCGAATCCACAAGGAATATTATGGCGTGAGAATTTCAACTAGTAATCTAGCTATCTAATCACTATCCAAGCTACCAACTAACATGTTTTTGGGTTTTTTTATCAAATAAGGAATGAAAATGACTAGTTAACTTTAAACTAAAGCAAATAAACTAACAAGTAAACAAGTGATATAAACTCAATAAGAGACAAGCGTGATTCTAATTATACTTCGATTAGGCTTAAGTGATGGGCAATTAGAACTCTAACTTGAACTAACCAATTTAATCTAACTTCATGTGGGAAACCTCCTATGTATGTTTCACTCAATTCTCATTGCAATGAAGACAAGTTGATTAAATGAAATACCTAATTCCGGATAGGACACCAAGTAAAACATTAACTCCCAATGGCATAATGATTTCTTTAAGCCTACTGCTAGATCCGGGTCAAAGATCTACAATTAAATATGTGTAAAGGATATTGCGTGGATGAGGTGAAAACACCTTCAAACCTCTAGCTACAGCTCTCTCTCATCAACCAAGAGGAAAAACCTTATCTCCGTTGGGATTGAATTCCGAATCTCTGCAAAAAAGACCCGGGGGGGTGGGGAGGATCCCGGGGAAGGGACTCCGACGCTTAAGTCAGACTCGACGTATAATAAATTCGAGGTTCCCTTGCGGAAGAGAACCTCTACAAGTGTAATGTAAGTTAGTGTGTGAGCTTGCAATTCCTTAGAGAAACTTGCAGAGCTTAAAGTGATAGAGAAGATAGGTAGTTCTCGAAAATCACATACCTTACGAATGAAGTTAGCACCTCTATTTATAGACTAAAAGGGAATGAGGGTAATACTGAGTTTTCCCTATGAGGATGAAGGTTAATCTGGTCTTCTCTCCGGGGACAACATCTCGAGTGCCCGTCGGAATAGTACGCTTTCCTGCAGAGAAAATGTGGTCCTTCCCTTGCAGAGAATGGGCCATGTAGAGTAGTCCCAAAAGTTATTTAGAGAATATTCTGAATTTCTATCTTTTTACCCAAAAATAGAGTGGTACTCTTGCTTATTTAACGTAAGCGAGGCCTTTTACACATGCTCTTGATAAGAGTCATATTCAGGTGCGATGTTAATCAAAAGATTGACTTTTGGCTCTTGCTTCTGCTTTTGCTTCTGCTTCTGTTTCGGGCTAAGGAGAGAAGAGATGGTAAATAGTGATCATCCACGACATGTGGCGACAAATTGTGAAAGCATAATTTATTTAATCCAGGCTATGCAGGCATTAAATAAATTATATATGATGATATTGGGTAATATTAATATTTTCCCTAACAACTACTCTCCCCCTTAGTCTCAAAAATGTTTGTTATTTTGGAGATAAAGGGGAGAAGTTAAATATTGAAATTCCATCCATATCACCAAAGCAGTGAGATGGCCGAATGACGTCAGCTCGACACTGATTCGCAAGAGGATATGAAGAGTCTCTAATTTTTAGCCGTAAGATCTGGGATTGATCCCATAATCTAAGCCGTCCAAAGGACGCACTAACTCTTACTTTAAATACTCCCTCTTCTTCATTTTTTCCATTTTTCGCATTTTAAGCGAGATTTACATAGGATTGGTTCCTTTCGCCACCAGCATAAGCAGATCTTGTACTTACGAAGTAAGCACTCTTTCTTATCCTTTTGAGTATCTTTTATAAAGACTACTTCACAAAGGCTTCCCCTAATTTTGGGGCAAAGAATATTCATTTTTCTGAAATGATAAGAACCATTTCCTATGAGATTCAAACTCGACATCATATTCACTGAGCTCTACAGCCCACTTGACCATTCTTCCTAATAAGTCAGGCTTTCCCAACACCTACTTCAATAGGATATTTGTTCTTACCACTACCTTGTGTGATAAAAAATAAGGCCTTAGCCTTCTTGCGGATATCATGACAGCTAGAACAGCCTTCTCGATATCAACATATCTGCTTTCTGCTCCTTGGAGCATCTTGCTCACATAGTAGATGGGCTTTTGTTGTGCACCTTCTTCCCTCAAAAGTACTGTGCTCAAGGACTCTTCACCTACGACCAAATAGGGATATAAATTCTCTTTAGGCACTGGCTTAGTTAGCAATGGTAAACTTGCTAAATGCTTTTTTAAGTCCTCAAAAGCTTGCTGGCATTCTTTACTCCATTCAAATGCAGATCATTTTCTCAATATTTTAAAGAAAGACAAGCTTCTTTCCGCCGAACGGGAGATAAAGCGGCTAAGAGCCATGATTCTCTCGTTCAGCCTCTGTGTTTCTCTAACATTACGCGGAGGAGTCATCTCCAAGACCGCTTTTACATTTTCTTGATTCACCTCTATCCCTCTTTGGGTTACCAAATAACCTAAAAACTTTCCTGACTGCACACCAAAAGCGAACTTGGCAGGATTCAGTTTCAGCTTGTACCTACGAGTGGTATCAAAAATTTCTTGCAGATCTGCTACATGAGTAGAAGCAAGAGTGCTTTTAGCAAGCATATCATCGACGTAGACTTCCATGTTCCTCCCTATTTGCTTTCGAAACACTGTGTCCATCATTCTCTAATATGTAGCTCCAGCATTTTTCAACCTGAAGGGCATGCTTTTGAAGCCAAATGTGCCCACACATACAGTGAATGCAGCTTTTGATATGTCCCGTGGGTCCATTTTAATCTGATGGTACCCTTGGTATGCATCCATCATGGATAACATTTGACATCCCAAAGTTGAGTCTACCAACTGATCTATCCTTGGTAAAGGATAGTGATCTTTGGGGCACACTTTATTCAAATTCCTAAAGTCTATGCACATTCGCCATTTTTCAGTATTTCCTTTTGGCATCATGACTGCGTTAGACAGCCATTCCGGGAACTGTACTTCAATAATGTGCCCAACTTCTAGAAGTTTTTGCACCTCTTCTTTGATAACTGCTTCCTTTTCTGCTCCAAATTGACGGAGTTTTTTGCTTTACTGGCTTTATTGCGGGATCTACATTCAAAGAATGTAGGGCGACTTCTGGATCTACTCCCAGCAGATCCCTGCTGCTGAAAGCAAAGATATCAGCATTTTGCCTTAAGCAAGCAATTATGTTTTCCATCTCTTTTTGATCTCCAAGTACCTCTCCGACTTGAGTTCCAACTGGAAACTTCATTTTAAAATAATAAGTGGAAACCACCACTTGGAAAGCATGTAATGATGGCCTCCCCAGTAGAGCGTTGTATGAGGATTCCATATCTAAGATTATGAATATTACCGGTTGGCAACCCTAACATCATTTCTCAATGTTAGCATGAGCTCGATTTCTCCCAATGGGAGCACACTTGCTCCTGTAAAACCATGTAAGGCCGTTACAAACGGTGTTCATGGTTCATTGATTCCCATTTTATTGAAGATTTTTTTGAATATAATATTCACAGAACTGCCCGTATTAACGAATATCCTATGGATATCGAATTTTTGAATTTCAGCTGTGACCACTAGGGCATCACAGTGGGGCTGTATCAATACCCTCTCATCTTCATCTCCGAATGTAATGTCAGGGAGAGGTACACCCTCCCCTAATTTGAACACCTCGTAGTGTTCAAATGCTTCTGCTCTCCTAACAGAATCTTTCCTGCTTCTGTTGGAGTCTCCGTCAGTTGGCCCACCATATGTCATGGTGATAGTTCATCTCTTCTGTGAGGGTTACTCAATTCGGGGAGCTTTTCCCTTACGGGGGTCCCGCTCTTCCTCTTTATCCTCCCTGCATTTTCGGGAGTTATCATACTCCTTACACACGTATTCCAACAAATGCCCCTCTTGAATGAGCTTTTCAATTGCTTCCTTCAGATTGCGACAGTCATTGGTATCGTGACCGTAATCGTTGTGAAATTTATAGAATTTTTCTGATTTTTGATTTCGAGGTGGCTCGCCAGCTCTTGCTGGTCGATAAACCCCTGGCTTTTGCAGAACTATTTCCAGCAATTCTACAGGAGGCAAGGTAAAGGAGTGAAAGGCCTAGAAGCCCTTTTTTTCCTTCCTCTTGTCTTCCTGCTTTTAGTAGTAGGTTTCTTTCCTTCCTTCTTGTCTTTCTTAACTAAAGCGGCTTCAGACTGCCTTTTAGCGATTCTTGCATCTTCCACATGAATATAACTCCCAACCCTAGCCAAGAGATCTTCGAAACTCCTCGGTTCTTCCTTGATTAGAGAGTCAAAAAAGACTCCACCCTTTAGCCCATTGACAAAAATCATCATTTTTGTCTCTGGTTCTAATCGGGGTATTTCTAGTGCTACATCATTGAACCTCTTCGGGTATTCTCGTAGTGTCTCACTGGGTTCTTGCTTGATGGCCATCAAGCAAAAGGAGCTCCTAGACGGCTTCTTTGCGCTGGCATACTGATTCAAGAAAATTTCTTGAAAATTAGCAAAGCAGCTGATGGACTTGGCCAGTAGCTGTGTGAACCACTGTTGCACCGGCCCTGCTAGGGTTGTAAGGAAAACCCTACATTTCACCCCCTCCGAATATTGATACAGCTGAGAATAATTCTCAAATCTCATCAAATGCTCTTCAGGGTCCGTATCTCCTTTGTACTCAAAGGAAACAACCCTGAAGTTTGAAGGTAACTGATCCTTCTGGATCTCCTATGAGAATGGGGATTTTGGGCCTGCATTTTGGGAAGCCGAAATGGCCCGAGGGAGAACTAGAACTCCTCTTCTTTTTGCTCCCATCAAATTTTGGGATTCTTCCATCCTTTCCTCCCTCTTATCATCAGGGATAATGCTCTTTTGGAATTCTTCTAATTGTTTAGATAGCTTTGCAAGTTGCTCTTGTTGCAAGAGCAATTGCTTCTGTTGCTTCTTAATGACTGTATCTGGAGATTCATCTCCATATTCTTGCTCCAGCTCTTGTTCTGGCTCTTGCTCTGGCTCTTGCTCTTGATCAAAAGCTTGATCATTCTCTTCATCAGTGTCGTAGTCGGTAAAACAACCGTCTACTTGTTCACGATTATCATTTTTGTGTGTGAGCTCAGGAATGATATCCTATTGAGCTTGCTTTAATTTCTGAGCCATTTGCTTTTGTGCAAACACTATTTTCTCTTGACCCGCTGCAATTGCAAGGCGGGGATGAGCAGCCTTGCTTTGAGAGGTGGACCCTTTAGATATGATTATGCCCTCTTCACTGAGGGCATCTTTCAGAGAAGCCTGCATCAAGAGCTTAATTTGCTCTACCTAAGCGACAGGCATGTGAGGCTTTACACTGCTTCCCGCATTTGATTTGGTGGTGACAGCAGGCAAAGAAGCTTCCTCGTTATTATGAGGGGTTGAGTTGGTTCTTCGAGGTTCGGTACCCCCTTGAACCGTTGCATTCTCTGATGATGCTATTTGATGCTCTTGCTTCTGTTCAGGAACAAAAGTAGATGGTTATGCTTATACATATATCTTGAATCATCCTTACTTTTTCTGAGAAAAGCAGGAGATCATTAATGGCTCGCATAGGCCTATGATTACTATCCATAATTATTTTTCATGTATTTCATTTTCATTTTTAGAATGGGGTGAGGTTTGGGGTTTCAGCACCCTCCTTCGCCCCTCATCCTCCCGATTCTTTCAAGTATTACAACTTGCTTATGCTTCTGTATGATATCCATTAGCGTTACAACTATTCGTGGATTTTACTAGAGTGTGTTTTTCTCAGGGGTTTCTTCTTGGAATATGGTGCCCTTTCTTGTTGGGTCTGATCTTTCTTTTTCCACCCCTTTTTATGAGTTATTCCCCTACTCAAGTACATAACCAAGTTAAGGCCTTTTATTACAAGTTTGCCTTATTCATAAATAAGGGCTTATGATTTCAGTTATGCTTCTGTGCGATTTTTTAAGTGTGCCTGGTTCTGCCAGGGCATATGTTCTATTCATTCTCATATCTTTAGGAATGAAAAGAGAATTTCATCGATAGAACTTACTTTAAAGTATCCCAGCAAAAAATCAATAGGTATTGCAAGATCTCGTTCCAACAAAAGACGTTAGTACATTCTTTAAATTCTTCCTTCTTCAATCTTCGAAAGAGAAAGGTATACAGAATCAATAAACAATATACATGCGCGGTAAGCAGCATATCATAATTAACCAAACATTCAGGAGCAAGCATATCATATGTTTAGCTCATTTTAACTTCAAAGAATTAGGAGAAATCATGTCTATAAAATAAAATAGGGAAAATTAACATCTCGCAGCTCAAGGAAAATTTCCCACAGACAGCGCCAGTTGTTAGATCCGGTTCAAAGATCTACAATTAAATATGTGTAAAGGATGTTGCATGGATGAGGTGAAAACACCTTCAAACCTCTAGCTGCAGCTCTCTCTCATCAACCAATAGGAAAAGCCTTTTCTCCGTTGGGATTGAATTCCGAATCTCTGCAAAAAAGACCCGGGGGGGGGGAGGATCCCGGGGAAGGGACTCCGACGCTCAAGTCAGACTCGACGTATAATAAATTCGAGGTTCCCTTGGGGAAGAGAACCTTTACAAGTATAATGTAAGTGAGTGTGTGAGCTTGCAATTCCTCAGAGAAACTTGCAGAGCTTAAAGTGATAGAGAAGATAAGTAGGTCTCGAAAATCACATACCTTACGAATGAAGTTAGCACCTCTATTTATAGACTAAAAGGGAATGAGGGTAATACTGAGTTTTCCCTACGACGATGAAGGTTAATCCGGTCTTTTCTCCGGGGACAACAATACACTTTCCTGCAGAGAAAATGTGTCCTTCCCCTGCAGAGAGTAGGCCATGTAGAGTGGTCCCAAAAGTTAGTTAGAGAATATTCTGAATTTCTATCTTTTTACCCAAAAATAGAGCGGTACTCTTGCTTATTTAACATAAGCGAGGCCTTTTACACATGCTCTTGATAAGAGTCATGGTTCAGGTGCGATGTTAATCAAAAGATTGACTTTTGGCTCTTGCTTCTGCTTTTGCTTCTGTTTCAGGCCAATGAGAGAAGAGATGGTAAATAGTGATCATCCACGACACGTGGCAACAAATTGTGAAAGCATAATTTATTTAATCCAGGCTATGCAGGCATTAAATAAATTACATATGATGCTATTAGGTAATATTAATATTTTCCCTAACACCTACTATCTCTAGCATGGAAATCTTTTATTTTCTAGCATCTAATCTAAGCCCCCTAAGCATTAGATTAAACACTTGATATGCAACTATGGTGATCAAGCATAATTACACAATAAAACATGGCACCAAGAGAAATGAACATGAAATTAGAAGGTAAATTCACAATTAAAGCCTAAGCCCAATCACCTAATCTTAATTTATATATAATTGAAATCACAAAGACAACTAGCTAGACATGATCAAAGCAAATGAACAATAGAAAATTGATGAAACCATAATCAAAAGATTGATAATTCAATAAGGAAAAAGGAAATGGTCTTGGATCTTCAATCCATAAAGTGTAGCTCCAACAATCTTCAAAATACCAAAAAGGAAAGCTTAAAACTAAATTAGGGTTCTTAGAATGTTAAAGTCTGAAAAGATATCCAAATGAGGGTAAATTTAGGGGTTAAATACATCAAAAATTGAGTTTGGGAGTTGGGCCGAGTTTGGTCGAACCAAACTCGGCCATTAGTTGAGAGAGGCGGACGACCAGCGGCCTGGTGGGCCGCCGGCTCAGGCCGCCGAAATGGCTATCTCTGGTGGCAGGCTGGAGGGGGGAGGGGGGGAAACTTGCGGCCTGGTGGACCGCCGGCCTTCCTTCCCTTTTGACCGGTCCACTTCTTTGACTTCTTCTTCCGGTTTTCTTCGTTTGACCTTTGAACCAACTTTCAAACTTGACTTTTCACCTTTTTAAGCTCGTTTTTTCCTCATTTCTGGCCCTCGATCCTTAGCTACTTGAATGCTCTTCCAATTTCCTACAAAAATAGATCAAAAACCGAAAGAAAATGAGAAAAGTATAGAATATGCTACAAGTCATAAAACCTAGCAATTCTATCATTTAAACCCTAATTCAAGCCTCAAATACATACCAAAAACACTCGACATGCACATAAAATACGTGTTAATCACTCTCCCAAACTTGTTCATCCCGAACAATGGAATGAACAATCAAAACATCTAACACGTATGGGATGTGCATTTTGAGTTCATTGATGACTCATATCATTTCAAAACCATTTAAACTCAAGGAAATTATCAAGTCAAGCCAAACATTCATAAAACCACTCACTCTCCTAGCATAGAACTCAATCACTTAAGCACATTCGACTCTAAACCTCACAAGGAATATGTGTATCACTCGATCACTCGATATATGGAAAAGGTAGGCACACATTGAAATCATGCAAAACACAACTTTTACCATAAGCTTGCCCATCAACTTAAGTTTCTAATGCTACAATGTGTGCACAAATTAGGATAAAAAAGGTCTTTCTTAAACTTGTAATGTAGGGACATTGGTTTAGGTAGGGAATTTTGGGCTAAGTGACTTAAATTTTCATCTAAAGTCCTTCACCTCCTTTCTTCACCTTTCTAAGTATGAATTTCTTCATCTTCCACCTTATCTAATCCCTTTTTATCAAATGAAAAACCAAGCTTCTACCAATTTTCATCACATCAAAAGAAACACTCATTTATACTTTTTTTTTTCTAAGAACTTTGTTCTTATTCTTTGGTTTTCGAACTTTGAGTTTATAGGAGTGTTCTTTCAACTCAAAACAAATCTCAAGACCCTTCACCATCGCCCACCATTCTTCATGAATTTTTAAATTTCACCAAGGTTCCCTTAACCAACCTTCACCCCCTATCATCCGGTTTTAGAAGAAAAGACTCTATAAGGCTCAAATGGGGACCGCAAGGGTAATGAAAGATAGGTTAGTGTTTAGGGATAATGGGCTTCAAAATGATGGCCTAAGATCATTTCCTAATTATCACACATGTAGCACTTCTAACATGAGTATCAAGGCAAGTTCTAGGAAAGAAAATGTAATGCATGATCAAACTCACATGAAAGGATATTAACTATGTAAGATGCATAGTTTTTAGGCTCAAAATCCTCCCAAACTTTTTGCCTAGAGTCTAAGTGCCTAAGATCAATCATTCATGCTATTCAAGTGAAGTAACCTAATCATGCTTGACTTTAACTTGAAAAATTTCAAAAAATTGTCACCACTTTTTGTATCAATCATTGGCACCTCACTCAAAAGCACTTGAGCAAATCAACACGATCATTCAAATTCAAGCATGCAAACATCCATTTTACACATGAAAATTTTCAAAATTCTCAAAAGATTTTCCATTATGAGCTTACATTCAACAATTCAACAAACCGAAGAAAGAATTTCTATCCATTAAGCTCATCAATCCCAAAATCATCACCAAAACCACTCTTAAACAAATTTCACCATTTAACCCCTATTCAACCTCCACAAGGCAACAAAACAAAGTAGCAAACCTTCAAACAAATTTCAAAACAACAAAACAACCCAACAATGACCAAAATATTTTAAAATAAATTCATCCATCAAAAACACACCTCCAAAACCAAATTCCTTTCCAACATCCAACAATTTCCATTTACTTCACCAAGAAAAACATATCCAAATCATCAAATGACAAGCAAGTCACACAGATAGCACCAAGTCACATTATATGCACCAAGAGAGACAATATACAAACAAAGAAGCAAAGAAGCAAAAGATAAGCATAGTTAAAGAGAATTTAAAAGCATGAAATATAAGTAATTTAAATTCATTATCCTACCCCCCTCCCCCAAACTTATTTAGAAAATAAATTCTAAAATGAATTTGGAGATAAAGATAAATAATGAATTTAAATTATACTTACAAACTCTCCAAGCTTCTTCGTGGGCAGTCTTGGCCAAGTGGCGCCTTGGCCAATTTGATATTCCCTAAAGCTCTCAAGGAGTGCTTCCATTCTCTCGCTTCTTCTTGCTTCTTCTAATTGAGTAATTTATATTAATGTCATCTCGTGCCTCATAACCGTGACTTGGGCATCCAAATTCTTGAAACCGCTTTCTATGCTCGTCATTCGGCTCTCAAGAGCCTCAAATCTCTCATCATAAAGTGCTTCACTCGAACCTTGCTCATCTCTCAAAGGCTCGTCATTCATCTCTTCCATGTCTTCATCTTCTTCATCCATCCGGTTTCTTCCACCACCTCTCTCTCCAAGTGAGTATTCATCGCCTTCACCTTGCTTGAAAATCCTATCTCTCATGATCATCATGTGCACGGGAGTCTCCATGTACCAATTCACCCTTTCATCAAAGTTGGTAAAAAAGATGCTCATAGCATTCGGCAAAGGGTATAATTCCTCCTTGGTTATTAGGAAATAGTAAGGAGGGGTACTCGAATGTAGGAAATGTAAGCACCGGAGCTTGACGACATCAAAGAGAAAATCACCAATCATGGGAGGATATCCACCAAGGTTTGTTCATATCTTCCTTGCAATTGGAGTAAGCATGCCTCCAATGTTGATCTTTCCTATTTCACTTTGGGCTTGCTTCTTCAATTGAGGAAGGAAGAAGTCGCAAAAACTTATACTCTTTCCGATGAGCATGGCATGTAGAATAAAGAGATCATCATTCCTCACCGAGGTGTTTTCTCTCCTTGCAATGATGGTGTGTGCCAATATTTTCAACACCATTCGAAGCACTGGATTCCTTACTTCGTTTGACTTTGAATACCCGGGCTTAAACCCCTCTTCCGAATTTGGAACAAGCTTTCTCCATATGCTCTTCACATCAAACGCTCTATCAGCAAATTGATCACCTCCATGGGGCACACCGAAGGCGTTATCAATGTCCACATAAGACATCACATGCTCGCCTCCAAATAGTTGAAACTTGATGGTCCTATTAACATGCATATGTGTGGTATCCAATGTGCTCAACATCTCGAGGACAACCTTAGAATATATCCTCCGGTCTTGAATGGTATCATCTAGAAAGCTCCCCTAACCAATGTTATCAAAGAGGGTCTTCACATTGTCATAAAGCCCGAGTGACACTAACACCTCTTGAGATGGAAATCTCATCACTTCAATCCCTGTGATGACAAGGGAAGCAAAGGCCACCCTTTCTTCATTATTGCTCAAGTGTATCTCATAGGTTTCCGGACCTTTGGATTCATTGTTCTTGAGGTGGTGTCCGATGGTTGAGGTGAAGATGAACCATCTTTTCACCTTTTGTTGGAATAGGTGATCAAGGCCTTAGAAGGTGACTTAGAAGTCCCTTTCCCTTTAGCTCCTTTGTCCTCATTGTCTTGAAGAAAATTGAAGAACTCCAAGCTTTTCCAAAGGAAAGTTAATTTTCGTTTTTTATGGAAAAGAGGGGGAAAATGTGATTTTCTTGGCTTAAAATGTGGGTTTTAGGATGGGTAATGGACCTATGGAAGGATTAAACTTGATTCAAAGTGATTTGGGAGTTGACTAACACATATTTTATGTGCATGTCGAGTGTATTTTGCATGTGTTTGAGTCTCGATTTAGGTGCTTAAATGTTAGAAATGCTAGGGTTTCTAAACTTATAGCATACTTTATATTTTTCTCGTTTTTTCTCAGTTTTCGATCTATTTTTGTAAGAATTGGAAAGAGCATTCATGTGACTAAGGATCGAAGGCCGGAAATAAG
Source organism: Mentha longifolia (assembly GCA_001642375.2). Classification (NCBI taxonomy): domain Eukaryota; kingdom Viridiplantae; phylum Streptophyta; class Magnoliopsida; order Lamiales; family Lamiaceae; genus Mentha; species Mentha longifolia. The sequence goes on from CM038115.1 coordinate 24,987,979, forward strand.
GAAGAATCGAGTTTAATTAGAGTGAAACTTGTGTTTAAAAATGTGGAATTTCAAGTTATATAGTTAGGGTTTCACTAGCTTGATTTTATATATGTTTTCCTCGTTCTCTCGAGTTTCTTTATGCTTTTTGCAGGAATAATAGAGACTTTATTTGGCCAAATTAATCATTCCATAATGAAGAAGAGCTCGTTAGGAAGCTGTAGCAAAAAACAAATTGAGAATCGGAGTTCGTACGAGAGAGAACGAGCGAAAACGGAGAAGTCGCGCAAGGGGCAAAGACCGGTCAAGGAAGGAGGACCGGCGGTCTGCCAGACCGCCGGCCAAGCCCGCCAGGTCGCCGCCGATGATAGAGAAGACGGCGGTCTGTCCCGCCAGTCTGACAGACCGCCGGTCAACCTGACAGACCGCCGGTCAGCCTCCCTTCCTCACTTAAGAGAAAATCATCCGCCCAAACACGCACAACACACACTAGGTTACATTAAGAGAGTTCTTGAGGGAGAAGAATAAGGAGTTCAAGCATTGAAGCTCCTAGTAGGAAGATTCGACCCCGATCATTAGCGTATCTTTAGATTATATCTTTCGATATGTTGATATCTTGGATATATTTTGTTATGAGTAGCTAAACTCATAGATTCTAGGGTTATATGAACTCTATGGTTTAAGTATGATAATAAAAGTTGATTTTCTTCCATACTCATGATGTTTATGCATTTCATTGGGCTATTAATATGTGTGGATGATTTTGGCCATGATTTATGGTTATGTGTTGATGAATCTAGATTCGAGAGAGTATGATTTGTTGATATGGTAGAATGAATGCATAACATTGATTTGATGCTAGAACGAAAGGTTGGTAGATATTTGTGAGGAGACGATTAATCTGAGGGTTTAGGGAGTTAGTTAATCATTTGGAGACCGAAAGGGTATGAATGTTAACTAATTTACATGTTTAGCACTACCCAAAAGGGAGGTTGGATTGAGTCTAGTGATTACTCCTACATGCATGCGAATTTAATTGGTTAATTATAACTTGTATCGATTGCTTGAAACATAGAAGGATTACGTACTCTAGGATCATTTCTCTATATTTGGTTCTTTGTATTTTTATTATCTTTGCTATAAATTGTCATTTGTCTTGCTAATGCTTAAGTTTGGTTTAGTTGTTAAAGAAACACCCACTACTTACTCTTGATTCCATCTTTATAACGTAATTATGCTCGTTAGTAATATTCAATTATTCGATTACATCGGTCTTTATGGATACGATACTCTTGCTAGCCACTATCTACACCTACACTGTACATTTGCAGTTTGTAACGAAAGAAAATATATTCAGTTCTAATCTACTTGACAAAAAATCCTCGCTGATCACTTCGCTTCAACTGCCGCTCAACCTGCACATGAGAAATATGTATAGGACATGAGTACAATGTACTCAGTGGACACGTGCCCAAAACCATTTATTTATTGTCAAGCCATTTAATCAGTGAATCATAGGGTTTTAATGAAAAGGCCTATGTTCACAAAAAACTGTTGTGATCTTAAAAGTGACTGCAGTCTAAGTTCTGTAGTAATCTATCATATTTGAGTTTATTGTGTCCGAGGAGGTGGCCACCTCACTCGGTCACTTGATCAGTCACTACGCTCAATGACACGATCACTATGTACACTAGTCCAAGTATGATATTTGATCACACAGGGACCCGAAGTCGTTTATTAATTTTGCCCCTCGACATTTAACAGATAGGTATCATACAAAAACTGAAAATATTTATGGCATGATAATTGCAAAAGAGCTAACATCTAATAAACATGCTTTTTGTTTTATAGAAAGCCCACCTCGTTGCTCTTCTTTACTGTTCCTAGACGATCTTCGTCTCCGTTACTGACCCTCCTGTTGGGGTTATGTATAGCTAATACAAAAATGTGTTTTAGTATATACGACATGTATTCCACTGGTTACAATCACCTATTTGAATAAATATATTAATAAGAATATGCCCAATATCTCATGTTTTAGAACACATGGATGGCTCGGGTGTCAAGGAGATCACGCAGCGTTCAATAATAATTATGAGATATAAACAGTGTCGCAGTCGAGATAGCTAGGGCAACCTATTGGTTTAGACTATAGCATTAACGGTAGTGGCGGGTCTCTGTCACTAGTTATTGCTGGTACCGTGGAACGTACTGACATGATCGAGTGAGATAATGTTCTTCTTATACTGACCCTAGCAATAGGTGAAGAACTAGAGATCTCGACATTTAGAGGTATGATCTTAATCTCGATAGGCTATTAGATATATATGTGTTGTTCATTGTTACTTTGATTTGCAAGATAAGGGTTTATCGCAGCATCCCTGATGACTTGCCTCTTGGGTAATATGAGGGCACATAGTATGTTTAATTAGTTGTATCGAGACACCGTGACCGTATTAGGTTGAGAGATATCCTCTCAGGGAGTTCACAAGGTTTATTATACCAAGTCATGCATGCTGATTAAGTTCATGTATAATAATGAGGGGTGAACGGGTACTACTTGAGGAAAATAAGATATTAATTAATTATGAGCAGTCAGAGGAGCTCTAATTAATTAATGGATATCGGAGTCATTAAAAATGGGGATAGCTCTAAATAAAGTATCAGCCTCAATCTACAAATTGGGACAGAGCGGTAAATCAGTTGTGACTCTTTAGTGGAATGCGTCACAGCTCTAATGAAATAAATGCTCTGGGTTGATCATGAAATTATTTCATTAGGTAAGACTAAACTCTGTCTCGTACAAAAATCCATGGGATGACCCAAGAACTCTTCAGAAACGGAATTCAAGGTATTATTAAGGGATATCAGTGTTGGACTAGTATGATTTAGTATAGTATGATTTAATTAGTGGTGTCCTGGTCCATAATTAATTAAAGATTGGCGTCTTAAATTAGTTAATCTCGACCCAATTAACGAATTGGTCCGGCGCACTTGAGAATTAAACATCGGCCCAATATCCAGCCTACTTGTCATCGGCCCAGTTGGTGGCACAGCCCGGCCCTTCCTTTTCGAACGCGGCCTGGCCTGTGACTTAACACGACCCGACCCGATTCTATGAGAAGCCCCAATCCCTTTCACCTTTCCTCATTTGACGCAGAACTTCATTCTCGTCTCTCTCTCTCGCGATCTTCTTTCTCTGCGCTCTTCTCATTCCTCTACTTCATCGCCTCCGGTCATCTTCTCCGGCATCTATTGTCGTCATCGGCCTTGCTCTTTCTCTTCTCTTGCTCGCCTCTCCACTTTTCTGAGGTGGTAGCCTCAAATCGGGAACCCTAGTTTCGAAATTAGGGAGGACCCCTTTTCTTCTTAGATGATTTCCGGCGAGCTACTCTTCTAATTGAAGTTCTCGTCGCCACGGTGAGATGGCGCGGCTTTGGAGAAGTCTGGCGGCTCAAATCGCGCGAGAAGTCGACTCCTGCCGGCGCGTTCGTCTCTGGCTGACATCTCACCGGCTTCAGCACGCACAACTCCCGTGGCTGCTCCGAATACCCACACATTAAAATTCCTAATCCTTTCAGATTAGGGGACATTGGCCCCGATTTTCCCGATTATGAGACGGACGGCGGTGAGGCTGTCTCCATCGGCAATAGCTCCATCCTCGCCCTCTCTCCATTATTTCTATTGTTAATGTTCGATTATTAGTTAAGGGTTCGAATTTATTAATATTGGTTATTACTTGAACAAGGCTGATTTTCCTCCTTTCTTTTCGCTGCAGGTTCCGGCAACGGTGATGATGATGGCCGCTGCTGTTCCACCCTTGCGCCTCAGCTCCGGGGCTGCTCTGTTGCCGTCGGGGACTCAGCCTCATTGGAGGTTCGGTTTGCTCTACTCCCTTCACTCTTATTCTCTATCTTTCGACACTTTATGAGTGTATGCTTACTATTTTAGTTTTGGGATAAGGCATGTTCTTTAATCTCTTATTTGGTCATAGAATAACATAATTTTGGGAATTGGCATAACATGTCAGCTAGTATTTCTTGAGAAACTGAAACGAGCATGTTGATTTAATGCTTCCTAGCTTCCATCTTGCTTGGAGTGTGTTCTTGGTTATTCATTCAATTAATTGACATGCTTGTTTTGTTTCGACTTTAAGAATCTGCCTAGGTTTTCTATTGTTGATCCTAAGTTCTTTCTTTGCTTGAGTTGGTTTTATATGATTCAAAAGTATAAGGCAGACTTGAACTTGAACTAAGAGAGGTGCTTGGTTTCTGGAAATACCTTGTGGACTGAGATATTAAGGTGGCTGCTGCAGCTCTTCCTCATCCCACTCATTCACTTTCTATTGCATGAATAGTTTGAGAATTTGGAGGGTTTATGTTAGGCTCAGCTGTGTTGCAGAGTTGTTAAGCTACAAGAGTTGATAGGTTGGAAAGATTACCTAGCTGCTCAAAGTTGAGTGTGTAGATTGAAGGAAATGGCGGTTCTACTTTTCCTTTTTCTCTCGCTTGGGCTGCAGTCTCCTTCACTCCTCTCAAGTTCTCCCTCTATATGTTTTGAATTGAAAGTGTGGAGTAAAAGATGGCTGCAGAGAAGGGTGTATTTATACCTGGTAATTGACAACTTTGTAACTAGTTCTTGGTTAGAACTATGACTTATTTGTTGGGTAATAACATTCCATAATCCTTTGGCTGATTTTCTTTCTCTTATTTACAGATCCGCCTGCTGCAGAGAGGGGGCTGCTGGTAAGCTGATTTCATGGGGATGAAAGATTGATTTTGCCATTCTTTTTTTTTCTTTTCTTTTTGATTAGATAGGAGCCGTGTTGCTCTATCCTTGTATAATCGATCAATTGTTCCTTGGTTAATAACTGCACTAGCATCCCAAAATCTGAGTTGATGTAATATGTAATTCTTTATTTTATTTATTAAATCTAATTAGCTGAATGCGGTTGGATTTTCGGCTGTAAGCTATCTATTGGCCTGACCCAACACTCACATACATCTATAGTGGGCTTGGCCCGCTAATTAATATACTAACAATCAGGTGAATACTTAATCGGATTGCTTGGGTTGATTCATCCTTAGCTAAGAATAATTGAAACTATAATCATGTACTTAGTCAAATAGTTCAATTGAGCATCTAATCAATTATTTGTTCATAAACTAAGAACTGTTAGCAATCAAGTTGCGACTCGATTCTATTTAAGAACTTTCTTCATCCGAATTTTATTCAATCAGAAGTGAAATTTATATACCAAAAGCTGATGATTCCTCCTTTAACAAGAAAATTAAACTTCAAAGATAGATACAGAAATACGGGACGTTACAATAATAAAAAAATGAGGCAAAAAATAAAATATCCACTTACATATAAAAAAATTAATTTTAGGTATGAAAAATAAAAAATACAAAGAATACTCATATTTACAATATTCTCTCAAAAATACCTTTACTTTTATGTACATGGGCACTCACTCCCACTTTCTTCTCTCTCCTGTGCACATGGGTCTATCTAAGACCTGCCCATCTTGGAGGGACGGGCAAGCCAGGACCGGGACCAGCCCGAAAGTCAACGGATTTAGCCTGGCCCGGCGGTCAACGGGCCCAAACCCGGATCGGAACCGGAGGGAGGCGGGCCAGTTTAGGTTCATAGATCTTTCAATTCGGAACCAGCAATTCTAGCCTGACGGGCCTGGCCCAGAATTTAAATACAAGCCCAAACCTAATTATCTCTCCCCTCCTCCCTTTTAGGCCCAAGCCCAACCCAATTTGCACACTAAATCTAAACCCTAACTCCCTTCCTTGCCCCTGCCACCCGCTTCTCTCTCTCTCTCTTCTCACTCTCTCTTGATTCTACCTCTCCAGACTTCAGCCGCCGCCGCCACTCCCGGCTGTCATTGCTCCCATCTTCTTCCCACTCATAGTAGCCACCGAGCTCTCTCTCCTCGACTCTCATGGTCTTACCTCTCTCTCGGCTGTTCTTCTTTTTGCCTCGTCCGCCGTCGGAGACTGGCGTACCGCCTCGCGGTGGCCGCCTTAAAGGCAGCAACAGCCTCATCCCTCTCTAATTCTCTCATTAATTAACTCCAATTTGAGAAAATCCCTAAATTTCAAATCAAAGCACCATCTCTCCTCCTTCTTCTTCAATTTTCCGGCAACACCACTGGTGTCGCCGCGCCGGTTTTTGACCGGTACTGGAACCGGCAGTTTTTTAGCCCAGCCCGGAACCGACAACGGTGCAAATTGGCCGGGCTCAGTCCTAGCTTTGGAGGACCAGGACCGGCGGGCTGGGGCCCAAAACCGGCGGGCTGAGGCCAGTGGGCACGTCTAGTCTATCTCCTCTCTCTTCTTTGACTTTTCCTTTCTACTTTGACTCACGTAAAATGCTATCTTTTTCTTTACTTCATACTTTTTTCTTTTTCCTATTTTCGAATTTTTCTTTTTATATTTTTTTTACCTTTTTCTTTTTCACTTTTTTTTGGATATTTTTTTGTTTTTTTTAGTTTTTAGTTTTTGTTTTTTTACAGTTTAATCTTTAATCCATGGTTATTTATTTATTTTATTTTAAATTTCAGTCTTTTTTGTTTTTTCAATTTTTTTAGGTTTCCTTTTTCTTTTTTTCAATTATATAAGTTAGTATATGATTATTTAACAAATAATGTCAAATTGTAACTGCATTACCCAGTACGTTTATATTTTTTCAGTACTGTTTTCCGGTAAATAGTAAGTAGTAAACGAATAAATATCAAATTGTAACTACATATTCTTTCAATACTTCTTCTCAAACTCACATAGTCATTAAACAAACACGTAGAAATCATCACTCCAATAGCGGTATACTCCGAATTATACAAAAAACCACCACTAAATCTAGAGAGAAGCCCCCATTGTCCAACCATATTTTCGAATAAAGTGAAAGAAAGCATATAGCAATACCTAATTATTCTAGTCCTTTAACTAATTACTCCGTATTTATCACTATTAGATACAACGTATATAAGTTTGCAAACATTCTTCCATATTTCCAAAATCAAAACTAAGAAGCGATAACCGTACCGTACTTAGTGCTCGTTTGGTTCAAATTGAGTAATGGAAAGAGAATGAAATCAAGTCAATTAAGGGAATGGTAATAATAATGGTTACTTTTATTGAGTGTTTGGTTCAATAGTAGAAATGAAATCACTTGTGAGGGGTTCCCTTTCTCCTTGTTTCCCCTCCTTCTTGAGGGGTAACAATGTAATAGATTGAGTTACCACCAAATAAGGAAAATAGATAACATATTGATCAAACTAAATAAAATATAATGGAATCAATTACTTAATTCCCTTTCCATACCAAAAAAAACTTGAACCAAACATATGGGGTTAACCACATTTTTCAGCAGAATTTGTATATGAATTGCGAATGCCTATATGCCAAAAGGCCCAAACTCATAAATGACTATATTAAGCATAAGTTTAAAACAGAAATCATAGATCCACAGTATTACTGCATCTATAGCTACTACCATCCAAATTGTGGGTCGCCGATCTGACTACCCAGGTACAACTCACCGGCTCGACTCATCGGAAAAGTTCGCCGTTGTGGCGGCGGTCGGCGGCGGTAGTCCCCTTGCCAGCCAGAAAACAGAGTTGGAAACAGAGAGGTCGGGAAGTTGCAGATCTACAACACTTCCGCCATCATCGACTCTAGCTTCCACTTCGACGGTGCGGCGCGGTTCTATTACAGCAGCAACAATGACGATTCCTCGCCAAAAAGTTGAGGGAGGTAGAGAGGGTGGAAAGTGGGGAGGGGGGGGCGGGGGGGGGGGCGATTTCTAGGGTTTCGGAAGCTGGCAATCTCCGATCAGATCTGTTGCGCCGTCGTGGTGGAAGTTTGCCGTGCTATAGTGAAGCCGAGGCTGTTGCGCCAGCGTGGTGGAAGTGCCCGGCGTAGTCTGAGAAACACTAGAATTTTTAGAGAGAGGACGAGGGCTATTGAGATAGTGGGTTCCCCCCACATGTCTACCTCTTTATGTGATGACACATCAGCAACTTAATGTTGTCTGCATTGGACATTATAGTCAATTCACATTCTGCATATATATATATTTTAAATTTATTTTTAATTGCAATTACTAATTGGGATTGGGGTGCGTGTGGTTAGATGTAGGGTTTAATTTATAATCAGAAAATAAGTATTTGGTCTTAAAAAAAAAAAAAAAATAGTTTCAGGTTGGAGAGCTTGGAAGCGTTCGATCTTACAGACGCCTCACACCACAATGAAATCGATTGAAGCCTGGATCCTTCCCACCTCCTCCAAAAACTAGCGGTAGCAACGGGACTGACCCCATCTGCGCTGGATTAAGCCAAATCACGACTAGGAAGCGACCGACGGGCGGCGATAATGACGACGAAGGGATATTTTCAGCCGTGGAAACAGGTAAAGCTCTCCATCATGCTAATTTTCAACTAATCCCCAGTCATACCCGCGTAGAAACCCTCTAATTTTATATTCATTTTAGGAAATTGTCGAGTTTAGGGTTTCATCGTCTAATTCGTTACAGAGGTTGTTGGGTTTCCCTGATTTGGCTAATTTTTTTTTTCCTCTTTTAGTAGGCAATTGCCGTTTTTACTCTGATAGGGCCCATAGTAGCTTCGTTTTTTTTTTTTTTTTTTTTTTTTTATCATTTTGCATAGGGACGGATCCACCAGCCACTACACTACATGAGTTGTATTTGCCGACAATCTGATGGGTTCTTCGGGACCACTGTCAATTGTCGTTGATTTAATTTTTTTTTTTATGCCTTTATTATAATATGAAAAGGAGTGCTAAGCGTTTCGACGCAGAAAGAAACCCTAATAATGCTTTCATGATCATGTTAGTTCTTAATTTTTTTAAATTTCATTTTTTTTTTGAAAAAATGTTAGTTCTTATTTAGGTACATGCCCAGCGCAGGTTGTTATGGATTTGCAAGACTTTTACCGAGTTAACACCACGTTCATAATACCCTTGCAACGCGATCACCAACCGGTCATTGTGAGTCATCTTAACACTTATATTGTTTGTAGCATTTTATTAAACCTAATACGATTAGCAATTAGTTTATCATATAATATTAGGATGTGTCCTTGAATTTTTATTTATTTGATTCTATTATTTTTGTAGCCACTACCGCATCATTTCACAGATGAGGCTCGAGACACCGGTCGTGTGAAAGCCACATTGATAGGAACTGCAGGGACGTTCGAAGTTGATGTTGAATTTTTCAGTGTGAGGAATACTTGTTATCTTAAAGAGGGATGGACATCTTTCAAAGATGCTCATGAGGGGCTATGCAAAGGAGACTTGCTTCTTTTCACTCATCTTGGCGACCTGAAGTTCAATGTGACAGTTTTCAAACAGATGCCTATCGGCCAACTTCGTGATTGGTTTGATCCCTTTTATCCTTTCTAAATTCAATTATAAGTTATACTTTCTTGTTTTTAATCTATTCATTTTTTTTTTGACAAACATATTTATTCGGTTTTAATATGAATGACTATTATGTTGTTGACCAGATTGTTGAATTTCTCTTCCGGTCATGTGACTGAAATTGTGGTCGGAAAAGCAAAGACATTTTCCTTGTTATTCACGCATCACCCAAATACGCGCCCGCAAAAAATACGGGATAACCATATGCTCGAATAAGTCACTGATCGATCTTGCTTTTCAAGGGTAATTTAGGCACGAAAATAGTGAATTAAAGAACACAAAAGTAAAGGACACAAGGGACTTACGTGGTTCGATCGAGAGATCTACGTCCACGGGGCGGAAAGTGTGTATGCTTTATTAGCTTTATGCGTGAGGCTTACAAAAGATTGTTCTCCCCTCTTCATCTATTCTAAGCCCCTATTTATAGATATTTTTACATAGAGTTCTACTAGGATAATAATTCTTCTCCAACTTGGACTCTTGAGCTTGATCTCCTCCTTTTGTGGGTAAACACCGAGCTTCTAGATCTCCTTCAGGATTAGAGTTGTAGTTGGTGTAGGAATCGGAGTTGCCTTGTTGGAGTGTTGGGCCGAGATGGGCTGACCTAAGTTGGGCCGTGCTGAACCGTTTAAAGGGGCCGAGCTGAACCGTTCGAGTCCAATTATGTTGGGCTCGATGCTTGGGCCTAGTAGCTAGGTCATATCCTATCACATCCCCCCCACCCCCCAAAAAAAAGATGTAGAAGTGAGGTGTGATGTGGGGCAGAACAGTGAAGTGGGTGAGTGTAAAATGGCATTACCCCGTCGAATTTGAGAAATCAACGAAGTTGAAATGCATGCCGCCTCGTTAAGACGAGGGCGGTGTTTAAATTACATTGCCCCGTTGAATTTGAGATTTCGACGAAGTCGAACTGCATGCCGCCTCGTTAAGACGAGGTCGGTCTTAAAATTACATTGCCTCGTCGAATTTGAGATTTTGATGAAGTCGAGCTGCATGCCGCCTCGTTAAGACGAGGTCGGTCTTCAAATTACATTGCCCCGTCGAATTTGAGATTTTGACAAAGTCGAACTGCATTTGGCAACAAGTCGGACGAGGCAATCTTGATTGGAAGGGCGAAGCCGAACACGGAGCGCCGGTTAAAGTCCCGAGTTAGTGGGACACGTGTCGCGCCGTGGGGGTGGGAGTTAAAAAGGTGGAAGTTTTTGAATAAAACTTCCGCTATACGCCTTCTCCCGCATTTCGCCGTAATTTCAAATCTGAAAAAGAGTCGCCGCCTCCCCTCTGCCGTTGCTAGATTTCGTGCGTTTTTGCCATCAATCATCGTTAGGAGTTATTCCGCCGATAATTTCACAAGTAAGTTATGGATTCTTCTTCCTCTCCTTCTTCAAGTAGTAGGGATAATGACGGTGGAGCGGTTGATGGGTTATCGCCGCCTCCGATGTCATCTTTTCTGTCGACTGTAAAAATAAATGCTTTCACTGTAGATTCTTTAGCAACTAGGACAATTGAGTGTGTCTGTCTTGCTCCGGTGACTGAGGGCAAAGTCCTTAAGTATAGGTCGTCGTTTAGCGCAGAATAGATTATTAACGTTTATAGACAATATCAATTTCCTTCCTCCACTCTGTTAGTAGCTCCTGGACCAGGGGACAAAGCTTGTTCGCCTCCGGACGGTTTCTTTACCGTGTACGAAGATAGTTTGAAGCACGGTCTTCGGTTCCCTTTGTTTCCAGTCTTTGGAGCTTTACTTCGCAAACTCGGTATTGCAATGGGGCAAATCGCACCGAACTCTTTTAAACAACTTGTAGGATTAGTTGTAGAAGCTAGCACCATGGGTATTCCGGTATCAGTAGACCTGATACAAAATTTTTTCTTTTTTAAATTAGGTGATACGGGGTGGTTCTACTTGACTCCGGTTCGTAAGGATTCATTTCGTTTAATAACGAAATCGAAAAATTACGAATTGGCAGAATAAGTTATTCTTCTGTCGTTCTGATGAGGTTCCCAGCCTCGTCTGGCGACAGAAAGGTAGTAAGCCAGAGAGTCAGGCTTCCACGGTAGATCTGGCTAATGCCGTGACTAGGTTAGATCGGCTAGGTACAATTGTACGGGATTACACCGAAGTCGAGCTTGTGTCGGCCGGGCTGAGCCCGTTTAACCCCAACACCTCATATCCCGAGGAGGGTGAGGTCTCCTTTCGTATCTTTTTGTGGTTTGCAAAATATTTGGTCTATCATGCGTAATGTCTTCTGAATTTTGGTTGCAGTGAAGCTGGTGAAAGACAGGAAGAGGCAGAGGTCCGAGGATCCTGTAGTGTTGGAGAAGGGGGGTTCCGAGGCATCCTCGAAACGAACTGCAAGTGTTCCGGGATCATCTCCACTAAGGTCGCCCTCTCCTGAGTCGTTAGTTCGTCGGGTGAAGGTGCCAAAGCCGAACAAGAAAGCTTCGGCAACTGGTGACAAGACTCTAACCGTAGGCCAGTCCTCGGTTAGTGCGGCTTGCCCGGTGGTGGAGCTGGAAGAAGAACACCGGGTTTATCCCGAGGTAAGAAGTTCAAGCTTTTCTGCGTTGGGTTTATGGTATTTGTGCGCTGATGTTGTTCGCCATCGGCAGGATGCCGACCTGGTGACAGTGAGCTTTCACAACTGGGTGGACGGGCTGGTGAAGGGCGCGTCCACCCTTACTGGCTCGGGTTTATGCGGCGATGTGGCTGAGGTGTTGACGGCTCAAAGTGTCTCCGAGACCATGGAGGCTATCGCCGAGGACATTCCAGACCTCGATAAGGCGAAGTACAGGCACAAGGAGGTGTCTGTGGAGGAACTGAACCGATCTTTTGTAGAAATTATGTTAAAAAATCTGAAGGCAGTTCCTCTTCTCGAGAGCTTGGTGTCTTCTACTGACCTGCTCACTACCGAACTGATTCGGGAAAGTCGGGTAGATCGCGATCCTAACATGGATGCGATCGTTGCCGAGCTTAATGCCGCCCCGAGAAGAACCGAGGCTGAGAGCGGAACTGGTGGCGATGCCGGAGAGGAGGCCGAAGTGCAAGAAAATAAGGAGGACGTCAGTTGATCGCCTCCTCGTCTCTTTTTTTTTTTTTTTTTTTTTTTTTTTGTAGCATGTACTTCGTCATCAATAGGATGGCGCGTTTTGCTGAAGTAATGAAAACTTTATTTCTTATTAGAAATTTGTTTCCATTTTTGTAGTCTTCTCCGAACTGTGTCAACTTATCGTCTTGTCTAGAGGAAATAGCTCGGCTTCAACGTCAACTTGATGCAGCGAAGGTTGAGGCTTTGCACTGGAAAGACACGATAGGCTACATTAAGAATGAGCCCGAAGTGAAACTGCAGGCCGCTCAAATTAAATCAGACGGGTTGCAAGCTCAACTGATCGAGCTGAAGGAGAAACATGGTAGGCTTAGGGGAAAAGTCAAGCGTATCGAAGAAGAATTTCTTGAATACGAAAACATTATCCGCCGGAGTGGGAAGCCTACTATTGCCGAGGTCTTGGCCAAGGTGGATGAGAAAAGGGAGTGGCTTCAGCGTTACCGGCACGATTATGGCGAGAACTCTTGGGAGTACCGGGGGTTGGTCGACGAGCTGGTTGAAGCTATCAATTCGTATGAGACTGTAAAAGCTCGTCGGCCCAAGTTATTGCAATATCTGACCCCAGAGACGAACTCATCGAGCTCGGCTAATTCCGGTCCGATTTCGGGAGTGTTGGATGCGGCCTCCAGGGCTTATTTGGAGGGTCCAAGTGAATCACTTCGTCTGGGAGGGGTGCCGAGAGCTTCTGGCAGGCAAGGTCGAGCCCGTGGCTCCAGTTCTGCCAACCAAGGTAGGGCTTCCACTGCTCGAGGCTGAGGCCGAGGTCGGGGCTTGGCGATCCGTAGAGGCCAAGGCATGCAAGCTGTAGATTACATTATGGGTTTGCCTGATCCTCCAGCCGGGCCTAGATTTGTTGATAGGTGGCTTAATTTTGGTAGGTCGTCTAGCTCGGGAGCACCTCCTTAATGTAAATACCAATGTAATTGTATGCATTCTTGTCTTATACGAAATAAGATAGAATTTTTTTCGTACTCTTACTTATGCATTCATTATGAGTTTTGCGCTTTATTGGTTGTCTTAGTCTGATAGCCCTTTTCATCAAAGAATGAAGTTCGGCTTTATACGGCTTTCTTCGCAGGAATACGAAGTTTTACCTTTTTTCACTTCATCTAAGAATGAAGTTTGGCCTTCTATGGCTCACCTTGTCAGACGATGAGGTTTGGCCTTTGTTCGGCTCACCTCGTCAGATGACGAGGTTTGGCCTTTGTTCGGCTCACCTCGTCAGATGATGAGGTTTGGCCTTCTATAGCTCACCTCGTCAGATGATGAGGTTTGGCCTTGTACGCGCATTTATAGTATATGCTCCATGGTTGGAGATATTAAATACCCTCGTGAGGGTTAAAAAATAGTTGAACGAAATAATTTGCACAAGTGGAAAGAAAAATGCTTAAAACGAAATATGCAAGATCAATAGGAAAAAATACGAACTTTATTGATAAGAAAAAATTGAAGTAAAAAATTGAACAGGACGACTTGACTCATGACCTAACCGACCTACGATGAAATGACCTTTACTCCTTTCCACCTATGCGAAATATTTCTTTAGATGAGAGACATGCAAAGTTCGGGGTATCGGCTCACCAGATAGATGGACGAGCTTATATGATCCTTTGCTGAGGACTTCTTCTACTCGGTAAAGCCCTTCCCATGTGGCTTGTAGTTTGCCGAGCTTTTCTGCCTTACCGACTTGTTATTCCGAAGTACGAGGTCGCATACTTGGAATTGTTGGAATTTCACTCTTTGGTTATAGTATCGAGCTACTTGCTGCTTGTACTTAGCTTCCTTGATATAAGCCAAATCCCGCTTCTCTTCTAGTAGGTCCAGATCAGCTCGTAGTCCTTCTTCATTAGCTTCGGCTGAAAAATTTAGCGTGCGGTGGCTCGGCAATCTGATCTCAACCGGGATGACAGCGTCAGTTCCGTACACCAAACTGTAAGGTGTTTCTCCATTTGAAGTCCGGGGAGTTGTTCGGTATGACCATAGGACTTGGGGTAGGTTTGCTGCCCAATCTCCTTTGGTTTCGTCAAGTCGGGTCTTGAGCCCCTTGACAATTGTTCTGTTCGTAACTTCGGTTTGGCCGTTCGCTTGAGGGTGGGCTACCGAAGTGAACTTTTGCTGAATGTGTAGAGCTTCACACCATTCTCTGAATGTTCGATCCGTGAACTGTGTTTCGTTATCTGAAACGAGGATATGAGGTACGCCGAAGCGGCAGACAATGTTCTTCCAGACGAAGTTAAGAGCATTCTTGCTTGTGATCTTAGCCAAAGGTTCGGCTTCGACCCACTTAGTGAAGTAGTCAATGGCTACGATGAGGAACTGTAGTTGTCCGAGAGCTCTGTCAAACGGTCCAACTATGTCGATCCCCCATTGTACAAACGGCCACGGGCTTTGCATGCTGACGAGGTCGCTCTGGGGTAGCCTTGGGACTATCCCGTGGATCTGACATTTTGGGCATTTCTTGACGAGCTCAACTGCATCGTGGAATATCGTAGGCCAATAGTATCCCCACCTCATCACCTTTTTTGCTAGTGCTCGAGCTCCGATGTGACTCACACACGCTCCTTCATGCACTTCTCTTAGTGCATAATTTACTTCATTCGGCCCAGCACATCTTAAAAGGGGTTGGAGATACGACCTTCAATACAGCACTCCTTGCTCCAGGGTGTACTTCGGGACTATGCTTAGGAGTTTCCTAGCTTCGAGCTTGTCGTGGGGCAGTTCCCCCTTCTCTAAGTAAGCTCGGTAGGGAGTCATCCAGTTTGGTTCGTCCTTATCTACTAGGTTTAGTTCGGCTTCTTCAATGCTTCGAAGCTTGACTTCTTCTACAGGCGAGTTTGTTGAGGATGACGCTAGTTTGCTTAAGGCGTCAGCTCGGTTATTTTCTCCTCTAAGAATCCGCCGCAGCTCGAAGTATTCAAAGCCTTCTTGTAGACTCTTTGCTTTTTGTAGATATTTCTTCATTCTTTCTCCCTTTGCCTCGTATCTACCTAGCATGTGGCTCACTATGACTTGGGAGTCACTATGAACTTGAACGGCTCGGATATGCAAGGAACGAGCTAGGCGGAGTCCGGCAATTAATGCTTCGTACTCGACTTCATTATTCGTCGTTGGGAAGCTAAAACGAAGTGCATACGCTGTCTCAATTCCATCCGGACTAAGTAGCATCACTCCTGCCCCGTTGCCTGTGCGACCTGAAGCACCATCTACATAGACTTTCCAGCAGTCTTTTGGAGGTTCCTTAGGTTGTTCGGCTTCGGCTTTGCTTGGGGGGATTTCGTCCTGTTTTGGCGCTTCGGAGAACTTAGCCTCTACTAGGAAATCTGCTAAGGCTTGTCCCTTTATAGCTTGCCGAGGACAGAAATTTATGTCATGCTCGCCGAGTTCGACCGCCCACTTAGCGATTCTACCCGGTGCTTCAGACTTGGTCAGTACTTGGCGAAGTGGCAGGTCGGTTAGAACTAGTATGGTGTGTGCATGGAAATACGGTCTCAACCTTCTAGCGGCATTCACTAGTGCAAGGGCGACTTTTTCCAATGGCTGGTATCTCGTCTCCGGTCCTTTCAGAGCTCGGCTAATGAAATAAATAGGAAGTTGCTGACAACCTTCATCCCGAACTAGTACAACACTTATAGCTTCATCTGAGGCTGCGAGGTATAGGGAGAGGACTTCTCCATATTTCGGAACAGACAAAGTTGGGAGCTTGGCCAGGTACTTCTTCAGCTCTTTGAACGCCGATCTGTGCTTGTCCTTCCATTCGAAGTCGGGTGCCTTCTTGAGAATCTTAAAGAATGGGAGTTGCTTTTCGGCGGCCTTAGATAAGAAACGACTTAGCGCTGCCAAACAACCCGTCAGTTGATGCACATCGTGAATGGTTTTCGGGACCTTCATTTCCTAGACAGCTCGGACTTTCGAGGGGTTGGCCTTCAAACCTTTTTGCAAAACCCAGCACCCCAAGAATTTTCCTGATCGGACCATAAAGGTACATTTCTCGGGGTTTAGCTTCAGATTCACTTTCTGAAGTAGGCCGAAGACGATCTTGAGGTCATCAACGCAGGTCGTTGGTTCTCTACTTTTGACGATGATGTCATCAACGTAGACTTCAACGATCTTTCCAATGTGACGTTCAAATATCTTGTCGACCATCCTTTGATAGGTTGCTCCCGCGTTTTTAAGCCCAAATGACATCTTCTTGTAGGCAAAGACGCCGAAGTCCTTGATGAAAGCTGTCTTCGGCGCATCTTCATCACTCATTAGGACTTGGTGATACCCTTTGTATAGATCTAGAAAGCTAAAGACCTTGTGACTAACCAGGGCTTCTACTTTCTTGTCAACGTTGGGCAAGGGGTAACAGTCCTTTGGGCAGTGTTTGTTGAGGTCGGTATAGTCAATGCACATCCGCCAACCTCCTTGTTGTTTTTTTACCATGACCGGGTTAGCTATCCACGTCGGATATTTGACCTCGAACAAAATGTCGGCTTTCCGAAGCTGTTGCACCTCGTCATAAATGACTTGACTTCGTTCTGCAATGAAGACTCGTTGTTTCTGCTTGACTGGCTTTACTCCGGGGTCAATTTTCAGTCGATGAGTAATGATGCTAGGTGCTACTCCAGTCATGTCGAGGGGTGACCAGGCAAAGACATCTCTGTATTCCCGAAGAAGTTGGACAATCTGCCTGTGGAGTTCGGCTCCTCCCGCGAAGCCTACTTTGACGACCTTGGATGGGTCATCTTCGTAGAGTACTATGTTTTCCACCGGCTCGTTGGATGCAGATTCTTGTCTCTGCTCCAACTCTTCGGGCAGCTGTAATTGCTATGCTTAGGAGTGCGGAGGTGCCCCAGCACCTCGTAGTGCAATCTGCATGCACTCCTTTGCTCGCTTTTGGTCGCCTCGAACTACGATCACCCCATTTTTTGACGGGATTTTGATCATTAAGTGGTATGGCGAATAGATCGCCTTAACCGCCACCAGCCAATCCCTTCCGAGTATAACGTTGTATGGAGAATCCGCTTTAACAACGAAGAGGTTGATGACCTTAGTGATTGATAATGGGTGAATCCCCACTGTTACAGGCAGTTGTACAACCCCCTCCGTTTGCGTCTCCTGTTGGACGAAGCTCTTTAGTGGGACTGGTGCTGGTGCGAGCTATGCCTTCTCCACTCCTAGCTGGTCAAAGCAATTCTTGAAGAGGACACTGACTGAGGCTCTAGTATCAACGAAAACTCATCGTACGAGCTTATTAGCCACCCCGGCTTCAATCACAATCGCATCCTGGTGGGGCATGGTAGGTGGCGCTGGGTCTTGGTCCGAGAAAGTAATTACCTCGTCCTTTTTGAACCTTTTTTGAGAAGGTTCGTCCTGTTGCGGGCTTTGAGCTTCGGCCTTTAATGATGACTTCGTAGCTCCCTGTGGGAGCCCGGTAATAGCATGTACGACTCCATCATACTGAGGCTGGTCCTCATCTCCGTTGTCTTCTCGCTTCGGCTTCTTGTCGGCCTGGGGGCCGCAGTTATTCCCCCCTCTATTTTGTCTTCTTCTTTTGTTGTCCTGGGGGCGGCCTTCATTCTGGTTGCGACTTTGGTATCTCCCAGAGTACCGTCGCGCACCAAGTAATCGATTTTCGAAGCGAGATTTCTGCAATCCTCCGTGTCATGGCCGTAGTCATCATGGAACTTGCAGTATTTATCTTTGGATCGGCGCTTCGCTCCTCCTCGTGACATCAGCTGAGGCTTTTCGAACAAATTCTGGTGAAGCTCGTAAATCTCTATCCTCGGCTTCGTCAGCTGAGTGAACTGGTTTTTCTCTTGGTTCAGCCGAGGTCCGAGCCGGGACTCTATAAGTACCCGCTGCAATCTGTCGAGGGCGCTTCGGCGACTACTCCCTTGGTCGTTGCGCTCCTCTCTCTTCTTTCGGTCGGAAGATTCAGCTTTGTCGGCTTCCCGTTTCTTCCGATCGGCTTCATCCGCTCATGCAAACCTGTCTGCTATGGCCCATAGTTCCCTCGAGGTTCGAGGATCATCCCTGACGATCTCCCTGTAAAGGGCATCGGACTGAATTGCGTTCTGGAATGCCGAAATGAGGACTTTGTCGGTCAGCCGATCGACTTTCAGGCTCTCTCTGTTGAACCTAGTCATAAAATCGCTGATCGATTCCCCCCGCCCTTGCCGAAGTGAAAGTAGTTGTGCCGTGGTAGTCTTTGGTTCAGCCTTTTGGAAGAACCTCCTATCGAAGGTCTCCATCAGTTCGGCGTAGGAGTTAACACTCCTAGGCGGTAGGCTGTAGAACCATGCATGGGCATTGTCGACCAGTAGTTCGGGGAACACTTTGCATAAATAGATGTCGTCACTCAGCCCCTGATTCAACATGTTATACTGAAACTGTGAGAGGAAATTTTGCGGGTCGCACAGCCCGTCGTACGGCCTTACTGGTGGCACTTTATATATGGATGGGAGTGGCGTGTACAGGATGCAGTTGGTAAAGGGGGTAGATAGCCTCCCATAAACATCGTATGTGCCACCTCGGTAATTGTCGTTATTGCGCCGAGGCGGGTTGGCGTAATGGAGAGGGTTCTCCCGTCGAGGTGACAAGATGTTAGGCCGAGGTGAGTGCCAATTGTGTTCACCTCGGTGACCTTCCTCGAACCGCCTTATAGGGTCCCGTGCATGCACAATTTGAACGCTTTGGGACCCTTCTCGGTGGTGAGGTTGTGTGGCCGCTTCACGTTGTCCTCCTTGGTTGTGTTCAAGTCGTTGTTCGGCGAACTTCAGGAGGTTTTACTGGTTCTCGACCAGGAACGCCTTTACCACATCGCTGAGCTACCGTTGGTAGTTGGGGAGCTCATCCTCCTTGCTGCTATCACAGCTTTCTGAGTTTCGGTGAATTTGGTTGCCGAACTGGTCAACGGGTATGTTTGCGACATCCCCTTCGGGGGTCGGGCTTCGCATCGGCTTTTTTCCGGATCGTTGGGGGCGGTCGGTCTCCGGTACATGGCTGGCTTCGACCTCTTCCGCATCCCGCCGAGGAGGATTGTTAGCACCTTGTCGAGCTTGCTGGGCCTCTTTCTCCCGTTTGGCCGCGGCAGCAGCAACGACGGCGTTGGATCGTGTTGACTTTGTCGATTTTCCTGCCATCGTGACTGAACTTGAAAGCGTTGATCGGAATTCACAAGATTTTCGATTCCCATAGACGGCGCCAGTGATCGATCTCGCTTTTAAAGGGTAATTTAGGCACGAAAATAGTGAATTAAAGAACACAAAAGTAAAGGACACAAGGGATTTACGTGGTTCGATCGAGAGATCTACTTCCACGGGGCGGAAAGTGTGTATGCTTTATTAGCTTTATGCGTGAGGCTTACAAAAGATTGTTCTCCCCTCTTCATCTATTCTAAGCCCCTATTTATAGATATTTTTACATAGAGTTCTACTAGGATAATAATTCTTCTCCAACTTGGACTCTTGAGCTTGATCTCCTCCTTTTGTGGGTAAACACCGAGCTTCTAGATCTCCTTCAGGATTAGAGTTGTAGTTGGTGTAGGAATCGGAGTTGCCTTGTTGGAGTGTTGGGCCGAGGTGGGCTGACCTGAGTTGGGCCGAGCTGAACCGTTTAAAGGGGCCGAGCTGAACCGTTCGAGTCCAATTATGTTGGGCTCGATGCTTGGGCCTAGTAGCTAGGCCATATCCTATCAGTCACTAATTAGAATATGAATAATATCATGGTATATTTAATGAATAACATTAATTGCATTGATTTGAAAAAAAGTATATTTAGGGATTATGTTACTCCTATCTCAAAACGTAGTTCTATAAATAGTTTTAGGTTTTTTAAAAATACTTAATTCTGAAATAGTTTTAATGATGAAGTATTAATTTTTTTTTTAAAAGTAATAATTAAAGAAACTTGGATATGCAGTTTAAGCACTACATCGTAGCCCCTTTCTTATAATATAATTAATTTGTAAAATGAGCCCCTACCGTGCTAGAGCCAACACAATCAAAAACAAAACCAAAAAAAAAAACTAATTAAGGAATTTAATTTTTTTTGGGTTATATTAAAAGGTATTTCCAATAAAATTAACTAAAAAAACGTTGTCTTGAAACCAATTTAAACGTAACCCTTAAATCGTCGTCCGAAGTTTAATGAACATGAAAGAGTTTCAAGTTCGAATCTAAAAATTATAATTAATGGATACGCAAATGCATATACGCAAAGAGATCAGCGATGTTACCGAGTTTATTGAGTAGCCATTTGCTTTCGCTTCCCACCCGATTTATTTTTCACCTGTTTACTTCCACATCTTGCGGTCGGCTCTGAACCTTGCATAAAAAAGGACAATAATTAAACAACGCAGTAGTTATGAAGCTATGCAGTTTGCAACACAATTTACGAGCTACATATTGATATTACCTAATCCTTCGCCCCCATTAGCAGTAGGATGCTCTGGTGGAACCTCATTCACTCGAGTTGGCACAGCATGACGCTGCTTACGAGCTGCAGTCCATCCTCTTTCTTTGATAGGAAGTGGATTTCGAAAGAAGTTCTAGTACTTCGAGCTCGTTATATCACACTTGGGCTTCCTGTGCTGAGCTGCATCCACTCCAGATAGGGAGATCACTTCCGCACGTAGAGAATTCACCCGGTCCTCTATGAGCTTCTCGGCGACATGGTTTCCAATGGCCATTCCCCCAATATCATACAGATGCATTATTGAGTTGGTCAAGAACTGAATGTTGGGGATACCGGGCATTGTCAAGGAGTTGGGGTTAGGCCGCGGGTAGTCGCCCTTGATCCCTCTTGGCCACCGCTTCAATATTTGGGACTCAGGTATGGCAAATACGTGCCTCACTGAGTATACCCTTATAATATGGCGACAAAAAATGCCATCAGTCTCCCACATTCTGCACGAGCATAGGGCATAATCAGTCTTCAAGTTGTATCTGATTGTTCGTATTCGGGAATTCTAAGCAGTTGAAGCATACAACTCGATTTCATCCTCACCGACGCAAATAATATCTCCGGTCAATACAACATTGTAGGAACGAAGAAACTGATTCTCAAAAGATTTATACACAAACCGTGTATACACAGATGTGGCATGTGATAATAGTTTATTATCCTGCACAACCTGTCCCGGCACCCATATGCCGAGAGTGTCCTCTTCAATCTCCCTCGTTCGCCATCGATATTGAATCTCTTCGAGGTTACAAATAAATTCGTAAAGTGAGATGCTTGATTTTTGAAGATATTTAACAACCCTGTTTGTAGCTTCACTCCTAGAAGTTACATGTAGGCCAGCACAAAACGTACCATGTGTAAATACTGAAGCCCACCTGTTACGTAATTCGTACATACTTCTAAACCAAGTATTTTCTCTCAAGTTATTACTTGCAATCATGTGTTTCCATAACTTTTCGAATTCTTCTACTATCTCGACACCATTCATGCAACGGTTCCACATTTTTTTGAAGTTTGGATCTCCATTTAAACTGCCAAAGTGTCCCACTGCATTCTTACTAACGTGCCACTGGCACAATCGGTGTTTCGACTTTGAGAATACTTTGTCAATGGCATTCATCATAGGAACAGATTGATCACTATAAATAATACTCGGCTGCGATCCTTTCATGGATTTCAGAAATGCATTGAATAACCATTCAAATGTATCAGTTGTTTCGTAGGAAAGAAATGTCATTCCGAACAAAACATTAAAAGTGTGATGATTAACTCCAATGAAGGGAGCGCGTACTAGATTGTATTTGTTTATACGATAGGTGGTGTCTACAGATAAAATGTCTCCAAATATTTTATAGTCCTCAAGGCTCCTAGAATCATGAAAAAAAAATTCATTATTCGTCCTTCGTCGTCTAACTGAACTGTCCAGAAGAAATCTTTCTCTATATTCGCCTTGTCGATGAAGTAGGTCATTATACATCCAGGATCACCATTCTCAAGTTTTGTGATTCTCTTCGTCCTCGTTACGTGGTCACATGCATCTCGCCTAGTAAAGCTCAACTTTTTTGGTCCACCGTATTGTCGCTCCATGAATCTGCATGCCACATTAACACCAATACCGTAGGAGCCCATCCCATCAATAACTGCTTGCTTGCCAAGACTGAGATTCCGGTGGGACCTAAGCATGTAAGCTTGTTCAGGCGCTACGAGTTGGTGATTATGTACAGTTTCAAATTTAGTGAGAACCTAAGAAGTGGGTGATTCCCAAGAAACTCTAATTTTGGCGAGGCACCCCGTCCTAACAATCAATTTCTTATAACTCATGACTCGAGTGGATGTTCATTTTACATCAGCAATGCCTTCACACGAGCACAGATATTATTTCCACCTAATGTCTGTTGTCCTTCCAACATACTTCGGATGCCCTTTCCTGACGCTAAATCCCTTCAGCCTTGCGTACTCGCAATATAGTAAGTATACGTGCTCGGGGCCATCACAATTGCTATTCACTGCTAATTTTCCCTCTAGTTCTAAGTAATGTATAAAATGCTCTCTGCTAGGACTAGATTGATTTTCATCATGACCTTTGAATTCCTGATCCTGGCCCGTATTAGGAGACACGATAGCATTTTCCCCGTCTGTTTCATCTTCTAGCCCTAAATTCAGACCGAAGCACTCTTGGTTAAGATGGTCTGACTGAACAAACCCTTCATCGCCCCCATCCGAATCACTCCATTCCGCGCATACTGCTCCGTCCATTTTATATGGTTGGTTGTAATCTAATATATAATAAACCACAATTCATTATATAGGACAACGTTAGACTTTTGTGATTTATTGGATAAAAAATCCAATTAGTCGATTAAACGCTAAAAATTATTGTCTATTTCATCAATATCAATATGGTGTCTAAATCATACAAATTAACGATTTCAAAACAAAAACCGAAAAAAAATAAAATAATAAAAAATAGTCTAGAACCCTAAATTTCACATTTTTAGTTTTCAAGGCAATTATAACAATTAATCGATTAACCTTGAAATTCAAATCACTGGTTTAATTTAATTGAATAATTGGTGGAATACCTGCTTCGATTGGGTGATTTTCGGCTTCGCATTGGCCGTCAAATTGCGCTCAGGTGACGGAATGGTTTCGCCCTGGCTTTCCTGTGAGATGGAGGGAGAGATTTGCGACTGGGATTGCAAGAGGCGCGCCGGATGTCCGCGAAATGCTCAACCCCCGAGCTTGCGTAAATATAATTTTTTTTTTATTTCAGAAATGAGAGTGACGAACGCAGGTAATACATAATACATTCAATTCCCTTCAAACCCCAGTTCAGTTAAGCATTTGCCGATAAAATATTTAGAAAATTAAATAAAAAGTGAATTTACAATATTGTCCAATGCAGGCAAATATGGTGTGCCACGTGTACGGCGATTAGGCGAGGTACCCATATAGGGGGGATCCCACGATCTCACGGGCCGAGGACGAGAGGGAGAGAATCACAAGAAGAAACGTGAAAGAGGAATTAGAGATAAAGATGGATAGAGATAGGCTTGTCAATGGGTGGTAATACCCGGACCCGGCCCAGACCCGCTCAATACCCACTCAGTCTGGGTCTGGGTTCAGGTCCGGGTCCCACCCGGTCAGATCCATGCAGTGGGTCTGACCCGACTCGACCCGCTCTTTCCAGGTTTGGGTCCGACCTAGCCCTTTTTTTTAAATCTTTTTTTTTTTTTTTTTGCAATAACAATTGTAATAGTATTAATTGAGTCCATTTTTTTTTATAAATTAATTCAACTATTTGGTATTTTCTTAAAAAAATTCTTATTAATAGTATAATTTTGAAAAAATAAGACATGCCAATGATTTTATTTAATTGGTAAATTTTAATCTCTAGCTTAGAAATATTATAAAGTAAGTGATAAACACAACTAGAAATAAAATTATACTTGATGCAATATTATCAACTACTTTGTGTTGTAGCCTATCTTAATCACAATATACTTACATTAGCATTATCCATAATCTACCATACTTTTACGCGTATAAAAAAGTCAATAAATTATGAAAAGCTCACCTCAATAGTTGCGCAATCAACTGAAGTTCTTTTAATTCCTTTTATTTTACGTAAAAATTAATACTATTTTCTGCTAAGCATAAAATTCGTGTCACATAACGTTTGTGAAAGTCAAAATCGAAAACTAAATTAATATTTAGTCAGTCAATTGGATGAGAGTAGTTTAAGTTTATCTAAATTAATAATATACTAATCGTTTATTATCGATTGTTAAATAATAATAATAAGTCTGTCAATAATGTAGAAATGTTGCGATTCTTATATTAATTAAACAAGATGATATGTCATAAGATTATGATTTTACATGGGGTTCACTAAATTATGTTTTTGGCAGAGGATAAAAGGATTAAAAAAAAAAAAGGTTATTCGCTGGCCTAGAATATTTTGCAATCTTCATACACTCGCCAATGAAGTAGAAGTAATAATTTTTTTAAAATTTCTAATGGAGTAAAGTAACGGGTCCTAATTACCTATGGGTAATTACTCGGCCCGGACCCGTTCAAATTATAATTTTCGGGTCCGGGTCCTTAGTGTAACGGGTGGGTCTAGACCCGGAACCGTAGCTTTTTGAGCGGGTCCGGGTATACCCACCCATTGACAAGCCTAGATAGAGAAAATAGGTGATGTAAAAAATATCAAAAAAGTAGAGGGACATTTTTGTACACCAAATTAAAAAGTGGGTATTTTTTGTGTAATCTATCTTCTAAACCTAAAATTAATTTTACAAAGTCAAAGTGGGTAAAAAGATGTATTTTCTCTAGAAAAATTATATTATGTTAACATGTCATATTGATTTACAATGAAAATTAGGGGGGTGTATTCAATCCCGATTTTAAAAGATTTTGCTAGAGTTTTATAATCCGTGGATTCTAATAATTCCATAGATTGTTTTAACTCCATGTAGAATTTAAGAGATATTATTAAATTGATTCATTTCTATTATGATAGATTTTCTAAATCCATAGATTTTTAAAATAACACGAAAATATAAAAAATAAACAAATGAAATCCCCAAAAGAAGTCGGAGCCACAATTCTCTGATATCCTGACACAATTTCGCAGCTTCTGTTTTGTTGAATTCAGTATAAATTCGAGTAGAAAAGAAAATACCTCAAATTCATTTCATAAAAATTGTCCATACACAGTACTGCATGCCCTCCTTTTATAGTAAGGCGACAAACAAAAACAACCAATGAAATTAAAACACATGTCACTCAACTATCTCTTGATCTAAACTAAATCTACGGCTATAAGGTGATGACGTGGAAGACACTCTTAGTAATGTGGAGATCGAATCCCAGTGACCTTAGAATTACACACCTCCTTATTTAGCCATCTTCCATCATCTTCTTCAACCTTTTATTCTGCAACTCTAAGCTACGTCGTTGCCTCCATTCATACTAATGCGTGCTTCATCACACCCCCGCAAGATGGACGTTGTGTATATCAAGCAACTCCATCTTGGAAAGGAGAAAACGAAGACGCGGCCCAGAAAGAGACTTAGTGAATAGATCTGCCAGCTGATCACTAGAAACAATTGTCAGTAGTTGAACGAGCCCAGATTTATATTTTTCACGAACCAGATGACAATCAATATCCAGGTGTTTGGTACGTTCATAAAATACTTGGTTTTTTGTGATGTGAATCGCCGCAATGTTGTCACAATAGAGAGGTATCAGTGTAGGTGCAGAAATCCCAAACTCTTGCAACAAGGTAACTAGCCACATGATCTCTCTCACAGTAACACTGAGGGCACGATACTCCGCCTCAGCTAAAGACACTGAGACCGTCTGCTGTTTCTTACATTTCTAAGAAAGCAAAGTTTTCCCCAGATAAACACAGTACCCAGTTAGAGACCTTCTAGTATCACTACATGCAGCCCAATCTGCATCACTATAAGCAGTGAGGGCAGTATCCATGGAAGCAGAAATGTAGATACCCAAGGATAGACATCATTTTAAATATCGGAGAACATGATGTGCTGCATGAAGGTGAACTTGAGTAGGTTTAGAGACATACTGACTTAGTTGTTGCGTTGCATATGAAATGTCAGGGCGAGTTAAGTTGAGATGAAGCAATTGTCCCACTAATCTGCGATATGGTTCTGGATCAAACAATCTCTCCTCACCTCATTGAGCTAAAGCCATACCAGCTGGTAATGGTGTGGATGCAGGTCTGCAACCAAGAAGTCCAGACTGTGAAAGAAGATTAAGAATATACTTTCTCTGGCATAGTACTGTTCCTGCAGCTCATCGAACAATTTCAACACCCAAGAAAATTTTTGCAGCATCTAGATCCTTTACTGTAAATGCCTCATGTAGATAGTCTTTAACCTCATTAATAATTTCTTGAGAAGGACTTGAAAGCAAGACATCATCAACATAAACTAGCAAGAACACAAAAGTATCACCTGACCCCTTTAAGAACAAACAATGATCAGCCTCAGATTGAGTGAAACCATAGGCAAAAAGCTTTCTACAAAATTCCAAATTCCATTCTCTTGATGCTTGCTTGAGGCCATATAAACTCATAACTAGCTTACAAACCTGTCCTTGCTGTCCTCCCCTATATCCTGGTGGTATTTTCATATATATCTCATCCTGCAAAAAACCATGGAGAAATGCATTATTAACATCCAACTGATGTAAGGGCCAACCATGAATTGTTGCCATAGTGATCAACATCCTGACTGTAACATGTTTAGCTACAGGTGAAAAAACCTTAGTATAATCCAATCCATATTGTTGGTTAAATTGTGTAACCAATCTAGCTTTGCACCTCTCTAATGTGCCATCAACATTCAACTTCACCTTATAAACCCACTTACACCCTATAGCCCTTTTTCCTGGAGGTAGATCAACCAAAGTCCAAGTTTGGTTTGCATCTAAAGTATCTAGTTCCTTTTTCTTAACTTCTACCCATTCTGGTTTTGTACATGCTTCTGTATAGTTTCTAGGTTCTGTCACCAATTGTACATTCATGAGATAAGCCACATAAGACTCAGTCAATGTGTTAGAGATATGATTAGGAAAAGTGGGTGGTGTGTTACCTGAATACTCCATAATCTGTGAAGTAGCAATAGTTCCCACAAAATCCTTCATCCACACGGGTGGCTTCACTACTCTTGTACTTCTCCTCACTCCTCGTACATTATGTGGTATGGATAAGGAAGAATTGGAACTAGAAGCACCCACCTCCTCCAGGATTTCCTCAGACTGAGACAATTCATTCATGCTTTCTGCAGGTCGCCTTACTTCTGCTGTATTAGGATTGACCACAGGTAGATCAGGTATGGAAGCACTAGGATTGGGATGTTCTCTGAAAGGATAGACATTTGTAACAAAATGAACATCCCTGGAAGTTAGCAACCTCTGATGTTCAAGATCAAACAATAGATAACCTTTATGTGAGGCACTATATCCTAGAAAAATGCATTTGTAGTTTCTAGGACTGAACTTACTTCTGCTTGGAGTCAGATTCATGGCATATGCTAAACACCCAAAAAGCCTAAGCATCATGTAGTTAGGATCCTTTTTAAACAGTATTGAATATGGTGAAACCCAATCCAAAATCCTGCTTGGATTCCTATTGATGAGCCAAGTGGCTGTCAATATGGAGAAAGGCCAGAATCTTAAAGGAAGCCCACTCTCAAA
Source organism: Mentha longifolia (assembly GCA_001642375.2). Classification (NCBI taxonomy): domain Eukaryota; kingdom Viridiplantae; phylum Streptophyta; class Magnoliopsida; order Lamiales; family Lamiaceae; genus Mentha; species Mentha longifolia. The sequence goes on from CM038115.1 coordinate 25,016,195, forward strand.
CATCAAAGCCCTAGCTGTTTCAAGTAGATTTTTGTGCCTCCTCTCTACCACACCATTCTGCTGAGGTGAGTAGATACATGTCCTTTGATGCAAAATGCCATGTTCCCTGAGTAGAAATCCCATTCCCTTATTCACAAATTCTGAGCCATTATCTGGCCTAAAAGCCTTGATATTAGTATTGAATTGATTATGAATCATTGTAATATATCCTTTCAGAGTCTCAAACACCTCCTCTTTTGAATGTAACAAATAAGTCCAGATGACTCTAATGACTCTACTGTGATCCTCCACCAATGTCAAACATATCTTGTATTGCTAATGTTTTCCTCTCCATATGGTCCCTACACATCTCCATGAACCAATTCAAATAAAGAATTGGTTCTTCTTTTCAGTTGAGGAAATGGAGACCTTACATGTTTGGCTCTTAAACACACATCACAGTGCTGTAACATCTCCAGGCATTCATCTTCTTCCTCATCCTTGATAAATTTTAGGTGCTTCATTGTTGTAACAGATGGATGGCCCAGAAAAAATATGCCAATTTCTCAATGACATCTGCCCTGGGTTGAAAACATTAGCATAGTGCCTCTCTATCATTTCTTCTGTAATATAAAGATTGCATCTCATATTTCCAACCCCTAGCACTACATCTGTGCCTTTTTGCTGGAAGACACAGTGTGTTTTGTAAAATAAGCACCTCACACCTGATGTTTGAATCAATTGAGCCACTGAGATCAGATTATGAGTAAAGTTAGGCACAAATAAGACCTTAGTAGTGTAATATCTTTGTTCAGCCTAGTTGTTCCTCCATAAATCACTATCCTTGAAGATCCATCAGGCAGGTGTATTCTAATAGGTTTCTCCAATTGATAAGTATTCTGTAGTAGATCTGGATTCGAGCATATATGAGAACTGGCTCCTAAATCCACTTCCACATGTTATGTTCCATACTTGGCAATATCCCAAAAGCATAATGCCCAGTAAAAGCCCCTACTTCTTCTCACATCTTTTGCACCATATTAATATCTATTTTCCCTTGAGCTATATGAATGTTTTGTGATGTAAGAGAACTCATGTACTTAGATATTTCCGCCTGCACTATGTTTGAAATATCAACAGCTGTACTCCTATTATCCAAACTATGAACTGATTCAGTTTCCTCACTGTGATATGCATAATTTGCTTGGTATCTTTCTTTGTCCTCCTTTAACTTCTTGTACCAATCTGGTATCCCATGTAATTTAAAACACTCATCAATTTCATGACATGTCTCTTGACATTGTTTACATCTCAACCTTCTCCTTTCTTCTTTGGTCAACCTCATTTTAAAGAAATTCCCCTTGCCTCCCACTGCAAACACAAGAGTTTGACTATAATTTGATTATCCTACATTCATGGCCATCATGTTTTGATCCTCACCTTGATCTCTATTCAAAGATAATTCATCCCCTGCCTGAACAATCATTGCATATGCTCTATCTGCTGAAGGTACAGGCTCCAATAACAATATCTGACTTCTAGCTTGTTTGAAGGTATAGTTCAATCCATGTAGGAACTTCATTAATCTCTGCTGCTCATCTCTCTTATCTGCCTTCTTCCGAGGCTTACAATTGCAATCAAGAGGAGGTAACATCATGTCCAATTCATCCCATAAACCAGTAAGATTGTTAAAATACTGAACCACAGATTGATTACCTTGCACATACCCAAAGATTTCCCTCTACAATTTGAATATCCTAGGTCCATTGCATCGCCCAAACCTATGCAATAATGCTTCCCACATTTTCCTAGTACTAGGTATATGTGTAAATCCACTAGATAACTCTTTAGAAATAGAGTTTATAATCCATGAAGATATCATTGCATCTACTCTTACCCACTACTTATAATAGCTCACATCCGGAGTTGGTTCAGGTAGCGTACCGTCGATTAGCTCCAATTTACTCCGAGTAGCTAACGTATGTTGCACAGATCTGCTCCAATTCAGAAAATTAGATCCAGTAAGTTTCGCGGACACCAGCATCATTCCTGGATGATCTGCAGTAATGAGAGTCAGAATTTCTTCAATCTGATGCGCCTCCAACGCCAGCGAGCTGAAATCATTGTAAAACTCATCATCTTCTTCTCCTGATTCATGCTCCTCTCCTTTACCATTCCTCTGTGGAGGCTTGAATCCAAAACCTTCCCCACTCAGCACATCTCTCCAGCTAGTTCTTCCCCCTCTATTTGACCACCATCATGTCTCCCCATTTTCGATGAATATAACCTAGATTTTGCTAATCGGAAGAACAAAAATGATTAAGGAATCTACCCAGTAACCTCGCTCGTATACCATGTTGAATTCAGTATAAATTCGAGTAGAAAAGAAAATACCTCAAATTCATTTCATAAAAATTGTCCGTACACAGTACTGCATGCCCTCCTTTTATAGTAAGGCGACAAACAAAAACAACCAATGAAATTAAAACACATGTCACTCAACTATCTCTTGATCTAAACTAAATCTACGGCTATAAGGTGATGACGTGGAAGACGCTCTTAGTAATGTGGAAATCGAATCCCAGTGACCTTAGAATTACACACCTCCTTATTTAGCCATCTTCCATCATCTTCTTCAACCTTTTATTTTGCAACTCCAAGCTACGTCGTTGCCTCCATTCATACTACTGCATGCTTCATCATGTTTCCGCCGTCGCACCGTCTCAGGCCACCGCCTCGATCAGTAGTGCCTAACCTTTTGAAAGATAAAAAAATTATGTTTAATAAAAAGAATAACTCCATGCGGCATTAATGGAAGAGAACCCGCATTCACACAATTAGTGCGGATTTTAAAGGCTATTTGAGCTACTTTGCAATCATCTAATTAATCTCCATTGATGACTTTCTAAAAGCTTCGAGGTTTCGATAATAGATGATGACACACATTTTTTTCATGTAATAATGAAATACCTTCTGTAGCATTTGGAGCAGCTTCACCTTTCTTCTCTACAATTCGAGGAGGTCGGCCGTGAAAGGAGGTGGCGCAGCGGCGACGTCCCACTTCTTCTTGGACAAAGAGGCGGTGCTGAGTTGATTCAAGAGCATCTTTATTTCTAGGATTATATTATATTTTTCCGACTGTAGACTTCATAAATCCATAGTGAAAAGGTGAGATTTGTGTAGGGATTTTTCCCTTGTATTTGGTTATAAGAATACTTTAAAATCCATAAACTATTAGAATCCTTTAAAATCTTATGAATTTTCAATATCATCAGATTTAGATGGATATTTAAAAGTTATAATTGAATACCAACAGATTTTTAAGGATTTTCTAAAATTTGGATTCAATACCTATGAACTTTTAGAATACAAAAAAATCTTTTAAAATCCGAATTGAATACACCCCCCTTAGGCATAGATAATATTACTCCCTCCCTCTTCTAAATTTGTGCATATAAATTTATTTTTGGTGCTTCCCCAAATTTGTGTATATTCCATTTTACTTAGTGAGTAATGTCTTTTGATACCCTTACTACACTATCTATTTACCTATTTTATCACTCATGTCCCACCACTAGCTAATTTAACACTATACTAAATGTGAAACTGAGCTTGTTTAGTTGCCCTCATAAATAAGCTAAGATAATTTTTCTAAGCTTAATTAAGCTTACAAAAGTTATCTTAACTTTGTTTATTGAAGCTATTAAACGAGGCTTAATCTCCACTCACAATAAATAACGCAATATACTATTATTTCGTTTAAAATCCGTGCTGCTCAAAATGATGCACAAATTTTAGGAACGAAAGCAATACTCACAACCACCAAAGATTTTAACCATATTAGTTTTGGCAAAGCTTGCTTCAACTAAACACCCACCAATTAATGCATACATAAAGAAGTTTTTTTTTTTTCCCAAAAAAACAGAGATTTCTTAAAGAAGAGGAGCAAATCCGCATGCTATCTACGTAGTCTTTAACCTGTGGTTAAGGTGAGAATACAGTCTTTCCCCACTACTCATCTACTTTGTCTCTATATTCGAATATCTGTATACATAACAATGTCGTACATTTCTATTACAATATCTAAAAGAAGAATTGTTGCAAAAAATTACAATATTGCCACTTTCCCTCCAAAACATACATCCAAAAATCTTATGGACAAATACTTATTGCACAAGTATTTAAAGTTGAATGAGATCTAACTAATGGTTAATACACATTGATTAATTACAATGATGTACATCTTTTTGTTAGTTTGTAAATTAATTTACCAAATAGATTGTGCTATTGACATAAATATAAATTAAGCATTATTGTATTTTTCTTCAATATATGTATATTATATCCAACGGTCAATTTGTAAACAAATTAGATATTTGTAATTGTTATCTTTTCGATTTATTATTGTTGAATATTATAATCTAACAATAATATTAATTCAATTGGAATACTCAGTCTCAATTTCAATTGGAGGGAAAATGTCTTACCAACTGAGCTGCTTTTCGTTATCAAAAATGAATTTAATTTATAAATATTTTTGAATGATTCAATTACGATTAAATGAGTAACAGTTATATCCACGCATTCATTTAATATCGATAATTTTATTTTTAATAAAAAATTCTCTACGTGAAAAAAATTACTATCATTAGTTAAATTCGATCATCTTTATATTTGTTTATTCTTTTTCTTATAGTAATAATAATTAACATAGATCAAATCCCGTGTATCGCACGGGCAACAATACTAGTTGAATTAAAAAAACAAATTATAAACATTATATGAAAAATAAGATTTACCTAGCTATTATTTTCCTATAATCCTATTAAATATTGAATTAAAAAGCAATTTGTAATATTGGATAATATTTTACATATTTACTAATATAATAATGAGAGTTTAAGAATTTGCAAGAATTTATATATTTACTATAATGAGATCTTCGCCGTGTTTGTTTCGGATTCCCAGACGACAAAGTCTGATCATCATTAATTATATAAGATTAATTAAAAATAATCAAATTAGGAGAAATTAATGCTCTCACCCCCATGAGATGCGCGAAGTAAATAAAATGATCGTTCGTCGACCATGCCTGAATAATATTATCGACGATCATTTCTAGAAAGTCTTCCCTCCTTAGAGCGTCGGGATTCGTCTAGAAGTTCAAGATGTATGTAGTTCATCTCTCAAAGGGGTCCGACAAGATATCTGGATCCAAATTTGGGTCGGGCAAGCTCTGGATGTATTAGGCTTGGAAAGACAGCAATATGAGTTAATAATATTTCTAACGTTTTGGTTTGTTGATGATCAACGAGGCTGAATTATTTGTTAAGATTTCTGATAATTTGTTTACTTTAATAGTCATATCAACTTATAAAAAATGTGTCATCACTGTCATATATATGAGTAGACCTCGCAGTTGTATGTGCTTCTTCATTACTTGGCTAATTATCTGCATCTTATATCGATTTTAACTACATTAATTAGATGAAATTGTTAAATTTGTAATAAACCTAAGAGATAATGAAAAGAATGTACCTGACCTAAGTATGAGCTTGAATCGTGATTATAAAACGAGGCGAACTTTCAACTCTTTTCCGTCGAAAAGAAAAGGTTAAAAAAATTCAGATAATTTATTAAATAACAAAATGGAAATTCCACTCTTTTTTAGCCACTTGTCTTTTGGACACATCAAGCAGTTGTGAAGATGATAAATCAAAGAAGAAGAGTTCGGCAATTCGGCTTCGTCAGTTCGGCTTGAAGAAGAGCTCGGATTAGAAGAAGAGTTCGGCAGTTCGGCTTCGGCTTCGGCAGTTTGGCTTCGGCAGTTCGACTTCGGCCTTAGGCAGTTCAACTTGAAGAAGAAGAGCTCGGATTAGTTAAAGTTGTTATTTCTTTTCACATTTTGTTCTTCATTTCCTAGCCTAGTAAGCATATATGTGGATCGGTAGAATGTAGCCACGTGTATTAGGTTGATTGTTGTTGGCAGCTATTTCCTTTAAATAGGAACAGTGCGTAACCTTGCATGTACGGACTTTTCATGAAGTTATCATCGCCTTCGATTTGTAGCTCTGATCTCTGAATTTTTCGTTGATTTATGTTTGTTTCCACAAATCTAACATGGTATCATAGAGCCCAGGTTGCTCCACTCTTTGCTCTTTATTTTTTATTTCGTAAATTGTCGTTCTTAGCTCAAAATGCCGCCGCGACGTGACAACAACAACGGTGGTGGTGGAGGCAACTGGCCGCCGGAAGATCCCATACCTCCGTCAAGCCCACTATATCTTCATCCCAGTGATAATCCCGGTACAGTAATCGTAACTGAGCTTCTGAATGGATCAAATTTCGTTAATTGGAATAGATCTATGCAAACTACGCTTCTAGCCAAAAATAAACTTGGTTCCATCGATGGTTCTGTTAAGAGACCGATAGATCCTTTAGATCCTACTCAAGCTGTATGGGATAGGTGTAATGGAATGGTTGTATCTTAGATTAGGAATGCTACTGTCCCTCAAATTTGATCTAGCTTAATGTACTTGGAGCTAGCTTCTCAAATCTGGTCTGATTTAAAATAGAGGTTTTCTCAAGGAAATATTGCAAGAATTTATGAGTTGAAACTACAGTTGTATAATTTGAGACAAGGTTCAAACAATGTTAACACATATTACACTGATCTGAGGACTATATGGGATGAGTTTCTTGATTTTCAGCCAAAGAAGTGGTGTGAGTGCAATGGATGCAGATGTGATACTACTCAAAGATGGAGAGATTATCAGTTACAGGACTTTGCTGTTCATTTTCTCATGGGACTCAATGATTCTTATATAACTATTAGATCTCACTTTCTGAGTCTAGATCCATTTCCTAGTATTTCCAGAATTTTTTCTTTAGTTCTACAGGAAGAAAGACAGAAAGGAATAGGTGTTCCTTTACATGCTGTGGCTCCCACAGTCAGTGAGGTTCCAGGTTTTGTTAATGCTTCTCAAATGCATAATGGTAGAGGAAGGGAGAGAATGTTTTGAACTCACTGTCATAAGAACGGTCATACAATAGATAAGTGCTTACAGTTACATGGTTTCCCACCAGGATTTAGAAGAGGAAGAGGTCGAGGTTTTCATGGAGATGCTCCTTCACATATGCAGAAGTCAGTTCATAGTGTTGATGTTCAGTTCCACAGTGATGGTTCCCAACCAATTGATCCAAAACTCTTTTCTCCACAGCCTTCTCTTGTTCCTCCCACACCTAGTCATAACATTCTATCTGCAGATCAATGCCAACAACTCATAATATACATGCAGTCTCAGTTTCATGGACAGGCTATCAGCACTGAGAGTGCACCTGCCCAATCTTCTAGTGGTTCTTCAGATTTCAATCCTGCATTTAGTGGTATGTTTTCTTTGACACCCTTTGTAGCTGCATTTACACATTCTAAGAATGTGTGGATTATAGATACTGGAGCCACACACCATGTGTGCTGCTCATCTTCTCTGTTCCTACAACATACTCCTTTATCTAAAGCTTTCATTACTCTACCTAACTTACATCAAGTTCCAATTGCCAATGTTGGCACATTTCAGCTATCACCTAGTTTAGTTCTTCAATCTATGTTGCATGCTCCTAGTTTTTCTTATAATCTACTCTCAGTTAGTAGCTTAACCTCCTCTAGCAATTGTTCAGTTTCCTTCACTCATGAACATTGTGTGATCCAGGATGTTTCCAAGGGTCAGCAGATTGGGATGGGTAGGAGGATTGGCAACCTTTACATCCTTGAACCAGCTCAGCCTTTGCCTCCATCAACATCTTCTTCTTCAACATCATCTTTTTCAGCCTCTAGTGTAGCTACTGTAGTTGATTCTAATATTTGGCATTGTAGACTTGGACATTTGAGCCAAGAAAAACTTCAGATGTTATATCCTTTTATTCCAATCAAACATGTAACAAACAAAATTTGTGAAGTATGTCCTTTGGCCAAATAGAAAAGGCTTTCTTTCTCTCAATCTGATTCCATTGCTTCTGCAGTTTTTGATATTATACACTGTGATGTTTGGGGTCCATTTTCCCCACCTACTGTCAATGGAGAGAAGTATTTTCTCACCATTGTTGATGATAGGTCTAGGTTTGTATGGACCTATCTCCTAAAACAGAAAAATAATGTTAACTCAGTTCTCACACAATTCTTTCAGCAAGTTTCTACCCAATTCCATAAACAAATCAAGATCCTTAGGTGTGATAATGGAAGTGAATTTCTTCTGTCTTCTTTGTTTAAAAGTTCAGGCACTATCCTTCAGCATTCCTGTGTAGAGAGACCACAGTAGAATGCAAGGGTAGAAAGAAAGCACCAGCACCTCTTGAATGTAGCTAGGAGCCTTTATTTTCAATCCAATGTTCCTATTGCCTACTGGGGTGACTGTGTCCTCACTGTATCTTACCTCATTAATCGAATTCCTTCTTCTGTTCCACAGTTAGAGAAAAACACACCATTCCAAATACTGTTTCAAAACCACCTAAGTATTCTCACCTTAGGAATTTTGGTTGCCTTTGTTTTGTTTCCACCCTTGATAGAAATAGGAATAAGTTTTCACCTAGAGCTGTCAAGGGAGTTTTTCTAGGTTATCCTTCAGGATACAAAGGGTATAAGGTGTTAGATATCCACACCAACAAAATTCTGATCAGCAGAGATGTTGTATTCCATGAAAATGTTTTTCCTTATGCAACACAGCATCCCATTCCAGTTGTTTTTCCTCTTCATCTACCAATCTCTTCCTCTTCACCTCCAGTTCCTTCCACAGATTCCACTTCCATTCCTATTCTTTCTTCTCCACCTGCTTCTCCTCCTGCTACCCTCTCCTACCACTAGATCAGGTAGAACAATTAGGCCTCATTCCTTTCTGAATGATTATATATGTGCTTCAGTTCACACCTCATGCTAGTATCCTCTCAATGATTTCATTGATCATAGCAACCTTAGTCCAGCCTATTCTTCCTTCATAGCCTCCATCACTGCAGTTCCTGAGCCATCAACTTATGAACAAGCTTCAGTATACAGTGAGTGGAGAACAGCCATGAATACAGAATTGGAAGCCTTGCAAGCTAATGGGACTTGGTCTCTAGTTCCATTACCCCTGGTAAACAAGCATTGGCTGCAAGTGGTTTACAAGGTAAAATTTCTATCAGATGGGAGTGTTGAGAGGTACAAGGCTAGGTTAGTTGCTAAAGGCTTGTTGGGAACCTTTTCTCTCTTTGAACTAAGTTTGATAATGCTATTAGAAACCACACTTAGACAATAGATTTTAAATGGAACAGACTGGTCTCTGTGTTTGGATCAGTCAAGCTTAATCCGGACAGGTTGCTATGTAAAGGACAAGGTTGGTAGTGCAACCTTGTACTTATTCTACTCAAACCTGTCATAATGTTCCTTTATGTAATCTGTCTATGTAATCTGCTCTAACAATACTCGAAGATTTCTTGCGAAGATTACAGAAGACTGAAGACAGTTTGAGGTATAGGAAGCTTGACCTGCAAAGTTCAACCTGAGCTGTGGCTGAGGAACCTGTCCTCAACTCAACGACCATAATTGTGTCAGTGTACGGTTCTGCACATCCTGACACATACAACGGCTCTATTACAAATGCTTCTCTATAAATACCTCAAGTC
>CM038115.1:25025927-25139591 GCA_001642375.2 Mentha longifolia
TAATTATTAATATTATTATTTTTTAGTACTATATAATGATAATAATGACAAATAACTATAGTATTATAATAATTATTATGATATTATCATATTAATAATACTCATTTTACTTATGATTTTTATTATTTATAATAATAATAATAAATAATATAATAATAATAATGCAAGATTCCCTGAAACCAGGTAATCAGAATACTTAGTTTTGGTGGGGAATAAGAATCCAGGAAATTGTACTAACTTTCCTTGGTGTGTGGAATTTGATTACTTTCTCATATCTGTTAAAATTGAACCAAACATAGGAATGTGCAATAAGGAATCATAATACTTCTCAGGCCACATTTCCTGCAACCAAACGCGCCCTAGAGGTATTTTCTTTCCCAAAGCCGTCAGTTTCCTTCGCTTAAGTGCTATCAACAATTCTTCTTCTCAAAGTCTTTCCAATTATTTTCCTCTCTCTAAGTACTGTATGCATGCTACTGTGTTCCAATAGTATATGTTCTTATTTCTTTGAATACTTCTTTGAATACAGTTTGAGAGTGGCCGACATGTTTTCATAAATCTTTCATGCATCTAGGCTAGATATTTTATATATATAATACTACCTCCATCTCATTAAGGTAGTCTCATTTACTATTTGACACGTATTTCCACCGAAACCTAGTACGGGTTTTAAAATATAATTTATAGTATCGTTTTTTTTACGGGATACTATGAGTGTCATAGTATCCCGTAAAAAAAACGATACTACAAATTATATTTTAAAACTCGTACTAGGTTTCAGTGGAAATACGTGCATAAAGCAAATGGGACTACCTTAATGAGATGGAGGTAGTAATTGTTATGTTAGAAATAGTATATTATTTCATATACCAAATGCTTATGTTTGACTCATGGTAGTAATTGCACTTTTGAATTATATAATCTTATGGTACATATACGTATATGTGTAAGCTTTGGGTCATTATACTTTTCATAAAGCATATTTCAAAAAGTAGTATAACCATTAAAGTTTTGTTTGTTTTCTGCTATAGCATAAATTCACGTAATTTTGGGAAGATTAAATTCTATGCTTTTTATTTCATAACTGGTGAATTATTTGCATGAAGCATTTGTCATAATTTTTCTTTCATATAAGTTTGGTAATTAAGATTATATCTCTTTTTTTTTTAAGACGAGGCGTGTATGACTTAACAGTTTAATTGCAGATTCAAAGTTTTCAAGGAGTCAAGTCAAGGAGAGGTTAAGGTGGGGGAAAAGTTGCATTTTCATTTATCCTTATTATACGTTTTGCTCAATTGATATGTGTGATATGCAGCTTTAGCTTACGAGCTAATGAAATAAAGAAGTGTCGTCTTCGGACGTAAAATAAAGAAAGTGTCATCTTCAGACGTAAAATAAGGAAAGTTCATCTTCGGACGTAAAATAAAGGAAGTTTCGTCTACGGACGTAAAATAAAGGAAGTTTCGTCTACGGACGTAAAAATGAGAATAAGAAGAACATGTTTACATATATTCTTTTGTAGTATTTCTTATAATATGGATAAATGCATCCCACTGAGTTTATAGTACTCACCCCAAAACTATTTTATCTTTTCAGGAGCAGACTCGGACGATGGGCGGCGTGGTGAATGATGGTGGAGTCGGGATTAATTTTTAATAAGCTAGTTTAATTCCGGATAATGTTATTTTCGTGTTAAGACTTCCGCTTTACTAGTTTTAGTATTTTTCATTAGGTTTTTTTCCAAGACTTATTTCTTCTATTTTTTTAGTATTTAATAAATAAAGTTTTCTTTTTTAAAAACCAATTATTTTATTTATAAAAAATTGGGGCGTTACACTGACTAATCGAGCGAAATGAGCTTTCCGTTTCACTATTCTAGTAATCCAAGATTGCCTCTTTGACTAGTTTACTACTCCTTCCGTCCTGGAGATATAGACACAATTTTCTTATTGGGTCATTTTAGAGATATAGACACATTTTCTTATTGGGAAACAATTAGTAATCCCTTGTTACACTTAACATTTTTTAATTAAAGTCTTAGGCTATGTTTGATAGATAGGATAAAGCAAGATAACACTAATAATCTTGGGTTATATGAGTGTTTGGTAGTGAGATACATTGTCTTGGGGGCCCAAGATTAGGAGAAGGCCCGCTCTTATTCCACTGTTCCATTCCCTTAATTTAACCGACCTCCCCCCTGAGTTTATTTATCCAAACGGGAACAGTAAACTAGATAACAAATATAATTACCCATTTGACCTCATTAAATGGCCTAAAAATCGGCGGAAGCGTAAATACTGGGACGTTTATTTTCCCTCTTTCTTCACTAAAATATGCTGACTTCATATTATTAATACACTCATGACTATTATAAATTTGCCATAAATATAGATACACCCATAAATATAGTTTTGTTTTTTATTAAAATTATTGATTGCTGTACTCCGTAATTCTTTGTTTTTTGCCTCTTTTTTTTTCTTTTTCTTTGTGTAGTTCTTTTGTTTTGGTTTGTTCTTGGGATGGTAGTTTTTTTTTTTTGGTTTGCCGTTCTTTTGTTTTGGTTTGTTGTGTTACTTTAATAATATATAAATACAAAATTAAATTAGATTACAAAATATACAAAAAAAAAAAAGATTACAAAATACTTCGATAAATAGATATGTAAATAAAAAATTAAAGCAGTTTACAATATTGAAAAAATAGATTACAAAAAAATAAGATAGTGTTAGGTTTTGTATCTTATAGAATATTTTTTTCTTTAGATAAAAATATAAGATTATTTTTGTAAATTTCCAATTTAATCTTGAGTTTTGCCTATCATACCAAACACCTATTTAACTTATCTTATTTTTTAATCTACCTATCAAACAGTAATATAAACAACTTATCTCACTTTCTATTCATACAAATAATCTCAAGTTTATTAATCTTACCAAATCCTAACTTTCTATCAAACATAGTCTTAATGATTATATATACCCAAAATAAATAACTATTTAAGTTTTATACCCACCACTTTAAAAGTTTAAGTTTTATACCAAAAAGCCATTAAAAAGACAAACTTACCCTTAAAAAGTAAAGTGGTCCCTCTCTGCTCTCTCTCTCTCTCTCTATCTCTCTTCTCACGGTTCACTTGAGGCAAAATTGTGTAAACATTATTAAACCATGTTCACGGTTTTCCCTCTCTCAGTCAATTTAAAATTCGATTTTGATTGAAAAAATATTAATCAATAAATTTAAAAATTCATTTATTCACCAACAACCAAATCAGATGAAAGTAAATTTCATTAATTGAAATAACAGTGAAATTGAACCAGAATATTTCAGCAACAACAAAATTAAAATCGTAGAGACGCACTGAACAAATAAGCTCTTCAATTTTGTTGAAATTTTGCATGCGAATTTGGTGCATTTTCGAAGATATTCACCGTATTTGGTGCATTGTCGAAGATATTTTGCTAATATTAAAGGTACCTACCGTTTATTTTTTTCATATTTAGTTGTTATTATTGTGTAAATTTGGGAAAAAGTCCTATGAATTTGAAATTTAGTTATTATTGAATTTTTTTCTAGAAAATCATGTTTTATTTACTTTTTGATATGAAGAGTGGTTAGATTACATGTTTACTAATACATTTATCAATAATTAAAGTAATTACTTCCATTAATAGGTTTAGACTGTTAGATATTACAAATTCCTCACGGGATGCCTTTAGGGATGTCTTCCCACATGCGTATCACGGTCTTTGCTTCCATCATCTGACCAAAAATCTTGTTGGATTTGGGAGGCACGCACTCGGCATATTCGAAGCTGCGGCCTACGCCCACTCGGATTCTAAATTCGACGAATACTTTGAGGCCTTAAGGAGCATGAGTATGGAAGGTGGTGGAATATACCAGAGGCTGTGTGAGACCGGCGTGCATCGGTGGGTGTGTGACAAGTGTCCTGTTACCCCGCACGAGTTTCATGACTTCAAATGCTGCTAAGACGATGAATGCTAGACTCCTATGGGCTCGGCGATTGCCCATTTGCGCCATGATTGAGACATATTGGATTATTGTCGAGAAGTGGTTCGAGGAGCATCGACGCAATGCCCAAGCAAGGGAGCATGAGCTGACTCATAAGGCGTACTTGAAGATGTCTGCAGCTGCAGAATGGGCTCGTCACTATGCCACTAATGGAACAACGGTGACCAACGTGTACAGGGTCGAGGGTGACACTAAGACTTACCTTGTGGACCTTCACAACGGCACGTGCGAATGCTGTCAATGGGAGTTGGACATGATGCCCTGTCGACACGCTTGTGCTGCTCTTGGGTATGCATTCATTTCATTCTTGCTACTATAAGTCTAAATTTTTTTGGTTTAATTGTTTGACATTTCATTACTATATTTTCAGTTTTGCCGGAGGCCGTGCTACTGAGTACGTGAGCCATTATTTCAAACAATCGACGTTCGTGGCAACCTATTCGCCCAACATTCAGCCGGTTCCCCATCCAGGGTCTTGGACTGTGCCCGATGACATTGCTTTTCAAGTGGTTCGGCCGCCTATTGTCGATAGGCAAGCAGGTAGACCGCGATTGGAAGTTTTCATATATAGTGTTTATGTGTTTGTTGCGTGATTGTGCATTGTGAGCGTACAAAACTTACAAAAATTTCAATTGTTTATTACATAGCATTTATTTTTAATAAGAAGTCATTATAAGTCGACTGTAATGTGGCTTTTAAACAATTTCTCAATTAATCTAAGAAATCACCTCATTTTTTGCCTTCTGCCAGCAAGTAACTAACGATTTCTTACCATCAATAGGCAAGTACCTAACGATTACTTGCCTTCTTTGTATTGCCTTTCACATGAATATCACATAATTTCATGTTCTTGCTTACTTTGCATGTAATTTGGCAAGACGTTATCGACATATTGTCAACTATCGTACCATGAATGACAAGATTACATCAATATCTTACCAACTATGCAAAACCAAATGGTTTCATTCGAAACCCACTTACAGTAAATTTGAAACCTACATTAAAAATTAAAAAAAAAACCGGTAAAAAGCAAAGAAACAAGGAAAAAAATTGAAAAAAAAATCTGAATAAAAAATAATAATAATATAAATAATAGTACAAAAGATTAAAAAAAACAAATAAAAAAGAATAGAGAAAAAAATGAAAAAAAAGAGAAAATAGAAATAATAAGAAGAAAAAAGTGAAAATGGAAAGAGTGTGTGTGTGTGTCATGTGAGAGTAGAAGGGGGTGTAGAGAGTGGTGGTGGGGGGGGGGGGGGGGGGGGGGGGGTGGTTGAGAGAAGAAGGGGTGAGAGGGGTGAGAGTAGAAAAGGGAAGGATATTTTAGTCTCACTCTCCAAAATTTGGGTATAATTTGTACAAAACTAAAAGTGCATTAAAAATTTACATTCTTATACTCCACTCCAAACAATTCATGTCTTTGAGATTGACTAACTTTGGATGAACAAAGAATATTAATAGGCCAACATGGCGTAAATCAACAAAATTGCCCTCAAATTTTCTGCGGACCAAAATTGATAAAATTTCATGAATAATCGATATGAGATAGTTGAAGTAAAATAAAATTAATAAATTAAAAACCAAAATCATAGTATAATTTTACTTAAAAACTTAAATATAATTGATTTGAAGATATTTGGTGAGAATAAATATTTTTTTTATATTTAACAAAACTAATTTCATTTTAGTTAAGTTTTGCAAAAAGTTAGCAACAATTATGATAATATTTTCATAAAATATAATATATATATATATATATATATATATATATATATATATATATAATAAATGATTGATCATAAATAATCGAGTATATATAGGTAATTTAAATTACGAGACTTATATTCAAATTGAAATTCTATGAATATATATATTAATTAGATTAAAGTATTGATTAATTAGGCAAAATTATGAGAATTTAGTAAAAATAATAACAAAAAATCAAGATAAATTGACATTTATTTTGCTATATATATATATATATATATATATATATATATATATAGATGAGAAAAGAAATCAATTAATGACTAATTAATTGATTAACTGAGAAATTTAATTAAGGGATGTTTCGGTAGAAAAATGGGCTTATGAAGCTATCCTACTTTAGTTAATTAATATAGATATATATTACTTCCTCTGTCTCAGAGATATTGACCCATTTCATTATTTTATACCTTATATATTAATAAGAAATGACTTAATATCTCTGAGCCGGGAAGTACCATTTACCCATTAGGGGCCATTACCGCACCATCTTTGTTTGAGGAGGGCGGTAAATTCTACAGAACACCTAAGTGCACTGCACAAGCAGCTTGGATGGAGGCCACGTGTAAAGTAACAGTAATAATATAATTTTAATGTTTCATTTTTTAAGCTTCACAGCGTTACTTCTTCCGTTAAACTAATGATGAACACATGGGTCTCTCATCTTTTATCGGCAAAAGCTTGTTCATATCGGCAACGTTTTATTCCGATGAATTACATATCGGCAAATAATTTTTCGCACGCATATGCACTTGTTCAGCTTGATTCAAATATCGGCATGAATATATTTTAATTCATCTAAAAGTTCTCGTCATACAATTTGGCGGGATATTTTGGCGGAATGATTTTTGAATTTAATAGCTTCCTTGATACGCTATGCGTGTTTAGTGGATATGAGAATTGTGCTTTGCTGTCGTAGACAAAATCTCCATAGCTCTGAAATTGGTTCGTATTTCACTTGAAGGAAAGTCTGAAGAATTTTGTGGTGAAGGAAGCTTAGATAGAATTGTTATTTATGGCGTGAAGAATTTGGTATTCAGTTGCTCACATTCTGATTTTTTTGCACTTTTGTTACCTGCAGTGGAGAATCGAAGCGGTTTTTATATGAATAAGATCCTTCAAGAGTTTCACAATTGGGCATGAATGGAAGAACCTTGGTGATGTGGTACAATATACGTCCATAGATTCAAAGGTGATTTCAAAAAGATTTCGAAATTTGTCTAGATGGATATTTTGAAGGTATGTGCAATTAGTTTTATTATTTCCGCCTAAAATTGTTAATTATAATGTGTTGTTCTCTTTCTGAAATTTTGTTATCTGCAATAGATTAACTCAAGAACCTTAAATTAAAAATTAAAAAAAAAAAAAAACCCAAGAAATTCCAGTAGGTTTTGACTGTTGTTGGTTTAATTACCCTTTTTATTCGATATCTTCTTAGTTATTTGTAAAGGTGTGTGTTTAGCTAAATGGATTTATTATTATTTTTATGTAATTGATATGAATATATATGTGCATCAGTGCATATTTTAGTTTTTTATTCGAATTAGTTTTGATGAAATATTTAGATGAAATATATAATCATTGGGATTGGTTAAATTGTTTATGTGATTTGGTCATTATCGATAAATTGCCAAATTAATATGGTATTATCGTTGGCATTCAGAAGTTATGGATATCGACTTGAATATTGATTCGTGTTTTGAAGAAGATGTGAGCCGTTTTGGTGAGATTTTAACAAGACTTCAGTTGATGATTTGCCACTTGAAGCTAGAAAACATTTATATGTTGAAGGATCAGAAAATTTTCACAGTGAGGAAGAAGACATTAATGAAGAACATGATCATAGTTCTCCCAAAAATGATGGTGATATTGATCCCACGAATTTCGAGAATTCTCTTAAATTGGCTCTTGAGAAAAGGTTGGAAGTTGGTTCAGATCTTGAATCTGTTGATCAAGCTTACCTCTTGTATTGTGAGTATGGTAGACTTACTGGGTTTAGTGTGAAGAAAGGCACTCAGGATTATTTCTATAAAACCACTGATATTCGGCTGAAAAATTATAATTGTTCCTGCCACGGTCAGAGTAATCAAATGTGTTCCAAGGAAAGGTTGGCTGCTTATAGGAAACAGGTAAGTAGGTCTCATTGTAAAGCAAAGTTACTGGTAGTGCGCGAAAGGAAAGGGCCATGGAAAGTACAAGGGTTCCAAAAAGAACACAATCATGAATTGGTTCCTCCTGATCAAAGTTATATGCTGCGATCATGCCGTCAATTGTCGCATGCCAACAAAAGTCTTTTGGAAGCCCTTAATTCCGCTGGGATCCGGATGAGCAGTCATGCATGTTTATGGAGAAGGAATCAGGAGGCTCTCAAAATGTTGGTTTTATTAGAAAAGATGCATATAATTATATCAATGGGTTGAAGATGAAAACCAAAGTGGAAAATGGTGATGCTGATGCTCTTCTTCAGTTTTTTATCAAGAAGTCGAACACTGAAGATTTGTTCTACTGGAATGTTCAAATAGATGATGATAAACGCATCATGAATTTTTTTATAGAGATTCCAGAAGTGCAAATGATTACAAATATTTTGGTGATGTTTTATCAGTTGATACCACACAAGGAACTAACAAATATGGCATTCATTGTGTTCCTTTTGTCGGGGTTAACCACCACATGAAGAATGTCCTGTTTGGCATAGGATTTCTATCACACCAGACAAGTATTTCATTTGACTGGTTGTTTTCTACATTTTTGGAATCTATGTCAGGAAAAGAGCCTTAAGTTATTTTCTCTGATGAAGATAGAGCACTCATGCGTGGAATTGACGTGAATTTTAAAACAGCTAGCCATAGACTTTGTCAGTGGCATATTAATCGGAATGCTCCTTCACACTTTGGAAGCTTGAAAGGTGATACGATTTTCAAAAATATGTGGCACCGATACATGAATGGATGTGAGAATGAAGAACAGTTTGAGCTACAGTGGAAGGAAACGATTGAGAAGTACAAGAAAACCGAAGACAAATGGTTTCAAAAAATGTACAGGTTGAAAAGACGTTGGTCATCTGCATTTACAACCGAAAATTTTGTGCAGGTTTGCATGCAACATCCCGTAGTGAGGTAACAAATAAGGTCATTAAGGATTTGTGTGCTGCCAGCGGATGTCTTCACGATTTTGTTATTCGGTATGAGGAGATATTGAAGAATTGGCGCCAACGAGAGAGTGAAGATGATACCTTATGCATTGGTTTGCCGGGACAGATGATTAATAATAATAAATTGTTGCAACACGCGGCGAAATATTTTACAAGGTCAGTGTTCAAGTTGTATGAGCGTGAGGCTACTCACTCAATTAATGTTCGAGTAGTTCAACATCCGAAAGACTACTCTATGGATGAGCTGGAATTCATTGTTTCAGCTGATGTTGATTACGGACGACCGAGAACACTTAATTTTAATAAATTAGACCGTATTGCAAAGTGTTCTTGTAAATTGTGGGAAACAAGTGGGGTGTTGTGCCGGCATATTTTTAAAGTATTCTATAGTATGGATATTTTTGCAATACCTAGTAGGTACTTGTTGAGTAGGCTCTCTAGAAAGGCGAAGCAACGTAATTTCTCGTATAATCATGTAGCTGCAAATGCGCCTGGTGCACACAGCATATCAAACTTGTCATTCGTGAGCTATGTAATGCGAGATTTTATTTTATTTTTGATACAGATTTTATTTTATTTTTTCAAATTAAAGAATCATAGTTCTATAAAATGAAACATATTGATGATTGATCTTAAATGAAAGATCATATCTAAATATTTACTTTGGTATAAAGATCGTAAACGTTCAAGACAAACGATTATAATAGATTAAATTAATAAGTTAGTTTAAATGATAGTATTATACCTCTAATTATGTCATTTTGAAAATAGTGAAATTAGTTTTCGTTTTCACGAACCCACTAATTCGGGATCGACTCTTCAACTAATGGACTTCACGTTTCACTAATTATCCTAGAATAAACACTGTTTCGACTCGATTAGTAACTAATCAAGTGATATCCCTTTTCGTATCACCAATCCACTAATCCGGGATTGATCTTCAAATAGTGGACATCATGTTTCAATAATTATCGGAGAATATACACCGTTTCGACTCGATTAGTAA
Organism: Mentha longifolia; assembly: GCA_001642375.2. NCBI lineage: Eukaryota > Viridiplantae > Streptophyta > Magnoliopsida > Lamiales > Lamiaceae > Mentha > Mentha longifolia. The sequence goes on from CM038115.1 coordinate 25,035,884, forward strand.
CTAATCAAGTGAAATCCCTTTTCATTTCACCAATCCACTATTCCAAGATCAACTCTTCGACTAGTAGACTTCACGTTTCACTAATTGTCCGATGATGTACACCGAATAAACTCGATTAGTGACTAATAAAGTGAAATTAGTTTTTGTTTTCACGAATCCACTAATTCAAGATCGACTTTTCGACTAGTGGACTTTACATTTTATTAATTAGCTGAGAATATACACCGATTCGACTCCATTGGTAACTAATCAAGTGAAAATGATTTTCAATGTTACTACTAATTAATGAGTAATGAAGTCAAATCGATTTTCAATTTTACTAATCTACTAATTCCAGATTGACTCTTTAACTAGTGGATGTCATGTTTTACTAATTACGATGAGAACTCCACCGAATCTACTCTACTAATGAGTGTCGAAGTGAAGTCCCATTTCAATTTTACTAATATACTAATTCCTGTGGACTTCATGTTTCACTAATTATTCGAGAATAAACACCGATTTGACTCGACTAGTAACTAATCAAGTGAAATCCCTTTTCGTTTTCATTCATCCACTAATCGGGGATCGAGTCTTCGACTAATGGACTTCGTGTTTCACTAATTATTCGAGGATCTCCACCGATTCGCCTTGATTAGTGGCTAATCAAGTGAAATCAGCTTTTGTTTTCACTATTCCACTAGTCCAAGGTCGCCTATTCCACGAGGAGGGACATCACATTTCAGTAATTATCCGAGGATCTCCACCGATTCAACTCGATTAGTGACTAATCAAGTAAAATTGGCTTTCGTTTTCACTATTCAACTAATCCATGATCGCCTTTTCGACTAGTTGGACTTCACATTTTACTAATTATTCGAGGATTTATACCAATTCGACTCGATTACTGACTAATCAAGTGAAATCAACTTTCATTTCACTAATTCACTAATATCAAATCTTCGACTAGTGTATTTCACGTTTGACTAATTATCTGAGAATCTCCACCGATTCAACTCGATTAGTGATTCGTTTTCACTAATCCACTAGTCCTGGATCGAATCTTGTAGTAATTGACTTCATGTTTCACTAATTATCTAAGCATTTCCACTGATATAACTCGATTAGTAATTAATCAAGTTCACCAATGCACATTAGATTTGCTAGTGCCCTCAAAAGTTTATACCCCCTCTGTTTTTTTTAAATGTCCTGGTCAACAAATCGCAAATAACAAAAAAATGTATAAATTTACATTTTAACCTCATTCATTATTCTCTTTTTCTACACACCACCTAATATATAACATTAACTATAGGGGTAAAGTTGAAAAAATATAATTATTATGTTATCAAATTTTGAAATGGGACACTTAAAAACAAACGACAAAAATATTAACTAGGACACTCAAAAAAACGGAGGAAGTAATTTTAAAGTTAAATAGTCATTTTGAAATAAAATTAAAAATTGCAGGTATTTAAAAATCATAATATTTATTCTTCAATATTTGAGGGTAACTAATTTTTTGGTCGATTTATTTCTTTGACGATAATCGATAGAATCCAATTAACAATACAGCTAGTTTGCCATTATAATTTGTGCCGATAATTTATGCCTGTATATGCAAGTTTCCAATGTTAAGGGTCCCACATCCAAAAAAGTTGTTTAACGGAGGAAGTAACGTCGTGCAAACTAAAGAATGAAACATTAAAATTATATTATTACTGTTCACTTTACACGTGGCCTCCATCCAAGCTGCTTGTGCAGTGCACTTGCGTGTTCTGTAGAATTTACCGCCAGGTATTATTATTAAGACATACAGGCTATGTCTTTGCGCGGTTACGCTCGGTTTCTGGGGAAAAGATTTGGGGGAAATGACGGATTGATGCCCGTTCTCCTTTTTCTTTCTCCATCCATGCGTTCCGCATTAGAGTTCTGCGTTTCAAGTAGCTGTTTTCCATTCTGTTTCTCGCTTATTACACCATTGATACCAAGTTTATTAATTTAGAGTAGACCGCGGCGTCGATCTTTCTGAGCTGAATTTTTTGCTTGTTTTGTGTGATGTATGGATGAAGTTTCAGTTTTCTTTAGCTAGTAAGAATGCTTTCGAAGAGCAATGTGAATGCCAGATTATGATGTTAATGTCAATTTGGATCGAAGAAATTCAGAGTCTTTGCTGGTTCTGAGGAATTAGAAGCATGAATTTCTTTTATAGACATGTCATTCATTTGTTAAGATAAAGTAATGTGAAAGTGAGAAGCCAATATTAGTGTTTTTTATAATTATATAGCTTTGAAATATGGTAATATGTTTTTTTGTTCCGTTTTTTCCCTGTGTTATACTCCATATTACTTAATGTGAGACAATGCAGTCAGTAGAAGAACATTGGAAAACCATTAGACATAAATTTGAGATATATATGTGATACATGGGATAAGGAAGTGTACCATTGTCTATTCTATCTCTTTGGCTACCATTCTTGACCTAAACTTTTTGCTAGATTTCACAAAAAAGTTATTTTAACTATCTTAAACATAAGAGGACGACTTCCCTGAACTGCATTTTATTCGTGTAATCGTGTTGTCACATTGAAGCTTTCTTAATTCTCTTGCTTGCAAACATGCCTGATATGGGTCACTCTAGGGTCAGCTTCTTCAGAGTTGGATCCCCTTATTAGCTTCTGTTGTTACCTGGATCTGTAGTGCGACCTCAAGTCTTGATACTATATCTGCCATTGATGGCCGGTCAATTCCGTAATCCAGTAGACATCTTCCAGCAGTTTCTAAGAATATCTCTAAGCTATCTGGTGGTGTTTTCCCAACTAGAAAGGGATCAATACAACCTGAAACGTTATTCCTCATGCATGACTTGATCCATTGGGCTAGAATCACTTGATCCTCATCCAACCAACGGTCTGATTCCTTTTCAGCAAACAACACCTCGAACAAAATCAGACCAAATGAGTAGACACAAGACTTTTCTGTTAACTCTTCTCCACGTATGTAATCTGAATCCAAATGCCCCCAGTTGCTCCTGATAACGGATGGCTCCTGATTGTTTCCCTTCTTTTTGGACAAACCCCATCCAGAAACCTTGGGAGTCCAGTTCTCGTCCAACCAGATGTTCGTAGATCTCAAATCGCGATGAAGCATTGTCTGTTTGATTGTGGAGTGAATGTTTCTTAGACCCCGTGCTGCACCAATGCATATTTGAAGTCTTCGCTTCCATGGAAGGGGATCCATTGAAGCATCATGCAGATGGTCATAGAGTGTCCCATTTGCCATGTGCTCGTATACAAGAATCATGTCTGATTCTGTCTCGCAATACCCTATCAGAGAGGCAACATGATCTTGAATCGGTGCAGAATATCTCTGAATCTCTTTCTTTGTTTGCAACTCTTTTGCCATGGATACTCTTGACATGGCAGCTCTTGACCATCTCATTGCTACTGTTTTCTTACCACCTTCTATATATCCTCTATAGATATTGTCTGCTCCTCCGTAGCCAATCAGGAGACTGTTGTGAAAAGTATTTGTTGCTTTCTGAATCTCCTGGAAGGAAAACTGGTGGATTACCCCACGTGGCTGTAGTAGCGGAGCTTTTGACTTTGATGGTGTTCTAGGCAAAACCCCAAATGGGTCCCACCACCATCTTTGCGTCAAGTTATTGTTTGAACCGATATCCTTAGTCTTCTTTCTTCCATTCTTCTGATCAGTGCCTCCGTTAGTTGTACTGGAGCTGGGATTATCTTCACTGATAATCCTATCCGATTCTCCCTTTGGGAGACTAATGTCATCCATCGAAGCAACTCCATCACTACTGTCGCTGTAAGCTCTTCCTGCATTATCCTCCTCTACCATCTGCTCTGCTGGATCTGTGGTCTGTTGTAATCCCAAAGCTAATTCAAGGCCCATCACTACATCTGCCATTGCAGGCCTTCCTTGGGGTTGAGTGTGTAAGCATCTGCCTGCAATCCCAATGAAAACTTTTAAACAAGCTGGTGAAATCTGCTCCGTCAAGTTTTGGTCAACGAGTCGATCCACCTTCCCCTCTCGTATGCAATATCGAGCCCATCCAGCTAGGCTGTGTTGCTCCTCGTCAAGTCTGATGTTTATTGCAGGTCTTCCTGATAGAACTTCAAATAAAACCACTCCAAATGCGTAGACATCTGATTTTCTCGTCAACTTATGAGTTAAGAAGTACTCTGGATCTAAGTAACCAAATGTGCCTTTGACATTTGTACTGATATGGGTGAAAGAATCATTTGCAGGTCCCATTTTGGACAGCCCAAAATCTGAGATCTTGGCTACCCAATTCTCATCCAGCAAAATGTTTGAGCTTTTCACATCCCTGTGTATGATCCTATGCCGTGAATGAAGATAATACAATCCACGTGCAGCACCAATTGCTACCTTAAGTCGAAGCTCCCATGGAAGAGGAGGATCAGCCCTTCCATGTCTGTTGGCTTTGTAGAGATGGTCAGCGAGTGTTCCCTGGCTGACGTACTGGTAAACCAAGATCCGTTCTTGACCATCATTGCAGTAACCAATCAACGAAACAAGATGCACGTGCTTCACCTTGGATAGCATCTTGATTTCAGTCTGAAACTCAGTTTCCCCTTGCCGGGATTCTGTTTTCAGCCGCTTTATTGCAACAAAAGTTGCTCCATTGTCGATGCTCCCTCTATAGACTCTGCCATATCCTCCACTGCCGATGTGAAACTGAGGATCGAAGCCGTTGGTTGACTTACGGATTTCTTCTATAGAAAACTTTCGGCATCGATCCTCAACTGAACATGATCTTATGTTCCTCCTGGAAGTGGAACTAGAGTCAGAAATTTGTCTCAGGTAGTAAAATGCAATGTTCAGTAAGGCTAGTATAGTTGTCACGACAGCGGAGATCAAGTTAGTACGGTAGCTTGATTTTGATTTCCTTTGCTGTAATCTTGCTTTTGAATGCTGCAACTCAGGAACTGGCCCTGTGCCTGCAAGATTGTTGTCGGGGTTGCTCAGCTTAAATACTTCCAAAGCAATCAACGTGCCATGGAATTGCTCGTCTCTTGATTCAAACTTTGGCTGGAAAGTGATGGTAAGGTAGCGGTTCCGTGCCATTTTATCTCCCTCCATCATCAGAATATAGTCTCTGTAGGCTGCGACTCCAGATATTCCACCCCATTGAATAATATTGGCATTGTTCTCAACAATTTGATTATTGATGCGAACAGAGAATTTCATGTTCCTACTCTCCATGATCTGTTGTTCGTGCTTGGAAAAATGGAGTCTAATTAGGTATCTGAATCCTAATTGAACTGGTAGTTTCCATGTAAGACTACTTGCACGCAATTTAGTATCTGCAGCAAGAATCCTTGCCGTTTGATAGACTTTAATTGGTGCTATGTATAATAACACGTCTGCATATCTAATTGCAGTTAAAGTATTGGAAGGAAGAGCACCTGTTTCAAGCAAGTAGGGGGAGTCTTCGTCCCATCTGCGGAACATTCCGGAATCTAGAGCTGGAGAGATGGAGGCTCCGCCAACATTCAAGCGTTGAATGAGCTCGAGCGCTGTGCTGTTATCTATGTAGAATCTGTACTTCTGGCCTACAACAAGGGTGCCAAGCTCCCCTTCTGGAGTGAAATAAAGACCAGTTGGCATGGAGACAACCTCAATGCCATTTATAAAAGCATAAAAGTCGTCTGATTTCCTTTTCCCCCGAGCTGGGGAAAATATTAGAGTCAATTCCCTTGCATCATCAATATTTACACAGTACTCTTTGATGATATGTTTTTCGCCCGATGCATCAGAAGCAAGAGCCGTGCTGAAGTTGCTGATGAGAGTGTAAGGGCCTGCTTTGACAGTGAACAAGGCTTCCGACCTCGCGAACCCCTTGTATGAATCTTGATAGAAGTGGAGGCGGATGAATTTCTGTCCAGGCTCGAGTTGGAAGACGTAGCTGAACGTGTGGCGAGATACACGAGCTGTCGTGTAGGGTACAAAATCGAATTGGTGATTAATGGCTCTTGAGTTGGAAGGTTTGCCATTGATCTGCAGTGATGAGGTGGATTCCAGTCCGGAATCTCCGATCCAAACACGGCCGTCGGTCGCGGCTGAACTGCCCGAAGAACCGCAGGAAATGGCAATACTGTGAGGCAGGGGATGAGTAGCAGGAATGTTGCTGGCAGGGATGAGAAAGATTTGCCAGAACAAGCACATAAATATAAGAATAACTGGTAATTCTGAAACTAACATTTTATATTTTCTTCTGAAAAGTTGCGTTATGGGAGAATGTAAGATATAGATTATTCTTTATATTTGGATATATAACATGTTTTGTATTATAGAGTCAACTTCTAAAGTCTTTCTTAGTATTTTTTTTATTTTAAATAAAGATATTAACTTATTTGCATTATTCTTGCTCAGCTACCGTTGGATGTGGAATGAGGAAAAGTAGTTTGCTGTCACTTATTGTCTTAGGCAGTATATATCTATTATATTTCTTTGAGTTCTTATTTTGTTTCTTATTAATTTATTCATCCTTAACCAATTATTGGTCTTCATGGAAGAAGAGAAGACGTGAACTTTTCAGAGTTTTAAATTAAATATTGATACATAGGGCGGGAGAAGAATTTTTCTTGGAAGCTTCCTACGTCAATGAATTCTCCTCTATAGGCCCATTCACGGAACTGAATTTTCTTCTGAAACTCTTTCATAATATCCTTGAAATTTCGTGGTGCTAGAAATATTGCACTTGCATTGAACACATATTACTTATTTCACATGTTTTACTCCTTTAATTTATAGCTGATGTTTGTTATATTACTCAGTAATGATAATATAGATTCCTAGTTATTTCCTAATTACAGTACCTTAATACTTGAAAATAATTAGTCAGTAGTTTTTTTTTTTTTGTTCTGAAACATGATTTTGTGCAACTAAATATACAAATGAGATTCTGTGTCCCAATTATAGTTGTCCCAAATATTTAATTTTAATTTATTTTATTGTCAAAGATTCTGTGTCCCAATTTTAGTTGTCCTAATTCGGGTTGGTATTTGGCTACTTAACGGATTTTCTCAAAAAATAAAAATAAATAAATGACGGAATCGACAGCTTCTACGATGAGTTATTGAATTTTGGAAAAAGGGATTCATAATTTTGTGAACTGGAAGCTACATTTACAGTGGCACAGATCACGTTCTTGGATTAAAGGAGTCATGATCTGGCCAGTCTGTCGCCCAATTGGGTGCATTGTCAGACTCGCCACTTTCGGGTTCTATTCTGAAAGGGCATTGCGCTAGTACCATCTTCTCTTGAAGCGATGAATCTTCTCCGAGCAACATTTTAAGCGCAAAAGCCATTGTTGGATGCTGCTGCGGTTCAAGTTGGGAGCACAAGAGACCTACTTGGATGCATCTAAGCGCTTCTTCTTCTGGAAACTCTCCTCTGAGTGATTTGCCTACCAGGTATATTACATTCCTCACCCCTTCATTCCACAGCTTCCATGCCTATACATTCATCATGTCATTATGCATTCCACGATTCTACTACTGGATGATACGCACATATCATTCACTCTACTTGATTTGTTTTAGATTCATGCCAATTTATGTATTGGAATGATGAGATGTGAATGAATGCAGCAAATCAGATAACAGTAATATAGAATTTTTGCTGTACAAGTTCGAAATAAGTTATTTGTGTTTCGTCCGCACTTTGACTTGGGGCTATAGTAGCTTAGAACAGTGTAATAGAAACACCCGAGTCACATTCATCAATTATTTGTACCTTGCATGCACATTAGACTTAGAACTTCATAAAAGTCACTCATACTTACATATGAAATTCTGCTATTCAAAATATATTCTGGTGCAATATAACCCCTGCACACAAAAAATAAATACACGGTATATCATTATTTGCAACTCGGAAAGATAGTTTGAGCCGAAAAGTAATGTCTCATGACAGTACATGGTCCCAGCAACACAAGTGGTCAGATCTGACTGGTCATCTTCAGGATTTCTGGCTAAGCTAAAGCCTGAAATTTTAGGATTCATCTCTTCGCCCAGTAATATATTGCTTGGATTTAGACCCCTATGAATTGTTCTCTGCCTTGTTTCTTGTTGAAGATAAATAACTCCTTTAGCAATCCCAATTATGACTTTGAAGCGTACTGACCATTGAAGTTGACGACATCGTTGTTCATCTATGTGCAAATGTTCCATTACATTAGAAAAACAGGAACAAATTGTTAGTTTCTATGATTGTCCATCCATTTGAAACTGAAGAACTGAGGAAAGTATCTAAACTTCCATTTTCTGTGAATTCATACAAAAGCATCCCTGTATTTTCATGAATGCAATATCCAAGCAGTCTAATGATGTTCCAATGATGGACAGTGGAAACTGAAAGAACTGTATTTCTGAAAATATGGAAGAACCCTGAAGAAAATCTTTTAACTGCAACAGTCCTTCCTGTATGTAATACAGCCTATACGAAAATTCGATTTAGAATTGTTGTACTGAAGGATAACTCATTTCCCAATACTATATTAGAAGGAAAACGAAAAGAAATCACCAGCCTTGAGACAGTCACCTTGTACACCGTAGCAAATCCACCACTTCCAATCATATGTGTAGAGGAGAATTGATTGGTAGCAACTGCAAGCCTGCTAAAGTCAAACTCCGGCAATCTTATGTCTAATTCACGAAATTCTGCAAAATAATGGTACAATTTGATTTCACTTTTGGAATATGCAAGTCAGTGGTTAGTATTAGGCTGACAAATTAGCATATGATGCAAAGTTTTGGGATGAGTTTATACCTGATGCTATACTGAGTTCTTTTCTCTTAGATGTTTTTAACCGGTTCCAGAATGCATCTAATGCCCAAAGACGTGGCTTATACAGTTTTGGTTCTCTCATTCCATCTTCTCCAGCTGGAAATAGATTTATATTACTTTGTTTTGTAGGAGGAGATGCATCAGTATGCACATTCTCGGAGGCTTCTGCTGATTTCTTAAGTGTTTTCAGATGGCATCATTCCTTCATTTGATGGACAGACATCATTAGCAACAAGAGCTATGTGATTTGGCTCATCAGTCTTTCCACTCTCCTGATGCTTAAGCGCAGACTCGAGCAGTACCACAATTTGGGACATTGTTGGCCTTTTCTTTGGTTCGTCATGCAGACATCTTTCAGCAACCTCAACAAATACCTTCAGGCTATTTGGTAAGATTTCTTCCTACAGACTTGAAGCTACAATCTGTTCAGCCTCTCCCTTATTAATTCTGTTTTGAGCCCATCTGGTGAGGAAACATTCATCTTCGCCAAGCATTGGATCTATTGCTCGTCTTCCACACAATACTTCCAGCAACACTACACCAAAGGCATATATGTCACTCTTCCTTGTCAACTTACATATGCCTGCATAATATGGGTCCAAGTACCCACGTGTGCCCTTCACTTTAGTGCTAACGTGGCTCTGTAACTTTCTTTGATCTTCAAGCTTAGCTAGCCCAAAATCTGAGACTTTAGCTATGAGATTTTCATCCAAGAGGATGTTTGAAGCTTTAACATCGCGATGGATGACTCCATGGCCTGTGTGAAGATATTCTAGGCCTCGGGCAGTCCCAATGCAGATGTTAAGGCGTTGCTTCCACGTGAGAGAACAAGAATCATTGCCTTTCCTTTCATACCTTTCATATTTAAAGAGGTGATCAGCTAGAGTACCATTGGGCATGCACTCATAAACAAGAATCATTTCCTTGTGATCACTGCAGTAGCCTATTAGAGAGACAGGATTGATATGTTGGAGCTCACATAGTGTTTCAATCTCTGTCAAAAAACTCGTGTTTTCCTTATGTCGAGTTTGATTTTAACCTTTTTACTGCAACAGTCTCTCGTCCATTATCAATAAAGCCCATGTACACTCTACCAAATCCACCCCTTCCGAGGAGTAATGCTTCATTGGAGTTTTTGGTGGCTGATCGAATCTCAGCCAGTGAAAAGCATCGACAGAGTCGTTCGGCCCTTGCTGAAGGTTTGTGATAGGATGTGGCCTAGCTGCTAAGCCCGAGCAATAGGCCTAATATAATTGGGCCTAGGTCAACCTCGGCCCACAGCAGCTCGGCCCATTCCAAAGGAGCCCCACTTCGGCCCATCACATTTCAGCCCAGCAAGAAGCCCAATCAGCCAGAGAGCTTAGCCACGATCCAACTGCCCCACGATCGAGAGGCAGTTACCCACGATCTTGAGGCACGACCTCGGGTGTAACCGCTCTCAAGGTTCCTATAAATACCACTTGTTAAAGTGGTGAATGTACGTTGTAAGAGCTCAGTATTATATTACACATTTTTACTCTTCGTGGACGTAGATCTCATTAACGGTCGAACCACGTTAAATCTCTTGCGTACTTTCCCTTTTTCCGGCTAACTTTTCCGTCTAAACTACCTCTAAAAATTCCACGATCGATCAGTTTGTTTTCCTCCTCTGTAACGCTTCTTGCTTCATGAATTTCCCGCTACTTATGGACGATAATATTTATCAGAGCAAGTATGGCTATTGCAAGAGTTGCATTTCCTTCACGCATAATTGGCGGTGAATAATTGATAATCCAAGGTGGAAATTCTCGTTGCGGAGGGACGACATTTGGACTGGCCAGACTATTATCATGGTTGCTCGACTTGAATATCTCAAATCCCTTTATGAGTTGATCTCCATCAACGAACTCATCATGAGACTGTAGAGAAATCGAGAGATCTCGTTTGCCCTCCTCTTTTCGCCCTTTAACTGACACTACATAGTCTCTATACTGTAGAATGCCATATTTATCCTTTTCTATGGAAATGTTAGCCTCCACAATCATTTCATTGACAAGGACTTTGAGACTCGCACCATGGAGTCCTAAGTCGCAGAAATGTATCCTAATCAAGTACCTAAAGCCAACATCCACCGGTGTTTTCCAAGTAACACTGTTGTTTTCATTTTCCTTTGCTCTATCATAAAATTCATCGGAGAATGAAACATAATCTGTTTTCACTTTTACTCTGTATGTTAATTCAAGTGCAGTGCTATTGTCAATATAGTCCAGAGACTTCTGTCCTAATACTCGGGGTCGATGATCTTCCCCATTGAAGTAAGAAAGACGCAGAGGTACTGGGATTATCTCAATTCCGTTTATGAAAGCATGCGCACTATCTCCTAATTGACTAGTTACAGGAGAAACAATTATGCTTAGTGCTTGATTTTGTTCTACGTTTATGCAGAACTCCTTGGCTACAGTTTTGACGCCTAGAGCAGCAGCAGTTAGTGAAGCACTAAAGTTCCTGAGCAGAGTAAAAGGTCCAGCTTTAACACTGAACAAATTATTGAACCTTTTGAAGCCTTTATATGGAACTGGATTGAAGTATAGTCGGAGAATTTTCTTACCTGGGCTCACTTGAAATGCATAGGAGAATTGAGAAGAAGAGATTCTTGCCGTATGGTGAGGAACATGATCAAGAGAAATGGAGCTATGTGCAATAGTTGAGGCGCTGGACGAACCCTTTATCTGTAGCAGGGATGATAGTTTTGGTCGTACGTCTCCGATCCACTGTCTCCCGTTGATCGCCGCCGATGTGGCTGCAGAGCCGCAGTTAATAGAAAGTCGAGTTGTGGTCTGAACTGGATTATTACTACTTGCTGCTGCAAATGTGGTGAGGAAGAAGAGTAGTAGTAAAGTAATGAAAACTGAGAAGAGATGCATCCTCTGGTTTGATCTTTGCGTTGCTGAGAGGATCTGAGAAACCAGTGGTAATGCGTGCATGAGCAATCAGAAAGATGAATTTCGAAGTGCTTGATGTCTGAGGAGTTTGCCGGGAAGCAGCAAGAGTTGACCTTGTGGACTTTGAGTCGAGTCATTTTAGTCGTTGATGTATGTATCTCAAAAAGAATACGAACCGGACTAGCCGGTTCATTTGGTAGAAGTAGAAACCGGTGTTTTCTCTAGCGCAAGCTGATCGGTTTTGTTTAATTTCGTTATGAGATGTTTGAAAGGATCAATTTTCATCATAGTTTTTTTACCTTAAATACAGGTCACATCATGATCATAATATTTTCTTACTTGAGTTCATGTTATTTTCCTGGTTAAAGCTTTTCAAACATCTCAAAAAGATTTATCCTAATAAAATTAGGGGAAAAAAAAAATTGTGACAATCCTTAAAATAGCCACTTTCATATGACAAACTAAAAAACTAGCCACAAAAATAAAATACACAAAAATTAGCCGCTCTTACCAATTTATCCTTGCATATACGAATACAAGAATACACGACTCGTGTATTCGTGGAATCCAAAACAAAAAAAAAATACTCTTAAATACACGAATACATGAATACACGACTCGTGTATTCGTGTATTCTAGATAAATATATGAAAACAAATGGACTTAAGATAAACAATACACGAATACACGAGTCAGAAAGTTAAATACACGACTCATGTATTCGTGTATTCGTCGTGAGTTCTAAAGACATATTTTATAATTCTAATTATAAGTAAGGGAAAACACGTAATTAACAAAAAAAAGGCATGTATTAGTGTTTTTTATATAAGTGACTATTATTTGGGCTACTTTTAGCTATTAACTCAAAAAATTTCATCTTGCTAGCTTAACACGCTCAAATTCCCGATCTAGTGAGCAGGGATACTGACAATTTGTTGGGGTTAAATCTTATCGTGCCGGCTTGATAAGGATATGATCCCTTAAGGATTTGCTGAACCTAACACAAAACACATAGGTTATATAAATAAAATGTACACAAACACGACTTCGACTTGTATCCGCTATCATATATATATATATATATATATATATATATATATATATATATATATATATATATATAAACCCCATAATAGCCACTTTCAAAAGACAAAAATCTTTTTTAGCCCAAAATAAAAGAGTGTCCTAAATTTAGCCACTTTTGACATGATATACCATTATTACCCTTACTTCAGTTTAAAAAAAAAGAAGTAAAAAGTTAAGAAAATAAGTCAATTGCGGGACTCGGTCAAAAACACAAAACACGCCAAAATCCCCAAATTGAAGAAACCCTACGCAGGAACCCCTCCACCTTCTACACGAAGAACACGATTGAATCTGTGACTCCGGCCGAAGCTGCGACGCCGATTGAAGCCGCCGGAATACATCTAGCAATAATACGTCGAAGGCGCTTGGTACAGAATGATGAACTACAAACGCCGGAGAACGAGAGGATCAACGGTTGTAAATTCAGATACGGATCCCGTCGTTGATGAGGATGTCGGAAATAATTCCTTCGACGACTTCCAAACACCACCGCCTAATAACCGGAGAAGAATCTCCAGTCCAGAGGTATCAATTTTACAAACCCTAATATCCTCTAAAATTGTTTGAATGTACGAATTTGATGAAATTTAAGTTCAGTTGAAGAAGAAATCTGTTGCAAAATACGTATTGTTCATGGATTTTAATTTTGATTTTGATTGATGAAAAAATGCCTGCAAATTTGAGATTTAAACATGTTCATTTGCCGCCATATATTCTCCAACGAATACAATTAGTCGTGATCGTGTACACGAAAGTGGATATCATTCTTCCATTGCTATTCTGTTGTGTTGGATTAGTTGTTTTTAATCTCTTTGTTTTAGTAGGTTTTTGTGTTTCATGAAGTAGCTGGAGAAATTCTTCATGGGATTTCATCTTTTTTCTTTAGCTTTTGAATCAATGTACGATTGCTCTATCTATCTATCTATCTATCTATCTATCTATCACGACATAATATTTTTGTGATCGTGCACACGAACACGAATATATATTTTCTTGATCATGCACACGAACACGAAAATATTATGTCGTGAGCGTGTGCAGGATCTGAATTCATTTTGCTTACACCATAGTTTCTCAGCTATTGTTAGATGAATTTTAAATTAACTTCTATTTTTTGTGATATACAGCAGGCACCACCTGAGTATCAATGGGAATATGTGCGCCCGAAAATGCAAATACATCACAACATCCAACTTTATTGCAAGGAACAGATTATGACTCAGATACGGGAAAGGTTGATGAAGTTTGGCGAAAGTGCGTACAAGAAGTTCAAAAAATCATGCTTCCGGAAATTCTTGAAGCTCCCAGATAAGATTGTGAAATTCCCAGTATTAATTCATCATGTCATAAGCCGGGAGATGCATTTCAAAAATGTTGATGTTGATGGTATAGATGAGTCAGAGGTCTCGTATTACATAAATAATACCAGACTTAGGTTTCGGAGGTTTGAGTATGCGCTGATCACTGGATTAAGGTTCGGTGCATCTAGCTTTGACACGAACAAGAAACAAGTAATACCGGATAACTCACTTTGTGCTAAGATTTTCATGGGAGAAAAGGTATATGTGCAGGAGTTGTTGGATAAATTTTTAAGAGATGATGGGTTAGGGGATGATGAAGAAGATTATGTTAAAGCTGCAAAAATTTTATTTGTCTACCAATTCTTGTATGGGATGGATTTGACAAAGACTAGAGTTGCCGAATGGATTTGGGTCTTAGTGGAGGACAAGAATGGCTGGAACAAATTTCCATGGGGTAGTGCTTCATATCAACTGCTTGTCAAACACATTAAGGGCGTGAAAAAAGAACCAGCAAACACAAACCGACATGGGTACCATCTGTCTGGCTGTACGATAGCTTTTATGGTAAGTATAAATTCATATTTTGTTTTCATTGACTTTTCTTAATTTATTTTAGCAATATCATGATAACAAACTGTCTTAAATCTTTTTTAAGGCTTGGATTTTCTGCGCCATTCCAAAGTTGGGAGAAAAATTTGGCATTCTAAAATTTCCATCTTCAACACCCCGGATGTTGAAATTCAGTTATGAGAAATCGAAAGCACAGTTCTCAGCAGATTTAATAGAAGAGGTAAATAATCACACATTAAATTTTATCACTTTAATATATATATATAAATTATTAACAAATGTTATTTGGTTGATACATAAAAATAGGTAGAATCGACCTTGGAGCCTGATGAAGCTGAAGCTGCAAGCAAGTATTGGCGCTCGATTGAGCCAGAGGGAACACCATTTGAATTAAAGTTGAACCTGGAACGATAAAGTTTTAGTAAAAATTAAAGTCAACAAGTACCACACGAGCAAGAAGGTGAAACAACTTCCGGTCAAGGAGTGTCAGTATTCAGTCTTACATGGACAAATAAGGATGAGTTTCTGAAGGAGATTGGGGAGTATGCTGCAACCAAAGCAATTGCAGCGATTGAGGGAATACTATCAGAATATGTGGAGTACTTACGTGATCGGGAAAGCAAATGCAAGACAAATGTAGAGGTTTCGTATTTATATTGATTTACTTAAGATATTAAATTACATATATTTTAAAATATATTAACTGTTAGCTTGGAATTTAGGCACAAAACAACTTGGATGGATATGCAAATGGAATGGATAATTTGAGCAGGGATGCGGATTGGGCTAGAGATTCAGGTCACAATGAACAGTACACATACACACCAATAGAACTCAATCGCGAAGAAAATTTAAACAAAGAGAATGACTGCCCTCCGAAATTGGACTTTTGTCAAGTGAGGAAGAAAGCTCCTGCAGCAGCCTTGTAGGGCATCCCTTTTCGTCCATTTGATCGACGTGGCACAGATTACACAAAGTTTTTGAGATCAAACACAAAGTAAGTACTCAGTAATTACAATATATTTTTGTACAATAAGAAAGTTTTATGATCATCTTGTTTTATAGGAGAAATGTGGGCATAGGGGCTGCAGTTGATGCATCATTCTTCAAGAAGATTGCCAATGTGAAGGAAGGATTAGAAAGTACCCATATTGATGCATATATTGCAAGTTTGATCACGAACCCTGAATTTGCTGGGATTAAGAAGTGGGATCCCAAAGTGACTTTGACATCCACCTCTTTTTTGGTATGTAAATCCTTACACTTTATTATTTCTGAGAAGAATAATATCTATACAAAATTCACAATCATACATGATTGAGTTGTGTTTGTGTATGTTAACTGCATGAGTATGGTTGTTTGAATCATTGTCGTTTGAAAAATGCATGTTCAGGCCTGATTAAGACTTGTTTATGAAATTATTTGCTGTATAATTATAATTTTGTTTGTATATTCCTGAGTTGTATACTTTTTTTTTTAATTCACTCAGACAGAAATACATAAAGTTTGGATGAAATACCACAATGATGAAGAGTTATCCCTATCTGATCCAAATAAGGAAGAGGAGCTGCCTCGGGAGGACTTGTTCAACCTTTCAAAGTTTGTGACAGGAGTACTGCCAAGATGGGGTGAAATTAAAAACTGGCTTGATTATGAAAAGGTATACGCTGTTATTTTAATAATTAAAGTATATGAATTAAATTAATTAAACTTGACTATCTAATTTGTTGATAAAAAATATGTGTGATTTATAGGTTATCATTGTTGTGAACATGGTAACACATTGGGTTACAGTGTGTATTAATCTGAAGGAATCGAGCCTCATGGTTTATGATCCAACTCAAGATACTTTTGAAGAAGAGGATTTCTTAGATAAGCAACAATTTTTTACACCTCTTGCACTCATATTACCATAGATCCTAAAGTACATCGGATTTTATGATGCACACTTGGACATGGTTCCAGTCATTAACCAATGGAAGGTCCAACAACCTGCTGAAAATGTTTTGAAAGCTGGAGCTGATATTGTTAATTCTAGTGCTTATGCCTTAAAATATGCAGAGGCAATTTTCACAGGTAAAATGGAAACATTTGAGAAGAAAGACTTGAAGGTATATCGCACACATGTGGCTCAAAGTATATACTATTTTAGCACTGATGAAGACACCATTGTAGTCAATAGTTAGCTTGTATTTTCAGAAGTTGTGCTTGTTTGGTACGAAAACAGTTTGCAGTTCTTTAGATGACTGTTTTTGAGCAACTGTTGAAACTTGTTTATTGATAATATGAGGTGGTATTTGTTGGACTTTCATGGTTGGCATATTGGTTTTTTTTTTTTAATTTAAAATATTTCATTTTTCTACTGTTCAACTCTCTCTTTTATCTTATAATTTCAAAGATAAAACAGAAAAAAGAAGATGATTATAAGAAGAAGACTGATCAGTAACTATGACATTCATAAACATTTAACATATAATTGAAACTTATTATCATAAAAAAAAAATAAAAAAAAAATTCATGCATAAGGAATTAGTTGGAACAAGTATCCACCATTCTTAACAATGGTATATCAATCACTAATAAATTCACATCATAAAAACTATGAACCGAATGAGACTTCCTATCAATACAATATTTTCTTTCAAGATAAGGACTTTAGAAGTATGGTAACAACATTGAAACAAAATCATCAGTTACTTAAATTGTGTTATCATTAAGTGTACTCTTTTTCAGTGCAACACGTGCACTCTAATCAGTTACATATATTTATTCCATGTACACGAACACGAAATAAATATGATCGTGATCGTGCGTACGAAAATGAAATATACATAATCGTGATTGTGCAAACATGACCAACAAAGCAGATCAAGTTCATGCAGCTGTAACATCACATAAACCTGCTCACTGATAACTGGTAAATAACACTTTAATGCACATAAAATCAGGAGGAAACAATACAGTAAAAAAACCAGAGAAAAGTATAAAGTTCCAACACCAAAACCTTAGCAAAACACAAACTAAACTAGAATGCAAACTAATAACACATATAGTGTAAACTTCATCCAATAAATCCCAGAATAATCCAAGTATATTAGGTAGAGAGCAATCGAAGTTTCATAAAAGCAATCTGGAGTCGAACAGAAGACAGTAAGAACTCTATCACTTAAAAATGATCCAAAATGAAAATAAGTAAACAAGTATTTTACTTAAATTGGATTCTGAATTCTAGCCGGACATCTCCTCCGATTGTGGTCTCTTGCCCGACAGATACCACACGTTTTAGGACGACGTGCCTTTGGAAAAACCGGATCATCAACATGTATAGCAGAAATAGTTGCAGAACAAGAAACACGATTATGACCTGAATTATGGCATCTAGAGCAAACTCTTGTAGAACCTTTTGATGCAAAACCAGGCTTCATTCTTGATATACGTGGTCTGCCAGCCTGTTTTGGATTTGCCGGAACTCCAACAATTTTGCTCTTCACCTCATCTGGGACGTCCCATTCGTCAGGGTTAGGAATCGGATAAATATCACCAGAATATGTCTTCCTCAAAGTTTCCATTGTGTAATATTTTGACACATATGATAAATATGATTGGTTGGCTTTGCTGAAAATAAAAAAACAAGTAAAAAAATGATTATTTTGCAGCAGTCATTTAGAAAAAGAAAAAATAAAAACAAAAAACTGAATTAAGTAAATGAACATCAAATAATACATAATTGTTGCAGCTGCATGCGCACAAGGTATAAGATCAAGATCAAAAACTCGACATGAACATGTTTTTGAGCTCAAATCAACAACATAATTTTTTTGCCCAGATATCACTTTGAACTTATGATCATTAATAGGTTCAACTTCCATGGTGTCCCCACGCTCAATAGAACTTTCCAAACGTTTTGCAGCCCACTCGGTCAGCTCGTGACCTCTAACAGCAGCATCATGACGATGTGCAACAAACCAGTGACCTACCAATGTACGCACACACTCCAATAAAGTGCAAACAGGAAGTCTTCTAGCCCATCGTAGGCGGCCATTGAGTGATTATGCACAATTAGATGTGAGAAATTCATAGCGGCGAACCACACTCTTGGATCTTGCCCATCTAGTTGGATCAACATCCATCAGCTTAGTTATTGCACCGTGTGCATTTTCACGTTGCAAACTCTCCATGTGCTTGTTAAAATAAAAAATCCTATAACAATTGGCAGCTCCATGGAACATTGCAATCACATCATCATTACACCCTACCAAATTTTTTTGCAAGTGATAAACACAAATGCCATGTGGTGTCCCAGGATACACTGTTGAAATGACTTTTTTGATACTCGTGTGTTGATCAGAAACAAACATAAGATCATCTGGGCATCCAAATGTTAGTCGCAATTGCCTAAAAAACCATATCCAAGAATCATCAGTCTCCTTATCACCAATACCAACAGCTAATGGGAAGATTTGCTCATTCCCATCTTTAGTAGCAGCTACGAACATCACCCCCTTATAACTTCCTTTCAGATGGGTACCATCAACAACGATGACAGGCCGACAATATGACAAAAACCCTGATATAGATGCAGACAACGACATGAATGCATATACAAAACAATCAGAATCATCTGTCAATAACTCCACCTTCGACCTTGGATTAGTAAAATTCACCATATGTAGATAAGAAGGCAGCTGTTGAAATGACTTATCAGAGTCTCCATAAATCATTCGAATAGCATAGTTCCTTCCACCTAGAGCAACCCTGTACTTAATGTGAACACCAAACTCCCTCTTTAACTCAGCTTTCATTTCTGCTGGTTTGAGAACTGCACCATCAGTCAACAATCTAGGAGCAAAGTAGGCACCAACTGTCTTTGATGTCGCAGTCCAGGGGCCATAAGTCCTAAAATCCATGCGACAAGTATGTACCGGTTTCCACCGTTTTATCCTCCATACTAGACCATAACATTTTGCACGCATGAAGAATGGGCAATTCTTAGAGAGCTTGCATGATGCTGAAAACCTAGTAGTAGATGAACGTCGCACTTTAAATTCAACACGGTTGATCAAGTGGTGCAAACCAAGAGCAAGAATAATTGATTCTTTATCCACGAATATAGCATCTACTGAGAGAGTATCCCTAGCATATTGTTGGGGCCGTGTTGACTCTTTATCAATATGAAGAGATGCTTGGTAGACTGCACCTGGTATTACCCATTGATGCTCAGATTTATTGATGGAACTGTTGCTGTTTACTTCTAAACTCGACACATCTGAAGAATTGTTCAATGGTGGCACAACATGTGTGGTGCGATGTGTCAAATGCAGATATTCAATATCACCACAATTACTGTCTAAACTATCAACTTCAACATCATCATCATCAACAACATTGTCCAGGACATCAACACGCTCATTAGAATCACAATTCTCAGACTGCACTATAAATTCCTGAACATTCTCACTAAGACCAGATGCATGCACTTTCATACCAATAGAAGGAAGGTGATCAACACCACAAATGCGTGTTGTCTTTGGCAATATAACATGTGGTAATGCACTTTGTTCAAGTAACAAATCTGTGAATGTAGTTCGCAGCATGGATGATGACAGCAATTTCTGATTCAAAGTCACAAAAATATTTGGCACCAAGAAATTTTCCATAACGTATTTTAGATCAATATCATTCTTAATATAACCTCACATTTTTGAACTCAGAAGTGTCAACCAATGAACTAAGCAAATAATCATACCTATCTCTGTTTGCTGCAACAATACTTTGAATTTGGTCCAAAAACCATTCGAACGTGATGCCAACAACAGGAACTAACACAAATCTTTTTTCACCACCAATATAAGTTTCATTCACCCATTTTCCATTGTACCAAACAATAAGAGACTGTGTACTCATCTGAAAAAAAAAAAAAACAGGAAATTACAAAGATCAGAGAGTTGTATAACTTCAAAGATAAAAGGAAAAAAGATATACAATCTCATTTGAAGCAAATGAATATATTTAACTACAAACATTTCAGAAAGTTTCAAAATCTTTTCGGAAGATTGCAGGAGCTGATGTTAAGCTCCCACAAACATTCAAGTAATTCCATAAATAACCTGAGGATTTCTTATAGTTACAGCTTTCTAATTGTCACATAATCATGTCACTTTAAAAGTCTGGGATCTACTAAGAACTAATGTACTAAAATTAACCAAATAACCAGTCGGAGCAAGCCACAAAGAAAGCCAATATGCACATAGTAACTTCTGCTAGAGCATTTGCATTCTGCAGTTTCAAACTTTAAAAAACCATAGCATAACACAATGTAAATGCATAACCAGATTTTGATAAATTTGCCCCACTGGTACCACAAAAAAGTGCACCATCCCCCCCACCTCACATCCATACTATGAAATACATCAGCATATCGATTATAACTTAATTCTCAAACCTACTGATCTTTACTCTTAGGAGGTAAAACTCTAGTGAACTCTGTATGACTTTCGAACCAGTACAAGCCCATGCGTGAGAAGTATATATGGATTTGATGACATTACGAATAACCCAATCAACTAACGCAAACCAAACATTATCAATAACTACAGAATCACTAAGCAATAGGACGAGTACTACAGCTCAATTCAACAAAATCATGCTCTACGGAAAAAAAAAAAGAAAAGGAAAAAAGCAATAACACGCCAATAAATCCATAATTGATATCCTTTCTTCCAAAATTCAATGAATAAAACTAAGGTTTGGTAATCGATGAGATCGTAAATGCCCAAAAAAATCTTAAGAAGAAGGAGGAAATAGAACTAAGGCAGATAAAATTGATTCACCAATACCTCGTCTACAGCTGAGAAATAAGCAGAGTGTGTAAATCGTCAGTCGGAAAATTAAGAATCGGTGCGTTGAAATCAACGAAGCTCAATGATCGATTCTGTGCAGCGTGTTCTTCATCGTGGTGCCGTGTTCTTCATAATGAGATTGTCGATGAACATAAACAGGGTTAGTTATGCTAAAGTAATTAATATTAGTTAGGAGGGCATAAATGGAATAAAAAATATAAAGTGGCTAAAATTAGGCTAATGTTTTATTAGTGGCTAAAATAAACTCTTGCTTTATGATAATGGCTATTATTGGGTATTTACACTATATATATATATATATAAAATAAAATAAATATTATCGGGCTACATGAACTCGACCTGCATCAGCCAACTGGGATGATAATTTTATGTCCTTATATTATGTCTACACGAATACTATAAGCAGAGTAACACTACATCATTATGTCTACACGAATACACCAATTTGCCAACAGTTTAGACTTTTCAAAACAATTTGATCTTACTGAGTCGTCACTTCAGTTAATCAGAGCAGTTTAGTTTTTCCAGCTCAAACAGTGAACTGCTGAGCTTGCAAAACTAACCTGCGTGCGGAAGTTTGGTGGAAAGGTTGGTAATAGTTTTCAAAGCAGTTTACAAAGAGAACTTTAGTTCAACTAAAAGTGTTCATGCAAACTGTGAAAGTGACTGATAGTATTCAAAAACAGTTTTCAAAAACAGTGCACATGCAAGACAGGTTACAATCGTGCAGGTTGTGAGCATGCAAACTGTGTGAAAACAGATGATAAGAACAGAGAAACACGAGGAGTTTTTATCGTGGTTCGGAGTAAACAGCTCCTACTTCCACGCCAGATCCCGTCGAATCTGTAATCCCTTAACTTGAGATTTTTCGCTCCTTTTAACACTGGTGGAGGTTCCAGTCCAAATTCAAGTCTCTTTAGACTGAATCTAGCACGAATCTTGAGTCGTGTCTCTTCTAACTTTACATACAAACTTACATACAATCTTACTAATGCTAAACAACTAGCACTAATAATCAAACTGGAAAGCTGTGAAAAGCTATCACCGTTTGGAATACAACTCTATCAACTACACTGAATATCAACAGTGATGGTAGTGAGAGTGTGGATTGTGTTCTAGTAAAACAGATTCTAGAAAGAATAGAAATCTACAAAGATCAACACTTGGGAAAGCTCTAGTGATTTCGTATTTGTTATAAATTACCAGCAGAGTATCTTCATCATTCTCTAATCTTCTATTCTTGATGTTGGGGGTAGTGTCAGTCTTCTTCTTCTCCTTCTTCTTCATTTATAATTAGGCTTATAAAATTCTGGTCTTTTCTCTATAGTTTCTCTCACCGTCGTGAAGTCCTCGTCTGTTGTTCGCGTCTGTCCATTATTTTTGGCAAATCATGCAGATAAAAAATAAGAAAATTAAATTGCAGTTTATGACATACAGTATATATAGATGGTGGGATCCGATAATTTTATGATACTACATCCCCAATATCTTACCGTAGCTAGCGTGTTTGTAGGGATAAATCTTCTCCGAGCAACATCTTAAGCGCACAACGCATTGTTGGGCGCTGCTGTGGTTCGTATTGGGTGCACAAAAGGCCTGTTTGGAAACATCTCAGCGCTTCATCCTCTGAAAACTCTCCTCCTCCAACGGATTCGTCAACCAGGTCGAATACATTCCTCACCCCGTCATTCCACACCTTCCATGCCTGCTCTTTCATCAATTCATAATTCACAAATTATGGTGTTTTCTTTTTTTTGGGAATGGGAATGGGAATGGGTTGCTCATATAAATATTTATGCAGAAAAACATATATATAGAATTTCTGCGCACAGATTTCCACGGTACTGGAAGCCCGGTTCTCATTCATCTATTTGTATTCGCTTCAAATTTTACTTTGAACTGCATATATACTTTTTGACGAACTAGCTTGCATGCATATTATACTCTGGTGTGTTCTTAATGAAAACGATTTTTTTTTTATATATAATAATGAGGTCCTCACTTCTTTCATCTTATATTCTTTAAGGTAGAAAATTATTATCATTTCAAAGGGATAAAAGAATATTATCATGAATTGGAGTGAAGAAATAGAAAAATTGTCATCAAAATGGCGAAAAATATTTTTTCTTTTTCCACCTTTTCTATCAAAGTAAGAAAGAAAAATAAATATTTTCTACCATTTTCCGGTTCCCGATCAAGATTAATATGGTTTTCAAAGGCAACTCTTTCCTAACTTTTCCTTATAATTCATGATAATATCATGGGATTAAAAGAGTGAATGCCGCAATATATGGTACAATTATCCAGTCATTTTCCTTAGGACACTCCCAGGATTAAGTTGATAAAAGTTAGCGATACTTACATAGTCGTCGAGGTATTCTCCGTTATTTCTCTTGCCACTCAATATCTCTAGGACTAATACCCCAAAACTGTAGACATCTATCTTCTCTGAAATTCTCCGTGTACCAACATGTTCTGGTGTAATACAACCTCTGTACGTACAAACAAAGTAAAGAGATGAGATATTGTTATTAATACATAAGTGTTAGAGTAGAAAGGATATAATATCCCTGACAGACATGGTCCCAGAGCCTGAAATGATTGGATTCATCTCATTGTCCAGTAATATGTTGGTGGGGTTCAGATCCCTGTGAATTGTTTTCGGATTTGACTCTTGATGAAGATAAATAACTCCTCTAGCAATCCCAATTATGCGTACCGACCATTGAAGTTGACAACGTCGTTCTTCATCTATCAAGACCAAATATTCCATTACAATTCATGAAACATGAGCAAAATGCTAGGTTCGATATACTATATCGGTGTGTTCTCTTTTATGGAAAATTATTATGGGAAAAGGAGGGAAAAGAGAATAATCACCCTTTAAATTTTTTCTTATTTCTCACCTTCTACTCTTTTTCTCCTTTCTTTTCACTCTAATAGAAGGAAAATATTTTCATTCCAATGTTGGTGGGATGATATTTTCTATTGAAGAAAGAGTAAAATTCTCCATCATAGATAAGGAGATGGGAAAATGTGAGAAATAAAGAGAAATTTAAAAGGTGATTCTTCTCTTTTCTCTCATTTTCTCATAATGATTTTCCATAAAAAAGAACACACCCTATATGTATATATGTATAATGTTTGTTCAATAGAAATTGAATAACTAAGAGGGTGCTTGGCTAAGCTTGTGTTGAAGATTTTTTAAACTCCGAAAGCTCATAAAATGTACTAAGTAGCTTATTAGCTATTAGAACTTATTTTTTGATTTTATAAGCTGTGAAGAAACACCCCTAAATAAAGAGTATGAAGACACCAACCAAATATAAATCTATCTAGGCTTCCATTTTGCATGAACTCATACAAAAGCACCCCTGTCTCTTCATGAATGCAATATCCATGTAGTTGACTGATGTTCTGATGACGGAGACTGGAAAGTGAAAGAATCGCATTCTTTAGCCAAGGGACTGGTAACTTGTATATTTTGACTGCTAATGTCCTTCCTGTAGGCAATACAGCCTGTACGAAGATTCAATTCAGATGCTAGCATAGAGAAGGGGAATGACGGGAAAAAAAGGTAAAAAAAGAAAAGAAAGAACACCTTGTAGACTGTAGCAAATTCACCTTCTCCAATCTTATGTGAAGAGGAGAAATTATCGGTAGCAGCTGAAACGATGGCAAAATCAAACTTTGGCACTCTTCTATCCGCCTCACAAATTTCTGCAAAATCATTGCACAAATTCAATGCAATGTGTTTGGAATTAGCATATAATGAGAAAGATTTTGTACCTGATGCTAAGTAGATATCTCTTCTCTTAGATGATTTGAACTTGCTCAAGAGTGCAGCCAATGCCCAACTGCGTGGCTTATGCAGTTTTGTTCCTCTCCATTCATTTTGTCCACCTGGAAAATGATTTGAAATTGTTTGTTCCATAGACGGACATACATCGATATCACTAGCAACAAGAGCCACATGATGATCCGCCTCAACAATCATGTCCTGATGCTCAAGCGCGCACTGGAGTTGCACAACGATCTGAGCCATTATTGGTCTTTTCTTCGGTCCATCGTGCAAGCATCTCTCCGCAACCTCGACAAATACCTTCAGGCTCTCTGGTAGGATTTCTTCCAACAAACTCGAGGCCACAATCTCATTCACTTCTCCGTCCTTAATTTTTTTTCGAGCCCATGTGGTGAGGCAGTGCTCGTCTCCTCCGAACCTTGAATCCGTTGCTTGCCTCTCGCACAATACTTCCAGCAGCACCACGCCAAATGCATACGTGTCACTCTTTCTTGTCAACTTGCGCGTACTGAAATAGTACGGGTCCATGTACCCGTACGTACCCTTAACTTTGGTACTGATGTGGCTCTGTGATTTGCTTCGGTCTTCAGGCTTAGCCAACCCAAAGTCCGAAACCTTAGCCACGAGATTTCCATCCAGGAGGATGTTGGAAGCCTTGACATCGCGGTGTATCACTCTATTGCCCGTGTGGAGATAGTCTAGGTCACGTGCGGACCCAATGCAGATATTCAGACGTTGCTTCCACATGAGGCTACACGAGCCATTCCCTTCCCTGGCATACTTGAAGAGTGATCGGCCATCGTGCCACCAGGCATGTACTCGTAAACAAGGATCATTTTCTTGTGATCATTGCAGAAGCCGATTAGAGAGACAAGATTGATATGCCAGAGCTCACAAAGTGTTTAGATCTCTGTCAAGAACTCATGCTTCCCCTGTGTTGAGTTTGCTTTCAGCCTCTTGATGGCAACAGTCTCTCGCCCGTTATCAATCACACCTTCGTAAACGTTACCAAATCCTCCTTTTCCAATGAGTAATGCTTCGCAGAAGTTCTTGGTGGCTGTTTTCATTTCATCCAGTGAGAAACGTCGACAACGTTGTTCTGCCTTTGCAGAAGGTCTGTTTTCTTCCTGCTTTGTAGTCCTTTTCGCTTCACGAATTTCCCGCAACTTATGGAAAATGACGTTTATAAAAGCAAGTATGGCAATTGCACGAGTTGCAGTTATATTGTTTTGAAATATGATCGGCAGTAAGTTGCTTATCATCCGTGAAGGGATTCTCTTTGTGGAGGAGGGAAGGCATTATTCGCACCGGCAAGACTGTTTTCATGGCTGCTCAGCTTGAATATCTCGACTCCCTTGATGAGTTGATCTCCATGAACAAACTCATCATGAGACTGCAGGGAAATCGAGAGATCTCGCCTTCCCTCTTCTTTTCTCCCTTTAACTGATACTACATAGTCTCTGTACTTTAGGTTGCCATATTCATTATCTTGTTGAGAGGAAATGTTATCATCCACGATCATTTCATCGACAAGGACTTTGAGATTCGCACTTCGGAGTCCTAAGTCACAGAAATGAATCCTGATCAAGTACCTGAAGCCTACATCTAGTGGTTTTTTCCAGGTGAGGCCATTGATTCCATTTCCCTTATCTTCATCATCGAACTCATCGGAAAATGAACTATAATCCTGTTTCAAATTTACTCTGTGTGTTAATTCGAGTGCAGTGCTATTGTCAATGATGAATCTTGCTTTTCAAGGATGATTTATGCACGAAAACAAAGAATTAACAGACACGGAAGTAGAGGACACAAGGGATTTACGTGGTTCGATCTATGGGGATAGATCTACGTCCACGGAGCGAAAATATGTATGGATTTTATTGAGAGTATACGTGTAGCTTGTACAAAGATTGTTCTCCCCCTTTCAACCTATTCTAAACCCCTATTTATAAGTGTTTACATATGGAATTCGACTAGGATTATAAGTCTTTTCCTACTAGGACTCTTTGGCTTGATCTTCTCCTTTATTAGATAAGCACCGAGCTTCTATATCTCTTGTGGAGCTTGAATTGTAGTCGATGTAGGAGTTGCCTTGGTGTAGAGGTTCCTTTGAGGTGGGCTCGGCCTAGATGACTGTTTGGGTCGAGCCAAATAAGGCTCTTAAATGGGCCAAGCTGCATAGGCCGAGCTTGACAGTCGGAGCCCATTATATTGGGCTCGATGCTTGGGCCTAGTAGCTAGGCCATATCCTATCACATCCCCCCCCCCCCCAAAAAGATATGGAAGTGAGGGTGTGATTTGGGGTAGAAAGGTGAAACAGGATTAGTGAAAGTTACATTACCCCTTCGGAGATAAAACTTTGACGAAGTCGGAATATGTGTCGCCTCGTTGGGACGAGGCCGATGTTGGCATAAATAGCAAAGTTGAGCATGGAGCGACGGTTGGAGTCCCAAGTTAGTGGGACACGTGTCGCCCTGTGGTAGTAGGAATTGAAAGGGGCGGAAGTTTTTTCCGCTTTTACGCCTTTTTCCCCATTTCGCCCTAATTGTAATTCTAAAAAGGAGTCGCCGCCTCCCATCTGCTGTTGCTAGATTTTCCGTGGGTTTTCGCCGTCAACCTTCGTTAGGAGTCGTGTCGCCGATAATATTCACAAGTAAGTTATGGATTTTTCTTCCTCTCCTTCTTCAAGTAGTAGGGGTAACGATGACACCGTTGGTGGGTCCTCGCCACCCTCAATGCCATCTTTTCCGTCGACTGTAAAAGCTAATACTTTCACTGTAGATTCTTTGTCACCTAGGATAGTTGAGTGTCGTTGCCTTTCTCCGGTGACTAAGGGCAAAGTTTGTGATTATAGGTCGTCGTTTAGTGCAGAACAAATTATAAATATTTGCAGAAATTATCAATTTCCATCTTTCGCATTGTTAGTAGCCCCCGGTCCGGGGGATAGAGCTTGTTCACCTCCGGATGGGTTCTTTACCGTGTACGAAGATAGTTTGAAACACGGTCTTCGGTTCCCTTTGTTTCCGGTGTTTGGGGCTTTACTTCGTAGGCTCGGTATTGCAATGGGACAAATTGCACCGAACTCTTTTAAACAGCTTGTAGGATTAGCGGTAGAAGCTTCCAGAATAGGTATACCGGTATCAGTAGACCTGATACTGAGTTTGTTCTTTTTTAAACTGGGCGAAACGGGGTGGTTCTACTTGACTCCAGTTCGGAAGGATTCGTTTCGTTTAGTGACGAAATCGAAACTTGTGAACTGGCAGAATAAGTTCTTTTTTTGTCATTCTGCCGAGGTTCCCCACCTCGTCTGGCGAGAGAAAGGTAGTAAGCTTGAGAACCAGGTTTCTAACGTAGATCTGACTGAAGCCGTGGGTAGGTTAGACCAGCTAGGCACACTCTTAAGGGATTACACCGAAGCCGAGCTTGTGTCGGCCAGGCTGAGCTCGTATAACCCGAACACCTCGTATCCCAAAGAGGGTGAGGTCTTCTTCTGATCTTTTAGTGGTTATTAGATATCCGGTATATCATGCGTAATGTATTCTGAATTTTGATTGCAGTGGGTGAAACTGGTGAAAGACAGGAAGAGGCCGAGGTCCGTGGATCCTGCCGCGTCGGAGAAGATGGGATCCGAGGTATTCTCGGAATGAACTGCGAGTGTACCGGAGTCATCTCCATTGAGGTCGCCCTCTCCTGACTCGTTGGTTCATCGGGCGAAGGTGCCGAAGCCGAACAAGAAAGCTTCGGCAACTGGCAACAAGACTCTAACCGTAGGCGAGCCCACGGTTAGTGCAGTGGTTGAACTGGAAGAACAAAGCCGGGTTTATCCCGAGGTAAGAAGTTCAAACCTCTCTGTGTTCGGCGTATGTTACTCGTGTGCTGAGTTGCTAGCCATTTGCAGGGTGCCGACCTGGTGACGGCGAACTTCCACAACTGGGTGGACGGGCTGGTGAAAGGCGCGTCCACTCTTACTGGCTTTCTGAATGACGGGGTTTCGAAGTACAATGAGATTAACCGTGTCAGGCGCCAGCTGGAAGAAGAGAAGGTCGGCCTAACTAGCGACCTTGCCGCTGCCGTATTGCAGGCCAATGAGGCCAAAAAGAAGGAGCACGACGCTGTTGCCGCAGTTAAGGCAGCTAAGGAGGAGGTGGCCTTGTTGAAGGCCGAACTGGAATCGGCCAAGGCCGACGCCGTGGCTCGCCAAGGGCCAGTTCTCCGAGCCTATACTGAGAGGCTCTTCCTATCCGAGTTCTTCTCGGGTTTATGCGGCGACGTGGCCGAGGTGATGACAGCTCGAAATGTTTCCGAGACTGTGGAGGCTATTGCCGAGGACATTCTAGGCCTCGACATGGCGAAGTATGGGCATAAGGAGGTGCCTGAGGAGGAACTGAACCGAGCCTTCGCAGAAATTGTTCTTAAAACTTTGAAGGCGGTTCCTCTTCTTGAGAGCCTGGCATCTTTTATTGACCTGCTAACCGCCGAACTAATTCAAGAGAGTACGGTGGATCGCGATCCTGAAATGGATGCGATTGTTGCCGAGCTGAATGCCGCTCCGAGAAGAACTGAGGGTGAGAGCGGAGCTGGTGGCGATGCCGAAATGGAGGGCGAAGTGCCAGAAAATGTACCTCAAAATGAGGAGGAGGTCAGTTGATCGCCTCCTCGTCTCTTTCCTTTTTTTTTTAATTTTTAGTATGTACCTCGTCATCAGTAGGATGGCATATTTTGCTTTAGTAATGAAAACTTTATTTCTTATTAGAAATTCATTTTCCTTTTTGTAGTCTTCTCTGTCTCCGAAACTTTTCGATGCCTCTCCTTATATAGCACAAATTAATAACTTACTGCGAGCTCTTGAAGCCAAGAATAGTGAAGTTCTTCATTGGAAAGACCAAGTCGGCCATGTTCAGAATGAGGCTGACGTGAAACTTAGAGCCGCTCAAATAAAAAATGATGAGCTTTGAGCTCGGCTTTTGGAACTTGGAGATAAGTACGAGGCTATGAAGGAAGAAGTCGATAAGATTGCCGAGGAGCACGCTGAGTACGAGGCAATTATCCGTCAAAACGGCGGGAAAACTATTGCTGAAGTGGATGCCAAGGTAATAGAGGTCGCAGCCCGGTGCAAGGATTATCAGGAAAGATACGGGGTGGACTCCTGGCAGCTCCAAGATCAGATGGCCGCGCTAAAGCAGGTAGCTGGTATGTACGATGTGATTTTAGCTCGGCGCCCGAAGTTGGCTGCGCGATTGGGAAAAAACGATTGTCCTTCCAGTTCATCCGCTACCACCGGTCCCTCGAGATCGTCGACTCCCGCGGGTCGATCGGATATGAGATTCATGCGCCACTCTAAGGAGTTTTATGAACAAGAACGGCAATCGTTGGCTCAACGAGGTGGAGGTCGGAGTCTTCAACCGGGTAGGGTAGGAGTCGAGGATGAGGTCGAGGCACCTTCAATATAGATGAAGTCTTAAAGTTTAACCCCAATGGTGATTTTCCCACAATATGGCTTAGTTTTAGCAAACCTAAGCCTTCGAGTTCGTCTTGATTTCCATGTAATTGTACTTTTCCATTTTTGAAATAAAACAAAATTTTGTACTCTTGTATAAGCCTTTTGAAGGCCATAATTAGAACTACTTCGCCATGAGGCGAGATTAAGGTTTTAGTCGATTCACTTCGTAATAAGACGAAGTTTGGCCTGGTTCGGCTCACTTTGCCGTAAAACGAAGTCTGGCCTGGATCGGCTCACTTCGTCATAAGACAAAGTTTGGCCTGGGTCGGCTCACTTCGTCATAAGACGAAGTTTGGCCTGGGTCGGCTCGCTTCGTCATAAGATGAAGTTTGGCCCGGGTTGGCTCACTTCGTCATAAGACGAAGTTTGGCCGGGGTCGGCTCACTTCGTCATAAGACGAAGTTTGGCCTAGTACAACCCATCCTCGTTAAAAGATGAGGTAAAGGTTTTATAATTCCTTATTTGTTGAATTTATCGATAGGGTGGTCCCCTTATGCGCGTTTAGGTATTACTCCATAATTGGAGTTAATTTTTATCCTTAAAAGGATATTAAATAACCCTCGTCAGGGTTTTTAGAAATAAAGAATCGAGATAATTTGCACGAGTGGAAAGAAAATATGCAGTATGAAATATGCAAGACCAAAGTTAAGGAAAAAGAAAACTTTATTGATAAAAAAGAAACGAAGGTAAAAATAAAATAACAGGACGACTTGACCCAAGACCTATATGAACTAAACAACTCTAAACTCAATTCTTTCCACCTATGTGAAGTATCTCTTTAAATGGGAAATATGCCATGTTCGGGGTATTGGCTCACCAGATAAATGGGCGAGCTTATATGATCCTTTGCCGAGGACTTCTTCAACTCGGTAAGGTCCTTCCTATGTGGCTTCCAACTTGCCGAGCCTTTCTGCTTTGCTGACCTCGTTATTTCGAAGTATGAGGTCGCCTACTTGGAACTGCTGATACTTCACTCTTTGGTTATAATACCGAGCTACTTGCTGCTTGTACTTAGCTTCCCTTATGTAGGCTAGCTCTCGCTTCTCTTCCAGCAGATCCAGATCGGTTCGAAGCGTCATTGGCTTCGGATGAGAAGTTGAGTGTGCGATGGCTCGGCAAGCCGATCTCTACCGGGATCACTGCCTCGGTTCCATACACCAGACTGTAAGGTGTTTCTCCGTTCGAGGTCCTGGGAGTTGTTCGGTATGACCATAGGACTTGTGGTAAATTTGCTGCCCAATCTCCCTTGGCTTTGTCGAGGCGAGTTTTGAGTCCCCTGATGATTGTTCGGTTCGTAACTTCAGTCTGGCCATTCGCTTGAGGGTGAGCAACCGAAGTGAACTTTTACTGAATATGAAGCCCTTCACACCATTCTCTGAATGCTCGGTCTGTGAACTGCGTTCCGTTGTCCGAGACGAGGATGTGAGGTACGCCGAAGCGACAAACTACATTCTTCCAGACGAAGTTTAAGGCATTTTTGCTTGTGATCTTTGCCAAAGGTTCAGCCTCGACCCACTTAGTAAAGTAATCAATAACGACGATGAGGAACTGGAGCTGTCCAGGAGCTTTGTCAAATGGTCCGACGATGTCTACCCCCCATTGCACAAATGGCCAGTGGCTTTGCATGCTCACAAGGTCGGTCTGAGGTAACCTCGGCACTGTCGCATGGATTTGGCACTTCGGGCATTTCCTGACGATGTCAACTGCATCTTGGAAAATTGTAGGCCAGTAGTATCCCCACCTCATAACCTTTTGTGCTAGTGTTCGAGCTCCGATGTGACTCCCACACGCTCCTTCATGCACTTCTCTTAGTGCATAATTTGCTTCATTTGGCCCGGTACATCTTAAGAGGGGTTGGAGATACGACTTCCGATACAGCACTCCTTGCTCCAGGGCGTACTTTGGGACTTTGCTTAGGAGTTTCCTTGCTTCGAGCTTGTCGTGGGGCAGTTCCCCCTTTTCTAAGTAAGCTCGGTAGGGAGTCATCCAGTTCGGTTCGTCCTCCTGTACCAGGTTCAGTTCGGCTGCTTGTTCAATGCTTCGAAGCTTGACTTCTTCTACCGGCGAGTTTGTTGAGGACAAGGCCAATTTGCTTAAGGCGTCAGCTCGGTTATTTTCCCCTCTGGGAATCCGCCGCAGCTCAAAGTATTCGAAACCTTCTTGCAGACTTTTTGCCTTTTGTAGATATTTCTTCATTCTCTCCCCCTTTGCCTCGTATCTGCCTAGCATGTGGCTCACTATGACTTGGGAGTCACTATGAACTTGAACGGCTCGGATATGCAAAGAATGATCTAGGCGAAGTCCAACAATTAACGCTTCATACTCGACTTCATTATTCGTTGTTGGGAAGCTAAACCGAAGCGCATACGCTGTTTCCATTCCATCCGGACTTAGTAATATCACTCTGGCCCCGCTGCCTGTACGACCTGAAGCACCATCTACGTAGACTTTCCAACAGTCAATTGGAGGTTCCTTAGGCTGTTCGGCTTCGGCTTTGCTTGGGGGGAGTTCGTCTTGTTTTGGCGCTTCAGAGAACTTGGCCTCTACCAGGAAATCTACTAGGGCTTGTCCCTTTACAGCTTGCCGAGGGTAGAAATTTATGTCATGCTCGCCGAGCTCGACCGCCCACTTTGCGATTCTGCCTGATGCTTCAGGTTTAGTCAGTACTTGGCGAATTGGCAGGTCGGTTAGAACTTGTATGGTGTGTGCCTGGAAATACGGTCTCAACCTTCTAGCGGCATTCACTAGTGCAAGGGCGACTTTTTCCAGTGGCTTGTACCTTGTCTCCGGTCCTTTCAGAGCTCGGCTAATGAAATAGACAGGAAGCTGCCGACGTCCTTCATCCCGAACTAGCACCGCACTTATAGCTTCATCCGAGGCTGCGAGGTATAGGGAGAGGACTTCTCCATCTTTTGGAACTGACAAGGTTGGGAGCTTGGCTAGGTACTTCTTCAGCTCTTCGAACGCCGATCTGTGCTCGTCCTTCCATTCGAAGTTGGGTGCCTTTTTGAGGATTTTGAAAAATGGGAGCTGCTTTTCGGCGGCCTTAGACAAGAAACGACTTAGCGCTGCCAAACAGCCCGTCAGTTTGTGTACATCATGAATGGTTTTCGGGACCTTCATTTCCTGGACAGCTCGGACTTTTGAGGGGTTGGCCTTCAAACCTTCTTGCGACACCCAACACCCCAAGAATTTTCCTGATCGGACCATAAAGGTACATTTCTCGGGGTTGAGCTTCAGATTCACTTTCCGAAGTAGGCCGAAAATGATTTTGAGGTCGTCGACGCAGGTTGCTGGTTCTCTGCTTTTGACGACAATGTCATCGACGTAGACTTCAACAATCTTCCCAATGTGATGTTCGAATATTTTATCGACCATCCTTTGATAAGTTGCTCCTGCGTTTTTAAGCCCAAATGGCATTTTCTTGTAGGCAAAGACGCGAAGTCTGTGATAAAAGCTGTCTTCGGCGCATCCTCATCACTCATTAGGACTTGATGATACCCTTTGTATAGATCTAGAAAGCTGAAAACCTTGTGACCGACCAGAGCTTCTACTTTCTTGTCAATGTTGGGTAAGGGGTAACAGTCCTTAGGGCAGTGTTTGTTGAGGTCGGTATAGTCAATGCATATACGCCACCCTCCTTGTTATTTTTTGACCATGACCGGGTTAGCTATCCACGTCGGATATTTAACCTCGAACAAAATGTCAGCTTTCCGAAGCTGTTGCACCTCATCATAAATGACATGACTTCGTTCTGCAGCGAAGACTCGTTGTTTCTGCTTGACTGGCTTTACTCCGGGGTCAATATTCAGCCGATGAGTGATGATGCTAGGTGATACTCCGGTCATATCGAGGGGTGTCCAGGCAAAGACATCTCTGTAATCCCGAATGTGGAGCTCGGCTCCTCCTGCGAAGCCTACTTTGACGACCTTGAATGGGTCGTCTTCGTAGAGTACTATGTTTTTCACCGGCTCGTCTGAGGCAGATTTTTGTTTTTGTTCCAACTCTTCGGGCAACTGTAATTGCTATGCTTGGGAGTGCTGAGGTGCCCCGGCACCTCGTAATGCGATCTGCATGCACTCCTTTGCTCGCTTTTGATCACCTCGAACTACGATCACCCCGTTTTTTGACGGGATTTTAATCGTTAAGTGATATGGCGAACAGATCGCCCTAACCGCCACCAGCCAATCCCTTCCGAGTATAACATTGTACGAAGAATCCGCTTTAACGACGAAGAGGTTGATGACCTTAGTGGTCGATAATGGATGAATTCCCACAGACGGCGCCAATGATGAATCTTGCTTTTCAAGGATGATTTATGCACGAAAACAAAGAATTAACAGACACGGAAGTAGAGGACACAAGGGATTTACGTGGTTCGATCTATGGGGATAGATCTACGTCCACGGAGCGAAAGTGTGTACGGATTTTATTGAGAGTATACGTGTAGCTTGTACAAAGATTGTTCTCCCCCTTTCAACCTATTCTAAACCCCTATTTATAAGTGTTTACATATGGAATTCGACTAGGATTATAAGTCTTTTCCTACTAGGACTCTTTGGCTTGATCTTCTCCTTTATTAGATAAGCACCGAGCTTCTATATCTCTTGTGGAGCTTGAATTGTAGTCGATGTAGGAGTTGCCTTGGTGTAGAGGTTCCTTTGAGGTGGGCTCGGCCTAGATGACTGTTTGGGTCGAGCCAAATAAGGCTCTTAAATGGGCCAAGCTGCATAGGCCGAGCTTGACAGTCGGAGCCCAATTATATTGGGCTCGATGCTTGGGCCTAGTAGCTAGACCATATCCTACCAGTCAATATACACAAGAGACTTTCTGCCGACTACTTGGGCTCGACGGTCTCCTCCTTTGAAGTACGAAAGGTGCAGAGGTACTGCGTTGATCTCGATCCCGTTTATGAAGGCGTACGTAGTGTCTCCTACATGGCTAGCAACAGTAGATAAAGTCAAGCTCATAATTTGATTTTGTGTAATGCTTACGCAGAACTCCTTGGCAAGAGTTCGGACGCCAAGGGCTGCAGCAGTTAGCGAAGCGCTGAAGTTCCCGAGCAGGGTAAAAGGTCCAGCTTCGACATTGAACAAGTCCTTGAACCTCTTGAAGCCTTTATATGGAACTGGATTGAAGTGAAGTCTGAGAATTTTCTCACCTGGGCTCACTTGAAATTCATAGGAGAATCGAGAAGGAGAGATTCTTGCTGTATTGTGAGGAACTTGATCAGAAGAAATGGAATTACGAGCAACGGTTGAGGCGGTGGATGAACCCTTTATCTGTGTCGATGATGATGATCCTTTTGGTTGGACGTCTCCGATCCACACTCGGCCGTTGAGCGCTGCTGACGTGGCGGCGGTGCCGCAGTTGATGTGAAGTCGAGTTGCGGTCTTATCTGGATTGTTACTAGTTGCTGCTATGAGTGCATTGATGAGGAGGAAGAGAAGCAAAAGTGAAAAGAGAAACATCCTTTGGTTTGATCTTCCCATTGTTGTGGAAATTGTGGGGATGGGTGAATGAATGAAGCAGTCTTTAGAGGAAACATGGGAAACTTGTGGGGATGGACAATGGGGGATAAGCGGATGACGATGAGGAATTTGCTAGGAAGTAGTAGTAGACGGTTGACATTTGTCTGGGTCAAGTATTTGCTTAATGAAAGCCCAAAAATGATCTTTAAGGAAACAAAGAAAACGATGGTTACTTTTAATAGCAACTGGCTAATAAATTAAGTTGTACTCTTGTTCCATTGAAGCCGGTATGGCTGGTCAATTTTTATTGTTTCATGTTTTCAAGACTTGACAATACACCAGCAGATGACACATGTGTTGCACGTATATATATTTTATAAAAATATAATAAAGATAATGTAACTTTTATATTTAAATATTCAATAAATTATTAATTTGCTAATAAGTAAAAAATAAAATTGTAAATAGATACTAAGCCTGAATGACATAAAATGAAATATAGTAAAAACTATTGTATATAGTATTTTGTTGTTTTGCTTAAAAAAGGAATGATAAAACTATGGTGATGTTAATGAGTTTAAATGTTTTGAAATGTGAATATATATTAAATCTTTTTCTTATTTTACTTTGATGGATATCGGACATTCTTTTTTTTTTGCTTCTAGAGATTAGTTTATCCAACGTCTCATCATCATCACAATGAATATCAATGCAGTCTGCGAACTTCTTTTTTCATTATTCTTTATGTTTCCTTTCCTTATGCTTCATGATGTGTCAACTCTATATTTATTTATTTTATTTTTTTTGAATTGACTTGGTGGTCTTCTTTGATTTTTTTGTATCTTTGCCTTACACTGGTTTATCACTTTTTTCTTTGAACTTCTCTTTTTTTTTTTTTTTACTTTTTCTTCATTTTTTTTATGTGGTTGTGTTGCATCGGTAGTAGTAGTTAGTTTTCTTTATTATCAATTTTACTAACTTGGTTGTGTCACCAAGCATAGTTCTGTTGAATTATGTAAGCTTTGTAAATTCTGCCCTCAATACTATACATATTCATTTTCACCCTCAAAATATATATATTTGGTAAGATTAGATATATTTAGCTTAATTAAGAATTAATAATAAAATCTTACCTAATTGATTGATGATATACACTCGTCCACCGAGCACCATATGTGTACTGCTACAACTTCATTAAACACCGTGACATTGATCGCTCTACTTTTGAGGTAGAGGATGCAATGATAATCGATTGAGTATAATCGAGTCGAATCCACAAGGAATATTATGGCGTGAGAATTTCAACTAGTAATCTAGCTATCTAATCACTATCCAAGCTACCAACTAACATGTTTTTGGGTTTTTTATCAAATAAGAAATGAAAATGACTAGTTAACTTTAAACTAAAGCAAATAAACTAACAAGTAAACAAGTGATATAAACTCAATAAGAGACAAGCGTGATTCTAATTATACTTCGATTAGGCTTAAGTGATGGGCAATTAGAACTCTAACTTGAACTAACCAATTTAATCTAACTTCATGTGGGAAACCTCCTATGTATGTTTCACTCAATTCTCATTGCAATGAAGACAAGTTGATTAATGAAATACCTAATTCCGGATAGGAAAGTAAAACATTAACTCCCAATGGCATAATGATTTCTTTAAGCCTACTGCTAGATCCGGGTCAAAGATCTACAATTAAATATGTGTAAAGGATATTGCGTGGATGAGGTGAAAACACCTTCAAACCTCTAGCTACAACTCTCTCTCATCAACCAAGAGGAAAAACCTTATCTCCGTTGGGATTGAATTCCGAATCTCTGCAAAAAAGACCCGGGGGGGGGGGGAGGATCCCGGGGAAGGGACTCCGACGCTTAAGTCAGACTCGACGTATAATAAATTCGAGGTTCCCTTGCGGAAGAGAACCTCTACAAGTGTAATGTAAGTTAGTGTGTGAGCTTGCAATTCCTTAGAGAAACTTGCAGAGCTTAAAGTGATAGAGAAGATAGGTAGTTCTCGAAAATCACATACCTTACGAATGAAGTTAGCACCTCTATTTATAGACTAAAAGGGAATGAGGGTAATACTGAGTTTTCCCTACGAGGATGAAGGTTAATCTGGTCTTCTCTCTGGGGACAACATCTCGAGTGCCCGTCGGAATAGTACGCTTTCCTGCAGAGAAAATGTGGTCCTTCCCTTGCAGAGAATGGGCCATGTAGAGTAGTCCCAAAAGTTATTTAGAGAATATTCTGAATTTCTATCTTTTTACCCAAAAATAGAGTGGTACTCTTGCTTATTTAACATAAGCGAGGCCTTTTACACATGCTCTTGATAAGAGTCATATTCAGGTGCGATGTTAATCAAAAGATTGACTTTTGGCTCTTACTTCTGCTTCTGTTTCGGGCCAAGGAGAGAAGAGATGGTAAATAGTGATCATCCACGACACGTGGCGACAAATTGTGAAAGCATAATTTTTTTAATCCAGGCTATGCAGGCATTAAATAAATTATATATGATGATATTGGGTAATATTAATATTTTCCCTAACAACTACTCTCCCCCTTAGTCTCAAAAATGTTTGTTATTTTGGAGATAAAGGGGAGAAGTTAAATATTGAAATTCCATCCATATCACCAAAGCAGTGAGATGGCCGAATGACGTCAGCTCGACACTGATTCGCAAGAGGATATGAAAAGTCTCGAATTTTTAGCCGTAAGATATGGGATTGATCCCATAATCTAAGCCGTCCAAAGGACGTACTAACTCTTACTTTAAATACTCCCTCTTCTTCATTTTTTCCATTTTTCGCATTTTAAGCGAGATTTACATAGGATTGGTTCCTTTCGCCACCAGCATAAGCAGATCTTGTACTTACGAAGTAAGCACTCTTTCTTATCCTTTTGAGTATCTTTTATAAAGACTACTTCACAAAGGCTTCCCCTAATTTTGGGGCAAAGAATATTCATTTTTCTGAAATGATAAGAACCATTTCCTATGAGATTCAAACTCGACATCATATTCACTGAGCTCTACAGCCCACTTGACCATTCTTCCTAATAGGTCAGGCTTTCCCAATACCTACTTCAATAGGATATTTGTTCTTACCACTACCTTGTGTGATAAAAAATAAGGCCTTAGCCTTCTTGCGGATATCATGACAGCTAGAACAGCCTTCTCGATATCAACATATCTGCTTTCTGCTCCTTGGAGCATCTTGCTCACATAGTAGATGGGCTTTTGTTGTGCACCTTCTTCCCTCAAAAGTACTGTGCTCAAGGACTCTTCACCTACGACCAAATAGGGATATAAATTCTCTTTAGGCACTGGCTTAGTTAGCAATGGTAAACTTGCTAAATGCTTTTTTAAGTCCTCAAAAGCTTGCTGGCATTCTTTACTCCATTTGAATGCAGATCCTTTTCTCAATATTTTAAAGAAACGCAAGCTTCTTTCCGCCGAACGGGAGATAAAGCGGCTAAGAGCCATGATTCTCTCGTTCAGCCTCTGTGTTTCTCTAACATTACGCGGAGGAGTCATCTCCAAGACCGCTTTCACATTTTCTTGATTCACCTCTATCCCTCTTTGGGTTACCAAATAACCCAAAAACTTTCCTGACTGCACACCAAAAGCGCACTTGGCAGGATTCAGTTTCAGCTTGTACCTACGAGTGGTATCAAAAATTTCTTGCAGATCTGCTGCATAAGTAGAAGCAAGAGTGCTTTTAGCAAGCATATCATCGACGTAGACTTCCATGTTCCTCCCTATTTGCTTTCGAAACACTGTGTCCATCATTCTCTGATATGTAGCTCCAGCATTTTTCAACCCGAAGGGCATGCTTTTGAAGCCAAATGTGCCCACACATACAGTGAATGCAGCTTTTGATATGTCCCGTGGGTCCATTTTAATCTGATGGTACCCTTGGTATGCATCCATCATGGATAACATTTGACATCCCAAAGTTGAGTCTACCAACTGATCTATCCTTGGTAAAGGATAGTGATCTTTGGGGCACACTTTATTCAAATCCCTAAAGTCTATGCACATTTGCCATTTTTCAGTATTTCCTTTTGGCATCATGACTGCGTTAGACAGCCATTCCGGGAACTGTACTTCAATAATGTGCCCAACTTCTAGAAGTTTTTGCACCTCTTCTTTGATAACTGCTTCCTTTTCCGCTCCAAATTGACGGAGTTTTTTGCTTTACTGGCTTTATTGTGGGATCTACATTCAAAGAATGTAGGGCGACTTCTGGATCTACTCCCAGCAGATCCCTGCTGCTGAAAGCAAAGATATCAGCATTTTGCCTTAAGCAAGCAATTATGTTTTCCATCTCTTTATGATTCATCTGTGTTCCAATTCGAGTGGTGAAACTGCTCTTTCCTTCGAATAACTCTACCTGCAGAAGCTCTTCTACTGGTAGCATTTGAGCTTCTGCTAATGCTTCTACGAAAGCTTCTGCTTTCTTTGCTTTCTTCACTTCAGGGTCAAAGCATCTATTTGCTTCGGCTCCTTCAGGTACTCCCCTTTTCCTAGTTTCCCCTTCTTTCACTAGTTGCACGTAGCTTGTTTTCGAAGCTTTTTGATCTCCAAGTACCTCTCCGACTTGAGTTCCAACTGGAAACTTCATTTTAAAATAATAAGTGGAAACCACCACTTGGAAAGCATTTAATGATGGCCTCCCCAGTAGAGCGTTGTATGAGGATTCCATATCTAAGATTATGAATATTACCGGTTGGCAACCCTAACATCATTTCTCAATGTTAGCATGAGCTCGATTTCTCCCAATGGGAGCACACTTGCTCCTGTAAAACCATGTAAGGCCGTTACAAACGGTGTTCATGGTTCATTGATTCCCATTTTATTGAAGCATTTTTTGAATATAATATTCACAGAACTGCCCGTATTAACGAATATCCTATGGATATCGAATTTTTGAATTTCAGCTGTGACCACTAGGGCATCACAGTGGGGCTGTATCAATACCCTCTCATCTTCATCTCCGAATGTAATGTCAGGGAGTGGTACACCCTCCCCTCTCGTAGTGTTCAAATGCTTCTGCTCTCCTAACAGAATCTTTCCTGCTTCTGTTGGAGTCTCCGTCAGTTGGCCCACCATATGTCATGGTGATAGTTCATCTCTTCTGTGAGGGTTACTCAATTCGGGGAGCTTTCCCCTTACGGGGGTCCCGCTCTTCCTCTTTATCCTCCCTGCATTTTCGGGAGTTATCATACTCTTTACGCACGTATTCCAACAAATGCCCCTCTTGAATGAGCTTTTCAATTGTTTCCTTCAGATTGCGACAGTCATTGGTATCGTGACCGTAATCGTTGTGAAATTTATAGAATTTTTTTGATTTTTGATTTCGAGGTGGCTCGCCAGCTCTTGCTGGTTGATAAACCCCTGGCTTTTGCAGAACTATTTCCAGCAATTCTACAAGAGGCAAGGTAAAGGAGTGAAAGGCCTAGAAGCCCTTTTTTTCCTTCCTCTTGTCTTCCTGCATTTAGTAGCAGGTTTCTTTCCTTCCTTCTTGTCTTTCTTAACTAAAGCGGCTTCAGACTGCCTTTTAGCGATTCTTGCATCTTCCACATGAATATAACTCCCAACCCTAGCCAAGAGATCTTCGAAACTCCTCAGTTCTTCCTTGATTAGAGAGTCAAAAAAGACTCCACCCTTTAGCCCATTGACAAAAATCATCATTTTTGTCTCTGGTTCTAATCGGGGTATTTCTAGTGCTACATCATTGAACCTCTTCGGGTATTCTCGTAGTGTCTCACTGGGTTCTTGCTTGATGGTCATCAAGCAAAAGGAGCTCCTAGACGGCTTCTTTGCGCTGGCATACTGATTCAAGAAAATTTCTTGAAAATTAGCAAAGCAGCTGATGGACTTGGCCAGTAGCTGTGTGAACCACTGTTGCACCGGCCCTGCTAGGGTTGTAAGGAAAACCCTACATTTCACCCCCTCCGAATATTGATACAGCTGAGAATAATTCTCAAATCTCATCAAATGCTCTTCAGGGTCCGTATCTCCTTTGTACTCAAAGGAAACAACCCTGAAGTTTGAAGGTAACTGAT
The DNA here is from genome assembly GCA_001642375.2 of Mentha longifolia. NCBI lineage: Eukaryota > Viridiplantae > Streptophyta > Magnoliopsida > Lamiales > Lamiaceae > Mentha > Mentha longifolia. Next base: position 25,078,280 of record CM038115.1, read on the forward strand.
CCTTCTGGATCTCCTATGAGAATGGGGATTTTGGGCCTGCATTTCGGGAAGCCGAAATGGCCCGAGGGAGAACTAGAACTCTTCTTCTTTTTGCTCCCATCAAATTTTGGGATTCTTCCATCCTTTCCTCCCTCTTATCATCAGGGATAATGCTCTTTTGGAATTCTTCTAATTGTTTAGATAGCTTTGCAAGTTGCTCTTGTTGCAAGAGCAATTGCTTCTGTTGCTTCTTAATGACTGTATCTGGAGATTCATCTCCATATTCTTGCTCCAGCTCTTGATCAAAAGCTTGATCATTCTCTTCATCAGTGTCGTAGTCGGTAAAACAACCGTCTACTTGTTCACGATTATCATTTTTGTGTGTGAGCTCAGGAATGATATCCTATTGAGCTTGCTTTAATTTCTGAGCCATTTGCTTTTGTACAAACACTATTTTCTCTTGACCCGCTGCGATTGCAAGGCGGGGATGAGCAGCCTTGCTTTGAGAGGTGGACCCTTTAGATATGATTATGCCCTCTTCACTGAGGGCATCTTTCAGAGAAGCCTGCATCAAGAGCTTAATTTGCTCTACCTAAGCGGCAGGCATGTGAGGCTTTACACTGCTTCCCGCATTTGATTTGGTGGTGACAGCAGGCAAAGAAGCTTCCTCGTTATTATGAGGGGTTGAGTTGGTTCTTCGAGGTTCGGTACCCCCTTGAACCGTTGCATTCTCTGATGATGCTATTTGATGCTCTTGCTTCTGTTCAGGAACAAAAGTAGATGGTTATGCTTATACATATATCTTGAATCATCCTTACTTTTTCTGAGAAAAACAGGAGATCATTAATGGCTCGCATAGGCCTATGATTACTATCCATAATTATTTTTCATGTATTTCATTTTCATTTTTAGAATGGGGTGAGGTTTGGGGTTTCAGCACCCTCCTTCGCCCCTCATCCTCCCGATTCTTTCAAGTATTACAACTTGCTTATGCTTCTGTATGATATCCATTAGCGTTACAGCTATTCGTGGATTTTACTAGAGTGTGTTTTTCTTAGGGGTTTCTTCTTGGAATATGGTGCCCTTTCTTGTTGGGTCTGATCTTTCTTTTTCCACCCCTTTTTATGAGATATTCCCCTACTCAAGTACATAACCAAGTTAAGGCCTTTTATTACAAGTTTGCCTTATTCAGAAATAAGGGCTTATGATTTCAGTTATGCTTCTGTGCGATTTTTTAAGTGTGCCTGGTTCTGCCAGGGCTTATGTTCTATTCATTCTCATATCTTTAGGAATGAAAAGAGAATTTCATCGATAGAACTTACTTTAAAGTATCCCAGCAAAAAATCAATAGGTATTGCAAGATCTCGTTCCAACAAAAGACGTTAGTACATTCTTTAAATTCTTCCTTCTTCAAACTTCAAAAGAGAAAGGTATACAGAATAAATAAACAATATACATGCGCGGTAAGCAGCATATCATAATTAACCAAACATTCAGGAGCAAGCATATCATATGTTTAGCTCATTTTAACTTCAAAGAATTAGGAGAAATCATGACTATAAAACAAAATAGGGAAAATTAACATCTCGCAGCTCAAGGAAAATTTCCCACAGACAGCGCCAGTTGTTAGATCCGGTTCAAAGATCTACAATTAAATATGTGTAAAGGATGTTGCGTGGATGAGGTGAAAACACCTTCAAACCTCTAGCTGCAGCTCTCTCTCATCAACCAATAGGAAAAGCCTTTTCTCCGTTGGGATTGAATTCTGAATCTCTGCAAAAAAGACCCGGGGGGGGAGGATCCCGGGGAAGGGACTCCGACGCTCAAGTCAGACTCGACGTATAATAAATTCGAGGTTCCCTTGCGGAAGAGAACCTTTACAAGTATAATGTAAGTGAGTGTGTGAGCTTGCAATTCCTCAGAGAAACTTGCAGAGCTTAAAGTGATAGAGAAGATAAGTAGTTCTCGAAAATCACATATCTTACGAATGAAGTTACTATTTATAGACTAAAAGAGAATGAGGGTAATACCGAGTTTTCCCTACGAGGATGAAGGTTAATCCGGTCTTTTCTCCGGGGACAACAATACACTTTCCTGCAGAGAAAATGTGTCCTTCCCCTGCAGAGAGTAGGCCATGTAGAGTGGTCCCAAAAGTTAGTTAGAGAATATTCTGAATTTCTATCTTTTTACCCAAAAATAGAGCGGTACTCTTGCTTATTTAACATAAGCGAGGCCTTTTACACATGCTCTTGATAAGAGTCATGGTTCAGGTGCGATGTTAATCAAAAGATTGACTTTTGGCTCTTGCTTCTGCTTTTGCTTCTGTTTCAGGCCAATGAGAGAAGAGATGGTAAATAGTGATCATCCACGACACGTGGCAACAAATTGTGAAAGCATAATTTATTTAATCTAGGCTATGCAGGCATTAAATAAATTACATATGATGCTAGTAGGTAATATTAATATTTTCCCTAACACCTACTATCTCTAGCATGGAAATCTCTTATTTTCTAGCATCTAATCTAAGCCCCCTAAGCATTAGATTAAACATTTGATATGCAACTATGGTGATCAAGCATAATTACACAATAAAACATGGCACCAAGAGAAATAAACATGAAATTAGAAGGTAAATTCACAATTAAAGCGTAAGCCCAATCACCTAATCTTAATTTATATATAATTGAAATCACAAAGACAACTAGCTAGACATGATCAAAGCAAATGAACAATAGAAAATTGATGAAACCATAATCAAAAGATTGATAATTCAATAAGGAAAAAGGAAATGGTCTTGGATCTTCTATCCATAAAGTGTAGCTCCAACAATCTTTAAAATACCAAAAAGGAAAGTTTAAAACTAAATTAGGGTTCTTAGAATGTTAAAGTCTGAAAAGATATCCAAATGAGGGTAAATTTAGGGGTTAAATACATCAAAAATTGAGTTTGGGAGTTGGGCCGAGTTTGGTCGAACCAAACTCGGCCATTAGTTGAGAGAGGCGGACGACCAGCGGCCTGGTGGGCCGCTGGCCCAGGCCGCCGAAATGGCTGTCTCTGGTGGCAGGCTGGAGGGGGAAGGGGGGGAAACTTGCGGCCTGATGGACCGCCGGCCTTCCTTCCCTTTTGACCGGTCCACTTCTTTGACTTCTTCTTCCGGTTTTCTTCGTTTGACCTTTGAACCAACTTTCAAACTTGACTTTAGACCTTTTTAAGCTCGTTTTTTCCTCATTTCTGGCCCTCGATCCTTAGCTACTTGAATGCTCTTCCAATTTCCTACAAAAATAGATCGAAAACTGAAAGAAAATGAGAAAAGTATAGAATATGCTACAAGTCATAAACCCTAGCAATTCTATCATTTAAACCCTAATTCAAGCCTCAAATACATACCAAAAACACTCGACATGCACATAAAATACGTGTTAATCACTCTCCCAAACTTAACCCAATGTTCGTCCCGAACAATGGAATGAACAATCAAAACATCTAACACGTATGGGATGTGCATTTTGAGTTCATTGATGACTCATATCATTTCAAAACCATTTAAACTCAAGGAAATTATCAAGTCAAGCCAAACATTCATAAAACCACTCACTCTCCTAGCATAGAACTCAATCACTTAAGCACATTCGACTCTAAACCTCACAAGGAATATGTGTATCACTCGATATATGGAAAAGGTAGGCACACATTGAAATCATGCAAAACACAACTTTTACCATAAGCTTGCCCATCAACTTAAGTTTCTAATACTACAATGTGTGCACAAATTAGGATAAAAAATGTCTTTCTTAAACTTGTAATGTAGGGACATTAGTTTAGGTAGGGAATTTTGGGCTAAGTGACTTAAATTTTCATCTAAAGTCCTTCACCTCCTTTCTTCACCTTTCTAAGTATGAATTTCTTCATCTTCCACCTTATCTAATCCCTTTTTATCAAATGAAAACCCAAGCTTCTACCAATTTTCATCACATCAAAAGAAACATTCATTTATGCTTTTTTTTTTTTTTACTAAGAACTTTGTTCTTATTCTTTGGTTTTCGAACTTTGAGTTTATAGGAGTGTTCTTTCAACTCAAAACAAATATCAAGACCCTTCACCATCGCCCACCATTCTTCATGAATTTTTAACTTTCACCAAGGTTCCCTTAACCAACCTTCACCCCCTATCATCCGGTTTTAGAAGAAAAGACTCTATAAGGCTCAAACGGGGACCGCAAGGGTAATGAAAGATAGGTTAGTGTTTAGGGATAATGGGCTTCAAAATGATGGCCTAAGATCATTTCCTAATTATCACACATGTAGCACTTCTAACATGAGTATCAAGGCAAGTTCTAGGAAAGAAAATGTAATGCATGATCAAACTCACATGAAAGGATATTAACTATGTAAGATGCATAGTTTTTAGGCTCAAAATCCTCCCAAACTTTTTGCCTAGAGTCTAAGTGCCTAAGATCAATCATTCATGCTATTCAAGTGAAGTAACCTAATCATGCTTGACTTTAACTTGAAAAATTTTAAAAAATTGTCACCACTTTTTGTATCAATCATTGGCACCTCACTCAAAAGCACTTGAGCAAATCAACACGATCATTCAAATTCAAGCATGCAAACATCCATTTTACACATGAAAATTTTCAAAATTCTCAAAAGATTCTCCATTATGAGCTTACATTCAACAATTCAACAAACCGAAGAAAGAATTTCTATCCATTAAGCTCATCAATCCCAAAATCATCACCAAAACCACTCTTAAACAAATTTCACCATTTAACCCCTATTCAACCTCCACAAGGCAACAAAACAAAGTAGCAAACCTTCAAACAAATTTCAAAACAACAAAACAAACCAACAATGACCAAAATATTTAAAAATAAATTCATCCATCAAAAACACACCTCCAAAACCAAATTCCTTTCCAACATCCAACAATTTCCATTTACTTCACCAAGAAAAACATATCCAAATCATCAAATGACAAGCAAGTCACACAGATAGCACCAAGTCACATTATATGCACCAAGAGAGACAATATACAAACAAATAAGCAAAGAAGCAAAAGATAAGCATAGTTAAAGAGAATTTAAAAGCATGAAATATAAGTAATTTAAATTCATTATCCTACCCCCCTCCCCCAAACTTATTTTAGAAAATAAATTCTAAAATGAGTTTGGAAGATAAAGATAAATAATGAATTTAAATTATACTTACAAACTCTCCAAGCTTCTTCGTGGGCAGTCTTGGCCAAGTGGCGCCTTGGCCAATTTGATATTCCCTAAAGCTCTCAAGGAGTGCTTCCATTCTCTCGCTTCTTCTTGCTTCTTCTAATTGAGTAATTTATATTAATGTCATCTCGTGCCTCATAACCGTGACTTGGGCATCCAAATTCTTGAAACTGCTTTCTATGCTCGTCATTCGGCTCTCAAGAGCCTCAAATCTCTCATCATAAAGTGCTTCACTCAAACCTTGCTCATCTCTCAAAGGCTCGTCATTCATCTCTTCCATGTCTTCATCTTCTTCATCCATCCGGTTTCTTCCACCACCTCTCTCTCCAAGTGAGTATTCATCGCCTTCACCTTGCTTGAAAATCCTATCTCTCATGATCATCATGTGCACGGGAGTCTCCATGTACCAATTCACCCTTTCATCAAAGTTGGTAAAAAAGATGCTCATAGCATTCAGCAAAGGGTATAATTCCTCCTTGGTTATTAGGAAATAGTAAGAAGGGGTACTCGAATGTAGGAAATGTAAGCACCGGAGCTTGACGGCATCAAAGAGAAAATCACCAATCATGGGAGGATATCCACCAAGGTTTGTTCATATCTTCCTTGCAATTGGAGTAAGCATGCCTCCAATGTTGATCTTTCCTATTTCACTTTGGGCTTGCTTCTTCAATTGAGGAAGGAAGAAGTCGCAAAAACTTATACTCTTTCCGATGAGCATGGCATGTAGAATAAAGAGATCATCATTCCTCACCGAGGTGTTTCTCTCCTTGCAATGATGGTGTGTGCCAATATTTTCAACACCATTCGAAGCACTGGATTCCTTACTTCGTTTGACTTTGAATACCCGGGCTTAAACCCCTCTTCCGAATTTGGAACAAGCTTTCTCCATATGCTCTTCACATCAAACGCTCTATCAGCAAGTTGATCACCTCCATGGGGCACACCGAAGGCGTTATCAATGTCCACATAAGACATCACATGCTCGCCTCCAAATAGTTGAAACTTGATGGTCCTATTAACATGCATATGTGTGGTATCCAATGTGCTCAACATCTCGAGGACAACCTTAGAATATATCCTCCGGTCTTGAATGGTATCATCTAGAAAGCTCCCCTAACCAATGTTATCAAAGAGGGTCTTCACATTGTCATAAAGCCCGAGTGACACTAACACCTCTTGAGATGGAAATCTCATCACTTCAATCCCTTTGATGACAAGGGAAGCAAAGGCCACCCTTTCTTCATTATTGCTCAAGTGTATCTCATAGGTTTCCGGGACCTTTGGATTCATTGTTCTTGAGGTGGTGTCCGATGGTTGAGATGAAGATGAACCATCTTTTCACCTTTTGTTGGAATAGGTGATCAAGGCCTTAGAAGGTGACTTAGAAGTCCCTTTCCCTTTAGCTCCTTTGTCCTCATTGTCTTGAAGAAAATTGAAGAACTCCAAGCTTTTCCAAAGGAAAGTTAATTTTCGTTTTTTATGGAAAAGAGGGGGAAAATGTGATTTTCTTGGCTTAAAATGTGGGTTTTAGGATGGGTAATGGACCTATGGAAGGATTAAACTTGATTCAAAGTGATTTGGGAGTTGACTAACACATATTTTATGTGCATGTCGAGTGTATTTTGCATGTGTTTGAGTCTCGATTTAGGTGCTTAAATGTTAGAAATGCTAGGGTTTCTAAACTTATAGCATACTTTGTATTTTTCTCATTTTTTTCTCGGTTTTCGATCTATTTTTGTAAGAATTGGAAAGAGCATTCATGTGACTAAGGATCGAAGGCCGGAAATAAGGAAGAATCGAGTTTAATTAGAGTGAAACTTGTGATTAAAAATGTGGAATTTCAAGTTATATAGTTAGGGTTTCACTAGCTTGATTTTATATATGTTTTCCTCGTTCTCTCGAGTTTCTTTATGCTTTTTGCAGGAATAATAGAGACTTTATTTGGCCAAATTAATCATTCCATAATGAAGAAGAGCTCGTTAGGAAGTTGTAGCAAAAAACAAATTGAGAATCGGAGTTCGTACGAGAGAGAACGAGCGAAAACGGAGAAGTCGCGCAAGGGGCAAAGACCGGTCAAGGAAGGAGGACCGGCGGTCTGCCAGACCGCCGGCCAAGCCCGCCAGGTCGCCGCTGATGATAGAGAAGATGGCGGTCTGTCCCGCCAGTCTGACAGACCGCCGGTCAGCCTCCCTTCCTCACTTAAGAGAAAATTATCCGCCCAAACACGCACAACACACACTAGGTTACATTAAGAGAGTTCTTGAGGGAGAAGAATAAAGAGTTCAAGCATTGAAGCTCCTAGTAGGAAGATTCGACCCCGATCATTAGCGTATCTTTAGATTATATCTTTCGATATGTTGATATCTTGGATATATTTTGTTATGAGTAGCTAAACTCATAGATTCTAGGGTTATATGAACTATATGGTTTAAGTATGATATTAAAAGTTAATTTTCTTCCATACTCATGATGTTTATGCATTTCATTGGGCTATTGATATGTGTGGATGATTTTGGCCATGATTTATGCTTATGTGTTGATGAATCTAGATTCGAGAGAGTATGATTTATTGATATGGTAGAATGAATGCATAATATTGATTTGATGCTAAAACGAAAGGTTGGTAGATATTTGTGAGGAGACGATTAATCTGAGGGTTTATGGAGTTAGTTAATCATTTGGAGACCGAAAGGGTATGAATGTTAACTAATTTACATGTTTAGCACTACCCAAAAGGGAGGTTGGATTGAGTCTAGTGATTACTCCTACATGCATGAGAATTTAATTGGTTAATTATAACTTGTATCGATTGCTTGAAACATAGAAGGATTACGTACTCTAGGATCATTTTTCTATATTTGGTTCTTTGTATTTTTATTATCTTTGCTATAAATTGTCATTTGTCTTGCTAATGCTTAAGTTTGGTTTAGTTGTTAAAGAAACACCCACTACTTATTCTTGATTCCATCTTTATAATGTAATTGTGCTCGTTAGTAATATTCAATTATTCGATTACATCGGTCTTTATGGATACGATACTCTTGCTAGCCACTATCTACACCTACACCGTACATTTGCAGTTTGTAACGAAAGAAAATATATTCAGTTCTAATCTACTTGACAAAAAATCCTCGCTGATCACTTCGCTTCAACTGCCGCTCAACCTGCACATGAGAAATATGTATAGGACATGAGTACAATGTACTCAGTGGACACGTGCCCAAAACCATTTATTTATTGTCAAGCCATTTAATCAGTGAATCATAGGGTTTTAATGAAAAGGCCTATGTTCACAAAAAACTGTTGTGATCTTAAAAGTGACTGCAGTCTAAGTTCTGTAGTAATCTATCATATTTGAGTTTATTGTGTCCGAGGAGGTGGCCACCTCACTCGGTCACTTGATCAGTCACTACGCTCAATGACACGATCACTATGTACACTAGTCCAAGTATGATATTTGATCACACAGGGACCCGAAGTCGTTTATTAATTTTGCCCCTCGACATTTAACAGATAGGTATCATACAAAAACTGAAAATATTTATGGCATGATAATTGCAAAAGAGCTAACATCTAATAAACATGCTTTTTGTTTTATAGAAAGCCCACCTCGTTGCTCTTCTTGACTGTTCCTAGACGATCTTCGTCTCCGTTACTGACCCTCCTGTTGGGGTTATGTATAGCTAATACAAAAATGTATTTTAGTATATACGACATGTATTCCACTGGTTACAATCACCTATTTGAATAAATATATTAATAAGAATAAGCCCAATATCTCATGTTTTAGAACACATGGATGGCTCGGGTGTCAAGGAGATCACGCAGCGTTCAATAATAATTATGAGATATAAACAGTGTCGCAGTCGAGATAACTAGAGCAACCTATTGGTTTAGACTATAGCATTAACGGTAGTGGCGGGTCACTGTCACTAGTTATTGCTGGTACCGTGGAACGTACTGACATGATCGAGTGAGATAATGTTCTTCTTATACTGACCCTAGCAATAGGTGAAGAACTAGAGATCTCGGCATTTAGAGATATGATCTTAATCTCGATAGGCTATTAGATATATATGTGTTATTCATTGTTACTTTGATTTGCAAGATAAGGCTGTATCGCAGCATCCCTGATGAATTGCCTCTTGGGTAACATGAGGGCACATTATATGTATAATTAGTTGTATCGAGACACCGTGTCTGTATTAGGTTGAGAGATATCCCCTCAGGGAGTTCACAAGGTTTATTATACTAAGTCATGCATGCTGATTAAGTTCAGGTATAATAATAAGGGGTGAACGTGTACTACTTAAGGAAAATAAGATATTAATTAATTAGGAGCAGTCAGAGGAGCTCTAATTAATTAATGAATATCGGAGTCATTAAACACGGGGATAGCGGTGAATCAGTTGTGGCTCTTTAGTGGAATGCGTCACGGCTCTAATGAAATAAATGCTGTGGGTTGATCATGAAATTATTTCATTAGGTAAGGCTAAACTTTGTCCGGTACATAGATCCCTGAGATGGCCCAAGAACTCTTCAGGAAAGGAATTCAAGGTATTATTGAGGGACATCAATTTTGGACTGAAAAGAGGCATTATGGGCTTTAGCCCATAATGTGGCGCCTACAGTAATGTAGGTGGTGCCTGTTTCCTCTTTTGGTGTCCATCTGGGCTCAATAATTGCACTTTGGTTAAATATGTAATATGGAATAAATTAATATCTAATTAATTAAGATTTAATCTTAATTAAGGAATTAGATAATTAATTTAATATTTGCATATAATATTTTCCTTATAATAATTAGGATTAATTCTTATTATTTATTTAATTATAATTTGTTCGAGTAATTATTAACTAAACCGGGCTTTATTAATTAAAGCCCGTAACTTAGTGGAGAAGGAAAATAGGCGCCCCCTCCTCCTATAAATAAGGAGGAGGAGATTCTCAAAACCCTAATCTCATTCTAGAGAAGGAGACGCCACTTTTGAGAGTGCAGAAGGGCGTTCTGAGTTCCAAAGTTCCGAGAAGCCCACACAGTCGGAGAACTTCAAGGAAATGGATCACATCCCAGTAATCTAGACCTATAGATTACTCCGTCTGCAATCAAAAAGGTATAATTCTCTAAACTCAAATGTATGATGTATTTGCATTTAAAATTATCACATCCAATTCGAAGATCTAGTGGGAAATAGGAACGCTTTCAAGTAGCGGTTCCATCAACTGGTATCAGAGCCATGGTTCTAGAATTGGCTCTATGATAATTTGATTAAATGTATGTTCATGCATTCGAGTCGATTATGTTATAACGTGTGCATGCTGTTGTCCGGGAACAACGTGTGTTGTTTTTATTCCCGTTTTTCATCGTTTTTCATGATTATTTTTGAATCGATGACAAATAAGGTACCGATTAGAATAGGATTCATTTTTCTGTAAAAATTTCCATGCATTTTTTGATTATTGCTTGTAATTGCTAGAAACTGAGAGATGGAAATCAAAGAATGAGGCACGAAGATCGAGGAAGACGGCGGAGGTGACGGCTGCGCACGGCGGCGCGTCGCGCACACGTGCGCCAACTAATCGGGGCTGCAGCCATAGGGCTGCGATTTAACGCACCCCTCCTCATCGTACTCGACGGCGGATCACAGTGTTTAAGCCCCGGGCTAGGTCGCCATCGAACAGGGTAGCGGTGGCATTGACATTGCGGCGGAAAGGCGGCTGCAGTACGGCGATGGTGGCTGGGCCGAAACCCTTAGGGTTTTGGCTGTGGGCTGCTACTACATTCTCGGTCGAGCGGAGGGTCTGCAGACGAGCCCAGCACCGTGATGGTGTTAGGCTAACTCATGCGGAGGCAGGATCGGCGATGGAGGACGGTAAACGGCGGTGGTTCGCGGGGGAAGCAGCGGCAGCAGCGGCGGGTGGAAACCCTAGGGTTTCTGACCTACGCGCATGCTGTTACGGGCTCAACCAGCTGCACGTGGGCCCAGCACCAGTCTAGGTGCTAGGTGGAGGTGATGGCGATGTCGGGCAGAGGCGGCAGCTGAACCAGCAGCAGCGGCGGCAAATTATCACCGCGTGCGGCCCCGACTCGCCTGTTGTGGATGTTGTGTGCTGTTGCGGCTGCTCCGACGCCATGGGCTCGAGTCCGGCACCTTCCTTGGTACTGGGTAGACCATCGGACTAGTGGGAACAGCCCGATGGTGGCGGTGGTTGCGGCAGCAACAACGACGATGACGGGCGGTGGCAAAAATTGCCCGCGTGCGGACTCGTCATCTGCTGCGGCTGTTCCAGCTGCTGCAGCTCATCGTGGCTCAAGCCCAGCACCCTCCGGTGGTGCTAGGCAGCTCACCGGTCGAGTAGGAGCTGCGGTAATGGCAGTAGTAGCTTGGCGGCGACGCTGCAATTCGCAGCGCCGGATGACGACGACGGTGATGGTTTTGGATGCGGGCCGGATCGGGGTTGGAACATGGGCTGGGCTGCAAGGGACGCACCCAGCTCGACACGGTTCAACCTGTGAGATCCGGGCATGATTCGCATTTTCCGGTGAACAACACAGCGGCGCGTACATAGCACGCGTGGCTCGGCAGCGGCGCGTGTCTGGAAAACATGCGATCGAGGGCGGATGGTGTCCTTTGGGGCACAAGCTGCTCCTCGACATCGATGGAGGCTAGAGTTTTCCGAAACTTTAGCATGATCATCGATGGCTAGGTTTTCCGTAACCTAGTTCATTCCAAAATTAATTCATCTCGTCTCATTTTGGAAATAGGGAATTCCGCGCCCTAATTCCATTTCGAGTTGCTTGCTATTTTTGGAAGGTGGACCTGAAGACCAAGAGAAGACTTTCCAAATTTTGAAGACCGAAGCTTGTTTCAGATTTTAATTAATTAATTGTAATAGATAGGTTTTATCCTTCCCGGTCGGCAGCCAATTTATTTGTTTTAATTAATTATGCATGCTATGGATGGTTTAAATTACGCAATGTGATAAAAGCATGATTTTGCATGTTATTGTTGCTTTTATTAAATTCGTAATAGAAACAAACATGCCTAGGGTGTCATAGCACGGCTTTTTTAATTTCGAAAGCGAGCATGTTCTATTACTTGCACTTAGAAATCATGCGGTATGACTTAATTGTCAACGTGCTTCGTATATCGCATAAAAAGCCTTTGAAATTAAAAGGACTAAGCGGAAAAATCAATTAGTTTTAATTAATTAATTGGGGACCTCCATATTTGATTTTAGGCGAAGTCAAGGAATAGGATCGTGTAGACGTTCACCCTACATGGCCTGCACGATTTCGACCTCCTTGCCCGTATAATCGTCGGTAAAATCTCTCAATAAGCTTAGAATATTCTTTAGGTGAGTGGGAGTTATACGAGTAAACGTCCACCCTACGTGGCTTGCTCGTGCGGGCTCTAAATCGGTCCTTAGTGGAAATTTTTAAGTAAGATAATCTAAGAGGGCATCTGCAATACCGGCATAGTTCTCATTTTTTGTGCTACCTTGTAGATAAACTCGGTTAGATGAATAATATGGTTATAACTTAGCTACTTATTGATGAATCCTCCCTACGAGGTCACTTCTCAATTTAAGTAGGGTCCGGTTAAGGTACGGGTTGTTATTTCTTTAGTTCACAAGGGTCCATGTGATGATAAGAAGAAATAAATTGATTGTGTGTCATGGTCGAAAATTTTATGCTTGGCTGGTCGCCCTACATGACCCTCGTATAAAATTTTTAGCCTACTCGTTTGTTGGTTCAATATTATTTTGTCAAAGAGTTATAACATTGATAACATAAATTATTCTTATTAAATGAGTTGTTAACTGTCAACTTATGTTATTTGGTTTCAGATATGTCTATAGATTCTTTTCGTGATAAAATTCTCAAAATTACTACCCCTTCTGAAGTTGGTCCAATGAAAATTGGTCTCCGTATTCTCAAATGTCAAAATTTGGGGAAGTTAACCTCAAAGAGATTAGGGGATTCTGATGACATGCGATGTTACATTATGGATTTTAAAAATCTATTTAAGATGTATGAGCTCTATGGTGGATTTCTCACAGAAGATGTCAAATGTGACATCGTATTGAATTCTCTATCTAGATCATTTACTGTCTCTCACCTAGAAGTCATTGAGTCTCAAATCGATCGTACTGATGTTGAAGTAATCTATAAAGAGTTACTTAAGATCAATGATGAGAGACGAAAGGTGGCTAAAAGGAAAAGAGAAACAATGGTGATCTATGATAAACTGAAGGGAAAGAAAGACCTAGAGCCGAATCGTAGTCACAGACCTAAAGTTTACAAGGTTTATGTGAGACGGCATAAGAAACAAAAGATGGATGAAGGTATGTCTCTAAATGTGACATGGAAAACATATTAGCATTGGTTTAGTCCTTTGGACGGATTTAACTGATGGATACTAATTATGGTTTGTTACATGTGTTTCCTTGTAGGTGACGCTATAAAGGAAGGTTGAGGCAGCTTCAAGTTCTGGATTTGGCAAGCATGGTCGGTTGATGCGGTTGCCAAATACTTGAAGACTTCTTTTGTTTCTTTTATCTAGTGGATTTTGAGACTTTGTTTTGATACATTACTTGTTAGTTTTTCACTACATTGTTTTTGCCATGGATGGCGGTACATTGTTTTGATTTGGCATGGATGGCGGTACATTGTTTTGATTTGGTTTATGAATGATTTGGTTTTAACATTTGTGTTAATTTTGTTTGAACACTGGTTATTAAATGTTTATCATTCATGTGTTGAAGTAATTATCTCAAAACATGGAATATCTCAAATATGATTAGATAAATATAGAAGTTTCTTTTGTTTCTCACCTCTTAAATCTTTGTTTGAAATATTACTAAACTATATCTAGTATCTATAATTCTACCTTATAATTTGAGTACAAAATGGTCTTAGGACCGATTTTGGTAGATCAAATTGGAGATAAGGGATATTTGCATACATCATAGTGTAAGTTAGTTGAATTTAGATTGGTGATAAAGTTGGATTAGTAAAGTTTTTCAATAAAAGATTAAAAGGACAAGGTGATGAAAAGATTGTTCTTGAACAATGTTCAAGAATGATAGGAATGTTCAAGGAACATCAATAAGCCAAGTAGTACAAGAATGAATAATCACAAATATTATGCACAAGTTCGTCTTTATTGTAGTGGGAGTGTTTTTCGGAAGAAAACACTAAATTATTTTTCATATACATCAAGAAACTAGGTTTCTTGAAAAATGTACATGAGGAAAGAAACAACCACGTAAACATAAAAATTTTGGATGAGATGGTTGAAATTATTGGTGCAATTCAGGAATTTGGTGATTCATGGCAATTCATTGGTTTGCATGTTTTGTTATTGGATTCAGATCCTTAATGGAAAGGGCAATGGCAATGGAAAAACAAAGGTAATATGGAAAATATAGAGAAAATGGACTCTTAAGTCCATTTTTTATGCTTTGTTGGGATATAAGTTCCCAAAAGGTTCTATATTTCATATTAACACTTTTTATACCTCATAAGTTACAATCCAATATCTGTCTAAAGCCAATGGCTATTTTGGCTGGTGATATTCGGATATAACGATTATGATGGGACAAATATGTATCAATTAAAATACATTATTTCGAATGCTTGATAGCTTCATGCAGAAATTCGAATAATGGAACATTTGTGGAATAACATGCATAAATTAGATTTATGGAACATAATAATAAATGTTTGAATTCTCATCCCTATAAAGATGATAGGCGTGATTTTCTTCTACATTATGTGATAATATCATTAACTTTGGCAACACTGTGAAAATATTATCGGACATAATGGTGGTGGTTATCCGGACAGTCTAAGATATGGAATTTGAATAATGTGGATATATATCCTTGAGGATCGTATGCATTATTCAAGTATTCTACATAGGCTACTGTTCTGACTAGGTTATTGATATAAGCTATATCGGAAAAGTGTCAGATATTTGTTATTACTGCGTGCAAGGTAACAAATAGTTCATTGTCGGATTAATGAACACGGATAATCGGGGAGTATGTTGATAAATGAGATGATCGACCTTAATATATGTGTTCACTTAGAAAGGAGAACCATACCTTGGAGAAATCTCGGAATAGTAAAATGTTTATGAGAGTTCTTTCATGACAAGCTAAAATTGTAGTGGGAGCTACTAAAGCAGCTGTATGGTTGGGCACTTTACTTCGTGAAATGGTAGTAATCCTATTTTGCTAAGAAATCTCACATGGAATGTGGAATTTTGAGTGCAGAAGCAAAATTTATGGATTTGTCAAACCGGGAAAACACATAGAGTACCGATTGGTTTATATAACCATAAGGCGATATTGCGGGTAATAAGGAAAATTAAAGCAGGAATGTTATTATGGCGGTTCATTCACAAAGTTTGGTATGCCGGCACCTCTGAAGCACGTGGTGGGCATTGTCTTAGTGATCCTCCCACGGTAAAATCTTTCAGTATAAGTGGGAGAAGATGTGAATACAGTGATGCTATATAGTTTCCTATAGATTCATGGGTATACTAAAAGTTTTTACTTTAGTATAAGTGAGAGATTGTTGGGGTTGTTGTGTATAGCTAAAGCAAAAACGTGTTTTAGTATATACGACATGTATTCCACTGGTTATAATCACCTATCTGAATAAATATATTAATAATAATAAGCCTAATATCTCATGTTTTAGAACACGTGGACGGCTCGGGTGTCAAGGAGATCACGCAACGTTCGATAATAAGTATAAGATATAAACAGTGTCGCAGTCGAGATAGCTAGGGCAAGCTATTGGTTTAGACTGTAGCATTAACGGTAGTGGCGGGTCTCAGTCACTAGTTATTACTAGTACCGTGGAACGTACTGACATGATCGAGTGAGATAATGTTCTTCTTGTACTGACCATAGCAATAGGTGAAGAACTAGAGATCTCGACATTTAGAGATATGATCTTAATCTCGATAGGCTATTAGATATATATGTGTTGTTCATTATTACTTTGATTTGCAAGATAAGGGTTTATCGCAGCATCCCTGATGACTTGCCTCTTGGGTAATATGAGGGCACATAGTATGTCTAATTAGTTGTATCGAGACTGTTGGGGTTGTTGTATATAGCTAAAGCAAAAACGTGTTTTAGTATATATGACATGTATTCCACTGGTAACAATCACCTATCTGAATAAATATATTAATAAGAATAAGCCCTATATCTCATGTTTTAGAACACGTGGACGGCTCGGGTGTCAGGGAGATCACGCAGCGTTCGACAATAATTATGAGATATAAACAGTGTCACAGTCGAGATAGCTTGGGAAAACTATCGGTTTAGACTGCAACATAACGGTAGTGGCGGGTCTCAGTCGCTAGTTATATTGGTACGGTGGAACGTATTGCAGGATCGAGTGAGATAAGGTTCTTCTGATACTGACCCTAGCAATAGGTGAAGAACTAGAGATCTCGGGATTTAGAGAGATGATCTTAATCTCGATATGCTATTAGAGATATATGTGTTGTTCACTGTTACTTTGACTTGTATAGCTAAGGGTCTATCGCAGCATCCCTGATGACTTGCATCTTGGGTAACATGAGGGCACATAGTATGTCTAATTAGTTATATCGAGACACCGTGTCCGTATTAGGTTGAGAGATATCCCCTCAGGGAGTTCACAAGGTTTATTATACCAAGTCATGCATGCTGATTAAGTTCAGGTATAATAATAAGGGATGAACGGGTACTACTTGAGGAGAATAAGATGTTAATTAATTATGAGCAGTCAGAGGAGCTCTAATTAATTAATGGATATCGGAGTCATTAAACACGGGGATAGCTCTAAATAAAGTATCAGCCCCAATCTACAAATTGGGACAGAGCGGTGATTCAGTTGTGATTCTTTAGTGGAATGCATCACAGCTCTAATGAAATTAATGTTCTGGGTTGATCATGGTTATTTCATTAGGTAAGGCTAAACTCTGTCTGGTACATAGATCCCTGGGGTGGCCCAAGAGCTCTTCAGGAAAGGAATTCAAGGTATTATTGAGGGATATCAGTTTTGGACTAAAAAGAGGCATTATGGGCTTGAGCCCATTAATGTGGCGCCTACTGCAGTGTAGGGGACGCCAGTTTCCTCTTTTAGTGTCCATCTGATCTCAATAATTGTACTCTGGTTAATTATATAATTATGGAATAAATTAATATCTAATTAATTAAGATTTATTCTTAATTAAGGAATTAGATAATTAATTTAATAATTATATATTATTTTCCTTATAATAATTAGGATTAATTCTAATTATATTTAATTAGAATTTGTTCCAGTAATTATTAACTAAACCGGGCTTTAATTAATTAAAGCCCGTGACTTAGTGGACAAGGAATAGGGGCGGCACTTCTCCTTATAAATAAGGAGGAGGAGATTCTCAAAACCTAAGTTTTGAGTGAGGAGAATCGGCGCCTATCATCAGCAGAGGGAGAGTTCCTGGTTCCAAAGTTCCTAGACGCCCACACAGTCGAAGAACTTCGAGGAAAGGGATCACACCTCAGTAATCTAGACCTGTAGATTACTCCGTCGGCACAGATCTGAGGTATAATATTCTGAACTCGATTATATGATTTAGTTGCATTTAAATTATCACATCCAATTCGAAGATCCTGTGGGAAAAAGGAATGCTTTCAAGCAGCAGTTCCAACAACTGGTATCAGAGCCACGGTTTTAGAATTGGCTCTGTGATAATTGGATTAAATGTATGTTCATGCATTCGAGTCAATTATGCTATAAACTGTGCATGCTGCTGTCCGGGAACAACGTGTGTTGTTTTTGATCCCGTTTTATTCTGTTTTTTCGTGTTGTTTTTCAAATCGGTGAGAAATAAGGTACCGATTAGAATAGGATTCGTTTTTCTATAAATTTCTTTGTATTTGTCGATTTCTTGTAAATTCTGTACGGTGGAGATCGAGTGAAGAAATTGAAGAATGAGGCATGAGAATCGAGGGAGACGGCGGCGGCGACGCGCGTGGAAGCGCGTGTCACACACGCGCGTACACGGCAACGACGGCAGCAGCCGTTCAGCCGCGATCTCGGCGCTGCAGCTTCTTCGATCGATCAACATCGGAACCTTAGGGCTCAACGACGTCGATCGGAGGCTGAGGCAGTGCCGGGGCAAAGGCGGCGGCGGTCCGAGGCGGTGGAAGCAGCGGCGGCCAGAAACCCTAGGGTTTCTGGCTCGCGCATGGCTACTCGAGCCTTGGGCTGGCTGCGTCGTGCACCTGGGCTCACGCCTGGGTGCTGGTCGATGCCGGGCGAACGCGGACGGAAGTGGTGTAGAGACGGACGACTGGCGAGGCGACGACGGCGATCGGTGGCTGAGCGAACCAGCTAGGATTTCGCGAGCTTGATCGCGATCAGCGTCGAGTCTACAGTAGCAGCAACTCAGCACCGGCCCAGGTGCTGAGCGGAGGTGATGACGGACAGCTGCGGGCGGAGGCGGACGACGGCGGCAGCGATAGGGTTTTTCGCTGCACGCACACCGTCGAGGGCTTCTGCTCCGACTGCTGCGATTGCTCCAACTGCTGCGGCTACTGCTGTGGTTTCTGGGCGGCTGCTGGACGGCGGACGATCGCGGCAGAGGTGGGGGCTGGATGTTGCAGCAGCCATGGCGACGGGCGGCGGCGAAATTTTTCCGCGCGCAGACTCGTCGTCTACTGCGGCTGTTCCGGCTGCTGCTGCACGCGGTAGCTCGACGCTGGGGCCCTCTTGGTGCCGGGAGGCTCGTCGAGCCAGTAGGAGCGGTCGGCAGCGGCGGTGGTTTATCGGCGGACGGGCTGCAGCGGCTGAAGTTCGAAGATGAAGATGAAGACGATGATGATGATGGTGATTGGGCCGGGATGCCGGGATGGGCTCGGGCCGGGCTGCAAAGGACGCAGCTGGCCCGTTCACCCAGCCCACGCGCGATCCGATCCGATCCGGCCCGTTTGACACGTACGATGACGGCGCGTGTGATGCACGCACGTATGTCGTCGTGACATGTGTCAGTGATGTGGCAAGCGAACGAGGGATGTTCGTTGACGAACGGTCCTCGTCGTTCAATGAGGGCTAAGGTTTTCTGAAACTTTAGTGTGATCGTTGACGGTTAGGTTTTCGTAACCTAATTCGTTTCCAAAAATCATTCGTCTCGTCTCATTTTGGAAATAGGGAATTCCGCGCCCTAATTCCATTTCGAGCTACTTGCTAATTATGGAAGGTGGACTTGAAGACCAAGTGAAGACTTTCCAAGACCGAAGCTTGTTTCGGATTTAATTAATTAAATTGTAATAGATAGGTTTTATCCTTCCCGGTCGGCAGCCTATTTATTTATTTAATTAATTATGCATGCTATGGATGGTTTAAATTACGCAATGAGATAAAAGCATGTTTTGCATGTTATTGTTGCTTTTATTAAATGCGTAATAGAAACGAACATGCCTAAGGTGTCAATAGCATGGATTTATGATTTCAAAAGCGAGCATGTTTTATTACTTGCGCTTAGAAATCATGCGGTAGGACTTAATTGTCAACGTGCTTCGTATATCGCATAAAACCCTTTGAAAATAAAAAGACTAAGCAGTAAAAAAGCAATTAGTTTTAATTAATTAATTGGGGACCTCCATATTTGGTTTTAGACGAAGTCAAGGATTAGAATCGGATAGACGTCCACCTACGTGGCCTACACGATATCGAACCCCTTGCCCGTATATTCGTCGGTAAAATTTCTCAATAACTTAGAATATTCTTTAGGAGAGTGGGAGTTGTACGAGTAAACGTCCACCCTACGTGGCTTGCACGTACAGGCTCTAACTCGGTCCTTAGTGGAAATTTTAAGTGAGATAATCTAAGAGGGCATCTACAATACCGGCATAGTTCTCGTTTTCTATGCTATCTTGTAGATAAACTCGGTTAGGTGAATAATATGGTTAAAGCTTAGCTACTAATTGATGAATCCTCCCTACGAGGTCACTTCTCAAAATAGTAGGGTCCGGTTAAGGTACGGGTTATTATTTCTTTAGTTCACAAGGGTCCATGTGATGATAAGAGAAATAAACTGGCTCTAGAAGTCATGGTCGAAAATTTCATGCTTGCCTGGTCGCCCTACGTGACTCAAGTATAAAATTTTTGGGCTACTCGTTTGTTGGTTCAATGTTATTTATTCAAAGGGTTATAACATTGATAACATAAATTATTTTTATTAAATAAGTTGTTAACTGTCAACTTATGTTATTTGGTTTCAGATATGTCTATGGATCCTTTTCGCAATCAAGTTTTTAATTCCATTACCTCCTCTAAGATAGTTCCTATGGATGTAAGAAACCGTATTCTGAGGTTCCAGACTTTTGGGAAAATATCCTCTAAGAAATATGAGGATAATTATGACATGGAACGTTATGTCATGGAATTTCGCGAGCTGTTTCAGACTTATGAGACATATGGCGCCACACTTTCTGGACAAGTAAAGTGTGACATTGTCTTGGCTTCTCTATCGGCTTCTTTTACTGCTCTTCGCATGGAGATCATCAAATCTCAAGTCGACCATACTGATTTGGAAACTCTTTTCGAAGAGCTCCTTGAAGTCGACAATGAGAGAAAGAAGGTGGTCATGTGGTCGAGAGAGGTAAAGAAGATATACGATAGGGTGAGGGCTAAAAGTGAAACGAGTCGTGATTCCGAAAAGGAACCTCCAAGGCGGAATAAGAAACAAAAGATGGATGAAGGTATGTCTCTAAATGTAACATGGTGAAACATATTAGCATTGGTTTAGTCCTTTATTGGACGGATTGAACTGGTGGATACTAATTATGGTTTGTTACATATATTTCTTTGTAGGCGATGCCACAAAGGATGATGAGGCGGCTTCGAGTCCTGGCGTCAGCGAGCATTGATGGTAGATGCGGTTGTTGATTACTCGAAGACTTCTGTTTCTTTGTTTTATCTTTTGGTTTTGAGATAGATGTTTGGGATGATACATTACTTTACTGTTTTTCATTACATTGGTGCCAAGTTTTGGCGGTACATTTGTTTTGAATTGGTTTATGGATGATTTCGGTTTTAACATTTGTGTTAATTTGAGTTTAACACTGGTTGTTAAATGTTTTTCATTCATGTGTAGAAGTAATTATCTAGTAACATGGAATATCTCAAATATGATTAGATAAATGTAGTTGTTTCTTTGTTTCTCACCTCTTTTCTCATCTTGTTTTGAAACATTACTAAACTATGTCAAGTATCTATAATTCTACCTTACAATTTGAGTATAAATTGGCATTATGACCGATTTTAACTCAAGATTGGAAATAAGGGATATTTGCGTGAATTGCAAATTAGTTGAATTAAGATTGGTGATAAGTTGGATTAGTAAAAGTTTCAATAAAAGATTAAAAGGATAAGGTGATAGATCGTTATTGAACGAATGTTCAAAAATGATAGGATCATTCAAGGAATTTCAATAAGTCAAGAAGTACAAGAATGAATAGTCACAAGTATTCTGCACAAGGTCATCTTTATTGAAGTGGGGTGTTTTTTGAAATAGAACACTAAGTCGTTTTCATATACATCAAGAAATTAGGTTTCTTGGAAAATGTACATGAGGAAAGAAACGACCACATGGAAAGTTTATATGAGAAGGTTAAAGTAATTGATACGATCCATGTTAATTTGCAAGGTTCATTGTTGGATTTAGATTCATGATGAAAAGTGCAAAGGAAGAACAAAGTTGATATGGAAAATATAGAAAAAGTTTTCTATATTTCTATATTAACACTTTTTGTACCTCATAAGTTACAATCCAATATCTGTTTAAAGTCAATGGCTTTTGGCAGGAAAATATTTGGATATAACGGTTATGTTGGATCAAATGTGTATCAATTAAGGACATTATTCTGAATGCTTGATAACTCTTGCGGAAATTCAAATAATAGGAGCATTTATGAAATGACATGCATAAAATCGAGTTTTATGGAACGTGTCAATAAATGTTATAGTTCTCATGGTAATGAAGATGATAGGTGTGATTTTCTTGTACATTATGTGATGATATCACTAACTTTGGCAACATTGTGAGAGTATTAGCAGACATAATGGTGGTGGTTATCCGGACAGTTTAAGACGCAGAATTTGAATAATGTAGGGTATATCCATAAGGATTGTATACATGATTCAAGTATTCTACGTAGGTTACTGTTCTGACTAGGTTATCGATATAAATTATATCGAAAAAGTGTCAGATATTTGCTATTGTTGCGTGCAAGGTAACAAATATAGTTCATTAATGAACATGGATAATCAGGGAGTGTGTTGGTAAATGAGGTAATCGACCTTAAATCTATGTGTTCACTTAGAAAATGAAAACCATACCTTGGAGAATCTCGGAACAGTAAAATATTTATGAGAGTTCTTTCATGACAAGCTAAATATGTAGTGGGAGCTACTAAAGCAGCTGTATGGTTGGAAACTTTACTTTGTGAAATGGTAGTAATCCTATCTTGCAAGAAATCTCACATGAGTTTTCAAGTGCAGAAGCAAGATCTATGGATTTGTCAACCTGGGAAAACACATAGGAGTACCGATTGGTTTATGTAACCATAAGGCGATATTGCGTGTATAAAGGAACATTAAAGCAGGAATGTTTATATGGCGGTTTATTCACTAAATTGAGTATGCCGGCACCTCGGAAGCACGTGGTGGGCATTGTCTCAGTGATCCTCCCACGGTAAAATCTTTCAGTATAAGTGGGAGAAGATGTGAAATACAGTGATGCCATATAGTTTCCGATAGACACATGGGTATACTAAAAGTTTTTACTTTAGTATAAGTGGGAGATTGTTGGGGTTGTTGTTTATCGCTAAAGCAAAAACGTGTTTTAGTATATATGACATGTATTCCACTGGTAACAATCACCTATCTGAATAAATATATTAATAAGAATAAGCCCTATATCTCATGTTTTAGAACATGTGGACGGCTCGGGTGTCAGGGAGATCACGCAGCGTTCGACAATAATTATGAGATATAAACAGTGTCACAGTCGAGATAGCTTGGGAAAACTATCGGTTTAGACTGCAACATAACGGTAATGGAGGGTCTCAGTCGCTAGTTATGTTGGTACGGTGGAACGTATTGACAGGATCGAGTGAGATAAGGTTCTTCTGATACTGACCCTAGCAATAGGTGAAGAACTAGAGATCTCGGGATTTAGAGAGATGATCTTAATCTCGATATGCTATTAGAGATATATGTGTTGTTCACTGTTACTTTGACTTGTATAGCTAATGGTCTATCGCAGCATCCCTGATGACTTGCATCTTGGGTAACATGAGGGCACATAGTATGTCTAATTAGTTATATCGAGACACCGTGTCCGTATTAGGTTGAGAGATATCCCCTCAGGGAGTTCACAAGGTTTATTATACCAAGTCATGCATGTTGATTAAGTTCAGGTATAATAATAAGGGGTGAACAGGTACTACTTGAGGAGAATAAGATGTTAATTAATTATGAGCAGTCAGAGGAGCTCTAATTAATTAATGGATATCGGAGTCATTAAATACGGGGATAGCTCTAAATAAAGTATCAGCCCCAATCTACAAATTGGGACAGAGCGGTGATTCAGTTGTGATTCTTTAGTGGAATGCATCACAGCTCTAATGAAATTAATGTTCTGGGTTGATCATGGTTATTTCATTAGGTAAGGCTAAACTCTGTCTGGTACATAGATCCCTGGGGTGGCCCAAGAGCTCTTCAGGAAAGGAATTCAAGGTATTATTGAGGGATACCAGTTTTGGACTAAAAAGAGGCATTATGGGCTTGAGCCCATTAATGTGGCGCCTACTGTAGTGTAGGGGACGCCAGTTTCCTCTTTTAGTGTCCATCTGATCTCAATAATTGTACTCTGGTTAATTATATAATTATGGAATAAATTAATATCTAATTAATTAAGATTTATTCTTAATTAAGGAATTAGATAATTAATTTAATAATTATATATTATTTTCCTTATAATAATTAGGATTAATTCTAATTATATTTAATTAGAATTTGTTCCAGTAATTATTTACTAAACCGGGCTTTAATTAATTAAAGCCCGTGACTTAGTGGACAAGGAATAGGGGCGGCACTTCTCCTTATAAATAAGGAGGAGGAGATTCTCAAAACCTAAGTTTTGAGTGAGGAGAATCGGCGCCTATCATCAGCAGAGGGAGAGTTCCTGGTTCCAAAGTTCCTAGACGCCCACACAGTCGAAGAACTTCGAGGAAAGGGATCACACCTCAGTAATCTAGACCTGTAGATTACTCCGTCGGCACAGATCTGAGGTATAATATTCTGAACTCGATTATATGATTTAGTTGCATTTAAATTATCACATCCAATTCGAAGATCCTGTGGGAAAAATGAATGCTTTCAAGCAGCAGTTCCAACAGAGACACCGTGACCGTATTAGGTTGAGAGATATCCCCTTAGGGAGTTCACAAGGTTTATTATACCAAGTCATGCATGCTGATTAAGTTCATGTATAATAATGAGGGGTGAACGGGTACTACTTGAGGAAAATAAGATATTAATTAATTATGAGCAGTCAGATGAGCTCTAATTATTTAATGGATATCGGAGTCATTAAAAATGGGGATAACTCTAAATAAAGTATCAGCCTCAATTTACAAATTGGGACAGAGCGGTAAATCAGTTGAGACTCTTTAGTGGAATGCGTCACAGCTCTAATGAAATAAATGTTCTGGGTTGATCATGGAATTATTTCATTAGGTAAGACTAAACTCTGTCTCGTACATAAATCCCTGGGATGACCCAAGAACTCTTCAGAAAAGAAATTCAAGGTATTATTGAGGGATATCAGTGTTGGACTAGTATGATTTAGTATAGTATGATTTAATTAGTGGTGTCCTGGTCCATAATTAATTAAAGATTGGGGTCTTAAATTAGTTAATCTCGACCCAATTAACGAATTGGTCCGGCGCACTTGAGAATTAAACATCGGCCCAATATCCAGCCTACTTGTCATCGGCCCAGTTGGTGGCACAGCCCGGCCCATCCTTGTCGAACGCGGCCTGGCCTGTGACTTAACACGACCCGACCCGATTCTATGAGAAGCCCCAATCCTTTTCACCTTTCCTCATTTGACGCAGAACTTCATTCTCGTCTCTCTCTCTCGCGATCTTCTTTCTCTGCGCTCTTCTCATTCGTCTACTTCATCGCCTCCGGTCATCTTCTCCGGCATCTATTGTCGTCATCGGCCTTGCTCTTTCTCTTCTCTTGCTCGCCTCTCCACTTTTCTGAGGTGGTAGCCTCAAATCGGGAACCCTAGTTTCGAAATTAGGGAGGACCCCTTTTCTTCTTAGATGATTTCCGGCGAGCTACTCTTCTAATTGAAGTTCTCGTCGCCAAGGTGAGATGGCGCGGCTTTGGAGAAGTCTGGCGGCTCAAATCGCGCGAGAAGTCGACTCCTGGCGGCGCGTTCGTCTCTGGCTGACATCTCACCGGCTTCAGCACGCACAACTCCCGTGGCTGCAACTTCTCCGAATACCCACACATTAAAATTCCTAATCCTTTCAGATTAGGGGACATTGGCCCCGATTTTCCCGATTATGAGACGGACGGCGGTGAGGCTGTCTCCATCGGCAATAGCTCCATCGTCGCCCTCTCTCCATTATTTCTATTGTTAATGTTCGATTATTAGTTAAGGGTTCGAATTTATTAATATTGGTTATTACTTGAACAAGGCTGATTTTCCTCCTTTCTTTTCGCTGCAGGTTCCGGCAACGGTGATGATGATGGCCGCTGCTGTTCCACCCTTGCGCCTCAGCTCCGGGGCTGCTCTGTTGCCGTCGGGGACTCAGCCTCATTGGAGGTTCGGTTTGCTCTACTCCCTTCACTCTTATTCTCTATCTTTCGACACTTTATGAGTGTATGCTTACTATTTTAGTTTTGGGATAAGGCATGTTCTTTAATCTCTTATTTGGTCATAGAATAACATAATTTTGGGAATTGGCATAACATGTCAGCTAGTATTTCTTGAGAAACTGAAACGAGCATGTTGATTTAATGCTTCCTAGCTTCCATCTTGCTTGGAGTGTGTTCTTGGTTATTCATTCAATTAATTGACATGCTTGTTTTGTTTCGACTTTAAGAATCTGCCTAGGTTTTCTATTGTTGATCCTAAGTTCTTTCTTTGCTTGAGTTGGTTTTATATGATTCAAAAGTATAAGGCAGACTTGAACTTGAACTAAGGGAGGTGCTTGGTTTCTGGAAATACCTTGTGGACTGAGATATTAAGGTGGCTGCTGCAGCTCTTCCTCATCCCACTCATTCACTTTCTATTGCATGAATAGTTTGAGAATTTGGAGGGTTTATGTTAGGCTCAGCTGTGTTGCAGAGTTGTTAAGCTACAAGAGTTGATAGGTTGGAAAGATTACCTAGCTGCTCAAAGTTGAGTGTGTAGATTGAAGGAAATGGCGGTTCTACTTTTCCTTTTTCTCTCGTTTGGGCTGCAGTCTCCTTCACTCCTCTCAAGTTCTCCCTCTATATGTTTTGAATTGAAAGTGTGGAGTAAAAGATGGCTGCAGAGAAGGGTGTATTTATACCTGGTAATTGACAACTTTGTAACTAGTTCTTGGTTAGAACTATGACTTATTTGTTGGGTAATAACATTCCATAATCCTTTGGCTGATTTTCTTTCTCTTATTTACAGATCCGCCTGCTGCAGAGGGGGCTGCTGGTAAGCTGATTTCATGGGGATGAAAGATTGATTTTGCCATTCTTTTTTTTTCTTTTCTTTTCTTTTTGATTAGATAGGAGCCGTGTTGCTCTATCCTTGTATAATCGATCAATTGTTCCTTGGTTAATAACTGCACTAGCATCCCAAAATCTGAGTTGATGTAATATGTAATTCTTTATTTTATTTATTAAATCTAATTAGCTGAATGCGGTTGGATTTTCGGCTGTAAGCTATCTATTGGCCTGACCCAACACTCACATACATCTATAGTGGGCTTGGCCCGCTAATTAATATACTACTCCTTCTGTCTCAAGATTCATGACCCCTTTATTTTTGGCACTGTCGGCAAGCATTTTAACGCTTCTCGGTGATGAGTTTTAAAATGAATTTTTGATATATTTTTCTTTTTACGGGATACTACAAGTGTCGTAGTATTTCGTAAAAAGAAAAATACATCAAAAATTTATTTTAAAACTCATCACCGAGAAGCGTGAAAATGCTTGCCGACAGTGTCAAAAAGAAAGAGGTCATGAATCTTAAGACAGAGGGAGTAACAATCAGGTGAATACTTAATCGGATTGCTTGGGTTGATTCATCCTTAGCTAAGAATAATTGAAACTATAATCATGTACTTAGTCGAATAGTTCAATTGAGCATCTAATCAATTATTTGTTCATAAACTAAGAACTATTAGCAATCAAGTTGCGACTCGATTCTATTTAAGAACTTTCTTCATCCGAATTTTATTCAATCAAAAGTGAAATTTATATACCAAAAGCTGATGATTCCTCCTTTAACAAGAAAATTAAACTTCTAAGATAGATACAGAAATACGGGACGTTACAATAATAAAAAAATGAGGCAAAAAATAAAATATCCACTTACATATAAAAAAATTAATTTTAGGTATGAAAAATAAAAAATACAAAGAATACTCATATTTACAATATTCTCTCAAAAATACCCTTACTTTTATGTACATGGGCACTCACTCCCACTTTCTTCTCTCTCCTGTGCACATGGGTCTATCTAAGACCTGCCCATCTTGGAGGGACGGGCAAGCCAGGACCGGGACCAGCCCGAAAGTCAACGGATTTAGCCCGGCCCGGCGGTCAACGGGCCCAAACCCGGATCGGAATCGGAGGGAGGCGGGCCGGTTTAGGTTCATAGATCTTTCAATTCGGAACCGGCAATTCTAGCCCGACGGGCCTGGCCCAGAATTTAAATACAAGCCCAAACCTAATTATCTCTCCCCTCCTCCCTTTTAGGCCCAAGCCCAACCCAATTTGCACACTAAATCTAAACCCTAACTCCCTTCCTTGCCCCTGCCACCCGCTTCTCTCTCTCTCTCTTCTCACTCTCTCTTGATTCTACCTCTCCAGACTTCAGCCGCCGCCGCCACTCCCGGCTGTCATTGCTCCCATCTTCTTCCCACTCATAGTAGCCACCGAGCTCTCTCTCCTCGACTCTCATGGTCTTACCTCTCTCTCGGCTGTTCTTCTTTTTGCCTCGTCCGCCGTCGGAGACTGGCGTACCGCCTCGCGGTGGCCGCCTTAAAGGCAACAACAGCCTCATCCCTCTCTAATTCTCTCATTAATTAACTCCAATTTGAGAAAATCCCTAAATTTCAAATCAAAGCACCATCTCTCCTCCTTCTTCTTCAATTTTCCGGCAACACCACTTGTGTCGCCGCGCCAGTTTTTGACCGGTACTGGAACCGGCAGTTTTTTAGCCCAGCCCGGAACCGACAACAGTGCAAATTGGCCGGGCTCAGTCCTAGCTTTGGAGGACCAGGACCGGCGGGCTAGGGCCCAAAGACCGGCAGGCTGAGGCCAGTGGGCACGTCTAGTCTATCTCCTCTCTCTTCTTTGACTTTTCCTTTCTACTTTGACTCACGTAAAATGCTATCTTTTTCTTTACTTCGTACTTTTTTCTTTTTTCTTTTTCCTATTTTCGAATTTTTCTTTTTATATTTTTTTTACCTTTTTCTTTTTCACTTTTTTTTGGATATTTTTTTGTTTTTTTTAGTTTTAATTTTTGTTTTTTTACAGTTTAATCTTTAATCCAGGGTTATTTATTTATTTTATTTTAAATTTCAGTCTTTTTTGTTTTTTCAATTTTTTTCGGTTTCCTTTTCTTTTTTTCAATTATATAAGTTAGTATATGATTATTTAACAAATAATGTCAAATTATAACTGCATTACCCAATACGTTTATATTTTTTCAGTACTGTTTTCCGATAAATAGTAAATAGTAAACGAATAAATATCAAATTGTAACTACATATTCTTTCAATACTTCTTCTCAAACTCACATAGTCATTAAACAAACACGTAGAAATCATCACTCCAATAGCGGTATACTCCGAATTATACAAAAAACCACCGCTAAATCTAGAGAGAAGCCCCCATTGTCCAACCATATTTTCGAATAAAGTGAAAGAAAGCATATAACAATACCTAATTATTCTAGTCCTTTAACTAATTACTCCGTATTTATCACTATTAGATACAACGTATATAAGTTTGCAAACATTCTTCCATATTTCCAAAATCAAAACTAAGAAGCGATAGCCGTACCGTACTTAGTGCTCGTTTGGTTCAAGTTGAGTAACGGAAAGAGAATGGAATCAAGTCAATTAAAGGAATGGTAATAATAATGGTTACTTTTATTGAGTGTTTAGTTCAATAGTAGAAATGAAGTCACTTGTGAGGGTTCCCTTTCTCTTTGTTTCCCCTCCTTCTTGAGGGGTAACAATGTAATAGATTGGGTTACCCCAAGTAAGGGAAATAGATAACATATTGATCAAACCAAATAAAATGTAATGAAATTAATTACTTGATTCCCTTTCCATACTAAAAAAAACTTGAACCAAATATTTGGGCTTAACCACATTTTTCAGCAGAATTTTTGTATATGAATTGCGAATGCGTATATGCCAAAAGGCCCAAACTCATAAATGACTATATTAAGCATAAGTTTAAAACAGAAATCATAGATCCACAGTATTACTGCATCTATAGCTACTACCATCCAAATTGTGGGTCGCCGATCTGACTACCCAGGTACAACTCACCGGCTCGACTCATCGGAAAAGTTCGCCGTTGTGGCGGCGGTCGGCGGCGGTAGTCCCCTTGCCAGCCAGAAAACAGAGTTGGAAAGAGAGAGGTCGGGAAGTTGCAGATCTACAACACTTCCGCCATCATCGACTCTAGCTTCCACTTCGACGGTGCGGCGCGGTTCTATTACAGCAGCAACAATGACGATTCCTCGCCAAAAAGTTGAGGGAGGTAGAGAGGGTGGAAAGTGGGGAGGGGGAGGGGGGGGGGGCATTTCTAGGGTTTCGGAAGCTGGCAATCTCCGATCAGATCTGTTGCGCCGTCGTGGTGGAAGTTTGCCGTGCTATAGTGAAGCCGAGGCTGTTGCGCCAGCGTGGTGGAAGTGCCCGGCGTAGTCTGAGAAACACTAGAATTTTTAGAGAGAGAGAGAGAGGACGAGGGCTATTGAGATAGTGGGTTCCCCCCACATGTCTACCTCTTTATGTGATGACACGTCAGCAACTTAATGTTGCCTGCATTGGACATTATAGTCAATTCACATTCTACATATATATATATTTTAAATTTATTTTTAATTGCAATTACTAACTGGGATCGGGGTGCGTGTGGTTAGATGTAGGGTTTAATTTATAATCAGAAAATAAGTATTTGGTCTTAAAAAAAAAAAAAAAAAATAGTTTCAGGCCGGAGAGCTTGGAAGCGTTCGATCTTACAGACGCCTCACACCACAATGAAATCGATTGAAGCCTGGATCCTTCCCACCTCCTCCAAAAACTAGCGGTAGCAACGGGACTGACCCCATCTGCGCTGGATTAAGCCAAATCACGACTAGGAAGCGACCGACGGGCGGCGATAACGACGACGAAGGGATATTTTCAGCCGTGGAAACAGGTAAAGCTCTCCATCATGCTAATTTTCAACTAATCCCCAGTCATACCCGCGTAGAAACCCTCTAATTTTATATTCATTTTAGGAAATTGTCGGGTTTAGGGTTTCATCGTCTAATTCGTTACAGAGGTTGTTGGGTTTCCCTGATTTGGCTAATTTTTTTTTCCTCTTTTAGTATGCAATTGCCGTTTTTACTCTGATAGGGCCCATAGTAGCTTCGTTTTTTTTTTTTTTTTTTTATCATTTTGCATAGGGACGGATCCACCAGCCACTACACTACATGAGTTGTATTTGCCGACAATCTGATGGGTTCTTCAGGACCACTGTCAATTGTCGTTGATTTAATTGTTTTTTTTATGCCTTTATTATAATATGAAAAGGAGTGCTAAGCGTTTCGACGCAGAAAGAAACCCTAATAATGCTTTCATGATCATGTTAGTTCTTAATTTTTTTAAATTTCATTTTTTTTTGAAAAAATGTTAGTTCTTATTTAGGTACATGCCCAGCGCAGGTTGTTATGGATTTGCAAGACTTTTACCGAGTTAACACCACGTTCATAATACCCTTGCAACGCGATCACCAACCGGTCATTGTGAGACATCTTAACACTTATATTGTTTGTAGCATTTTATTAAACCTAATACGATTAGCAATTAGTTTATCATATAATATTAGGATGTGTCCTTGAATTTTTATTTATTTGATTTTATTATTTTTGTAGCCACTACCGCATCATTTCACAGATGAGGCTCGAGACACCGGTCGTGTGAAAGCCACATTGATAGGAACTGCAGGGACGTTCGAAGTTGATGTTGAATTTTTCAATGTGAGGAATACTTGTTATCTTAAAGAGGGATGGACATCTTTCAAAGATGCTCATGAGGGGCTATGCAAAGGAGACTTGCTTCTTTTCACTCATCTTGGCGACCTGAAGTTCAATGTGACAGTTTTCAAACAGATGCCTATCAGCCAACTTCGTGATTGGTTTGATCCATTTTATCCGCCTCAACCAATCATCACTCAGGGACCGTATCATGCCCAAAAAATGCTACTTAATGGTAGGCTAACTTTGTCAATGTACATTAGTCCATCATGGTTTCAATATTTTTTGGGATGGAGTTCTAGTAAATTAGACATTGTTTTAATGGATTAGTATACTCTTACATCAATTAAAATTTCATTTATATCATTGTTGTGTATGCAGATAAGGAGATCGAGAAATGTGGCATTGGTAAAGATTTACTTCCTGGTAATTATAAATTCACATCCTCATAAATATAATGATTTTTCTGCCCCTACATTATAAATGTATAGAAACCGTTTGACTGATTCTTCCCAAAAAAAAAAAAAAAACTTCATGTAGCAACCAATGTCATTTCACTCCCAAATGTTGATCACGACTTGAGTTGTGATGATGTCGAACCAGTGGCTGCGCGTATGTATACAACATCTATGCCAATTCATATACTAGTGCACTGAGTATTTGTTTTATAATTTGCAAATTTTCAATTTTAATTATTGTTGTGACGGTGTGAAATTATGTGTTAGTTCGTACGGGAACTTGAGTTGTATAGATTTTCAAATTTAAAGTGTGAAATGAGGATTCACGAAGGGCCCTTGGACAACGAAATTTCTAAGATTGGGGATTTACTCGATTTTGCAGGGATGTCCTGACTAATAATTATGCATGTAGCAATTATGATGGTGGGGTAGTATATTTAATTACGTAATAGTATGTATGAGTTTGTGGATTAATTGCACTAATTGTATTTGAGACAGCTGGATGTACCTTGAGGTGGCTTACTTTTTTTTTAAACAAACTAAACCAATTATTATAAATCATTCAATAACGACATGTCGCCCATAATCTGGAATAGATTTCCAATTCATCGACCCCCCTTCATAATGGGCTTACTAGACGGGGATAGTTAAAGCCCGCCAATTATTTGGATCAGGTGCGTGATGGTACAATCTCCCAAACTTTTATAGCCCATGTTCCCTAAATGGGCTTTTAGTACAAATCATATACGAGTTGGTGTTATTTAACACATAATAATAAAATAAATATATCAAATTATTATATGTTCCGTATGTTACCGTGATTATAACAATTAAGATTAAAAAATGATGGTTGTTCGTGATTTGTCCAGTTTGTACAGTATTATGTCTTGAGAGGGTGAAAGTGTAATGTACAAGATTAATAAATTGCCATCATCTGTTGCGTATTTTGTTCGGAAACAAAGTATAATATTTTATGTGAAGAAACCACCGACACCCCAGTTTAAATATTTTATGAAATCACATTATCACTGCATATAGGGTATTGTGGCTTATGTTATGCAAATGAAAGGGTATACTCTAATTATTTATATATTGTTATCTTTTATATATTGTGAATCACACTCTTAGTTGTCGTTTTCTAAATACCTTCACACTCGCATTCTAACTAGAAATCCTGACTCATTCTCATTCATGTTCATAGAATCGCGTTATGATATATGAAACTTTTTTAACAAATTGTCCACGCGAACGGTTAATATCAATACATGTAAGTTGCATTTTTTCAATACCGTAACCATACATTAATTATAAAAAGGATTGAGCGACGAGCATGGGTGATAATTTGTCTAGTGTACCCACTACACAACGGGAATTCAATTTGAGTAATTTTAAATATTTTCCTTTCTAAATTCAATTATAAGTTATACTTTCTTGTTTTTAATCTATTCATTTTTTTTTGACAAACATATTTATTCGGTTTTAATATGAATGACTATTATGTTGTTGACCAGATTGTTGAATTTCTCTTCCGGTCATGTGACTGAAATTGTGGTCGGAAAAGCAAAGACATTTTCCTTGTTATTCACGCATCACCCAAATACGCGCCCGCAAAAAATACGGGATAACCATATGCTCGAATAAGTCACTGATCGATCTTGCTTTTCAAGGGTAATTTAGGCACGAAAACAGTGAATTAAAGAACACAAAAGTAAAGGACACAAGGGACTTACGTGGTTCGATCGAGAGATCTACGTCCACGGGGCGGAAAGTGTGTATGCTTTATTAGCTTTATGCGTGAGGCTTACAAAAGATTGTTCTCCCCTCTTCATCTATTATAAGCCCCTATTTATAGATATTTTTACATAGAGTTCTACTAGGATAATAATTCTTCTCCAACTTGGACTCTTGAGTTTGATCTCCTCCTTTTGTGGGTAAACACCGAGCTTCTAGATCTCCTTCAGGATTAGAGTGTAGTTGGTGTAGGAATCGGAGTTGCCTTGTTGGAGTGTTGGGCCGAGATGGGCTGACCTGAGTTGGGCCGTGCTGAACCGTTTAAAGGGGCCGAGCTGAACCGTTCGAGTCCAATTATGTTGGGCTCGATGCTTGGGCCTAGTAGCTAGGCCATATCCTATCACATCCCCCCCCCAAAAGATGTAGAAGTGAGGTGTGATGTGGGGCAGAACAGTGAAGTGGGTGAGTGTAAAATGGCATTACCCCGTCGAATTTGAGAAATCAACGAAGTTGAAATGCATGCCGCCTCGTTAAGACGAGGGCGGTGTTTAAATTACATTGCCCCGTTGAATTTGAGATTTCAACGAAGTCGAACTGCATGCCGCCTCGTTAAGACGAGGTCGGTCTTAAAATTACATTGCCTCGTCGAATTTGAGATTTTGATGAAGTCGAGCTGCATGCCGCCTCGTTAAGACGAGGTCGGTCTTCAAATTACATTGCCCCGTCGAATTTGAGATTTTAACAAAGTCGAACTGCATTTGGCAACAAGTCGGACGAGGCAATCTTGATTGGAAGGGCGAAGCCGAACACGGAGCGCCGGTTGGAGTCCCGAGTTAGTGGGACACGTGTCGCGCCGTGGGGGTGGGAGTTAAAAAGGTGGAAGTTTTTGAATAAAACTTCCGCTATACGCCTTCTCTCGCATTTCGCCGTAATTTCAAATCTGAAAAAGAGTCACCGCCTCCCCTCTGCCATTGCTAGATTTCGTGCGTTTTTGCCGTCAATCATCGTTAGGAGTTATTCCGCCGATAATTTCACAAGTAAGTTATGGATTCTTCTTCCTCTCCTTCTTCAAGTAGTAGGGATAACGACGGTGGAGCGGTTGATGGGTTATCGCCGCCTCCGATGCCATCTTTTCCGTCGACTGTAAAAATAAATGCTTTCACTGTAGATTCTTTAGCAACTAGGACAATTGAGTGTGTCTGTCTTGCTCCGGTGACTGAGGGCAAAGTCCTTAAGTATAGGTCGTCGTTTAGCGCAGAACAGATTATTAACGTTTGTAGACAATATCAATTTCCTTCCTCCGCTCTGTTAGTAGCTCCTGGACCGGGGGACAGAGCTTGTTCGCCTCCGGACGGTTTCTTTACCGTGTACGAAGATAGTTTGAAGCACGATCTTCGGTTCCCTTTGTTTCCAGTCTTTGGAGCTTTACTTCGCAAGCTCGGTATTGCAATGGGGCAAATCGCACCGAACTCTTTTAAACAACTTGTAGGATTAGTTGTAGAAGCTAGCACCATGGGTATTCCGGTATCAGTAGACCTGATATAGAATTTTTTCTTTTTTAAATTAGGTGATACGGGGTGGTTCTACTTGACTCCGGTTCGTAAGGATTCGTTTCGTTTAATAACGAAATCGAAAAATTACGAATTGGCAAAATAAGTTATTCTTCTGTCGCTCTGATGAGGTTCCCCGCCTCGTCTGGCGACAGAAAGGTAGTAAGCCAGAGAGTCAGGCTTCCACGGTAGATCTGGCTAATGCCGTGACTAGGTTAGATCGGCTAGGTACAATTGTACAGGATTATACCGAAGTCGAGCTTGTGTCGGCCGGGCTGAGCCCGTTTAACCCCAACACCTCATATCCCGAGGAGGGTGAGGTCTCTTTTCGTATCTTTTTGTGGTTTGCAAGATATTTGGTCTATCATGCGTAATGTCTTCTGAATTTTGGTTGCAATGAAGCTGGTGAAAGACAGAAAGAGGCAGAGGTCCGAGGATCCTGTAGTGTTGGAGAAGGGGGGTTCCAAGGCATCCTCGAAATGAACTGCGAGTGTTCCGGGATCATCTCCACTAAGGTCGCCCTCTCCTGAGTCGTTAGTTCGTCGGGTGAAGGTGCCAAAGCCGAACAAGAAAGCTTCGGCAACTGGCGACAAGACTCTAACCGTAGGCCAGTCCTCGGTTAGTGCAGCTTACCCGGTGGTGGAGCTGGAAGAAGAACACCGGGTTTATCCCGAGGTAAGAAGTTCAAGCTTTTCTGCGTTGGGTTTATGGTATTTGTGCGCTGATGTTGTTCGCCATCGGCAGGATGCCGACCTGGTGACGGTGAGCTTTCACAACTGGGTGGACGGGCTGGTGAAGGGTGCGTCCACCCTTACTGGCTCGGGTTTATGCGGCGATGTGGCTGAGGTGTTGACGGCTCAAAGTGTCTCCGAGACCATGGAGGCTATCGCCGAGGACATTCC
This sequence comes from Mentha longifolia, assembly GCA_001642375.2. Classification (NCBI taxonomy): domain Eukaryota; kingdom Viridiplantae; phylum Streptophyta; class Magnoliopsida; order Lamiales; family Lamiaceae; genus Mentha; species Mentha longifolia. The sequence continues at coordinate 25,114,670 of CM038115.1, forward strand.
AGACCTCGATAAGGCGAAGTAGAGGCACAAGGAGGTGTCTGTGGAGGAACTGAACCGATCTTTTGTAGAAATTATGTTGAAAAATCTGAAGGCAGTTCCTTTTCTCGAGAGCTTGGTGTCTTCTACTGACCTGCTCACTACCGAACTGATTCGGGAAAGTTGGGTAGATCGCGATCCTGACATGGATGTGATCGTTGCCGAGCTTAATGCCGCCCCGAGAAGAACCGAGGCTGAGAGCGGAACTGGTGGCGATGCCGGAGAGGAGGCCGAAGTGCAAGAAAATGAGGAGGAGGTCAGTTGATCGCCTCCTCGTCTCTTTTTTTTTTTTTTTTTTTTTTTTTTGTAGCATGTACTTCGTCATCAATAGGATGGCGCGTTTTGCTGAAGTAATGAAAACTTTATTTCTTATTAGAAAATTTGTTTCCATTTTTGTAGTCTTCTCCGAACTGTGTCAACTTATCGTCTTGTCTAGAGGAAATAGCTCGGCTTCAACGTCAACTTGATGCAGCGAAGGTTGAGGCTTTGCACTGGAAAGACACGATAGGCCACATTAAGAATGAGCCTGAAGTGAAACTGCAGGCCGCTCAAATTAAATCAGATGGGTTGCAAGCTCAACTGATCGAGCTGAAGGAGAAACATGGTAGGCTTAGGGGAAAAGCCAAGCGTATCGAAGAAGAATTCCTTGAATACGAAACCATTATCCGCCGGAGTGGGAAGCCTACTATTGCCGAGGTCTTGGCCAAGGTGGATGAAAAAGGAGAGTGGCTTCGGCGTTTCCGGCGCGATTATGGCGAGAACTCTTGGGAGTACCGAGGGTTGGTCGATGAGCTGGTCGAAGCTATCAATTCGTATGAGACTGTAAAAGCTCGTCGGCCCAAGTTATTGCAATATCTGATCCCAGAGATGAACTCATCGAGCTCGGCTAATTCCGGTCCGAGTTCGGGAGTGTTAGATGAGGCCTCCAGGGCTTATTTGGAGGGTCCAAGTGAATCACTTCATCTGGGAGGGGTGCCGTGAGCTTCTTGCGGGCAAGCTGGAGCTCGTGGCTTCAGTTCTGCCAACCAAGGTAGGGCTTCCACTGCTCGAGCCCGAGGTCGAGGTCGGGGCTCGGCTTTCCATAGAGGCCGGGGCATGCAAGCTGTAGATTACATTATGGGTTTACCCGATCCTCCAGCCGGGCCTAGTTTTGTTGATAGGTGGCTTAATTTTGGTAGGTCGTCTAGCTCGGGAGTACCTCCTTAATGTAAATACCAGTGTAATTATACGCATTCTTGTCTTATACGAAATAAGATAGAATTTTTTTCGTACTCTTACTTATGCATTCATTATGAGTTTTGCGCTTTATTGGTTGTCTTAGTCTGATAGCCCTTTTCATCAAAGAATGAAATTCGGCTTTATACGGCTTTCTTCGCAGGAATACGAAGTTTTACCTTTTTTCACTTCATCTAAGGATGAAGTTTGGCCTTCTATGGCTCACCTCATCAGACGATGAGGTTTGGCCTTTGTTCGGCTCACCTCGTCAGATGATGAGGTTTGGCCTTTGTTCGGCTCACCTCGTCAGATGACGAGGTTTGGCCTTGTACGGCTCACCTCGTCAGATGACGAGGTTTGGCCTTTTTTCGACTCACCTCGTCAGATGACGAGGTTTGGCCTTCTATGGCTCACCTCGTCAGATGACGAGGTTTGGCCTTGTACGCGCATTTATAGTATATGCTCCATGGTTGGAGATATTAAATACCCTCGTGAGGGTTAAAAAATAGTTGAACGAAATAATTTGCACAAGTGGAAAGAAAAATGCTTAAAATGAAATATGCAAGATCAATAGGAAAAAATACGAACTTTATTGATAAAAAAGAAAAAATCGAAGTAAAAATTTGAACAGGACGACCTGACTCATGACCTAACCGACCTAAGATGAAATGACCTTTACTCCTTTCCACCTATGCGAAATATTTCTTTAGATGAGAGACATGCAAAGTTCGGGGTATCGGCTCACCAGATAGATGGACGAGCTTATATGATCCTTTGCCGAGGACTTCTTCTACTCGGTAAAGCCCTTCCCATGTGGCTTGTAGTTTGCCGAGCTTTTCTGCCTTACCGACTTGTTATTCCGAAGTACGAGGTCGCATACTTGGAATTGTTGGAATTTCACTCTTTGGTTATAGTATCGAGCTACTTGCTGCTTGTACTTAGCTTCCTTGATATAAGCCAAATCCCGCTTCTCTTCTAGTAGGTCCAGATCAGCTCGTAGTCCTTCTTCATTAGCTTCGGCTGAAAAATTTAGCGTGCGGTGGCTCGGCAATCCGATCTCAACCGGGATGACAGCTTCAGTTCCGTACACCAAACTGTAAGGTGTTTCTCCATTTGAAGTCCGGGGAGTTGTTCGGTATGACCATAGGACTTGGGGTAGGTTTGCTGCCCAATCTCCTTTGGTTTCGTCAAGTCGGGTCTTGAGCCCCTTGACAATTGTTCTGTTCGTAACTTCGGTTTGGCCGTTCGCTTGAGGGTGGGCTACCGAAGTGAACTTTTGCTGAATGTGTAGACCTTCGCACCATTCTCTGAATGTTCGATCCGTGAACTGCATTTCGTTATCTGAAACGAGGATATGAGGTACGCCGAAGCGGCAGACAATGTTCTTCCAGACGAAGTTAAGAGCATTCTTGCTTGTGATCTTAGCCAAAGGTTCGGCTTCGACCCACTTAGTGAAGTAGTCAATGGCAACGATGAGGAACTGTAGTTGTCCGAGAGCTCTGTCAAACGGCCCGACTATGTCGATCCCCCATTGTACAAACGGCCACGGGCTTTGCATGCTGACGAGGTCGCTCTAGGTTTAGTTCGGCTTCTTCAATGCTTCGAAGCTTGACTTCTTCTACAGGCGAGTTTGTTGAGGATGACGCCAGTTTGTTTAAGGCGTCAGCTCGGTTATTTTCTCCTCTAGGAATCCGCCGCAGCTCGAAGTATTCAAAGCCTTCTTGCAGACTCTTTGCTTTTTATAGATATTTCTTCATTCTTTCTCCCTTTGCCTCGTATCTGCCTAGCATGTGGCTCACTATGACTTGGGAGTCACTATGAACTTGAACGGCTCGGATATGCAAGGAACGAGCTAGGCGGAGTCCGGCAATTAATGCTTCGTACTCGATTTCATTATTCGTCGTTGGGAAGCTAAAACGAAGTGCATACACTGTCTCAATTCCATCCGGACTAAGTAGCATCACTCCTGTCCCGTTGCCTGTGCGACCTGAAGCACCATCTACATAGACTTTCCAGCAGTCTTTTGGAGGTTCCTTAGGTTGTTCGGCTTCAGCTTTGCTTGGGGGTATTTCGTCCTGTTTTGGCTCTTCGGAGAACTTAGCCTCTACTAGGAAATCTGCTAAGGCTTGTCCCTTTATAGCTTGCCGAGGACAGAAATTTATGTCATGCTCGCCGAGTTCGACCGCCCACTTAGCGATTCTACCCGGTGCTTCAGACTTGGTCAGTACTTGGCGAAGTGGCAGGTCGGTTAGAACTTGTATGGTGTGTGCATGGAAATACAGTCTCAACCTTCTAGCGGCATTCACTAGTGCAAGGGCGACTTTTTCCAATGGCTGGTATCTCGTCTCCGGTCCTTTCAGAGCTCGGCTAATGAAATAAACAGGAAGTTGCTGACGTCCTTCATCCCAAACTAGTACAACACTTATAGCTTCATCCGAGGCTGCGAGGTATAGGGAGAGGACTTCTCCATATTTTGGAACAGACAAAGTTGGGAGCTTGGCCAGGTACTTCTTCAGCTCTTTGAACGCCGATCTGTGCTCGTCCTTCCATTCGAAGTCGGGTGCCTTCTTGAGAATCTTGAAGAATGGGAGCTGCTTTTCGGTGGCCTTAGACAAGAAACGACTTAGCGCTGCCAAACAACCCGTCAGTTGATGCACATCGTGAATGGTTTTCGGGACCTTCATTTCCTAGACAGCTCGGACTTTCGAGGGGTTGGCCTTCAAACCTTCTTGCGAAACCCAGCACCCCAAGAATTTTCCTGATCGGACCATAAAGGTACATTTCTCGGGGTTTAGCTTCAGATTCACTTTCTGAAGTAGGCCGAAGACGATCTTGAGGTCATCAACGCAGGTCGCTGGTTCTCTACTTTTGACGATGATGTCATCAACATAGACTTCAACGATCTTTCCAATGTGACGTTCAAATATCTTGTCGACCATCCTTTGATAGGTTGCTCCCGCGTTTTTAAGCCCAAATGGCATCTTCTTGTAGGCAAAGACGCTGAAGTCCTTGATGAAAGCTGTCTTCGGCGCATCTTCATCACTCATTAGGACTTGGTGATACCCTTTGTATAGATCTAGAAAGCTAAAGACCTTGTGACTAACCAGGGCTTCTACTTTCTTGTCAACGTTGGGCAAGGGGTAACAGTCCTTTGGGCAGTGTTTGTTGAGGTCAGTATAGTCAATGCACATCCGCCAACCTCCTTGTTGTTTTTTTACCATGACCGGGTTAGCTATCCACGTCGGATATTTGACCTCGAACAAAATGTCGGCTTTCCGAAGCTGTTGCACCTCATCATAAATGACTTGACTTCGTTCTGCAATGAAGACTCGTTGTTTCTGCTTGACTGGCTTTACTCTGGGGTCAATTTTCAGTCGATGAGTAATGATACTAGGTGCTACTCCAGTCATGTCGAGGGGTGACCAGGCAAAGACATCTCTGTATTCCCGAAGAAGTTGGACAATCTGCCTGTGGAGTTCGGCTCCTCCCGCGAAGCCTACTTTGACGACCTTGGATGGGTCATCTTCGTAGAGTACTATGTTTTCCACCGGCTCGTTGGATGCAGATTCTTGTCTCTGCTCCAACTCTTCGGGCAGCTGTAATTGCTATGCTTAGGAGTGCGGAGGTGCCCCAACACCTCGTAGTGCAATCTGCATGCACTCCTTTGCTCGCTTTTGGTCGCCTCGAACTACGATCACCCTGTTTTTTGACGGGATTTTGATCATTAAGTGGTATGGCGAATAGATCGCCTTAACTGCCACCAGCCAATCCCTTCCGAGTATAACGTTGTATGGAGAATCCGCTTTAACAACGAAGAGGTTGATGACCTTAGTGATTGATAATGGGTGAATCCCCACTGTTACAGGCAGTTGTACAACCCCCTCCGTTTGCGTCTCCTGTTGGACGAAGCTCTTTAGTGGGACTGGTGCTGGTGCGAGCTATGCCTTCTCCACTCCTAGCTGGTCAAAGCAATTCTTGAAGAGGACACTGACTGAGGCTCCAGTATCAACGAAAACTCATCGTACGAGCTTATTAGCCACCCCGGCTTCAATCACAATCGCATCCTGGTGGGGCATGGTAGGTGGCGCTGGGTCTTGGTCCGAGAAAGTAATTACCTTGTCCTTTTTGAACCTTTTTTGAGAAGGTTCGTCCTGTTGCGGGCTTCGAGCTTCGGCCTTTAATGATGACTTCGTAGCTCCCTGTGGGAGCCCGGTAATAGCATGTATGACTCCATCATACTGAGGCTGGTCCTCATCTCCGTTGTCTTCTCGCTTCGGCTTCTTGTCGGCCTGGGGGCCGCAGTTATTCCCCCCTCTATTTTGTCTTCGTCTTTTGTTGTCCTGGGGGCGGCCTTCATTCTGGTTGCGACTTTGGTATCTCCCAGAGTACTGTCGCGCACCAAGTAATCGATTTTCGAAGCGAAATTTCTGCAATCCTCCGTGTCATGGCCGTAGTCCTCATGGAACTTGCAGTATTTATCTTTGGATCGGCGCTTCGCTCCTCCTCGTGACATCAGCTGAGGCTTTTCGAACAAATTCTGGTGAAGCTCGTAAATCTCTATCCTCGGCTTCGTCAGCTGAGTGAACTGGTTTTTCTCTTGGTTCGGCCGAGGTCGAGCCGGGACTCTATAAGTACCCGCTGCAATCTGTCGAGGGCGCTTCGGCGACTACTCCCTAGGTCGTTGCGCTCCTCTCTCTTCTTTTGGTCGGAAGATTCAGCTTTGTCGGCTTCCCGTTTCTTCCAATCGGCTTCATCCGCTCATGCAAACCTGTCTGCTATGGCCCATAGTTCCCTCGAGGTTCGAGGATCATCCCTGACGATCTCCCTGTAAAGGGCACCGGACTGAATTGCGTTCTGGAACGCCGAAATGAGGACTTTGTCGGTCAGCCGATCGACTTTCAGGCTCTCTCTGTTGAACCTAGTCATAAAATCGCTGATCGATTCCCCCCGCCCTTGCCGAAGTGAAAGTAGCTGTGCCGTGGTAGTCTTTGGTTCGGCCTTTTGGAAGAACCTCCTATCGAAGGTCTCCATAAGTTCGGCGTAGGAGTTAACACTCCTAGGCGGTAGGCTGTAGAACCATGCATGGGCATTGTCGACCAGCAGTTCGGGGAACACTTTGCATAAATAGATGTCGTCACTCAGCCCCTGATTCAACATGTTATACTGAAACTGTGAGAGGAAATTTTGCGGGTCGCACAGCCCGTCGTACGGCCTTACTGGTGGCACTTTATATATGGATGGGAGTGGCGTGTACAGGATGCAGTTGGTAAAGGGGGTAGACAGCCTCCCATAAACATCGTATGTGCCACCTCGGTAATTGTCGTTATTGCGCCGAGGCGGGTTGGCGTAATGGAGAGGGTTCTCCCGTCGAGGTGACAGGATGTTAGGCCGAGGTGAGTGCCAATTGTGTTCACCTCGGTGACCTTCCTCGAACCGCCTTATAGGGTCCCGTGCATGCACAATTTGAACGCTTTGGGACCCTTCTCGGTGGTGAGGTTGTGTGGCCGCTTCACGTTGTCCTCCTTGGTTGTGTTCAAGTCGTTGTTCGGCGAACTTCAGGAGGTTTTACTGGTTCTCGACCAGAAACGCCTTTACCACATCGCTGAGCTACCGCTGGTAGTTGGGGAGCTTGTCCTCCTTGCTGCTATCACGGCTTTCTGAGTTTCGGTGAATTTGGTTGCCGAACTGGTCAACGGGTATGTTTGCGACATCCCCTTCGGGGGTCAGGCTTCGCATCGGCTTTTTTCCGGATCGTTGGGGGCGGTCGGTCTCCGGTACATGGCTGGCTTCGACCTCTTCCGCATCCCGCCGAGGAGGATTGTTAGCACCTTGTCGAGCTTGTTGGGCCTCTTTCTCCCGTTTGGCCGCGGCAGCAGCAGCGGCGGCGTTGGATCGTGTTGACTTTGTCGATTTTCCTGCCATCGTGACTGAACTTGAAAGCGTTGATCGGAATTCACAAGATTTTCGATTCCCATAGACGGCGCCAGTGATCGATCTCGCTTTTTAAGGGTAATTTAGGCACGAAAATAGTGAATTAAAGAACACAAAAGTAAAGGACACAAGGGATTTACGTGGTTCGATCGAGAGATCTACTTCCACGGGGCGGAAAGTGTGTATGCTTTATTAGCTTTATGCGTGAGGCTTACAAAAGATTGTTCTCCCCTCTTCATCTATTCTAAGCCCCTATTTATAGATATTTTTACGTAGAGTTCTACTAGGATAATAATTCTTCTCCAACTTGGACTCTTGAGCTTGATCTCCTCCTTTTGTGGGTAAACACCGAGCTTCTAGATCTCCTTCAGGATTAAAGTTGTAGTTGGTGTAGGAATCGGAGTTGCCTTGTTGGAGTGTTGGGCCGAGGTGGGCTGACCTGAGTTGGGCCGAGCTGAACCGTTTAAAGGGGCCGAGCTGAACCGTTCGAGTCCAATTATGTTGGGCTCGATGCTTGGGCCTAGTAGCTAGGCCATATCCTATCAGTCACTAATTAGAATATGAATAATATCATGGTATATTTAATGAATAACATTAATTGCATTGATTTGAAAAAAAGTATATTTAGGGATTATGTTACTCCTATCTCAAAACGTAGTTCTATAAATAGTTTTAGGTTTTTTAAAAATACTTAATTCTGAAATAGTTTTAATGATGAAGTATTAATTTTTTTTAAAAGTAATAATTAAAGAAACTTGGATATGCAGTTTAAGCAATACATCGTAGCCCCTTTCTTATAATATAATTAATTTGTAAAATGAGCCCCTACCATGCTAGAGCCAACACAATAAAAAACAAAACCAAAAAAAAAAAAAAACTAATTAAGGAATTTAATTTTTTTTTGGGTTATATTAAAAGGTATTTCCAATAAAATTAACTAAAAAAAACGTTGTCTTGAAACCAATTTAAACGTAACCCTTAAATCGTCGTCCGAAGTTTAATGAGCATGAAAGAGTTTCAAGTTCGAATCTAAAAATTATAATTAATGGATACGCAAATGCATATACGCAAAGAGATCAGCGATGTTACCGAGTTTATTGAGTAGCCATTTGCTTTCGCTTCCCACCCGATTTATTTTTCACCTGTTTACTTCCACATCTTGCGGTCGGCTCTGAACCTTGCATAAAAAAGGACAATAATTAAACAACGCAGTAGTTATGAAGCTATGCAGTTTGCAACACAATTTACGAGCTACATATTGATATTACCTAATCCTTCGCCCCCATTAGCAGTAGGATGCTCTGGTGGAACCTCATTCACTCGAGTTGGCACAGCATGACGCTGCTTACGAGCTGCAGTCCATCCTCTTTCTTTGATAGGAAGTGGATTTTGAAAGAAGTTCCAGTACTTCGAGCTCGTTATATCACACTTGGGCTTCCTTCTGTGCTGAGCTGCATCCACTCCAGATAGGGAGATCACTTCCGCACGTAGAGAATTCACCCGGTCCTCTATGAGCTTCTCGGCGACATGGTTTCCAATGGCCATTCCCCCAATATCATACAGATGCATTATTGAGTTGGTCAAGAACTGAATGTTGGGGATACCGGGCATTGTCAAGGAGTTGGGGTTAGGCCGTGGGTAGTCGCCCTTGATCCCTCTTGACCACCGCTTCAATATTTGGGACTCAGGTATGGCAAATACGTGCCTCACTGAGTATACCCTTATAATATGGCGACAAATAATGCCATCAGTCTCCCACATTCTGCACGAGCATAGGGCATAATCAGTCTTCAAGTTGTATCTGATTGTTCGTATTCGGGAATTCTAAGCAGTTGAAGCATACAACTCGATTTCATCCTCACCGACGCAAATAATATCTCCGGTCAATACAACATTGTAGGAACGAAGAAACTGATTCTCAAAAGATTTATACACAAACCGTGTATACACAGATGTGGCATGTGATAATAGTTTATTATCCTGCACAACCTGTCCCGGCACCCATATGCCGAGAGTGTCCTCTTCAATCTCCCTCGTTCACCATCGATATTGAATCTCTTCGAGGTTACAAATAAATTCGTAAAGTGAGATGCTTGATTTTTGAAGATATTTAACAACCCTGTTTGTAGCTTCACTCCTAGAAGTTACATGTAGGCCAGCACAAAATGTACCATGTGTAAATACTGAAGCCCACCTGTTACGTAATTCGTACATACTTCTAAACCAAGTATTTTCTCTCAAGTTATTACTTGCAATCATGTGTTTCCATAACTTTTCAAATTCTTCTACTGTCTCGACACCATTCATGCAACGGTTCCACATTTTTTTGAAGTTTGGATCTCCATTTAAACTGCCAAAGTGTCCCACTGCATTCTTACTAACGTGCCACTGGCACAATCGGTGTTTCGACTTTGAGAATACTCTGTCAATGGCATTCATCATAGGAACAGATTGATCACTATAAACAATACTCGGCTGCGATCCTTTCATGGATTTCAGAAATGCATTGAATAACCATTCAAATGTATCAGTTGTTTCGTAGGAAAGAAATGTCATTCCGAACAAAACATTAAAAGTGTGATGATTAACTCCAACGAAGGGAGCGCATACTAGATTGTATTTGTTTATACGATAGGTGGTGTCTACAGATAAAATGTCTCCAAATATTTTATAGTCCTCAAGGCTCTTAGAATCATGAAAAAAAAAAAATATTCGTCCTTCGTCGTCTAACTGAACTGTCCAGAAGAAATCTTTCTCTATATTCGCCTTGTCGATGAAGTAGGTCATTATACATCTAGGATCACCATTCTCAAGTTTTGTGATTCTCTTCGTCCTCGTTACGTGGTCACATGCATCTCGCCTAGTAAAGCCTAACTTTTTTGGTCCACCGTATTGTCGCTCCATGAATCTACATGCCACATTAACACCAATACCGTAGGAGCCCATCCCATCAATAACTGCTTGCTTGCCAAGACTGAGATTCCGGTGGGACCTAAGCATGTAAGCTTGTTCAGGCGCTACGAGTTGGTGATTATGTACAGTTTCAAATTTAGTGAGAACCTAAGAAGTGGGTGATTCCCGAGAAACTCTAATTTTGGCGAGGCACCCCGTCCTAACAATCAATTTCTTATAACTCATGACTCGAGTGGATGTTCATTTTACATCAGCAATGCCGTCACACAAGCACATGTATTATTTCCACCTAATGTCTGTTGTCCTTCCAACATACTTCTGATGCCCTTTCCTGACGCTAAATCCCTTCAGCCTTGCGTACTCGCAATATAGTAAGTATACGTGCTCGGGGCCGTCACAATTGCTATTCACTGCTAATTTTCCCTCTAGTTCTAAGTAATGTATAAAATGCTCTCTGTTAGGACTAGATTGATTTTCATCATGACCTTTGAATTCCTGATCCTGGCCCGTATTAGGAGACACGATAGCATTTTCCCCGTCTGTTTCATCTTCTAGCCCTAAATTCAGACCGAAGCACTCTTGGTTAAGATGGTCTGACTGAACAAACCCTTCATCGCCCCCATCCGAATCACTCCATTCCGCGCATACTGCTCCGTCCATTTTATATGGTTGGTTGTAATCTAATATATAATAAACCACAATTCATTATGTAGGACAACGTTAGACTTTTGTGATTTATTGGATAAAAAATCCAATTAGTCGATTAAACGCTAAAAATTATTGTCTATTTCATCAATATCAATATGGTGTCTAAATCATACAAATTAACGATTTCAAAACAAAAACCGAAAAAAAATAAAATAATAAAAAATAGTCTAGAACCCTAAATTTCACATTTTTAGTTTTCAAGGCAATTATAACAATTAATCGATTAACCTTGAAATTCAAATCACTGGTTTAATTTAATTGAATAATTGGTGGAATACCTGCTTCGATTGGGTGATTTTCGGCTTCGCATTGGCCGTCAAATTGCGCTCAGGTGACGGAATGGTTTCGCCCTGGCTTTCCTGTGAGATGGAGGGAGAGATTTGCGACTGGGATTGCAAGAGGCGCGCCGGATGTCCGCGAAATGCTCAACCCCCGAGCTTGCGTAAATATAATTTTTTTTTTAATTTCAGAAATGAGAGTGACGAACGCAGGTAATACATAATACATTCAATTCCCTTCAAACCCCAATTCAGTTAAGCATTTGCCGATAAAATATTTAGAAAATTAAATAAAAGTGAATTTACAATATTGTCCAATGCAGGCAAATATGGTGTGCCACGTGTACGGCGATTAGGCGGGGTACCCATATAGGGGGGATCCCACGATCTCACGGGCCGAGGACGAGAGGGAGAGAATCACAAGAAGAAATGTGAAAGAGGAATTAGAGATAAAGATGGATAGAGATAGGCTTGTCAATGGGTGGTAATACCCGGACCCGGCCCAGACCTGCTCAATACCCACTCAGTCTGGGTCTGGGTTCGGGTCCGGGTCCCACCCGGTCAGATCTATACATGCAGCGGGTCTGACCCGACTCGACCCGCTCTTTCCAGGTTTGGGTCCGACCTAGCCCTTTTTTTTAAATCTTTTTTTTTTTTTTGCAATAACAATTGTAATAGTATTAATTGAGTCCATTTTTTTTATAAATTAATTCAACTATTTGGTATTTTCTTAAAAAAAAATCTTATTAATAGTATAATTTTGAAAAAATAAGACATGCCAATGATTTTATTTAATTGGTAAATTTTAATCTCTAGCTTAGAAATATTATAAAGTAAGTGATAAACACAACTAGAAATAAAATTATACTTGATGCAATATTATCAACTACTTTGTGTTGTAGCCTATCTTAATCACAATATACTTACATTAGCATTATCCATAATCTACCATACTTTTACGCGTATAAAAAAGTCAATAAATTATGAAAAGCTCACCTCAATAGTTGCGCAATCAACTGAAGTTCTTTTAATTCCTTTTATTTTACGTAAAAATTAATACTATTTTCTGCTAAGCATAAAATTCGTGTCACATAACGTTTGTGAAAGTCAAAATCGAAAACTAAATTAATATTTAGTCAGTCAATTGGATGAGAGTAGTTTAAGTTTATCTAAATTAATAATATACTAATCGTTTATTATCGATTGTTAAATAATAATAATAAGTCTGTCAATAATGTAGAAATGTTGCGATTCTTATATTAATTAAACAAGATGATATGTCATAAGATTATGATTTTACATGGGGTTCACTAAATTATGTTTTTGGCAGAGGATAAAAGGATTAAAAAAAAAAAAGGTTATTCGCTGGCCTAGAATATTTTGCAATCTTCATACACTCGCCAATGAAGTAATATTTTTTTTAAAATTTCTAATGGAGTAAAGTAACGGGTCCTAATTACCTATGGGTAATTACCCGGCCCGGACCCGTTCAAATTATAATTTTCGGGTTCGGGTCCTTAGTGTAACGGGTGGGTCTAGACCCGGAACCGTAGCTTTTTGAGCGGGTCCGGATATACCCACCCATTGACAAGCCTAGATAGAGAAAATAGGTGATGTAAAAAATATCAAAAAAGTAGAGGGACATTTTTGTACACCAAATCAAAAAGTGGGTATTTTTTGTGTAATCTATCTTCTAAACCTAAAATTAATTTTACAAAGTCAAAGTGGGTAAAAAGATGTATTTTCTCTAGAAAAATTATATAATGTTAACACGTCATATTGATTTACAATGAAAATTAGGGGGGTGTATTCAATCCCGATTTTAAAAGATTTTGCTAGAGTTTTATAATCCGTGGATTCTAATAATTCCATAGATTCTTTTAACTCCATGTAGAATTTAAGAGATATTATTAAATTGATTCATTTCTATTATGATAGATTTTCTAAATCCATAGATTTTTAAAATAACACGAAAATATAAAAAATAAACAAATGAAATCCCCAAAAGAAGTCGGAGCCACAATTCTCTGATATCCTGACACAATTTCGCAGTTTCTGTTTTGTTGAATTCAGTATAAATTCGAGTAGAAAAGAAAATACCTCAAATTCATTTCATAAAAATTGTCCATACACAGTACTGCATGCCCTCCTTTTATAGTAAGGCAACAAACAAAACAACCAATGAAATTAAAACACATGTCACTCAACTATCTCTTGATCTAAACTAAATCTACGGCTATAAGGTGATGACGTGGAAGACACTCTTAGTAATGTGGAGATCGAATCCCAGTGACCTTAGAATTACACACCTCCTTATTTAGCCATCTTCCATCATCTTCTTCAACCTTTTATTCTGCAACTCTAAGCTACGTCGTTGCCTCCATTCATACTAATGCGTGCTTCATCACACCCCCGCAAGATGGACATTGTGTATATCAAGCAACTCCATCTTGGAAAGGAGAAAACAAAGACGCGGCCCAGAAAGAGACTTAGTGAATAGATCTGCCAGCTGATCACTAGAAGCAATTGTCAGTAGTTGAACGAGCCCAGATTTATATTTTTCACGAACCAGATGACAATCAATATCCAGGTGTTTGGTACGTTCATAAAATACTTGGTTTTTTGTGATGAAAATCGCCGCAATGTTGTCACAATAGAGAGGTATCAGTGTAGGTGCAGAAATCCCAAACTCTTGCAACAAGGTAACTAGCCACATGATCTCTCTCACAGTAACACTGAGGGCACGATACTCCGCCTCAGCTAAAGACACTGAGACCGTCTGCTGTTTCTTACATTTCTAAGAAAGCAAAGTTTTCCCCAGATAAACACAGTACCCAGTTAGAGACCTTCTAGTATCACTACATGCAGCCCAATCTGCATGACTATAAGCAGTGAGGGCAGTATCCATGGAAGCAGAAATGTAGATACCCAAGGATAGACATCATTTTAAATATCGGAGAACATGATGTGCTGCATGAAGGTGAACTTGAGTAGGTTTAGAGACATACTGACTTAGTTGTTGCGTTGCATATGAAATGTCAGGGCGAGTTAAGTTGAGATGAAGCAATTGTCCCACCAATCTGCGATATGGTTCTGGATCAGACAATCTCTCCTCACCTCATTGAGCTAAAGCCATACCAGCTGGTAATGGTGTGGATGCAGGTCTGCAACCAAGAAGTCCAGACTGTGAAAGAAGATTAAGAATATACTTTCTCTGGCATAGTACTGTTCCTGCAGCTCATCGAACAATTTCAACACCCAAGAAAATTTTTGCAGCATCTAGATCCTTTACTGTAAATGCCTCATGTAGATAGTCTTTAACCTCATTAATAATTTCTTGAGAAGGACTTGAAAGCAAGACATCATCAACATAAACTAGCAAGAACACAAAAGTATCACCTGACCCCTTTAAGAACAAGCAATGATCAGCCTCAGATTGAGTGAAACCATAGGCAAAAAGCTTTCTACAAAATTCCAAATTCCATTCTCTTGATGCTTGCTTGAGGCCATATAAACTCTTAACTAGCTTACAAACCTGTCCTTGCTGTCCTCCCCTATATCCTGGTGGTATTTTCATATATATCTCATCCTGCAAAAAACCATGGAGAAATGTATTATTAACATCCAACTGATGTAAGGGCTAACCATGAATTGTTGCCATAGTGATCAACATCCTGACTGTAACATGTTTAGCTACAGGTGAAAAAACCTTAGTATAATCCAATCCATATTGTTGGTTAAATTGTGTAACCAATCTAGCTTTGCACCTCTCTAATGTGCCATCAACATTCAACTTCACCTTATAAACCCACTTACACCCTATAGCCCTTTTTCCTGGTGGTAGATCAACCAAAGTCCAAGTTTGGTTTGCATCTAAAGTATCTAGTTCCTTTTTCTTAGCTTCTACCCATTCTGGTTTTGTACATGCTTCTGTATAGTTTCTAGGTTCTGTCACCAATTGTACATTCATGAGATAAGCCACATAAGACTCAGTCAATGTGTTAGAGATATGATTAGGAAAAGTGGGTGGTGTGTTACCTGAATACTCCATAATCTGTGAAGTAGCAATAGTTCCCACAAAATCCTTCATCCACACGGGTGGCTTCACTACTCTTGTACTTCTCCTCACTCCTCGTACATTATGTGGTATGGATAAGGAAGAATTGGAACTAGAAGCACCCACCTCCTCCAGGATTTCCTCAGACTGAGACAATTCATTCATGCTTTCTGCAGGTCGCCTTACTTCTGCTGTATTAGGATTGACCACAGGTAGATCAGGTATGGAAGCACTAGGATTGGGATGTTCTCTGAAAGGATAGACATCTGTAACAAAATGAACATCCCTGGAAGTTAGCAACCTCTGATGTTCAAGATCAAACAATAGATAACCTTTATGTGAGGCACTATATCCTAGAAAAATGCATTTGTAGTTTCTAGGACTGAACTTACTTCTACTTGGAGTCAGATTCATGGCATATGCTAAACACCCAAAAAGCCTAAGCATCATGTAGTTAGGATCCTTTTTAAACAGTATTGAATATGGTGAAACCCAATCCAAAATCCTGCTTGGATTCCTATTGATGAGCCAAGTGGCTGTCAATATGGAGAAAGGCCAGAATCATAAAGGAAGCCCACTCTCAAACATCAAAGCCCTAGCTGTTTCAAGTAGATTTTTGTGCCTCCTCTCTACCACACCATTCTGCTGAGGTGAGTAGATACATGTCCTTTGATGCAAAATGCCATGTTCCCTGAGTAGAAATCCCATTCTCTTATTCACAAATTCTGAGCCATTATCTGGCCTAAAAGCCTTGATATAAGTATTGAATTGATTCTGAATCATTGTAATATATCCTTTCAGAGTCTCAAACACCTCCTCTTTTGAATGCAACAAATAAGTCCAGATGACTCTAATGACTCTACTGTGATCCTCCACCAATGTCAAACATATCTTGTATTGCTAATGTTTTCCTCTCCATATGGTCCCTACACATCTCCATGAACCAATTCAAATAAAGAATTGGTTCTTCTTTTCAGTTGAGGAAATGGAGACCTTACATGTTTGGCTCTTAAACACACATCACAGTGCTGTAACATCTCCAGGCATTCATCTTCTTCCTCATCCTTGATAAATTTTAGGTGCTTCATTGTTGTAACAGATGGATGGCCCAGAAAAAATATGCCAATTTCTCAATGACATCTGCCCTGGGTTGAAAACATTAGCATAGTGCCTCTCTATCATTTCTTCTGTAATATAAAGATTGCATCTCATATTTCCAACCCCTAGCACTACATCTGTGCCTTTTTGCTGGAAGACACAGTGTGTTTTGTAAAATAAGCACCTCACACCTGATGTTTGAATCAATTGAGCCACTGAGATCAGATTATGAGTTAGGCACAAATAAGACCTTAGTAGTGTAATATCTTTGTTCAGCCTAGTCGTTCCTCCATAAACCACTATCCTTGAAGATCCATCAGGCAGGTGTATTCTAATAGGTTTCTCCAATTGATAAGTATTCTGTAGTAGATCTGGATTCGAGCATATATGAGAACTGGCTCCTAAATCCACTTCCACATGTTATGTTCCATACTTGGCAATATCCCAAAAGCATAATGCCCAGTAAAAGCCCCTACTTCTTCTCACATCTTTTGCACCATATTAATATCTATTTTCCCTTGAGCTATATGAATGTTTTGTGATGTAAGAGAACTCATGTACTTAGATATTTCCGCCTGCACTATGTTTGAAATATCAACAGCTGTACTCCTATTATCCAAACTATGAACTGATTCAGTTTCCTCACTGTGATATGCATAATTTGCTTGGTATCTTTCTTTGTTCTCCTTTAACTTCTTGTACCAATCTGGTATCCCATGTAATTTAAAACACTCATCAATTTCATGACATGTCTCTTGACAGTGTTTACATCTCAACCTTCTCCTTTCTTCTTTGGTCAACCTCATTTTAAAGAAATTCCCCTTGCCTCCCACTGCAAACACAAGAGTTTGACTATAATTTGATTATCCTACATTCATGGCCATCATGTTTTGATCCTCACCTTGATCTCTATTCAAAGATAATTCATCCTCTGCCTGAACAATCATTGCATATGCTCTATCTGCTGAAGGTAAAGGCTCCAATAACAATATCTGACTTCTAGCTTGTTTGAAGGTATAGTTCAATCCATGTAGGAACTTCATTAATCTCTGCTGCTCCTCTCTCTTATCTGCCTTCTTCCGAGCCTTACAATTGCAATCAAGAGGAGGTAACATCATGTCCAATTCATCCCATAAACTAGTAAGATTGTTAAAATATTGAACCACAGATTGATAACCTTGCACATACCCAAAGATTTCCCTCTACAATTTGAATATCCTAGGTCCATTGCATCGCCCAAACCTATGCAATAATGCTTCCCACATTTTCCTAGTACTAGGTATATGTGTAAATCCACTAGATAACTCTTTAGAAATAGAGTTTATAATCCATGAAGATATTATTGCATCTACTCTTACCCATTACTTATAATAGCTCACATCCGGAGTTGGTTCAGGTAGCGTACTGTCGATTAGCTCCAATTTAAAGAAAATACCTCAAATTCATTTCATAAAAATTGTCCGTACACAGTACTGCATGCCCTCCTTTTATAGTAAGGCGACAAACAAAAACAACCAATGAAATTAAAACACATGTCACTCAACTATCTCTTGATCTAAACTAAATCTACGGCTATAAGGTGATGACGTGGAAGACGCTCTTAGTAATGTGGAGATCGAATCCCAGTGACCTTAGAATTACACACCTCCTTATTTAGCCATCTTCCATCATCTTCTTCAACCTTTTATTTTGCAACTCCAAGCTACGTCGTTGCCTCCATTCATACTACTGCATGCTTCATCATGTTTCCGCCGTCGCACCGTCTCAGGCCACCGCCTCGATCAGTAGTGCCTAACCTTTTGAAAGATAAAAAAATTATGTTTAATAAAAAGAATAACTCCATGCGGCATTAATGGAAGAGAACCCGCATTCACACAATTAGTGCGGATTTTAAAGGCTATTTGGGCTACTTTGCAATCATCTAATTAATCTCCATTGATGACTTTCTAAAAGCTTCGAGGTTTCGATAATAGATGATGACACACATTTTTTTCATGTAATAATGAAATACCTTCTGTAGCATTTGGAGCAGCTTCACCTTTCTTCTCTACAATTCGAGGAGGTCGGCCGTGAAAGGAGGTGGCGCAGCGGCGACGTCCCACTTCTTCTTGGACAAAGAGGCGGTGCTGAGTTGATTCAAGAGCATCTTTATTTCTAGGATTATATTATATTTTTCCGACTGTAGACTTCATAAATCCATAGTGAAAAGGTGAGATTTGTGTAGGGATTTTTCCTTTGTATTTGGTTATAAGAATACTTAAAATCCATAAACTATTAGAATCCTTTAAAATCTTATGAATTTTCAATATCATCAGATTTAGATGGATATTTAAAAGTTATAATTGAATACCAACAGATTTTTAAGGATTTTCTAAAATTTGGATTCAATACCTATGAACTTTTAGAATACAAAAAAATCTTTTAAAATCCGGATTGAATACACCCCGCTTAGGCATAGATAATATTACTCCCTCCCTCTTCTAAATTTGTGCATATAAATTTATTTTTGGTGCTTCCCCAAATTTGTGTATATTCCATTTTACTTAGTGAGTAATGTCTTTTGATACCCTTACTACACTATCTATTTACCTATTCTATCACTCATGTCTCACCACTAGCTAATTTAACACTATACTAAATGTGAAACTGAGCTTGTTTAGTTGCCCTCATAAATAAGCTAAGATAATTTTTCTAAGCTTAATTAAGCTTACAAAAGTTATCTTAACTTTGTTTATTGAAGCTATTAAACGAGGCTTAATCTCCACTCACAATAAATAACGCAATATACTATTATTTCGTTTAAAATCCGTGCTGCTCAAAATGATGCACAAATTTTAGGAACGAAAGCAATACTCACAACCACCAAAGATTTTAACCATATTAGTTTTGGCAAAGCTTGCTTCAACTAAACACCCACCAATTAATGCATACATAAAGAAGTTTTTTTTTTTCCCCAAAAAAAACAGAGATTTCTTAAAGAAGAGGAGCAAATCCGCATGCTATCTACGTAGTCTTTAACCTGTGGTTAAGGTGAGAATACAGTCTTTCCCCACTACTCATCTACTTTGTCTCTATATTCGAATATCTGTATACATAACAATGTCGTACATTTCTATTACAATATCTAAAAGAAGAATTGTTGCAAAGAATTACAATATTGCCACTTTCCCTCCAAAACATATATCCAAAAATCTTATGGACAAATACTTATTGCACAAGTATTTAAAGTTGAATGAGATCTAACTAATGGTTAATACACATTGATTAATTACAATGATGTACATCTTTTTGTTAGTTTGTAAATTAATTTACCAAATAGATTGTGCTATCGACATAAATATAATTTAAGCATTATTGTATTTTTCTTCAATATATGTATATTATATCCAACGGTCAATTTGTAAACAAATTAGATATTTGTAATTGTTATCTTTTCAATTTATTATTGTTGAATATTATAATCTAACAATAATATTAATTCAATTGGAATACTCAGTCTCAATTTCAATTGGAGGGAAAATGTCTTACCAACTGAGCTGTTTTTCGTTATCAAAAATGAATTTAATTTATAAATATTTTTGAATGATTCAATTACGATTAAATGAGTAACAGTTATATCCACGCATTCATTTAACATAGATAATTTTATTTTTAATAAAAAATTCTCTACGTGAAAAAAATTACTATCATTAGTTAAATTCGATCATCTTTATATTTGTTTATTCTTTTTCTTATAGTAATAATAATTAACATAGATCAAATCCCGTGTATCGCACGGGCAACAATACTAGTTGAATTAAAAAAACAAATTATAAACATTATATGAAAAATAAGATTTACCTAGCTATTATTTTCCTATAATCCTATTAAATATTGAATTAAAAAGCAATTTGTAATATTGGATAATATTTTACATATTTACTAATATAATAATGAGAGTTTAAGAATTTGCAAGAATTTATATATTTACTATAATGAGATCTTCGCCGTGTTTGTTTCGGATTCCCAGACGACAAAGTCTGATCATCATTAATTATATAAGATTAATTAAAAATAATCAAATTAGGAGAAATTAATGCTCTCACCCCCATGAGATGCGCGTAGTAAATAAAATGATCGTTCGTCGACCATGCCTGAATAATATTATCGACGATCATTTCTAGAAAGTCTTCCCTCCTTAGAGCGTCGGGATTCGTCTAGAAGTTCAAGATGTATGTAGTTCATCTCTCAAAGGGGTCCGACAAGATATCTGGATCCAAATTTGGGTCGGGCAAGCTCTGGATGTATTAGGCTTGGAAAGACAGCAATATGAGTTAATAATATTTCTAACGTTTTGGTTTGTTGATGATCAACGAGGCTGAATTATTTGTTAAGATTTCTGATAATTTGTTTACTTTAATAGTCATATCAACTTATAAAAAATGTGTCATCACTGTCATATATATGAGTAGACCTCGCAGTTGTATGTGCTTCTTCATTACTTGGCTAATTATCTGCATCTTATATCGATTTTAACTACATTAATTAGATGAAATTGTTAAATTTGTAATAAACCTAAGAGATAATGAAAAGAATGTACCTGACCTAAGTATGAGCTTGAATCGTGATTATAAAACGAGGCGAACTTTCAACTCTTTTCCGTCGAAAAGAAAAGGTTAAAAAAAATTCAGATAATTTATTAAATAATAAAATGGAAATTCCACTCTTTTTTAGCCACTTGTCTTTTGGACACATCAAGCAGTTGTGAAGATGATAAATCAAAGAAGAAGAGTTCGGCAATTCGGCTTCGTCAGTTCGGCTTGAAGAAGAGCTCGGATTAGAAGAAGAGTTCGGCAGTTCGGCTTCGGCTTCGGCAGTTCGGCTTCGGCCTTAGGCAGTTCAGCTTGAAGAAGAAGAGCTCGGATTAGTTAAAGTTGTTATTTCTTTTCACATTTTATTCTTCATTTCCTAGCCTAGTAAGCATATATGTGGATCGGTAGAATGTAGCCACGTGTATTAGGTTGATTGTTGTTGGCAGCTATTTCCTTTAAATAGGAACAGTGCGTAACCTTGCATGTACGGACTTTTCATGAAGTTATCATCGCCTTCGATTTGTAGCTCTGATCTCTGAATTTTTCGTTGATTTATGTTTGTTTCCACAAATCTAACATGGTATCATAGAGCCCAGGTTGCTCCACTCTTTGCTCTTTATTTTTTATTTCGTAAATTGTCGTTCTTAGCTCAAAATGCCGCCGCGACGTGACAACAACAACGGTGGTGGTGGAGGCAACTGGCCGCCGGAAGATCCCATACCTCCGTCAAGCCCACTATATCTTCATCCCAGTGATAATCCCGGTACAGTAATCGTAACTGAGCTTCTGAATGGATCAAATTTCGTTAATTGGAATAGATCTATGCAAACTGCGCTTCTAGCCAAAAATAAACTTGGTTCCATCGATGGTTCTGTTAAGAGACCGATAGATCCTTTAGATCCTACTCAAGTTGTATGGGATAGGTGTAATGGAATGGTTGTATCTTAGATTAGGAATGCTACTGTCCCTCAAATTTGATCTAGCTTAATGTACTTGGAGCTAGCTTCTCAGATCTGGTCTGATTTAAAATAGAGGTTTTCTCAAGGAAATATTGCAAGAATTTATGAGTTGAAACAACAGTTGTATAATTTGAGACAAGGTTCAAACAATGTTAACACATATTACACTTATCTGAGGACTATATGGGATGAGTTTCTTGATTTTCAGCCAAAGAAGTGGTGTGAGTGCAATGGATGCAGATGTGATACTACTCAGAGATGGAGAGATTATCAGTTACATGACTTTGTTGTTCATTTTCTCATGGGACTCAATGATTCTTATACAACTATTAGATCTCACTTTCTGAGTCTAGATCCATTTCCTAGTATTTCCAGAATTTTTTCTTTGGTTCTACAGGAAGAAAGACAGAAAGGAATAGGTGTTCCTTTACATGTTGTGGCTCCCACAGTCAGTGAGGTTCCAGGTTTTGTTAATGCTTCTCAAATGCATAATGGTAGAGGAAGGGAGAGAATATTTTGAACTCACTGTCATAAGAACGGTCATATAATAGATAAGTGCTTATAGTTACATGGTTTCCCACCAGGATTTAGAAGAGGAAGAGGTTGAGGTTTTCATGGAGATGCTCCTTCACATATGCAGAAGTCAGTTCATAGTGTTGATGTTCAGTTCCACAGTGATGGTTCCCAACCAATTGATCCAAATCTCTTTTCTCCACAGCCTTCTCTTGTTCCTCCCACACCTAGTCATAACATTCTATCTGCAGATCAATGCCAACAACTCATATCATACATGCAGTCTCAGTTTCATGGACAGGCTATCAGCACTGAGAGTGCACCTGCCCAATCTTCTAGTGGTTCTTCAGATTTCAATCCTGTATTTAGTGGTATGTTTTCTTTGACACCCTTTGTAGCTGCATTTACACATTCTAAGAATGTGTAGATTATAGATACTGGAGCCACACACCATGTGTGCTGCTCATCTTCTCTGTTCCTACAACATACTCCTTTATCTAAAGCTTTCATTACTCTACCTAACTCACATCAAGTTCCAATTGCCAATGTTGGCACATTTCAGCTATCACCTAGTTTAGTTCTTCAATCTATGTTGCATGCTCCTAGTTTTTCTTATAATCTACTCTCAGTTAGTAGCTTAACCTCCTCTAGCAATTGTTCAGTTTCCTTCACTCATGAACATTGTGTGATCCAGGATGTTTCCAAGGGTCAGCAGATTGGGATGGGTAGGAGGATTGGCAACCTTTACATCCTTGAACCAGCTCAGCCTTTGCCTCCATCAACATCTCCTTCTTCAACATCATCTTTTTCAGCCTCTAGTGTAGCTACTGTAGTTGATTCTAATATTTGGCATTGCAGACTTGGACATTTGAGCCAAGAAAAACTTCAGATGTTATCTCCTTTTATTCCAATCAAACATGTAACAAACAAAATTTGTGAAGTATGTCCTTTGGCCAAATAGAAAAGGCTTTCTTTCTATCAATCTGATTCCATTGCTTCTGCAGTTTTTGATATTATACACTGTGATGTTTGGGGTCCATTTTCCCCACCTACTGTCAATGGAGAGAAGTATTTTCTCACCATTGTTGATGATAGGTCTAGGTTTGTATGGACCTATCTCCTAAAATAGAAAAATAATGTTAACTCAGTTCTCACACAATTCTTTCAGCAAGTTTCTACCCAATTCCATAAACAAATCAAGATCCTTAGGTGTGATAATGGAAGTGAATTTCTTCTGTCTTCTTTGTTTAAAAGTTCAGGCACTATCCTTCAACATTCCTGTGTAGAGAGACCACAGTAGAATGCAAGGGTAGAAAGAAAGCACCAGCA
This sequence comes from Mentha longifolia, assembly GCA_001642375.2. Taxonomy (NCBI): domain Eukaryota; kingdom Viridiplantae; phylum Streptophyta; class Magnoliopsida; order Lamiales; family Lamiaceae; genus Mentha; species Mentha longifolia. The sequence goes on from CM038115.1 coordinate 25,138,278, forward strand.
CCTCTTGAATGTAGCTAGGAGCCTTTATTTTCAATCCAATGTTCCTATTGCCTACTGGGGTGTCTGTGTCCTCACTGTATCTTACCTCATTAATCGAATTCCTTCTTCTGTTCCACAGTTAGAGAAAAACACACCATTCCAAATACTGTTTCAAAAACCACCTAAGTATTCTCACCTTAGGAATTTTGGTTGCCTTTGTTTTGTTTCCACCCTTGATAGAAACAGGAATAAGTTTTCACCTAGAGCTGTCAAGGGAGTTTTTCTAGGTTATCCTTCAGGATACAAAGGGTATAAGGTGTTGGATATCCACACCAACAAAATTCTGATCAGCAGAGATGTTGTATTCCATGAAAATGTTTTTCCTTATGCAACACAGCATCCCATTCCAGTTGTTTTTTCCTCTTCATCTACCAATCTCTTCCTTTTCACCTTCAGTTCCTTCCACAGATTCCACTTCCATTCCTATTCTTTCTTCTCCACCTGCTTCTCCTCCTGCTACCTTTCCTACCACTAGATCAGGTAGAACAATTAGGCCTCCTTCCTTTCTGAATGATTATATATGTGCTTCAGTTCACACCTCATGCCAGTATCCTCTCAATGATTTCATTGATCATAGCAACCTTAGTCCAGCCTATTCTTCCTTCATAGCCTCCATCACTGCAGTTCCTAAGCCATCAACTTATGAACAAGCTTCAGTATACAGTGAGTGGAGAGCAGCCATGAATACAGAATTGGAAGCCTTGCAAGCTAATGGGACTTGGTCTCTAGTTCCATTACCCCCTGGTAAAACAAGCATTGGCTGCAAGTGGGTTTACAAGGTAAAATTTCTATCAGATGGGAGTGTTGAGAGGTACAAGGCTAGGTTAGTTGCTAAAGGCTTGTTGGGAACCTTTTCTCTCTTTGAACTAAGTTTTGATAATGCTATTAGAAACCACACTTAGACAATAGATTTTAAATGGAACAGACTGGTCTCCGTGTTTGGATCAGTCAAGCTTAATCCGGACAGGTTGCTATGTAAAGGACAAGGTTGGTAGTGCAACCTTGTACTTATTCTACTCAAACCTGTCATAATGTTCCTTTATGTAATCTGTCTATGTAATATGCTCTAACAATACTCGAAGATTTCTTGCGAAGATTACAGAAGACTGAAGACAGTTTGAGGTATAGGAAGCTTGACCTGCAAAGTTCAACCTGAGCTGTGGCTGAGGAACCTGTCCTCACTCAACGACCATAATTGTGTCAGTGTACGGTTCTGCACATCCTGACACATACAACGGCTCTATTACAAATGCTTCTCTCTAAATACCTCAAGTC
>CM038115.1:25145691-25162089 GCA_001642375.2 Mentha longifolia
CGAGTTCAGAATATTATACCTCAGATCTGTGCCGACGTAGTAATCTACAGGTCTAGATTACTGCGGTGTGATCCCTTTCCTCGAAGTTCTTCGACTGTGTGGGCGTCTAGGAACTTTGGAACCAGGAACTCTCCCTCTGATGACAGGCGCCGATCTCTACACTCAAAACTTAGGTTTTGAGAATCTCCTCCTCCTTATTTATAAGGAGAAGTGCCGCCCCTATTCCTTGTCCACTAAGTCACGGGCTTTAATTAATTAAAGTCCGGTTTAGTTAATAATTACTGGAACAAATTCTAATTAAATATAATTAGAATTAATCCTAATTATTATAAGGAAAATAATATATAATTATTAAATTAATTATCTAATTCCTTAATTAAGAATAAATCTTAATTAATTAGATATTAATTTATTCCATAATTATATAATTAACCAGAGTACAATTATTGAGATCAGATGGACACTAAAAGAGGAAACTGGCGTCCCCTACACTACAGTAGGCGCCACATTAATGGGCTCAAGCCCATAATGCCTCTTTTTAGTCCAAAACTGATATCCCTCAATAATACCTTGAATTCTTTTCCTGAAGAGCTCTTGGGCCACTCCAGGGATCTATGTACCAGACAGAGTTTAGCCTTACCTAATGAAATAACCATGATCAACCCAGAACATTTACTTCATTAGAGCTGTGATGCATTCCACTAAAGAATCACAACTGAATCACCGCTCTGTCCCAATTTGTAGATTGGGGCTGATACTTTATTTAGAGCTATCCCCGTGTTTAATGACTCCGATATCCATTAATTAATTAGAGCTCCTCTGACTGCTCATAATTAATTAACATCTTATTCTCCTCAAGTAGTACCCGTTCACGCCTTATTATTATACCTGAACTTAATCAGCATGCATGACTTGGTATAATAAACCTTGTGAACTCCCTGAGGGGATATCTCTCAACCTAATACGGACACGGTGTCTCGATATAACCAATTAGACATACTATGTGCCCTCATGTTACCCAAGATGCAAGTCATCAGGGATGGTGCGATAAACCCTTAGCTATACAAGTCAAAGTAACAGTGAACAACACATATATCTCTAATAGCATATCGAGATTAAGATCATATCTCTAAATCCCGAGATCTCTAGTTCTTCACCTATTGCTAGGGTCAGTATCAGAACAACCTTATCTCACTCGATCCTGTCAATACGTTCCACCGTACCAACATAACTAGCGACTGAGACCCGCCACTACCGTTATGTTGCAGTCTAAACTGATAGTTTTCCCAAGCTATCTCGACTGTGACACTGTTTATATCTCATAATTATTGTCGAACACTGCGTGATCTCCCTGACACCCGAGCCGTCCACGTGTTCTAAAACATGAGATATAGGGCTTATTCTTATTGATATATTTATTCAGATAGGTGATTGTTACCAGTGGAATACATGTCATATATACTAAAACACGTTTTTGCTTTAGCTATATACAACAACCCCAACAATCTCCCACTTATACTAAAGTAAAAACTTTTAGTATACCCATGTGTCTATCGGAAACTATATGGCATCACTGTATTTCACATCTTCTCCCACTTATACTGAAAGATTTTACCGTGGGAGGATCACTGAGACAATGCCCACCACGTGCTTCCGAGGTGCCAGCATACTCAATTTAGTGAATAACCCGCCATATAAACATTCTTGCTTTAATGTTCCTTTATACACGCAATATCGCCTTATGGTTACATAAACCAATCGGTACTCCTATGTGTTTTCCCAGGTTGACAAATCCATAGATCTTGCTTCTGCACTTGAAAACTCATGTGAGATTTCTTGCAAGATAGGATTACTACCATTTCACAAAGTAAAGTTTCCAACCATACAGCTGCTTTAGTAGCTCCCACTACATATTTAGCTTGTCATGAAAGAACTCTCATAAACATTTTACTGTTCCGAGATTCTCCAAGGTATGGTTCTCCTTTTCTAAGTGAACACATAGATTTAAGGTCGATTACCTCATTTACCAACACACTCCCCGATTATCCGTGTTCATTAATGAACTATATTTGTTACCTTGCACGCAACAATAGCAAATATCTGACACTTTTTCGATATAATTTATATCGATAACCTAGTCAGAACAGTAACCTACGTAGAATACTTGAATCATGTATATAATCCTTATGGATATACCCTACATTATTCAAATTCTGCGTCTTAAACTGTCCGGATAACCACCACCATTATGTCTGATAATACTCTCACAATGTTGCCAAAGTTAGTGATATCATCACATAATGTACAAGAAAATCACATCTATCATCTTCATTACCATGAGAACTATAACATTTATTGACACGTTCCATAAAACTTGATTTTATGCATGTCATTCCATAAATGCTCCTATTATTCGAATTTCCGCAAGAGTTATCAAGCATTCAGAATAATGTCCTTAATTGATACACATTTGATCCAACATAACCGTTATATCCAAATATTTTCCTGCCAAAAGCCATTGACTTTAAACAGATATTGGATTGTAACTTATGAGGTACAAAAAGTGTTAATATAGAAATATAGAAAACTTTTTCTATATTTTCCATATCAACTTTGTTCTTCCTTTGCACTTTTCATCATGAATCTAAATCCAACAATGAACCTTGCAAATTAACATGGATCATATCAATTACTTTAACCTTCTCATATAAACTTTCCATGTGGTCGTTTCTTTCCTCATGTACATTTTCCAAGAAACCTAATTTCTTGATGTATATGAAAACGATTTAGTGTTCTATTTCAAAAAACACTCCCACTGCAATAAAGATGACCTTGTGCAGAATACTTGTGACTATTCATTCTTGTACTTCTTGACTTATTGAAATTCCTTGAATGATCCTATCATTTTTGAACATTCGTTCAATAACGATCTTTTTCATCACCTTATCCTTTTAATCTTTTATTGAAACTTTTACTAATCCAACTTATCACCAATCTTAATTCAACTAATTTGCAATTCACGCAAATATCCCTTATATCCAATCTTGAGTTAAAATCGGTCATAATGCCAATTTATACTCAAATTGTAAGGTAGAATTATAGATACTTGACATAGTTTAGTAATGTTTCAAAACAAGATGAGAAAAGAGGTGAGAAACAAAGAAACTACTATATTTATCTAATCATATTTGAGATATTCCATGTTACTAGATAATTACTTCTACACATGAATGAAAAACATTTAACAACCAGTGTTAAAATCAAATTAACACAAATGTTAAAACCGAAAATCATCCATAAACCAATTCAAAACAAATGTACCGCCAAAACTTGGCACCAATGTAATGAAAAACAGTAAAGTAATGTATCATCCCAAACATCTATCTCAAAACCAAAAGATAAAACAAAGAAACAGAAGTCTTCGAGTAATCAGCAACCGCATTAACCATCAATGCTCGCTATCACCAGGACTCGAAGCCGCCCCATCATCCTTTGTGGCATCGCCTACAAAGAAAAACATGTAACAAACCATAATTAGTATCCACCAGTTCAATCCGTCCAATAAAGGACTAAACCAATGCTAATATGTTTCACCATGTTACATTTAGAGACATACCTTCATCCATCTTTTGTTTCTTATTCCGCCTTACATAAACTTTCTTGGCTGGAAGTTTATGTTCGCATGCTAACTGAACCTTAGCTCTGGTTGTATCAACAAAATCAAGAAACCTCCTATACCTTTGTGACTGAACATAGTCACTTATGGTATATTCATTTTCATCCTAGGTTGATGAGTATCTCATAACCTTTTCTTCATTGGGAGGTTTCCCTTGATCGAGTCGATTTTCCCTTCTTGCTTCTTGGATTAAGTTGATCCTGACTTCATCAATTTTGAGTAATTCTTCACATAAAGCAAAGACATCCTCATGATGAACTTCACCAACAACTTCTTCCCTTAAGGCCAAAAACCAATCAGGGAAAGTAGAAAGCAAGATTTCACACCTCGTTCTTCCCGCCATCTTTCCTCCATTTAAGAAGTATGTGACAGAGAAATGTGTGAACACCTTGAGGTACCGTTTCATATCGAAATAATCCACAAACCTCATTAACTCCATTTCTTTTCTTGCCAAGGTTCTTAGCAGCTTCTCACGGAAATCCTCAGGAATTCCATTAGGGAAATTTAGCAAACGATTTATTTTATTGCGTATTGAGGACAAAGACATATCTGAAACCAAATAACATAAGTTGACAGTTAACAACTTATTTAATAAAAATAATTTATGTTATCAATGTTATAACCCTTTGACAAAATAACATTGAACCAACAAACGAGTAGCCCAAAAATTTTATACTTGAGTCACGTAGGGCGACCAGGCAAGCATGAAATTTTCGACCATGACTTCTAGAGCCAGTTTATTTCTCTTATCATCACATGGACCCTTGTGAACTAAAGAAATAATAACCCGTACCTTAACCGGACCCTACTATTTTGAGAAGTGACCTCGTAGGGAGGATTCATCAATTAGTAGCTAAGCTTTAACCATATTATTCACCTAACCGAGTTTATCTACAAGATAGCATAGAAAACGAGAACTATGCCGGTATTGTAGATGCCCTCTTAGATTATCTCACTTAAAATTTCCACTAAGGACCGAGTTAGAGCCTGTACGTGCAAGCCACGTAGGGTGGACGTTTACTCGTACAACTCCCACTCTCCTAAAGAATATTCTAAGTTATTGAGAAATTTTACCGACGAATATACGGGCAAGGGGTTCGATATCGTGTAGGCCACGTAGGTGGACGTCTATCCGATTCTAATCCTTGACTTCGTCTAAAACCAAATATGGAGGTCCCCAATTAATTAATTAAAACTAATTGATTTTACCGCTTAGTCTTTTTATTTTCAAAGGGTTTTATGCGATATACGAAGCACGTTGACAATTAAGTCCTACCGCATGATTTCTAAGCGCAAGTAATAAAACATGCTCGCTTTTGAAATCATAAATCCATGCTATTGACACCTTAGGCATGTTCGTTTCTATTACACATTTAATAAAAGCAACAATAACATGCAAAACATGCTTTTATCTCACTGCGTAATTTAAACCATCCATAGCATGCATAATTAATTAAATAAATAAATAGGCTGCCGACCGGGAAGGATAAAACCTATCTATTACAATTTAATTAATTAAATCCGAAACAAGCTTCGGTCTTGGAAAGTCTTCACTTGGTCTTCAAGTCCACCTTCCATAATTAGCAAGTAGCTCGAAATGGAATTAGGGCGCGGAATTCCCTATTTCCAAAATGAGATGAGACGAATGATTTTTGGAAACGAATTAGGTTACGAAAACCTAACCGTCAACGATCACACTAAAGTTTCGGAAAACCTTAGCCCTCGTTGAACGACGAGGACCGTTCGTTGGAAAAAAAACCCGAACATCCCTCGTTCGCTTGCCACGTCACTGACACATGTCACGACGACATACGTGCGTGCATCACACGCGCCGTCATCGTACATGTCAAACGGGCCGGATTGGGTCGGATCGCGCGTGGGCTGGGTGAACGGGCCAGCTGCGTCCTTTGCAGCCCGGCCCGAGCCCAGCCCGGCATCCCGGCCCAATCACCATCATCATCATCGTCTTCATCTTCTTCGAGCTGCAGCCGCTGCTGCAGCACCTTCACCGACGAACCACCGCCGCCGCCATGGCTCCCACTGGAACGATCAGCTTCCCGGCACCAAGGAGGCCCCGGCTTTGAGCCACGATAGCAGCGACATCCGGAGCAGCCGCAGCAGACAACGGGTCTGCGCGCGGATAAGTTTCACCGCCGCCCGTCGCCATGGCTGCTGCCACATCCAGCCACCACCATCGCCGTGAGCTCCCACTGCTCCGGCAGGACTCCCGGGCAACGCCAAGGAACACAGCAGCAGCAAGCAGTCGCAGCAGATGACGGGCCTGCGCGCGGGCAGATTTCGCCGCCGCCCGTCGTCACCTTTATCGCTGCTGCAGCCAACTCCTCCGTCACCGTCCTGCCGTGCCGTCATCATCGTCCAGTACCAACGCTGCCGTGCTGCAACAGCCCTGATCTCATCGACTGGACGCGAGCAGCAAGCACGAAAACCCTAGGGTTTGCAGCCACAACTCGCCGCTGCGCCTTCTGTCGCCGTTGATCCTGCCGCCGCCCGTGTCCGAGACGAGCTCCGCCCAACACCATCAAGATGCTGGGTTCGTCTTCCACAAGCCCTCCGCCCCGATCTGATCACAGCAGCAGTAACAACATCCAAAGCCTTAAGGGTTTTGGTGCTGCCGTTGCCGCCGTCCGCCTACCGCCGCCCTGCTGCAATTTCGGCGCCGCCACAGCTCTGTACGATGGCGACCGAACCCGAGGTTCAAACCCTGGGCTCCGCCGTCGAGTACGACAGGGTGGGGTGCGAGAGATCTCAGCCTCGCGGCTGCGGTCATCGATCGAGTTGGGCGCGTGTGCGACACGGGCTTCTACGCGCGTCGTCGCCTGCCGTCTGCCTCGATTCTCGTACCTCGTTCTTCAATTTCTTTGCTCGATCTCCACCGTGTTTATATGACTCCGATATCCATTAATTAATTAGAGCTCCTCTGACTGCTCATAATTAATTAACATCTTATTCTCCTCAAGTAGTACCCGTTCACCCCTTATTATTATACCTGAACTTAATCAGCATGCATGACTTGGTATAATAAACCTTGTGAACTCCCTGAGGGGATATCTCTCAACCTAATACGGACACGGTGTCTCGATATAACTAATTAGACATACTATGTGCCCTCATGTTACCCAAGATGCAAGTCATCAGGGATGCTGCGATAGACCCTGTTGGGGTTGTTGTATATAGCTAAAGCAAAAACGTGTTTTAGTATATATGACATGTATTCCACTGGTAACAATCACCTATCTGAATAAATATATCAATAAGAATAAGCCCTATATCTCATGTTTTAGAACACGTGGACGGCTCGGGTGTCAGGGAGATCACGCAGCGTTCGACAATAATTATGAGATATAAACAGTGTCACAGTCGAGATAGCTTGGGAAAACTATCGGTTTAGACTGCAACATAACGGTAGTGGCGGGTCTCAGTCGCTAGTTATGTTGGTACGGTGGAACGTATTGACAGGATCGAGTGAGATAAGGTTCTTCTGATACTGACCCTAGCAATAGGTGAAGAACTAGAGATCTCAGGATTTAGAGATATGATCTTAATCTCGATATGCTATTAGAGATATATGTGTTGTTCACTGTTACTTTGACTTGTATAGCTAAGGGTCTATCGCAGCATCCCTGATGACTTGCATCTTGGGTAACATGAGGGCACATAGTATGTCTAATTAGTTATATCGAGACACCGTGTCCGTATTAGGTTGAGAGATATCCCCTCAGGGAGTTCACAAGGTTTATTATACCAAGTCATGTATGCTGATTAAGTTCAGGTATAATAATAAGGGGTGAACGGGTACTACTTGAGGAGAATAAGATGTTAATTAATTATGAGCAGTCAGAGGAGCTCTAATTAATTAATGGATATCGGAGTCATTAAACACGGGGATAGCTCTAAATAAAGTATCAGCCCCAATCTACAAATTGGGACAGAGCGGTGATTCAGTTGTGATTCTTTAGTGGAATGCATCACAGCTCTAATGAAATAAATATTCTGGGTTGATCATGGTTATTTCATTAGGTAAGGCTAAACTCTGTCTGGTACATAGATCCCTGGGGTGGCCCAAGAGCTCTTCAGGAAAGGAATTCAAGGTATTATTGAGGGATATCAGTTTTGGACTAAAAAGAGGCATTATGGGCTTGAGCCCATTAATGTGGCGCCTACTGTAGTGTAGGGGACGCCAGTTTCCTCTTTTAGTGTCCATCTGATCTCAATAATTGTACTTTGGTTAATTATATAATTATGGAATAAATTAATATCTAATTAATTAAGATTTATTCTTAATTAAGGAATTAGATAATTAATTTAATAATTATATATTATTTTCCTTATAATAATTAGGATTAATTCTAATTATATTTAATTAGAATTTGTTCCAGTAATTATTAACTAAAGCGGGCTTTAATTGATTAAAGCCCGTGACTTAGTGGACAAGGAAAGTGGCGCCCCCTCCTCTTATAAATAAGGAGGAGGAGATTCTCAAAAACCTAAGTGTTGCACTGTGAGAGACGCCATTCTGCAGAGGGAGAATTCCTAATTCCAAAGTTCCTAGACGCCCACACAGTCGAAGAACTTCGAGGAAAGGGATCACACCTCAGTAATCTAGACCTGTAGATTACTCCGTCGGCACAGATCTGAGGTATAACATTCTAAACTCGATTATATGATTTAGTTGCATTTAAATTATCACATCCAATTCGAAGATCCTGTGGGAAAAAGGAATGCTTTCAAGCAGCAGTTCCAACAACTGGTATCAGAGCCACGGTTCTAGAATTGGCTCTGTGATAATTGGATTAAATGTATGTTCATGCATTCGAGTCAATTATGCTATAAACTGTGCATGCTGCTGTCCGGGAACAACGTGTGTTGTTTTTGATCCCGTTTTATTCGGTTTTTCGTGTTGTTTTTTGAAATCGGTGAGAAATAAGGTACCGATTAGAATAGGATTCGTTTTTCTATAAATTTCTTTGTATTTGTCGATTTCTTGTAAATTCTATACGGTGGAGATCGAGTGAAGAAATTGAAGAATGAGGCACGAGAATCGAGGAAGACGGCGGCGGCGACGCGCGTGGAAGCGCATGTTGCACACGCGCCTTCTTCGATCGAACGGCTGCAGGCTATTTTTCGGCTGCACATTCCGGTGGTTCACGATGGCTGAACCCTAGATTTAAACCTAGGGTTCAGGTGACGTCAGAACGGGATGGTGGCGGCGAAAAACGGCGGATGCAGGTGGCAGTAGCGGCAAGGGTTTCGGACATGGCTGCTTCGCTGGGTCGATCGAGGCATGGGGAACGACGGCGAGCCCAGCACCACCGAGGTGCTGGGCGGACTCGCAGTTGACGATGACAGCGGCGGCATGGACGAGCTGAAGACGGCGGACGATAGGCGAGGCAACACCGACGATCGGTGGCTGAGCGAACCCGCTAGGGTTTCGCGAGTTCGATCACGATCGGCATCGAGGCGCTGCTCGTCGAGTCTACAGCAGCAGCAACTCAACACCAGCCGAGGTGCTGAGCGGTGATGGTGGCGTTCAGACGGCAGTTGGCGGTGGAAGCGGACGATGGCGGCAGCAGTTAGGTTTCTACTGCACGAACGTCGTCGATGGCTTCTGCTCCGTCTGCTGCGGCTGCTGCTCCGTGATGGCTGGGAAGCTGCGGTGCTCGGCAGAATCGATGGAAACAACAGCAGCGGCTGCGATGGGCGGCGGCAAACGTGTCACCGCGCCCTGATCCATCGCGCCTGCTGCTGCAGCTGTTCCGGCTGCTGCGATTTCCGGCTCAAGCTCGGCGCCCTCTGTGGTACTGGGAGGCTCGTCGAGCCAGTGGGAGCGGTCGGCAGCGGCGGTGGTTTATCGGCGGACGGGCTGCAGCGGCTGAAGTTCGAAGATGAAGATGAAGACGATGATGATGATGGTGATTGGGCCGGGATGCCGGGCTGGGCTCGGGCTGGGCTGCAAAGGACACAGCTGGCCCGTTCACCCAGCCCACGCGCGATCCGACCTGATCCGGCCCGTTTGACACGTACGATGACGGCGCGTGTGATGCACGCGCGTACGTCATCGTGACACGTGTCGGTGACATGGCAAGCGAACGAGGGATTTTTTTTTTCAACGAACGGTCCTCGTCATTCAACGAGGGCTAAGGTTTTCCGAAACTTTAGTGTGATCGTTGACGGTTAGGTTTTCGTAACCTAATTCGTTTTCAAAAATCATTCGTCTCGTCTCATTTTGGAAATAGGGAATTCCGCGCCCTAATTCCATTTCGAGCTACTTGCTAATTATGGAAGGTGGACTTGAAGACCAAGTGAAGACTTTCCAAGACCGAAGCTTGTTTCGGATTTAATTAATTAAATTGTAATAGATAGGTTTTATCCTTCCTGGTCGGCAGCCTATTTATTTATTTAATTAATTATGCATGCTATGGATGGTTTAAATTACGCAATGAGATAAAAGCATGTTTTGCATGTTATTGTTGCTTTTATTAAATGCGTAATAGAAACGAACATGCCTAAGGTGTCAATAGCATGGATTTATGATTTCAAAAGCGAGCATATTTTATTACTTGCGCTTAGAAATCATGCGGTAGGACTTAATTGTCAATGTGCTTCGTATATCGCATAAAACCCTTTGAAAATAAAAAGATTAAGCGGTAAAATCAATTAGTTTTAATTAATTAATTGGGGACCTCCATATTTGGTTTTAGACGAAGTCAAGGATTAGAATCGGATAGACGTCCACCTACGTGGCCTACACGATATCGAACCCCTTGCCCGTATATTCGTCGGTAAAATTTCTCAATAACTTAGAATATTCTTTAGGAGAGTGGGAGTTGTACGAGTAAACGTCCACCCTACGTGGCTTGCATGTACAGGCTCTAACTCGGTCCTTAGTGGAAATTTTAAGTGAGATAATCTAAGAGGGCATCTACAATACCGGCATAGTTCTCGTTTTCTATGCTATCTTGTAGATAAACTCGGTTAGATGAATAATATGGTTAAAGCTTAGCTCCTAATCGATGAATCCTCCCTACGAGGTCACTTCTCAAAATAGTAGGGTCCGGTTAAGGTACGGGTTAATATTTCTTTAGTTCACAAGGGTCCATGTGATGATAAGAGAAATAAACTGGCTCTAGAAGTCATGGTCGAAAATTTCATGCTTGACTGGTCGCCCTACATGACTCAAGTATAAAATTTTTGGGCTACTCGTTTGTTGGTTCAATGTTATTTTGTCAAAGGGTTATAACATTGATAACATAAATTATTTTTGTTAAATAAGTTGTTAACTGTCAACTTATGTTATTTGGTTTCAGATATGTCTATGGATCCTTTTCGCAATCAAGTTTTTAATTCCATTACCTCCTCTAAGATAGTTCCTATGGATGTAAGAAACCGTATTCTGAGGTTCCAGACTTTTGGGAAAATATCCTCTAAGAAATATGAGGATAATTATGACATGGAACGTTATGTCATGGAATTTCGTGAGCTGTTTCAGACTTATGAGACATATGGCGCCACACTTTCTGGACAAGTAAAGTGTGACATTGTCTTGGCTTCTCTATCGGCTTCTTTTACTGCTCTTCGCATGGAGATCATCAAATCTCAAGTCGACCATACTGATTTGGAAACTCTTTTCGAAGAGCTCCTTGAAGTCGACAATGAGAGAAAGAAGGTGGTCATGTGGTCGAGAGAGGTAAAGAAGATATACGATAGGGTGAGGGCTAAAAGTGAAACGAGTCGTGATTCCGAAAAGGAACCTCCGAGGCGACATAAGAAACAAAAGATGGATGAAGGCGATGCCACAAAGGATGATGGGGCGGCTTCGAGTCCTGGTATCAGCGAGCATTGATGGTTGATGCGGTTGCTGATTACTCGAAGACTTCTGTTTCTTTGTTTTATCTTTTGGTTTTGAGATAGATGTTTGGGATGATACATTACTTTACTGTTTTTCATTACATTGGTGCCAAGTTTTGGCGGTACATTTGTTTTGAATTGGTTTATGGATGATTTCGGTTTTAACATTTGTGTTAATTAGATTTTAACACTAGTTGTTAAATGTTTTTCATTCATGTGTTGAAGTAATTATCTAGTAACATGGAATATCTCAAATATGATTAGATAAATGTAGTTGTTTCTTTGTTTCTCACCTCTTTTCTCATCTTGTTTTGAAACATTACTAAACTATATCAAGTATCTATAATTCTACCTTACAATTTGAGTACAAATTGACATTATGACCGATTTTAACTCAAGATTGGATATAAGGGATATTTGCGTGAATTGCAAATTAGTTGAATTAAGATTGGTGATAAGTTGGATTAGTAAAAGTTTCAATAAAAGATTAAAAGGATAAGGTGATAAAAAAGATCGTTATTGAACGAATGTTCAAAAATGATAGGATCATTCAAGGAATTTCAATAAGTCAAGAAGTACAAGAATGAATAGTCACAAGTATTCTGCACAAGGTCATCTTTATTGCAGTGGGAGTGTTTTTTGAAATAGAACACTAAATCGTTTTCATATACATCAAGAAATTAGGTTTCTTGGAAAATGTACATGAGGAAAGAAACGACCACATGGAAAGTTTATATGAGAAGGTTAAAGTAATTGATACGATCCATGTTAATTTGCAAGGTTCATTGTTGGATTCAGATTCATGATGAAAAGTGCAATGGCAAAGGAAGAACAAAGTTGATATGGAAAATATAGAAAAAGTTTTCTATATTTCTATATTAACACTTTTTGTACCTCATAAGTTACAATCCAATATCTGTTTAAAGTCAATGGCTTTTGGCAGGAAAATATTTGGATATAACGGTTATGTTGGATCAAATGTGTATCAATTAAAGACATTATTCCGAATGCTTGATAAACTCTTGCGGAAATTCGAATAATGGAAACATTTATGGAATGACATGCATAAAATCAAGTTTTATGGAACATGTCAATAAATGTTACAGTTCTCATGATAATGAAGATGAAAGGCGTGATTTTCTTGTACATTATGTGATGATATCACTAACTTTGGCAACATTGTTAGAGTATTATCAGACATAATGGTGGTGGTTATCCGGACAGTTTAAGACGCAGAACTTGAATAATGTAGGGTATATCCATAAGGATTGTATACATGATTCAAGTATTCTACGTAGGTTACTGTTCTGACTAGGTTATCGATATAAATTATATCGAAAAAGTGTCAGATATTTGCTATTGTTGCGTGCAAGGTAACAAATATAGTTCGTTAATGAACACGGATAATCGGGAGTGTGTTGGTAAATGAGGTAATCGACCTTAAATCTATGTGTTCACTTAGAAAAGGAGAACCATACCTTGGAGAATCTCGGAACAGTAAAATGTTTATGAGAGTTCTTTCATGACAAGCTAAATATGTAGTGGGAGCTACTAAAGCAGCTGTATGGTTGGAAACTTTACTTTGTGAAATGGTAGTAATCCTATCTTGCAAGAAATCTCACATGAGTTTTCAAGTGCAGAAGCAAGATCTATGGATTTGTCAACCTGGGAAAACACATAGGAGTACCGATTGGTTTATGTAACCATAAGGCGATATTGCGTGTATAAAGGAACATTAAAGCAAGAATGTTTATATGGCGGGTTATTCACTAAATTGAGTATGCTGGCACCTCGGAAGCACGTGGTGGGCATTGTCTCAGTGATCCTCCCACGGTAAAATCTTTCAGTATAAGTAGGAGAAGATGTGAAATACAGTGATGCCATATAGTTTCCGATAGACACATGGGTATACTAAAAGTTTTTACTTTAGTATAAGTGGGAGATTGTTGGGGTTGTTGTATATAGCTAAAGCAAAAACGTGTTTTAGTATATATGACATGTATTCCACTGGTAACAATCACCTATCTGAATAAATATATTAATAAGAATAAGCCCTATATCTCATGTTTTAGAACACGTGGACGGCTCGGGTGTCAGGGAGATCACGCAGCGTTCGACAATAATTATGAGATATAAACAGTGTCACAGTCGAGATAGCTTGGGGAAACTATCGGTTTAGACTGCAACATAACGGTAGTGGCGGGTCTCAGTCGCTAGTTATGTTGGTACGGTGGAACGTATTGACAGGATCGAGTGAGATAAGGTTCTTCTGATACTGACCCTAGCAATAGGTGAAGAACTAGAGATCTCGGGATTTAGAAATATGATCTTAATCTCGATATGCTATTAGAGATATATGTGTTGTTCACTGTTACTTTGACTTGTATAGCTAAGGGTTTATCGCACCATTCCTGATGACTTGCATCTTGGGTAACATGAGGGCACATAGTATGTCTAATTAGTTATATCGAGACACCGTGTCCGTATTAGGTTGAGAGATATCCCCTCAGGGAGTTCACAAGGTTTATTATACCAAGTCATGCATGCTGATTAAGTTCAGGTATAATAATAAGGGGTGAACGGGTACTACTTGAGGAGAATAAGATGTTAATTAATTATGAGCAGTCAGAGGAGCTCTAATTAATTAATGGATATCGGAGTCATTAAACACGGGGATAGCTCTAAATAAAGTATCAGCCCCAATCTACAAATTGGGACAGAGCGGTGATTCAGTTGTGATTCTTTAGTGGAATGCATCACAGCTCTAATGAAGTAAATGTTCTGGGTTGATCATGGTTATTTCATTAGGTAAGGCTAAACTATGTCTGGTACATAGATCCCTGGGGTGGCCCAAGAGCTCTTTAGGAAAGGAATTCAAGGTATTATTGAGGGATATCAGTTTTGGACTAAAAAGAGGCATTATGGGCTTGAGCCCATTAATGTGGCGCCTACTGTAGTGTAGGGGATGCCAGTTTCCTCTTTTAGTGTCCATCTGATCTCAATAATTGTACTCTGGTTAATTATATAATTATGGAATAAATTAATATCTAATTAATTAAGATTTATTCTTAATTAAGGAATTAGATAATTAATTTAATAATTATATATTATTTTCCTTATAATAATTAGGATTAATTCTAATTATATTTAATTAGAATTTGTTCCAGTAATTATTAACTAAACCGGACTTTAATTAATTAAAGCCCGTGACTTAGTGGACAAGGAATAGGGGCGGCACTTCTCCTTATAAATAAGGAGGAGGAGATTCTCAAAACCTAAGTTTTGAGTGTAGAGATCGGTGCTTGAAAGCATTCCTTTTTCCCACAGGATCTTCGAATTGGATGTGATAATTTAAATGCAACTAAATCATATAATCGAGTTCAGAATATTATACCTCAGATCTGTGCCGACGGAGTAATCTACAGGTCTAGATTACTGAGGTGTGATCCCTTTCCTCGAAGTTCTTCGACTGTGTGGGCGTCTAGGAACTTTGGAACCAGGAACTCTCCCTCTGATGACAGGCGCCGATCTCTACACTCAAAACTTAGGTTTTGAGAATCTCCTCCTCCTTATTTATAAGGAGAAGTGCCGCCCCTATTCCTTGTCCACTAAGTCACGGGCTTTAATTAATTAAAGCCGGGTTTAGTTAATAATTACTGGAACAAATTCTAATTAAATATAATTAGAATTAATCCTAATTATTATAAGGAAAATAATATATAATTATTAAATTAATTATCTAATTCCTTAATTAAGAATAAATCTTAATTAATCAGATATTAATTTATTCCATAATTATATAATTAATCAGAGTACAATTATTGAGATCAGATGGACACTAAAAGAGGAAACTGGCGTCCCCTACACTATAGTAGGCGCGACATTAATGGGCTCAAGCCCATAATGCCTCTTTTTAGTCCAAAACTGATATCCCTCAATAATACCTTGAATTCCTTTCCTAAAGAGCTCTTGGGCCACCCCAGGGATCTATGTACCAGACAGAGTTTAGCCTTACCTAATGAAATAACCATGATCAACCCAGAACATTTATTTCATTAGAGCTGTGATGCATTCCACTAAAGAATCACAACTGAATCACCGCTCTGTCCCAATTTGTAGATTGGGGCTGATACTTTATTTAGAGTTATCCCCGTGTTTAATGACTCCGATATCTATTAATTAATTAGAGCTCCTCTGACTGCTCATAATTAATTAACATCTTATTCTCCTCAAGTAGTTCCCGTTCACCCCTTATTATTATACCTGAACTTAATCAGCATGCATGACTTGGTATAATAAACCTTGTGAACTCCCTGAGGGGATATCTCTCAACCTAATACGGACACGGTGTCTCGATATAACTAATTAGACATACTATGTGCCCTCATGTTACCCAAGATGCAAGTCATCAGGGATGCTGCGATAGACCCTTAGCTATACAAGTCAAAGTAACAGTGAACAACATATATATCTCTAATAGCATATCGAGATTAAGATCATATTTCTAAATCCCGAGATCTCTAGTTCTTCACCTATTGCTAGGGTCAGTATCAGAAGAACCTTATCTCACTCGATCCTGTCAATACGTTCCACCGTACCAACATAACTAGCGACTGAGACCCGCCACTACCGTTATGTTGCAGTCTAAACCGATAGTTTTCCCAAGCTATCTCGACTGTGACACTGTTTATATCTCATAATTATTGTCGAACGCTGCGTGATCTCCCTGACACCCGAGCCGTCCACGTGTTCTAAAATATGAGATATAGGGCTTATTCTTATTAATATATTTATTCAGATAGGTGATTGTTACCAGTGGAATACATGTCATATATACTAAAACACGTTTTTGCTTT
>CM038115.1:25186502-25271434 GCA_001642375.2 Mentha longifolia
ATTTAATTTTATAGGAGTTTGTTAGCATTTGATAGATTTATTCACGACATAAATTTCAAACTAAAAAGAAAACATTAATTAAAAAAAACTAAAACGAAATTTTATTTTGAGGTTTGATACCATTACTCCAAATAAAAAGTTCTAAACTCACCAAAACTGACATAACTATTTCATTGATTTAATAGTCCCTTTGTTAGGGATAATATTTTTGTGGCACAAGAATTAAGAAAGATGTCATTACTCATTATTTGACGATTTAAATTTATTTTTTATTTGAAATTTTTTGGATAACATTATTTAATGATCTATAATCAAATTTTCATAATTTATTTTTTGATATCATTTTTTTTTGCTAAATTATTATTTTCTTTAATTAAGCTAAAAAATTACTCCCTCCATCCACGATCACTTGATAAAATTTTCTTTTCAGGATGTCCACTTATACATCTAATATAAGCCCCACAATGCTATAAAATAAATCTAAATCATAAAACTAACAGCTATGATGGTTACAATTAATATATTTACCCATGTAATACTACCGACATATCCTTCTAAGAACTTACATTTTCGTTTTATTATAAATTGTGATCCATTACTTTCCACTATAGTAATAATTAAGACGTTTACCTCAGTTACTAAGTTAACAGAACATATAGTATAAGATTGAAAATACTCAAAGAATTATGATAAAAAGAAAAAACTACTAACTTGACAAAACATATACTTCGTCCATCCCGCTTTATTAGTCCCGAAGCAATACTTTACATATCACATATATTCAATCTATGAGACTAATGAAGCAGGACGGAGGTAGTAGTATAAGATTGAATTAAAAGAATTATGATAAAACGCAATATGGATGTTTGCCATTCTTCTATTGAAAGATGATATAAATATCTTTCCTTCAAAATAACATTAATAAAAATAAAATTGAAGGATATTAATATAAATATTATTTATTAGCAGAATTCAATTACTTTTATCTATCTTTCTTCTTCATTTTAATAATTTTCTAAATCCTGATTATTTTGTATTCCTAATTAACACTATTAATTATTATTCATCATAGTCCCATAATACTATTATTTTGTCTATGACTTTATCTATAATTAATCAATTCCAAAGAATGTGATTATTATATACAATTCCCCGAGAATATATTATATCTATACCTACCTATATAAAAAAGAGGCTTGTGGTAACATATACATTGCCTATTATACCCTTCATGTATTTTTTTTATTGATTAGTTACTTGTTTTATATATGCATTTTGTATATGGTAAATATTATATAATATTTTAACTAAATTTCTTTTTCTACATATAGATGATTTGTCATATTAAGATAAATATATCAATTATATATATGAAGAAAACATAATGTCAATGAATAATACCTCACGCCGATGGATTGGATGTTGGTTAAGAATAGTCTAAAATAGTTTGGTTAATTGTTAAAGGCAATATATTAGTGGAGGTTAAATTCTAAACATGATAGATTTTGACTAAAGAAAATTTAATCATAACTAAGTTTATTTCAATATTATATTTTACCATACTGCAAGAAACATCCAAGCTTTGAGTATGTATGATATACTTCATGGGAACTATTCGATTCATTTATTAATTGTGAATATATTTAACTTTAAATCTTTTACTTTTTAAGATTGAGAAGAAGAAATCAATAAGTAAAATATTTCATCTTTGTCATTAATATTTTTTATCTAATATCTTATACCTGTGGATTCTAATTATTTGTTGATAATATTTTTTATTAACTATTATAAAAAAAATCCCATCTTACATTATATAACTATATGAATTAATTTATTTATTGGAGTATGATATTGCTTCAATAATCATTGAAATAAATAGGGATGGACATTAGTCCAATTTAGCAAATCTGGCTACGTCATTAACCATTTTATATTTTAAAAATAAAAAATTAATAAAATTAGTATTTTTTCAATGCTATTGTTCAATACTTTGTTCGAGAGGTTCAACCATTTGGCACTTTAATATTTTAGTTGATAAGTTATTTGGTTCATATCATTAGTTTTATTTTGCTCTTCAAACACTCTTTATTATCATTACAAAGTTTGTAATAATTGTATCTAAGTATTATTATAATTTAATTAGTTAAATAAGTATTACTATACAAAGAAAATTCCTACATTTTATAACACAAACAAAAACACCACATTCATCATGTGCGGACAAAAATGATAAAAAAACTGTATTCTCAAGGTAATTTTCTTCAAAGGCTTCTTCAACTATCAATTTTTTAAGAATTTTGTAAATCTTAATATTTGTTTTGAAACATGTTTATTTAGGATCCTTTAGCGGCTAAGCAATCAAAGTTTATTTTGTTTCGAGGTAATTTCATAATCCATTGTTAGATCAATATTTACAATTATGCATTCATCCACTTGGTTCAATAATTTATTCAAATAATATATCTTTCTTATACGAAAAGTGTAATTGGCAAGGAAATAAATTTCTTGTGGTTTATGGAATCTTGATTATTTATAATTAGTAAAATTTAGATTTATGGTAATTAGCTATATATAATTGGTTGGTTTATGATCTACTTATATATATGTATTTTTATTTTATTTTTCTCCTTGATGTGGTTTACAAAATTTGTGGTCAGAGAAAAGAGAGAAGAAAAAAAATGCTTTTGTAGAAGTGAAGAAATATTTTCTATGCGGAAGAAAGAGAAAAATAACCCATATGTTCCTTCAATTCAAGACACAAAGTTAGAAGATGAAAAACCGATTGAAAAGCCAAAACAGAGTATAAAGAAAAAGACAACTATATAGATAAAACAAAGATAAAATATTCTACAGAGAAGAAAATCAAACAAGAAAGTAATAATTCATTATTATTATTGCATTTTTTATCTCATTTATTTAGATGCATTTTACCATATTTATAGAAAAGAACATATAAAGATGCTAAAATATCTTCCTTAATAGTTTTTCCTATATTGAACATTTTCCCGGGAAAAGAAAAAAAAAACCATAACTATTTTAATTTTTGAATATATGTGCATACACATTACAATTATAATTAAAGATGAAAAAAGTAATTAATCTTATAGTAGTAGTTACCAAAGTCTATATATATAAGCAATAGAATTAATAATTCATGCACCTATAAAAGCGCATTTCTTTAATGTTGGTGTTTTTTTTGCTAACACCACTATAATTTGACCAACTTTAAATATACTATGAATAAGAAATTTTTTTACGTGTATTTAGTATTTATAGCCCCTTTCATTAGAAATAAATAAATTAATAAATCATATGTAAGGACCGTGTGCATATATCTACAACTAAAGTAAGTGGAACTTCACTTTATTTTTAATTATCAAGTGAGGAACCACCGCACCAACACCTACAAGGCTACAACGATTCTGGGTTTTTTTTTCGACTTTAGGTAATTAAATTAGTATACAAGTTTATACTACATTTTGAAAAGGGAAAAAATACATAATTTAAAATTCTTTTATTTTAAGAAACTTAATTTATAATTCCTTTTATAAAATGTATCAATTATAAAATTAAAAAATATAATAGAATCAACGTGCAACGCACGTTTCATTTGCTAGTATGTATAAACACACATATACCGTATATTATAATGTTTGTAGACTATTTCTCACCAAATTATTAAATAATAAAATATTAAAATTAAAATTGGAGATGAATAATTTTGAAAGTGTGGTGCCTCCTTTTATGTGAGTTATGTATTGATGAAATTTTATAAATAATCGATGTGGGATAGTTGAAACAAAATTAAATTAATGAATTATAAATTCAAAGCCATAAGAATTTAGTAAAATATCAAAAATAATTGAAATGATTGATATTGATTTGAGTGTTAAAAACTAACATAGTAATAGAACTATCTATATTCATTTTTCACAATAAAAAAAAACATAAAAATATGACTCTTTGTAATCTGAGTGCAAACAAAACCCACTACTAATTAAAAATAACAAAAATAATAAAAGAAAAAGAAATTTATTTAAACTAAAACCCCACTACTAATTGATGAATAATTACTGTATCCATAATAATAATAAAAATGGAGATCAACTTTTTTCCAAAGCTAGCGTATTAAATTGATTTTACGTATTTATTTAAGGCCCTTATGGAATTCTGCATTATTAATTAAAGTTATAATATATTAAATTATATCATTACCTTTAATTTATAATATATTACAAGGATATTATACGCGATCTACTTTTTACCACAAATCTCTTTTTTATATAGTTATAGATTAGATGATAAAAAGAAGCGCATATAGAACAGAGTACCCCTTTTTTTTTTTTTTTTTAGAAATCCATATTTTCGTAATTATTACATCTTCCTCTAAAACACTCACCGTCACCTCCTTGCTTTCCTCTGGACATTGGGTGCATTTCTGAAATCAAAGGAAAATGAGTTCAACAGGTTAAACATTTTTGGGCATGGATTCCTTCTGGAACAGGACCTATTATTGATCCAGTGACAAGTATTTTCCTAAAGCGAACTAAAGTTGTGAATTATCTTTGCAGAAATAAGATTGCTGACGTTTGACCCTAGCAGGATTGCAGCTGCTACCAATCAATTCTCCTCTTCACATAAGATGGGAGAAAGTGGATCTGCTTCCGTATATAAGGTGACTCTGTCAAGGCTGATCGTTTCTTTTCTTTTTTCTTTTTTTTCCCTTTCAATATACTGGAAAACAATTTCTCCTTATCTTTACTAAATCTAGTGTAAATCTTTATATAGGCTGTATAATCTACAGGAAGGAAAGTCGCGGTTAAAATATTTTCTTCGTCAGGGCCTGGCATCATCAATCAGTACAGAAATGAGAAATTTTCAGTCTCCAGCATCAGAACATCATTAAACTCCTTGGATATTGCATTCATGAACAGAGAGGAATGCATTTGTATGAATATATGGAAAATGGAAGTTTAGACAATTTTATATTTGGTTGGTGCCTCAGCTCAGACTCATTAATTTTTCAGTATTAAATAGATAGATAAGCATAGGATCTAACATTTTATTCTTGAAATCTCAACTTTTAATGAAACAATTCTACGTAGATGAACTACGGCGTCATCAACTTCAGTGGTCAGTACGCTTCAAAGTCATAATTGGGATCACTAAAGGAGTTGTTTATCTTCATCAAGAGTCAAGGCCGCAGATAATTCACAGGGATCTGAGTGCCTCAAATATATTTCTGGACGATAAGATGAATCCTAAGATTTCAGGCTTCAGCCTTGCCAGACATGTTGGAGATGGCCAATCAGAATTGTCCACGATTGTTGCTGGGACCTTGTATGCTATGATATCAAGTCTTCTCTTAACTTATATGCTTTTTTATTCTAACAAAATATATATATATATATATATATATGCGTTTTAGCACAGAATGATATATTTTTTTTAAAACAACTTTTGCTTGCAGAGGTCGTTCTGCACCAGAATATATTGTAAGAGGGATAATTTCAGAGAAGACAGATGTTTAGAGTTTCGGGGTTCTAGTTCTGGAGATATTGAGTGGCAAGAGAATCAACAGACATGCAGAAAACTTCATTGAATATGTAAGTATCAGTAACTTTAAATAACTCTTTTATAATTTGTGAGCACGTTCATTATAAATAGTAAACATAGAGGATTGTAAGAATTGATGAATGAAAAACAGGTCTCTAGTTCAGCTTTGTCACGTACTAATACTATAGAAGACTATAGAACCAAGCAAAACCACTAAAACAAGATAAGTAACCTGTCAAACTTGTTTCGCAGATGTCTGAGCACCTTTTGTCATCGTGCTGCATCCATTCACATCTCATCATTCTTTACATAGAATGAACCTTAAGGCAGAAAGTAATAAAAGAAACAAACTTTTATATAATTATCATGAATGCTTGGTCACAATCCTGGCACATCACTTCCCACGTTGATCAGCATGAACATAAAGATGACTGAATGCAAATAAAGAAATTCAAATTACCAATCATATGCACATATAGGGCTGTCTGAGTGTATTTTACAGTTTATGCAGTTGCTTAACCATGAATGCATTACGATATGATGAATGTCCAGGCATGGAAGCTGTGGAAAGAAGGGATCAGGAAAGTATTCGACCTGGTGGACGAATCCCTTGCAGGAGTGTTTTCAGAGGAAGAAGCATTGAGATGTATCCAAGTAGGTCTCTTGTGCACCCAAAATGGACCGAACCACCGGCCAACAATGCAATCTGTGCTTAACATGTTGCATGGAGAAGACTGATGGTGCATTCAACTCGGAGCGATAAGACAGCATCACCAATTCCCCAACTTCTCAAAACGCAAAATACATGGCAAGCAGGATGCAGTCATTGACAGTGTAGCCACTCTTGAACATGACGAAACACTAAAGATAGATAGCTTCGAGCTGCAGTCTTGAACTTGACCTCATTGATTCATACCCGAGGTTCCAAATCCAGTTGAGAAATTTTTACTGAATTTGCACAACTGAAAGCAGTTAGGGTAGTATCCTGAATATCATTTCATTAATTCGTTTAGTCCTCCCCTGCTTGTTGTCTCACTACGGGTGCGCCATCTCATCAAACACATTGGCATCATTTGAACAAGAATCACACTGTGATAGAGTTAAAGCGAAAGGAAGATGTATTAAATATATAGAATGAATAGAAGCACCTCAAAAGAGGTTCACAGGATGAGTATCCTGCAGCCACAGCGTAAGCTGCTTTCCCAATAACAATTCACGATCCTAAACCCTAATTTATGAGTGCATATTAATAAACCTAATAACTTGGGGCCAAAGTAATTATCTTACTTGGAGCCCACTATTATTCTAACCCTAATTAAAGCCCAAAACTAATACTTAAGAAACATAAATAAATAAAATATAAAGTAATACTACAGCTCCAGAACGTGTTCTATCTATAGCCCGTTCCGTCGAAGCAGCCTTGCCCTCAAGGCTGTTACGTTGGATAAATAGGCGGCAACTCCTCTTCTCCCTCAATTTCCTCTTGATCATCACCTTCTGAAACATTTGCTAGCGCATTTGTGAAACGGTCCGTAGCATTCACCACAGCAATAGCACTTCCCTTTAGCCCGGTATTCACGAGCTTCTTCGGCTGTGAGGTGGCGAACATTACAGTTAGGATGTGGATCAAATGATGATGATGCACTTGCCGGAGAGGTTGTACCATGAGTAAGTTTGTTGTACGTCGGCCGTGCTGAGTAGCCCAAAGTTGATGTGGAACGCATGGTGAATGACACCGAGGGTGTTGGTGCTGCAGCATGTTCCAATTTCCGTGTTGCCTGCACAGCTGCTGAATAGTTTGAGACCACATTATCTTGTATTTTTGCACGGAGATCCTTCTTCAAACCTCCCAAGAAGAATCCCAAGTAGTGTGCATCAGTGAAGTCGGTTATTTGTGAAACCCTACCTTCGAACTTTGAAATATATTCTTCGATAGATCCTCTTTGCTGCACACCAATCAAGGCCTCATAACTATTAATTGCTGATTCATCGCCATAACGAATCATAAGTTCTTGCTGAAAAGTAGCCCAATCTGGATTTGGTATTCGCCGGATCAATAATTGATACCAAGCCATCGCCGAGCCCTCCAACGCGATAACCGCGAGCTCTACTTTTTTTTGTTGCACTTGTCTTGTGGATCAAAAAATATTGCTCCACTCGTGACAACCATGCTCGAGCGTCCGAGCCATCAAAACCCGGTAGTTCCATCTTCTACGGCGTTAATACGGGAAAACTTTCTTCCTCCTGCGTTGTTGATCCGTTCTCCTGATCATCATCGCCACCGGAAAAATTTCCAGAGATGTTGAGCTTGGCAAGGATAGCATCGAGTTTGGCGTC
This sequence comes from Mentha longifolia, assembly GCA_001642375.2. NCBI lineage: Eukaryota > Viridiplantae > Streptophyta > Magnoliopsida > Lamiales > Lamiaceae > Mentha > Mentha longifolia. The sequence continues at coordinate 25,194,396 of CM038115.1, forward strand.
GGTCGTTGCTTGCCGTTTGTCCATCGCTGCCTGCTTTGCAGCCATCACAGATTGCGCGGCGCGAAGCTCCGCCACCGCAGCCTGAACTTCCTCCATCGCCTTCTCCATCAGCTTTGCGTGCTGCTTCCTCGTGAGCGTCAATTTATTCGGCAGGTCGGACCAATTTGATAGAGTTAAAGCGAAAGGAAGATGTATTAAATATATAGAATGAATAGAAGCACCTCAAAAGAGGTTCACAGGATGAGTATCCTGCAGCCACAGCGTAAGCTGCTTTCCCAATAACAATTCACGATCCTAAACCCTAATTTATGAGTGCATATTAATAAACCTAATAACTTGGGGCCAAAGTAATTATCTTACTTGGAGCCCACTATTATTCTAACCCTAATTAAAGCCCAAAACTAATACTTAAGAAACATAAATAAATAAAATATAAAGTAATACTACAGCTCCAGAACGTGTTCTATCTATAGCCCGTTCCGTCGAAGCAGCCTTGCCCTCAAGGCTGTTACGTTGGATAAATAGGCGGCAACTCCTCTTCTCCCTCAATTTCCTCTTGATCATCACCTTCTGAAATATTTGCTAGCGCATTTGTGAAACGGTCCGTAGCATTCACCACAGCAATAGCACTTCCCTTTAGCCCGGTATTCACGAGCTTCTTCGGCTGTGAGGTGGCGAACATTACAGTTAGGATGTGGATCAAATGATGATGATGCACTTGCCGGAGAGGTTGTACCATGAGTAAGTTTGTTGTACGTCGGCCGTGCTGAGTAGCCCAAAGTTGATGTGGAACGCATGGTGAATGACACCGAGGGTGTTGGTGCTGCAGCATGTTCCAATTTCCGTGCTGCCTGCACAGCTGCTGAATAGTTTGAGACCACATTATCTTGTATTTTTGCACGGAGATCCTTCTTCAAACCTCCCAAGAAGAATCTCAAGTAGTGTGCATCAGTGAAGTCGGTTATTTGTGAAACCCTACCTTCGAACTTTGAAATATATTCTTCGATAGATCCTCTTTGCTGCACACCAATCAAGGCCTCATAACTATTAATTGCTGATTCATCGCCATAACGAATCATAAGTTCTTGCTGAAAAGTAGCCCAATCTGGATTTGGTATTCGCCGGATCAATAATTGATACCAAGCCATCGCCGAGCCCTCCAACGCGATAACCGCGAGCTCTACTTTTTTTTGTTGCACTTGTCTTGTGGATCAAAAAATATTGCTCCACTCGTGACAACCATGCTCGAGCGTCCGAGCCATCAAAACCCGGTAGTTCCATCTTCTACGGCGTTAATACGGGAAAACTTTCTTCCTCCTGCGTTGTTGATCCGTTCTCCTGATCATCATCGCCACCGGAAAAATTTCCAGAGATGTTGAGCTTGGCAAGGATAGCATCGAGTTTGGCGTCGGTCTTTGCTTGCCGTTTGTCCATCGCTGCCTGCTTTGCAGCCATCACAGATTGCGCGGCGCGAAGCTCCGCCACCGCAGCCTGAACTTCCTCCATCGCCTTCTCCATCAGCTTTGCGTGCTGCTTCCTCGTGAGCGTCAATTTATTCGGCAGGTCGGACCAATTTGATAGAGTTAAAGCGAAAGGAAGATGTATTAAATATATAGAATGAATAGAAGCACCTCAAAAGAGGTTCACAGGATGATTATCCTGCAGCCACAGCATAATCTGCTTTCCCAATAACAATTCACGATCCTAAACCCTAATTTATGAGTGCATATTAATAAACATAATAACTTGGGGCCTAAGTAATTATCTTATTTGGAGCCCACTATTATTCTAACCCTAATTAAAACCCAAAACTAATACTTAAGAAACATAAATAAATAAAATATAAAGTAATACTATAGCTCCAGAACGTGTTCTATCACACTGACAAACCCACGTTTTTCCCCTAAAATTTGTGGCATCATCCGCAAATCTCGCCCCAGCCTTCACAAACTTGGATGTCAGCCACGTCAACAACCACGAGACTGGATTGCAGAACCAACAGAAGAAGAATGGATAAATAGAGATCTGGAGCTCCAATTTATGTCAGACAGCAGCCGAGCTTTGAGCAAGTACACAATTACATGCTTAGAAGTGGAGATAAGAGATTCTTAATCCTGACAGCTACTCCAGTTGTCGATGGGTTTTCTTCGACTATTCCCAGTTTGAATTCAGGCCATCCTAATCCCTTCATGTTTATTACAATGCTGAGAATCACAGCCAATTGCACTCCAGATTGCCTTTAGGCTGATTAAGAGAAACAAAAGAAAAAGAAAAAACATTGCCTTACATTGATTTTCCTAGATTTTAGTTAACATATCTCCGTTGGTACACAAATCACCCGTATATGGTATATTACGTTTTTATTGCATGTGAGTAATAAATGTACTAAATTCAGCCTACATGGCTCCTACCACTATCAAAGGATGCATTACTATCAAAACGACCCACTAGTCGGCTCAAGACTGACACTAGAGCACTCTTGATCAATGGGGAAATTGTGCACTTCATCCTCCCACTTGAAAATCTCCTTACCATATCTAAGAGCCTCATCAACACTATGAGCTTCCAACGCTGTAGCCTGTTTTACGTACAGCTTCCGCCCTGTCAGGGACCGGAATGTCTCTTTGAACTTCAGTCCCACGTAGTGTAAAGCATGTTGAGCCAAAGAAGGGTTATTGTTCCCCATGACAGGACTGAAATCGCAAAACCAGCTGCATTCGGAAAGAGGAACTTGATTGATCATCTCCTCCAGGAGATCAAACTTATTGAGGACGATAAGGAAATGTTTCCCAGCAAGAGCTGGATGAGTCACCATTCTCTCAAATACTTTTTTGTTTTCCAACATTTTGTTTGTACGAAATCCATCAACAGCGTAATCTGTGAGGCCTACACAACAGATGACAAGATCGACGTCTTTAAATGTATCCAGCAACTTGTAGTTTCTTCCCAGGCTGCTTGAATGAACTCTAGTGAGCTGGTATCTGCATGCACAAAAATCATATGATTAGCTGGATTCTGCTGCATTATGAAGTATCAGCTTTTCTTCTATCCAGCTCTATGTTCAAAATGTCTTGGTTTTTGAAATAACATTCAATAAATATTCTGTAAATGTGAAATTCATATTGAGGGTAGAAATCAGTCAGAAAATATAAACTATGACTCACCTTACTAATTGAGTACACTGATCTGTGGGTTCCATCTTATCTTCCGGAAAAGAAAATTCTAGTGACGTGACTTTGTTGGAAGCTATGCCCTCTGAATATAGAATATCCTCTTCACATGGTTCATAGTCTACACGTGAAATCTCAACAGCCTTTCGGAACAGAGAAAAAACTTATGAGTATTAGTTGAATTAAGTTCACACTCAGTTTATGATAGATTAAGATAAAAATAAAGCCGCATCACCTAAATAGAGCAGAACTTACTCTATCTAAAACGTAGGTAGCATCTCTAGGAAGCATAGGCAATCTCTTTCTACGTCTGTAAATGGCTTTGAACGCTTTATCCTTCAACAACTGCTCAGTTAATGGTGAAAGCTCTCGAATGAGAGCTGGGATTTTAACCTCCAAGTTGCCTGATATCATAATCTGAACTAGCCAATTTGAAAATGCTTCCAAATTCGAAGGAAATGAAAAACTACTAGTCTCATCTTCCTGGTCTGAATTTCATACCACCAATAAATACCCTTTAGAATATGAGGATTACCAAAAAAAAATGGTAATTTAAGCAAGCTCATACAGATAAGAGCATTTATTCTATTTATCTCACTAAAAATCACATAATCTTTTGGTTTACCCGCAATGATATGCTGCAAACTGTCCAATTTACATGTACAGTATACCTACTTTTACTAATACTACTGCAATTGACATTTTTTGGAGTGTGAAACACACGACAAGGGAGAACCAATAGTGCCATGACAACATGCTCAATTAGAAAAGTGCACATTCATCATGCTATTTCAACTGGTAATCTGTTACACAGTCCCATTGTCACAGCTTATAAGAACATAAGAAAACTATAAGACGTGGATCGTTACTTATGCATCTAACCAAACATCCAGAAGATTAGCCATGTCTCTTTGTATATAACTATAGATGGTTCAGGACTAGTAAGGCTTCTGTCGATACCTACATCTAATTGATTTTTTCCGGTATTAGATAACCTACAGAAATAGCCAGTTAAAAAGAACAGCCAATGCAGGAAGAGGATCTTTTTGTTCTTTTATTACAAAAAGAGCAAGAAGACAGGGGTTCTACGAGAACACTGTTGAACATTTTATATCCTTAATTATTGTATCTCTCCTTGATTATGAAACTGCTATGTGAAATGGAGCATCACAAAATCAGCTGCATAGATACACTGAAGCTACGTGCTCAGTATATTTATAATAAGCATCAGAATTTTAAGCTTGATGTCCAGAGATTGGTGGTATTAATGGCAAACTTCCACTACTAATTGTTATATGCAGAGAAAATCTTCTTCTTTTTTGAGAAAAACATGCAGAGAAAATTTTGAAATTTGAAAAATGGAGGAAGGTTTATTCTGTAGCATCTGTAACCATCTGCAACTTTCGACATAATTTCCTATCAAATAACTAAAGAGATGAAAACAGATGATTCAACTACAGGAATACCTGAATCAGTCTCTTCACTTTGTCCCCTTGTTTCCGTTAAATAATCTTCTTTAAGACGCTGACGACCCTCAAGCAGAATACCGATGCATCTGTAAAGATTTCTCTGGATCATGATTTTGATGTTTTGCTTCTCATCTTCTGAAAGAAGGACATCATACAGAGTTTTGGCCTGGACTCAGAGAAGAATTAATGTACACATTCAGTTACTCTATTAGTTAAGCAACTATCATCAATAGATTCAGTATATGTCAAAGAGGTCATTGTCTGTACATGTAAACTTGGTAAAATTTGAGTGAGGGTATATGCTTCAGAAAGTTTTGCTATCAAATATGGGAAGAATGAAGTTCTTCAACATGTGTACTTCAAGGAAAGTGATTTTGGTTTCAGTACCCTACTATTAGGGTATCAGATTTCTTGAAGTTAATTGAAAACAGTCTCTAAAAGAAATGTATAAAAGGAGTAAAACAGACTTAACAGGATTATATCAATTCAAGCTGCTCAACCTAAAGTATGATAAAAAGTTGAGCAAGCAATTCAGGAAAAAGAAATTCAGTGTTAGTCACCACCTTTCTCACTACAAAATCATAATGCAGCATTATAGTTATTGTCTTATGCTCTTTTTTCTGCGACACTTAGAATTATTTCATTGACATGCGACTGCAAAGCCTAATGAGTCAACATATGCAGTCGGTGCTATGTCAGTAACTAGGAAAGGATAATAGAAGAAATGTATTACACGGCCACAAAAATATGCTAAAGCTCCCTCATCTGAGTCGTTAGCTGAAAAATCTAAATTATGCCAGGAATTTACAAAAAAATAAAAATTTGAATTCCAAAACTGAATTAAACATATACGGAGTAAAAGACAATTTTGAAAAAAAAAAAAAAAAAACCAAAAGAAACATGACCATTCCGAAGACTAAAAGCAGTTTGTCGGGTCAATTCTGCACATCTTTGATGATGCATCTCAGTGATCTTATTGCTCGTAGGTCAACCTTTCGATGAACAAATACAAATAAAGGCTTAAGGAAAACCAGAAAGTTTATTGCACCGATTATGATTTACCTGTTTAAATATTGTACTTGTTCCCGATTCGTCACAGCCTACTAGGAGAAGCTTATACGTTGTGCTTTCTTCAAGGTTCCTTGCAGCAACTTTATCCCTTTCTTCCTTAAGTTCTGCACCACCAAGCTTAGTATCGGAAGGAATCGGCAGAGCAAGAGCAGAACATAACACCCTGACTATTGTCTTAAGAACACAACTTCGGCATGAGTGATAACAGGAAAAAAAAAAAAAGAAGAAGAAGAAGAAAATATTTCCCTACCTTTTCCCATAATCTCGTGATGACTGTATTCATGCCTTCATGCTGGCAGCTTCCATCTGCTGCAACCCAAAAATGAGGATTTCCTTGACAATTAACTCCGGCAGTCTGCAAACACCTCATGAAACTGCTCAGATTTCAAAATTGAAAACAATAACAAATCAACTAAAACTTTAAGTGAAACAAACCTGTAACACCAACAGCTCTGCCTTAGTGATCTCCCGACAGTTTATGAGAACATTTGTATTACCATTGCTGGCGTCCTGCCTAATTTGATAACCGACTGGCAATAAGGGGCTGATCAGCTGGCGTGGCTTTTCTCCTTCCTACTTCATCGAGCCAAAGAGATTAACACCAAGATGAAGATAATACAACAGAACTTACTGTATCAATTCTTTAATCTAGTTTAAAGAGAAAGCTCTCACCTTCCCCCAGTATCCAGAAACCTTATCATACCAATATCTTCCAGGTCTAAGCTTCTTTGGAGGATTTGAGCAGCTTTGCAGCAATAACAGCTCTTCGGTAGAGAGAGGCTTGTCATTCACACAGACCTGCATTGAAGTATAGTGCTGAAGACTGCGAAGAAAAAGAACCTCAGTTTTTAACTCCTCCATGCCTTTCCCGGTAGATAATGCGGCCTGCATGATTACAAGATCTAATCAGATAACTGGTAATAGAAAGCTACTTCAGTAAATAATTAGTACTTTGCTCTATCTATTTGATATAGGTTAAAGAAAATGATATTTTGTTATTATGTAGGAGCTTGCGGTTTGACAACCAAACTCTCTTTGTACGAGGGAAGTTCATCAGCTACTTGCACATTTTGTTGTATAAATATAGAAGAAAAAGTGTATGAGAATCTGTTATTTTCCACTCTAGACTAAGTCCAAACACCAAACATATAAGTTCAAATATGTCACCTTATATACTCTGGCACCACGTCCGACCATGCTTAAAGAGGAGAAATGATTGGTGGCAGCAGCAACTGTCTTCCGATCTGCACGACTTCCAAATTTATATGCAATTTATTGGAAGGAAAAAAAAACATTAAGCAAAATTACACATACACAACTTCAGTTTGACCACATTATCAAAAGATTCATTCATTTAAGGGAACTAGAGTGGTTTCCACAGAAAAAGTACAGACACATAACACACACTGATATCGACAAAAATCAAGGAATGTTTGTACATGACTTCATCCCATCACCAGTCACAATTTATGAGATGCTTATGAGTTTAATGGTGTTTGTACCTGATCTATACGATTCACTTTCCTTGGATGTATTAGCTTTGTTTCGAAATACCCCCCGTGGCCAAAATCTTGATTGTTTGTGCTTTCCGGATTTTCTCCCAGCTTCTCTTGCCGATGTAAGCTCGGGATTGACCAGTTTGCTATTAGATTCATCGTTTAGAGGATGTGTGACTATCTGCAAATCATCGATGGTCATTGCTGGCTGTGGCTCTGTTTTTGCTGTCTGTTCAATTTCAGCAGAAGCATTTTCTATCCCATTTAACATCAGAGGTATCTTACTCTCCTGTAGCTCAAGTGCCAACTCAAGTTGCAGTACAACTTGAGCCATTGTAGGTCGATTCTTAGGTTCATCATGCAAGCATCTTTCAGCAACCCCTATATATGTTTTCAAGCTGCTTGGTGAAATCTCTTCCCTGAGATTTAGAGCTACAATCTGATCAACTTCTCCTTTAGTAATCTTACCTACAGCCCACTTGGTCAAACTCCGTTCATCCTCCAAAAGCCATGATTCTACAGCTGGCCTCCCACATAATACTTCCAACAAAACCACACCAAATGCATATGTGTCGCTTTTCTTTGTTAGTTTCTGGGTTCTAACATAATATGGATCTATGTATCCAAATGTGCCCTTGACCTTTGTGCTAACATGGCTGTGGAACCTGCTTCTGTCTTCGGGCTTTGCCAAGCCAAAATCCGAGACCTTAGCTACAAAATTTTCATCCAGTAGGATGTTTGAAGGCTTCACATCACGGTGTATGACTCTGTGGCCTGTGTGAAGATAGTCTAGGCCTCGTCCAGCTTCTATGCAGATAGTTAGTCTCTGCTTCCATGTGAGAGAAGAATGACTTCTGTTGCGCCTAGCATTTTTGTAGAGATGGTCAGCCAGGGTACCTTTGGGCATATACTCATAAACAAGAATCATTTCCCTTTGCTCGCTGCAGTAGCCAATTAGAGAAACAAGATTAATATGCCGAAGCTCTGAAAGTGTCTCAATCTCAGTCATAAACTCCCGTGCTCCTTGCTTGGAATACGATTTTAATCTCTTTATAGCGACAACTTTTTGCCCTTCATCAATGAGTCCTTTGTAGACTTTACCAAACCCTCCTTTTCCAATCACAAGTCCCTCATTGAAATTTCTAGTCGCTAATCGAATCTCAGCTAGTGAAAAATGGAAAAAGAGTCGTTCAGCCCTGTCAGATGGCCTCATTTCTTCCGCGGTGCTGCTAGCTTCCCAGTTGAATCGCAACAAATATACAATCACATTTAAGAGAGATATTATAGTTATTACAACAGTTGCAATTGCATTTCTATTACTAAGAAGCAAAAGCAGATATAGGAAGCTCTTGGGGGATGCATCCTGAAGTGGAAGCAGAGGATTTGAACTGGCTAGACTTTTGTCGGGGTTGCTCAACTTCGCTATCTCATATCCTGTAAGGATTCCATGTCCATCTCTCAGTTCATCATATGACAAGACCGAAATCAAGATATCACGTTTATCATCGGTTTTCAGCCCTGCCATCATCACAATGTAGTCCCTATACAAGAGAAAGTCATTTCCATTCCTTGCTCTCAATATGTCACTATCAGTGTGAGCAATCATCTCATTAACGAAGACCTTAAATCTCAGCTTACCTGTCTCTGCAAGCTCCAGTCCCACCTCAGAGAAATGTAGCCTGACCAAATACCTAAATCCCACATTCACTGGTATTTTCCATGTGTTTCTTTTCTTCTTCTTTACTTCTTCAGTTGCCCACTTTGGAAACATGCTATCAGAATCTCCACTAGAAGAAACAACATCCTGCTTCAGATTTTGCCTATCGATTATCTCAAGCGCGGTGTTACTATCAATATATTCCAAAGACTCCTCACCAAATTGGGGTCCGATTCTACTGCCAAGAAAATAAGAAAGAATGGCAGGGACGGAGATAATCTCAATACCATTTATGAAGGCATATGCATCTAGTGATTGGCCAGTTTCAGGGGAGAAAGTTATGGTGAGTTGTTGATTTTGCTGTATGTTCAAGCAGAATTCTTTGGCAAAATTATTCACAGCAAGAGCGTCAGCAGTAATTGAAGCACTAAAATTACCGAGCAGGATAAAACCACCGGATTTAACAGTGAACAAATCCTTTAACCCTCTGAAACCCTTATATAAAGAGGGATTAAAGTGAAGGCGTATAATTTTCTGACCTGAACCCACTCGAAATGCGTACGAAAATGGCGAACGAGAGACTCTCACCGTCTTGTGAGGAACTGGATCGTCCGAAGCCAGCTTGTGTGCGAGGATCGAAGCGGTTGATTCGCCATTAATTTGCAGAAAGGCAGAGAGTTTCGGCTGCACGTCTCCGAGCCATTGTCGGCCGTTGCGCGCCGCAGAAGCTGCATTTGAGCCGCAGTTTATCGAAAGGTCGCCCACGAAGTGAGTAGAACTAGTGCTGCGGATTGTGGATGTGATGAGGAAATATAGAAACAGCAAGGACATTGCAATCGGAGGGGGATTCATGGCTGGCTCGACATGAATGTAATCCGAGTTGACTTTACAAGTGGTGAGAATTTGGGGGGGGAAATGATGAATAACTGATGACGACTTTCGCAGTCAACTGAGAAGTAAACACCTTTGAAAATTCCATGCAATCATTTGTTTCGGAGCTGGGATAGCCGAAAAGCTTATAAAATGATTTTACAATTTTGGCACACTTTTTTCGCCTACTTGATTTAGGGAACTGAAAATAATACTTAATTTAGAGAAATAATTAATTATATACAAAAAATTTTATAATTGAGTTCAACTTATATTTTAATTGATTTTTTTTTTAATCTATTATATATATATAAACAGAATCATTTTTCACATCCTATTTTCCTACCTAAACTTCAACTAAGATACAAGAATATATTATTATTACTATTTGTATCAAAAGATGTTCACAGTTATTGATGCAATATCATCGAGAGTTGTGTAACATCTTTTACTTTCACAAGGCATGTAACTTTTTAGAACAAGACTTTTCATCTTCCCCCATTAGCACGATTTGAATTCCAACGCTACTAAATCATTTCTAATTTATAATTGCAGCATTATTGATATGTATAAATATGTTATTGTTTCTTGAAGATTTGCGGATTCTCCTTCCAACCAACTTCACAGATCGAACATTGTTATTCTTCAATCAAACACTGCCTATATTTGCCTTGCAACAACCACTGTGGCTAAATCCTGCCTTATTCTCTACAATCAAAGCTCAGAAACTTCTTGCAATGCCTCCGTGGAGGTGGAGGGATTGTCACCGGGAAGGTTCGCTTATCAAGACAGAGAGTTCTGTAGAGAATTGTGAGGTATACAAAAATTGGTGTCCAGATTTTGAACAATTTTTATATGCAAATGGCCGGCGTGCGTGTTCGTTCTTTTGTTGACAGATAAATGGGGTATTAGAGGGAAGAGAAGAAGTGTGATGACTGATGAGGACGCAGCGGCGGAGATTTGTTTCCTTTTCGTTTCTTACTTCTACTAATAATTGTGGGTATGTACATGCACATATATTTCAATTAACAATTAAATGATTTTAAACACTTTATTATCTTCCTATGTGTCCAGATTGCTTTTATTAGTTTGTTGTTACACCTCTTATTCGGGTTAATGATCAACACCATTTTCTCTCTATCTCTCTCTCTTTTATTTTTTTATTTTTTTTTAGAAAGTTGTTCCTCTTTTTGATTTGTACATTACATATATCATACAGTATATCAAGGCAAACACGAGAATGAATTATATATTCTGTAATGTTTGGCTATCCATTTCACCAATCACATTCACGTGATTTGGAACAATAATATATTAATGTTTGCCTTTTTTTTTCTCTCTTTGTTTCCTTTTATTTATATTTTTTTTGCCTTTTTTTTTCTCTCTCTCTCTCTCTTTTTTCCCCTTTTATTTATATTTTTATTTGCTTCATTTTTGGTAAAGTGGAAACATGATTATTTATATTATAAATTATTATTTTTTTCCTAGAGATATGACTTCCAAGTTCCAACCATTCTAATTAGAATATTATATCTATTACAAAATTTATTATAAGCCATGACATTGGAACATATTTACACATAAGTTATTTAGCACAAATCAACAAATCATTCACAAATGAATGATTATAAGCTCAAAAAAATCCATAATGAAATGAGAAAATACTTTTGGTGGGAATCAAACCTAAAATGACATATGAAATGTAGATAACATATAATTTCACGGAGAGGGAATCACAAATAAAAAAAATTAATCCCCAAATTCTTCGTTACTTGAAAATAAACAATTTAGTTAATATCTTCTTTTTTTTTATCTATGATAATCAACATATCGTATCCATAAAGTTCTTCGTTACTTGAAAATACAATTTAGTTAATATCTTTTTTTTTACCTATGATAATCAACTCATCGTATCCATAAAGTTCTTCATTACTTGAAAATATAATTTAATTAATATCTTTTTTTTTACCTATGATAATCCAACACATATTGTATTCATAAAGTTCTTCCCGTGCAACGGCACGGGGGACATACTAGTTATTACTAGTAGTGCTCACAGCTATGTTACACGGGTGCAGGGGAGCGGGTGCGGGGGCGATACGATACGACTGCGGGGATACGTATTTTTAAAAAATTATAGGGTGCGATTCGGCTACGATATGTACGTATATTTATTTTTATTTTTATATTTATTATATAATGCCTATATTATACATAAAATTTAAATAAATCATAAACTAAATATATATGAAAAATAATGAAACAATGCAACTAATTATACAACATACGTTTTCTAGTTCTATTTTCCTTTTTCTTTTAATAAACAATGTTTAAGATTGCAAAAAATCCCTTAAAAATTTAAGTTAGAACAAAAATAACTCAATTAACTCTGGATTCGCGAATCCTCTTTATCGGATTCGCGTATCCGTTATTATTTATATTAAATTAAATAAGGATACGCCATGTGGCGAATCGGGTGCGAATCCGTCGAGAATCCCACCCGGATGCGATACGGGTGCGAATCCGATATTGCAATGTGTTGTTTTTTGAAGAATCCGTGCATCAGAGGCTCACAGCCTCCCTTTGACCAATCGAGGGACTCCATTTCTATATAAGAGCTTTAAACATAAAAAGTCATATATTCACTAAGATTCAATGAATATTTTTGTGCAAGGAAAGTGAGCTTGTTAGCTTGAGAATGCATTTGAGAAATATAGAGTCCACCTTTACCGAAAATATCTTGTTTCTTGATTTTCATGAACATCAAGTCAATATCTTATCCAAGCCTCTTCAGAAGATATGCCTACAATGATATTTCTGAGTTCAGGTACTTTTAGATTTTTCTAGAGACGTTGACGAAGAAGTCATGATTATTAGAAAACCAATTAGATAACAAATTTCGGACGTCCGTATTGACTTGACACATAATGGGAAGTTGTTCATAATATATCTTGAATAAAGTGGTGTCGAGAGATCAACCATGCAAGAAAGTTGACCCGATTTCGGTGTGTATCGGCAACACAATTTTTTGGTTTACAAGAAAACTGTAACCATGATTGATACGATATTTTAGCACAAGGTAAAATATACTGAATAGGTAGTGCATATAGATATTTTCACAATATTCAAACATCATTTGGACTAACATTAGAATATATCAATAAATACATCCCTCCCTCCAAAAAGTGTTTTGAGAATATAAATTTCGTAGATTAACAGGTAGATCCTAGGGCCGGAAACATGATTAGCAAATGAAGGAAAGCCAAAAGGTGGCCGGCAGTAATGAGGTGGCCAAAAGGTGGCCGGCAGTGATGTTCTTCTGGTCGTCCAAATATTAGGAGTCTCGCCGTGACTACAGATCTATATACTGGGTCGAACATAATGAGGGTTCAAGAAACGGAGGCTTCGACAATATTTTGATTATACTTCAAAATTCGGTCGATTTTATGGGACACACTCGGGTCAGCCAGAGGCACCGTGCGACCGACTAAAACACTGACACTTTTATTCGTGTAGATTATTGGTATCACATTTTGTGTATTACTTACACTTTATTTTAACTTTTTTGGCAAATACTTGTGTCAGCCGGAGGCACCGTGCGGCCGGGCCCAAAGTGTCAATCTTTATACATAAAAGTGTCAATCTATATGAATAAAAGTGTCAATCTTTAACACAATTATTTTACGAATAAAATGACAATTTTTAAAAGTGTCAATCTTTATACATAAAATTATCAATCTATATGAATAAAAGTGTCATTATTTTAGCCCGGCCGCACGGTGCCTCCGGCTGACCCAAGTGTGTCCCAACTTTTTTTCCCCTTTAATTTCTTCAATCTCCTGGGATTAAGTATTTACAGTATTATTTTACAAACATCAAGTTTTGTAGAGCCTACGTAACCTTCCGCCTGGCTCTTCCAATTTAATACGAGTAATTATTTAAGATTATTTTCATTTATAACCCAACACAACAATATATTTTAATAAAATATTAATTTGTTCTCATTCTCATGCACAATGATATCTACTTGCATCGATTATTTAACCTTATCTATATCAATATATAAAAGAGTCTTATTTTACAAGATATATGTTGCCTATTATATCATTTAATAAAACTTTCCTTGTTTTTTCCTTAGTTTAAAATAAGGATAATTATGTAATATAGTATAATAATATAAATAAATTTACGTTGATTAATAATTAAATGTTATTTTAGGTTAGGGACCTCGTCCAAAATTAAGAGATGCCGATTCACATAAAAGATAACAAAAAGTGTAATTAAAGTCAACATTATAAACTAAAAATATGACTACAACAAAAAGTAATAACTAATGATTTATTCGTTGAAGCAACAAGAGGAAGAAAAAGAAAAAGTCTTATTTTATTTTACTATTCTGTAAGAATCAGCAAACATTCATTAAATTATTATTATTATTATTATTATTATTATTATTATTATTATTATTTAAATTTTCGTATGCTATTATTTGATTTTTTAAATTTTTGTACCTTTTAAATTTGGGTTCATTCCTTAATAACTAACTATGCGCTTATTGTTTTGGTGTTTTTTTTTTTTTGTTTTTTTTTTATCGAGTTAATGAAATAAGAATATATAAATTATTCAAATAAAAGTGGAAGTTGAAAGCCACAAAATCATTTTACGCAAAAACAACCTTAACGAAACATCAAGTGTTGTTATCAAATATTTGAAGAGATAGATAACAATACAAATAAATATTTTGGATAATTTGTATACACGCATTCTAAACTTCAAATTAATACTTTATGTACTTCGACACAATTTATTTAAATTTTTCAATACTAAGTTTGTCAATTTTGTATTTGTATTGGTATTCTTTTGTTCATTGAGAAAATAACTTAAACACTAAAATGTACCAATATACATTAGTTCAACTAGAGAGCTATAAAAATGAAAATTTATTATATCAATTCGCTTGTCTCTTCTTATTCTTATCCTTATTTGACGTTTTGTTTTGATATTTTTGGATTTTTCTTAATAAATATTATTCAAAAAATAACAAAAAATTAATGCAAGTTTCAAAGCAAAAACTCTTTATTATTCGTGAATTTGCAAGATCTCATTCAAAGAAAAGTAAGAAGATCAATCTCAATCATTCAAGTATTCTTCACTTACTAGAGATCTACTCCATTTATCTGAGGCGTACTATATACATCTATCATTTCTTTGATCTTCATTGTAAATGATTACTCATGTAGGTAACCAAAATCCAAAGTGTTAGTGTTTGAATTTGTGTAAGAATTGAGTTGTGACAGTTGTTAGATTATGTATCGTTGAATTATCAGAGATTCAGAGTTGAGATTTTAGGCTCTAATATGTTAGAACAAAGAATATCAAGTGAAGATATTCATCTTTTAGGAGACAAAGTTAACGCAGGTCGTATGACTAAACCACTATAACTTTTGCGTGCTTAATTATTTTCAAGTTATATTTTGTCATCATTCAAACAATTGATAAAACCAACATACAACTAATATTTCGCCAGTGAGCTCAAGCTCGCTCATTGATTTGCATTGAACTGATAAGCATATGTACTTGAGGTTTTAAGTTAAGAGAAATATTTTCCATCAACAAGTATAATTTGAGCATACACTTTCCACACATAATTATGATACCAAGTAGTTAAAATAATTCTTATCACACACTCAGTCTCACCTATCAATATTGTCTTGACTTATCTGATCTTAATTAGACATCACTGATATTTTAGGCAATATTTGAAAAGTTAGATATGCAACACATGTGTATTCCTCCGATACACATATTAACAATTCGTTATTATGGGGAAAGGGTGTGAGGGAATGTCTTGGTCACTAAGTGATTTGAGACTTCGATCATTTTTAATAGATTGAGAACGAAAAATAAGTTTAAGAATTATAATTATAATAAAATTTGTTGATAAATTTAGTTTCATTGTTAATTAGTTTTGAATATATGAATTTCATTTATGTTATGATTTTGAGTATTATATTACGTTTAATTACAGGTCAATGATTGATTGCCACTTTTTGTAAGTGAAAATGCAATAATAATCGAAGTAAATTCGAGTCGAACCACAAGGATTGTAAGGCGAATGAGTTTCAAGTAGTAATTCGTTACCTATCCTACTATCCAAGCTACCAAACTACCATGTTTTTGTATTTTCATATTAATCTAAGCAATTAAAAGTAATAGACAATAGAATGAAATCAAACTCAAGTAAATGATCAAACTAGCAAACAAACTATTCAAATTCAATAGGTGACAAGGGTGATTCCAACTATACTTCAATTAGGCTTAGGTGATAGAGATATAGGACTCTAACTAGAACTAACCATTTTAATCTAATTTCATGTGGAAAACCTCCTAATTATGATTCATTCAATTCTTATTGCAACGAAATCAAGTTGATTAATGAAATACCTAATTCCGACTAGGACATCAAGTAAATCATTAACTCCCAATAACATAATGAGTTCCTTATCCCTACTATCTCTAGCATGCAATTCTCTTGTTTTTTAGCATCTAATCTAAGCTTCCTAGGTATTAGATCAAACACTTGATATGCAACTATGGTGATCAAGCATAAATGCATAATAAAACATAGCCCCAAGAGAAATGAACATGAAGATAGAAGGTAAATTCAACAATTAAAGCCTAATCCCTTAACCCTAATCTACATATAATTGGAATCACATGTATTGGGTGTTAAGAATACTCAAAATGTAGTAAAAATAGAAGTTAAATATATTAAAATAGTTTAATGGGTCGAGTTAGGCCGAGTTAGACGAGCTAACTCGGCCAATTAAGTGAGAGTGGGCGCCCGGCGGCCTGGCAGGCCGCCGCCGATCCTGCCCTCCAGCCATCTCCACGGCGGTCTGGCCGGCGGCCTGCCAGGCCTCCTTCTCCGGCCTGATTCTTTGCCCTTCCGGTTATTTCTTCGGTTCTTTCTTTCCTTCCTTCGAACCGGCTTTCAACACTTGATTTCCAACGACTCTCATCTCGTATATCTCTCATTTTCGGCTTCCGATCCTTGGCTCGATCGATTATCACTCTTCAAATCCCTACAAAATGAATCAAAAACCGAAAGAAGCGAGAAATGTATAGAATATGCTAAAAGTTGATAAACCCTAGTATTTCTATCAATTAAGCACACAAATCAAGATTCAAACACACATGAAATGAACTCAGCATGCACATAAAATACGTGTTTATCAATG
The DNA here is from genome assembly GCA_001642375.2 of Mentha longifolia. Classification (NCBI taxonomy): domain Eukaryota; kingdom Viridiplantae; phylum Streptophyta; class Magnoliopsida; order Lamiales; family Lamiaceae; genus Mentha; species Mentha longifolia. Next base: position 25,211,370 of record CM038115.1, read on the forward strand.
ATATATTTTTTGTTTGTCTGCTATCCCTACAATACAATTAGTTTGAGGAGAATGGTGTAAACGTTATACTCCCTCTGTCCCTTAAAGAGTATTTCTCCTTTTTTTTTTATCAAGCAAATTTTAAGAGAATATTAAGTTGTGTCGTACTATGGTAAATAAGTTGAAATGATAGAGATTAAAGATAAAATTATTTATATTGGAGTATAGTGTTTAAAGAAGAAAAGATAATACTCTTTGGGAACATATGAAAAATGAAAAAATGGAATACTTTTAAGGGACGGAGGGACTATGTTATTATAATAATATGTCAAGTAGTTTTACAATAGTGGAACTCTATCCTATACTAATTTTTTTTTAATCCAAAAAAAACTTTTTATTAACCAAGAAAATGGTACAAGAAGTACCCAAATCTTACAAAGCTATTGTTGCAACGGATTCCAGAAATCTACAAGTCTATCCTATACTTATTAGTGAGTATCGTATAATGAATTTAACAACTGGAATTTTAATTAAAGAATAGAGATATAATCCAAATTATTTAATCTAACGCATTGGAACTATGGCGAGATACTAATTATCAAAGTCTTTGCCTCCGAAGAAAAAACTAGATGATATATTTTATTTAAAAATATTTTGATTGCATCTTACAAGAAAATTGTTAGATATTAATTAGAAATTTTTTATTTGAATTAGATAGTACCTAGGTATTTTGTCCATATTAGAATTTTGATTGATGTAACTTAAAAGAGAGTTTGCTTAAATTAAGGAAATATGGTTGCTAAAACTAACGCAATATTAGCATTGTCATGTTTTATAAAGGTTGAGAAAACAAACATTATATTAAATATTTTGTGCATCTCTTCCATAACTTGAGTGCTTAATTTGAAGAGTTGTATGCTTAAACATTTCTTTCTCGATTGATTATTGTTGGCATATATATTTTAAATTTTTTAAGAATGGATGAAGTAATTTTCACATATTTTTTTACATGAATCAAAGTAATAACAAGTCTATTGTAGATATAATTTTTCACATTCTTCAAAATTAGCCTTAAAATTACAATATATTTTTTTGCACATTACACCTATCAATTCAGATCAATTAGAAATATAAATTTATTCAATCTAAAATAGTTATAAAACGTGCAACGCACGTTACATTTGCTAGTTATGAGAGTTTTATTGAAATTGGAGTCTCTTTCCACCCCAATGATATCTAGCCATAAGGAAAATAAAATGATGATGTGAATTCTTGTTTCCTTAATTAATTGGCGTGACAATAATAAAGCTAAATGACAGAATGAATAAGGTTTAAATTGACTAGAAAAAACGTAAATCAAAGTCATTCATTATATATAAATTTAATTTGGAAAATATTTTTTATACTAAATTTCATGAAACTTCTTTTTCTATCAGAATTGTCAGTTAATAGTCCAAACTCCAAAGGAGGTGCTATTGATAGGAGTAGAGAACCATCGAATTTTCAATCAATAGCAATCTAGCGGGGTAAAAGTAGAGGTAGTCGTGGCCCTCATAACCTTTCCATATATGCTCGTTTCGAAAATAAAAAGGCACCAATTCAATTTCCACTCCAAATGAATTTTCTTACAATCGTGGTCGGGTTACTATTTGCCCTTGCTATTGTATACTGTATCCAAAAACTTTCCGAGCGGGGTAAAAACCTCCCGCCGGGGCCCACGCCGCTGCCCCTCATCGGCAGCCTCCATCTCCTCGGCGACCACCCCCACAAATCCCTCGCCCGCCTCGCCAACATCTACGGCCCCCTCATGCGCCTCCGCCTCGGCTCCATCAACACCGTTGTCATCTCCTCCGCCGTCGTCGCCAGAGAAGTCCTCAAGAAGCAGGACCTCGCTTTTTCCAGCAGGAGCATTCCCAATGCCGTCCACGTCCACGCTCTCGACCAGTTCAAGTACTCCGTCGTCTGGCTCCCGGTGGCGCAGCCTCCGCAAAATCATGAACTCCAACTTCTTCTCCGGCAGCCGTCTCGACGCCAACCAGCACCTCCGCCGAAGGAAGGTGGAGGAGCTCATCGCCTACTGCGACCAAAGCAGTCGGAGCTCCGCCGCCGTCGACATCGGCCGTGCCGCCTTCACAACCACCCTCAACTCGCTTGCCAACACCGTCTTCTCCAAAGATTTAACCGACCTATATTCGGATTCCGTGAAAGAATTCTAGGAAATGGTGTCGAAGATCACGAGGGAGGTCGGCAAGCCCAACCTGGTCGATTTCTTTCCCTCTCTAGCACCATTAGATCCACAAGGAATACGACGGCGTAACGCTATCTACTACGGGAAAATACTCGAGCTCTTCCACAGCTTGATCGGCGAAAGGTTGGAAAAACGAAAATCGAGAGGCGAAGAAGCGAGTGACGTCATCGACATCCTCCTCAAACTCAGCGATCAAAGCCCAGAAGAGATCGAATCGAACTCACATTGAACGAATGTGTTTGGTTGGTAACATTTTCATTTTAAGATGACCTTTTCATTTTTATTTTTTTTTGAAAGACACGGTCTTAGCTTTATAAATTTATTTTGCCATGATTTAGCTTGAACTTAACTTAATACTCCCTCTGTTTCGTTGAAAGAGCTCTCTTTTCTGAATATACGTGAGGTATAAAATAAAGAAAGAGAGCTCTTTCGATAAAACGGAGGGAATATATCACAGAAAAGAAAAAAAAATCAACTTAATATCAAACACTACAAGAATCATGTTCAAAGCTGGCGGATTCACGACGGAAAAAAAAAAAAAAATGAACGTCACGGGCAAATCTCAGGCGGATCCTGAACGGAGTGGATCCCAGACGGATTTATGGCGGATTCCCGACGGATCCGCCGGCGAATTTTGGCTGCGGAATGCCGATGGAATCCGTCGGGAATCCGCCACAGATCCGTCGGGGATCCACCCCGTTTAGGATCCGCCTGAGATCTGCCGGTGGTGTTCATTTTTTTTTTCGTCGTGAATCCGCCGACTTTGAACAGGATTCTTGTAGTGCAAATTGTAACCACATATATTAAATTTTGCGACAAATTTAGTCTTTAAGTTATTTTTGGCGGCAAAAACTTTAATTGGAAATCGGAATTTATGAATGACATTTTGCACTATTATATTTTTAGTGACGCCGGAAAATTATTGTGTGTAAATTTTGATTTTCAATTAGACTTTCGGGCACAACAAGTAATTTATCTATACTATATATATATATATAGAGAAATGATATGCTACTCACCTCCCGGTGGGCACCTTCGTGGGCACCTCGTCGTTTTATCACGTTTGCATTGCTTTTTTTTAATTTTAATTTTTATTCTATATTCTAGTATCTTATAAATTAATTTACAAATCATAAAATCTAAAAAATCAATGTTCAATTTATTTTTTTTTATTTTTAACTTCAAAAAATGAGTAATAAAATAAATCGAGCTTCGATTTTTATGTATTTTTTAGATTTTATGATTTGTAAATTAATTTCTAAGATACTAGAATATAGAATAAAAATAAAAATTAAAAAAAAATAATGCAAACGTGATAAAACGACGAGGTGCCCACGAAGGTGCCCACCGGGAGGTGAGTAGCATATCATTTCTCTCTCTCTATATATATATATATATATTATAAAAAATGTCTTGTTTACAAAATTTGATTTGCCTATTATGCCCTTAATATATATCAATAGAATAAATTATTATAATATTAATAATATCATTAGAATAAAAATAAAATATAAGTGGATATGTATTAAAAAATACAATATACAACCAATACCTAATCATCTACAACTAGGGATGACAATGGATCGGGTACCCACCCATTCAATGTTCTAAAAGAAGGCCGACTTGGCCGCCTAGGAGGCGTCTAGACGCTAGAAGGTGCTGGACCGTCCCGATTAATAGCAAGACTGTTTTCTCTAGACGGCGACGAATTAATCGGCATCTAAGCAAGTGCTTAGGTGGTCCTAGGCATGTATAGGCAATCCTAGGATAGACATGGATTTCATACTTTAACTTTTGGATATCATGGTTAAATATATGAAAAAATTGACGTATACTTTGATTTTATACTAATCCGTCTAGACCGTCTAGGCACCACCTAAACTCCCGCCTAGGCCGCCTAGACGCTAATCGCTCCCCCACCGTCCTACTAGCGTCTAACGACTTTTAGAACAATGCACCCATTTAGTCTTTCCCAAATCCAAACCCGTTAAATTTTTTGATACCCATACCCGTCCCAAACCCGATTAAAAATCAATTTTAATACCCGTGCCTGCCCCAAACCCATCGGGTAATACCCATTAATTACCCGATATACCCAAATTCTACAATATTAAAATAAATATTCCTATAAAATTTATATAACAAAAAACCATAACTAAAATACCAATCGAAAGTCAAAACTGTTATTTAAACATGTAAATCTCATAATAAATGTGAACTAAGAAAATATAAAATAAATCTCAAGATAAATACTAACAAAATATAAAAGAAAATTTCTGATGAATACTAACTAAAAAAAATATAGAACCCTAGAATTACTAATAGTCATAAATGTTATAAATATTATATATATATATATATATAGAGAGAGAGAGAGGTGATGTGCTACTCCCTCTATGCTAGTCAACTCCGTGGGCACCTTCGTCGATTTATCACTTTGGCATTACTTTGTTCGATTTTAACAATTATTTTATATTCTAATACCTTAGAAATTAATATAAAAATTATGAAATCAAAAAAAAAATAACTCGATTTAATTTTTTTTATTTTTTAACTTAAAAAAAGACTAATAAAATAAAACGAGCTTTATTTTTATATTTTTTTTTGATTTCATAATTTTTATATTAATTTCTAAGGTATTAGAATATAAAATAATTGTTAAAATCGAACAAAGTAATGCCAAAGTGATAAATCGACGAAGGTGCCCACGGAGTTGACTAGCATAGAGGGAGTAGCACATCACCTCTCTCTCTCTCTCTCTCTATATATATATATATATATACCATATATATATATGGGTATGGGTAGTGGGTACCCATAGATATCTACCCATACCCGACTCAAACCCGTTGCGGGTATCAATTTTACTACCCAAACCCGTCTCAAACCCATTTAATTTTACCCAAACTCATCCTATTAGGGTATGGGTGGGGCGGGTACCCGCAAAAACCCGACCCATTGCCATCCCTATCTACAACAAGGAAAAGAACAAAGCCAATTCGTATTTTTATAACAAGAAAAAAAATCCACAATAAAACAATTTAATTTAGAATAAATTAATAATTTATTAAGATTAGATTTATTATTTGTAGTTGTTATATAATACTGATTATTTTAATTCTTATTGTAATAAACACAAACAAAATATACGAAGAACAAACCAAATAATATAAGAGCTACAAAAATTGTTAATGTAGATCGGAGAATGTCGCTAGAAAAAAATATACTCCATCCGCCTTTAAAATTCTTTCTCGGTTTGACTGACACAAGTTTTAAGAATGATATAATTGACTTATATTATTTATTGATAGTGAATATTGACTCTCACCATTAGTGAAGTGTATTGCATATTTATGATAGAAAGGGAAGAATTTCAGGGGACAACCCAAAAGGAAATTAAAGAAAGAGTTTTCAAGGACGAAGGAAGTAATATATATCAAGGAATAAATTGAAAAGCGGTCAAAACAAAATGGAAATCCACGGATTTTTTTTCCTTGGAAATTCACGAAAAATAATATATTCTAACATAGAGAATAAATTTAAGCCTACGAAATTGAAACAAACAAAAAAGTTGCACTAACCTTTAAGCCTAAAAAACGGCCGAAGCATGGGTCATAAAGAATTCAAATAGAGTACAATAGTATAAGTATAATTCATGATAATAAATGTATAGCGATTCATAAATTGAAAAAACGGTTTAAACAAAATAGAAATTCACGTGAAAAAAAAAATAGAAATTCACAAAAGTAATATAATCTAAAATGAAGAATAAATTTAAATAAGAATTAATGAAACAAACATAAAAGTGTGCGCCTACGAAATGGCCAAAGCGTCGGTCATTAAGAAATCAAATAGATATAATTCATGATAATAAATTAATGAGGAATATATATATTGATCGATCTTGCTTTTCAAGGGTAATTTAGGCACGAAAACAGTGAATTAAAGAACACAAAAGTAAAGGACACAAGGGATTTACGTGGTTCGATCGAGAGATCTACGTCCACGGGGCGAAAAGTGTGTATGCTTTATTAGCTTTATACGTGAGGCTTACAAAAGATTGTTCTCCTCTCTTCATCTATTCTAAGCCCCTATTTATAGATATTTTTACATAGAGTTCTACTAGGATAATAATTCTTCTCCAACTTGGACTCTTGAGCTTGATCTCCTCCTTTTGTGGGTAAACACCGAGCTTCTAGATCTCCTTCAGGATTAGAGTTGTAGTTGGTGTAGGAATCGGAGTTGCCTTGTTGGAGTGTTGGGCCGAGGTGGACTGACCTGAGTTGGGCCGATCTGAACCGTTTAAAGGGGCCGAGCTGAACCGTTCGAGTCCAATTATGTTGGGCTCGATGCTTGGGCCTAGTAGCTAGGCCATATCCTATCACATCCCCCCCCCAAAAAAAGATGTAGAAGTGAGGTGTGATGTGGGGTAGAACAGTGAAGTGGGTGAGTGTAAAATGGCATTATCCCGCCGAATTTGAGAAATCGACGAAGTTGAAATGCATGCCGCCTCGTTAAGATGAGGTCGGTGTTTAAATTACATTGCCCCGTCGAATTTGAGATTTCGACGAAGTCGACTTGCATGCTGCCTCGTTAAGACGAGGTCGTTCTTAAAATTACATTGCCCCGTCGAATTTGAGATTTCGACGAAGTCGACCTGCATGCTGCCTCGTTAAGACGAGGTCGGTCTTAAAATTACATTGCCCCGTCGAATATGAGAGTTCGACGAAGTCGAACTGCATTTGGCAACAAGTCGGATGAGGCAATCTTGGTTGGAAGGGCGAAGCTGAACACGGAGCGCCGGTTGGAGTCCCGAGTTAGTGGGACACGTGTCGCGCCGTGGGGGTGGGAGTTGAAAAGGTGGAAGTTTTTGAATAAAACTTCCGCTATACGCCTTCTCCCACATTTCGCCCTAATTTCAAATCTGAAAAAGAGTCGCCGCCTCCCCTCTGCCGTTGCTAGATTCTCCGTGCATTTTTGCCGTCAATCATCGTTAGGAGTTATTCCGCCGATAATTTCACAAGTAAGTTATGGATTCTTCTTCCTCTCCTTCTTCAAGTAGTAGGGGTAACGACGGTGGAACGGTTGATGGGTTATCGCCGCCTCCGATGCCATCTTTTCGTCGACTGTAAAAATAAATGCTTTCACTGTAGATTCTTTATCAACTAGGACAATTGAGTGTGTCTGTCTTGCTCCGGTGACTGAGGGCAAAGTCCTTAAGTATAGGTCGTCGTTTAGCGCAGAACATATTATTAACGTTTGTAGAGAATATCAATTTCCTTCCTCCGCTCTGTTAGTAGCTCCCGGACCGGGGGACAGAGCTTGTTCGCCTCCGGACGGTTTCTTTACCGTGTACGAAGATAGTTTGAAGCACGGTCTTCGGTTCCCTTTGTTTCCAGCCTTTGGAGCTTTACTTCGTAAGCTCGGTATTGCAATGGGCCAAATCGCACCGAACTCTTTTAAACAGCTTGTAGGATTAGTTGTAGAAGCTAGCACCCTGGGTATTCCGGTATCAGTAGACATGATACTGAATTTTTTCTTTTTTAAATTAGGTGATACGGGGTGGTTCTACTTGACTCCGGTTCGTAAGGATTCGTTTCGTTTAATAACGAAATCGAAAATTACGAATTGGCAGAATAAGTTCTTCTTCTGTCGCTCTGATGAGGTTCCCCACCTCGTCTGGCGACCGAAAGGTAGTAAGCCAGAGAGTCAGGCTTCCACGGTAGATGTGGCTGATGCCGTGACTAGGTTAGATCGGCTAGGTACAATTATACGGGATTACACCAAAGCTGAGCTTGTGTCGGCCGGGCTGAGCCCGTTTAACCCCAACACCTCATATCCCGAGGAGGGTGAGGTCTCCTTTCGTATCTTTTTGTGGTTTGCAAGATATTTGGTCTATCATGCGTAATGTCTTATGAATTATGGTTGCAGTGAAGCTGGTGAAAGATAAGAAGAGGCAGAGGTCCGAGGATCCTGTAGTGTTGGAGAAAGGGGGTTCCGAGGCGTCCTCGGAATGAACTGCGAGTGTTCCGGGATCATCTCCACTAAGGTCGCCCTCTCCTGAGTCGTTAGTTCGTCGGGCGAAGGTGCCGAAGCCGAACAAGAAAGCTTCGGCAACCGGCGACAAGACTCTAACCGTAGGCCAATCCTCGGTTAGTGCAGCTTGCCCATTGGTGGAGCTGGAAGAAGAACGCCGGGTTTATCCCGAGGTAAGAAGTTCAAGCCTTTCTGCGCTGGGTTTATGGTATTTGTGCGCTGATGTTGTTCGCCATCTGCAGGATGCCGACCTGGTGACGGCGAGCTTTCACAACTAGGTGGACGGGCTGGTGAAGGGCGTGTCCACCCTTACTGGCTTCCTGAATGACGGGGTCTCGAAGTACAATGAGATTAACCGCATCAGGTGTCAGTTGGAAGAAGAGAAGGTCAGCCTAACTAGCGACCTTGCCGCTGCCGTCCTGAAGGCCAAGGAGGCCAAAAAGAAGGAGGACGACGCTGTTGCCGCAGCTGAGGCAGATCGGAGGGAGGTAGCCTTGCTGAAGGCCAAATTGGAATCGGCCGAGGCCGATGCTGTGGCTCGCCAAGGGCCAGTTCTCCGAGCCTATATTGAAAGGCTCTTCCTATCCGAGTTCTTCTCGGGTTTATGCGGCGATGTGGCTGAGGTGTTGACGGCTCGAAGTGTCTCCGAGACCGTGGAGGCTATCGCCGAGGACATTCCAGACCTCGATAAGGTGAAGTACGGGCACAAGGAGGTGTCCGTGGAGGAACTGAACCGATCTTTCACAGAAATTGTGCTGAAAAATCTGAAGGCAGTTCCTCTTCTTGAGAGCCTGGTGTCTTCTACTGACCTGCTCACTGCCGAACTGATTCGGGAAAGTCGGGTAGATAGCGATCCTGACATGGATGCGATCGTTGCTGAGCTTAATGCCGCCCCGAGAAGAACTGAGGCTGAGAGCGGAACTGGTGGCGATGCCGGAGAGGAGGCTGAAGTGCTAGAAAACGAGGAGGAGGTCAGTTGATCGCCTCCTCGTCTTTTTTTTTTTTTTTTTTGTAGCATGTACTTCGTCATCAATAGAATGGCACGTTTTGCTGAAGTAATGAAAACTTTATTTCTTATTAGAAATTTGTTTCCATTTTTGTAGTCTTCTCCGAACTGCGTCAACTTATCGTCTTGTCTAGAGGAAATAGCTCGACTTCAACGTCAACTTGATGCAGCGAAGGTTGAGGCTTCGCACTGGAAAGACACGATAGGCCACATTGAGAATGAGACTGAAGTGAAACTGCAGTCCGTTCAGATTAAATCGGACGGGTTACAAGCTCAATTGATCGAGCTGAATGAGAAGCATGGTAGGCTTAGGGGAAAAGTCAAGCGTATCGAAGAAGAATTTCTTGAATACGAAAACATTATCCGCCGGAGTGGGAAGCCTACTATTGCCTAGGTCTTGGCCAAGGTGGATGAGAAAAGGGAGTGGCTTCAGCGTTACCGGCACGATTATGGCGAGAACTCTTGGGAGTACCGGGGGTTGGTCGACGAGTTGGTTGAAGCTATCAATTCGTATGAGACTGTAAAAGCTCGTCGGCCCAAGTTATTGCAATATCTGACCCCAGAGACGAACTCATCGAGCTCGGCTAATTCCGGTCCGATTTCGGGAGTGTTGGATGCGGCCTCCAGGGCTTATTTGGAGGGTCCAAGTGAATCACTTCGTCTGGGAGGGGTGCCGAGAGCTTCTGGCAGGCAAGGTCGAACCCGTGGCTCCAGTTCTGCCAACCAAGGTAGGGCTTCCACTGCTCGAGGCTGAGGCTGAGGTCGGGGCTTGGCGATCCGTAGAGGCCAAGGCATGCAAGCTGTAGATTACATTATGGGTTTGCCTGATCCTCCAGCCGGGCCTAGATTTGTTGATAGGTGGCTTAATTTTGGTAGGTCGTCTAGCTCGGGAGCACCTCCTTAATGTAAATACCAATGTAATTGTACGCATTCTTGTCTTATACGAAATAAGATATAATTTTTTTTCGTACTCTTACTTATGCATTCATTATGAGTTTTGCGCTTTATTGGTTGTCTTAGTCTGATAGCCCTTTTCATCAAAGAATGAAGTTCAGCTTTATACGGCTTTCTTCGCAGGAATACGAAGTTTTACCTTTTTTCACTTCGTCTAAGGACGAAGTTTGGCCTTCTATGGCTCACCTCGTCAGATGATGAGGTTTGGCCTTTGTTCGGCTCACCTCGTCAGATGACGAGGTTTGGTCTTTGTTCGGCTCACCTCGTCAGATGATGAGGTTTGGCCTTTGTTCGGCTCACCTCGTCAGATGACGAGGTTTGGCCTTTGTTCGGCTCACCTCGTCAGATGACGAGGTTTAGCCTTGTACGCGCGTTTATAGTATATGTTCCATGGTTGGAGATATTAAATACCCTCGTTAGGGTTAAAAAATAGTTGAACAAAATAATTTGCACAAGTGGAAAGAAAAATGCTTAAAATGAAATATGCAAGACCAATAGGAAAAAAAAATGAACTTTATTGATAAAAAAAAAATAGAAGTAAAAATTTGAATAGGACGACTTGACTCATGACCTAACCGACCTAAGATGAAATGACCTTTACTCCTTTCCACCTATGCGAAGTATTTCTTTAGATGAGAGACATGCTAAGTTTGGGGTATCGGCTCACCAGATAGATGGACGAGCTTATATGACCCTTTGCCGAGGACTTCTTCAACTCGGTAAGGTCCTTCCCATGTGGCTTGTAGTTTGCCGAGCTTTTCTGCCTTGCTGACTTCGTTATTCCGAAGTACGAGGTCGCCTACTTGGAATTGTTGGAATTTCACTCTTTGGTTATAGTATCGAGCTACTTGCTGCTTGTACTTAGCTTCCTTGATGTAAGCCAAATCCCGCTTCTCTTCTAGTAGGTCCAGATCAGCTCGTAGTCCTTCTTCATTAGCTTCGGCTGAAAAATTTAGCGTGCGGTGGCTCGGCAATCTGATCTCAACCGGGATGACAGCTTTAGTTCCGTACACCAAACTGTAAGGTGTTTCTCCATTTGAAGTCCGGGGAGTTGTTCGGTATGACCATAGGACTTAGGGTAGGTTTGCTGCCCAATCTCATTTGGTTTCGTCAAGTCGGGTCTTGAGCCCCTTGACAATTATTTTGTTCGTAACTTCGGTTTGGCCATTCGCTTGAGGGTGGGCTACCGAAGTGAACTTTTGCTGAATGTGTAGACCTTCGCACCATTCTCTGAATGTTCGATCCGTGAACTGCGTTCCGTTATCTGAAACGAGGACATGAGGTACGCCGAAGCGGCAGACAATGTTCTTCCATATGAAGTTAAGAGCATTCTTGCTTGTGATCTTAGCCAAAGTTTCGGCTTCGACCCACTTTGTGAAGTAGTCAATGGCTACGATGAGGAACTGTAGTTGTCCGGGAGCTCGGTCAAACGGTCCGACTATGTCGATCCCCCATTGTACAAACGGCCACGGGCTTTGCATGCTGACGAGGTCGCTCTGGGGTAGCCTTGGGACTGTCCCGTGGATCTGACATTTTGGGCATTTCTTGACGAGCTCAACTGCATCGTGGAATATCGTAGGCCAATAGTATCCCCACCTCATCACCTTTTTTGCTAGTGCTCGAGCTCCGATGTGACTCCCACACGCTCCTTCATGCACTTCTCTTAGTGCATAATTTGCTTCATTCGGCCCGGCACATCTTAAAAGGGGTTGGAGATATGACCTTCGATACAACACTCCTTGCTCCAGGGTGTACTTCGGGACTTTGCTTAGGAGTTTCCTAGCTTCGAGCTTGTCGTGGGGCAATTCCCCCTTCTCTAAGTAAGCTCGGTAGGAAGCTACTAAAATGTTGCAACCCAATTTGCAACTTTTATGAGAAATAGGTATCTAAAGGAGAATTCTTCTTTTAAGATGGTTAAGCCATATCCGGGATGATTTAGCATTCTACTCAGTTAGACTTTCAAGCAATAATGGTCGATCGTCGAGACGTGGCTTGAAAAAGAAAAGGAAACAAATTAGAGAGTTTATCCCCACACGTTGGTATGCGTCGTTAGCAATAGTAACATGTCCCATTGCTAGCTCACCCCCCCCCCCATAAGAAGTAAGTGAATATCAATCTCCTACATTGAGGATTAGTCAGTCGGAGAATCGATGGAGTTATGGAGATAGTAAATTAAGGGATAACCTTACGTGCTAATGCCTATGATGTGGCATATTCCATTTTGATTCCCTTGAAGCCAATAAAGCCCATGGTTTCCCGAAAGATGACAAGCTGGGAAAGTTTTGAGCTATAACAGAAGTTTTTCCAAACCTTGAAAACCTTATTTTCGTCATTCGTTGACAAAGCCACCAAAGTACGACAGATGGTCCCCTACTGAGGAGGTGCTTATGTGGAACTGGCCACTCCACATAATCTCAATCTCAGTAACATCATTCGTAAACCAGAATTCAGATGGGTATCTGCAAGAGGGTCTTTCTTTTCGATCCCTTGTCATTTCGTTTCTACCCTCTGACTATGCTTTCCACAATGATCTGGAAATTTACTGAGGAAACCATTTGATTAAATATCATGCCGGAATTGAAATATTATTCCTATGGGATTACCTCCTAGTATCACTTCACAAATTATTTCGTTTCGTATTGACTTCCTTGTGAAACCAATGAGACATAGGAATTTAGCCACCCGAAAGTACGGGGTACGACACAAGAATAGTGCCCTTTGGGGAATGCCAAAAGTTGGTAACTAGATCAGAATAAAGAGAAATCTAGACCTGGAATAGAAAGAATCGAGACCCGGTATCCTAAGGAAAATAGACCCGGAATACACAGATAATTAAGAAATATCAACAAAAGATTTAAGTTGATATAGAGTTGTAAGGAGCCTTAAGAATCCCTAAGAAGATCTTAAGCACCCAAACGAATAAATGGAAGGGTCGAATACAAGTAGTACAACCCATATCAGTATGGAGATCAGTTTTAGAGGCGCATGTAGCAAGTAAATTAAGAGAGCTAATACGATTGTCTATTTGGTGGCTGAGACCAATTAACTAGAATCTATTAAGCTTAAGGAAGTAGAGGCAGCACACTCACGAGTTAGAACAGTTCTTAAATCAGTAGTATGGAGATGTGATTTAACTAAATTGAGTAGACAGATGAGTTAAATCAAACATATGAGTCAAACACCTTATAAGGAGTTTTGAGACTCTTATGGTATGAAAGTGGTGAAATATTGTAACCATGCGGGGGAAAACTTCTAGTGTGATTGAGGAGACTGATGATAATTAACAAGTTAGATCCTATGGATCTAGCAGAGCAAATGTGGTAGTGTATGATAAACCGGAAAATCTAACCTAGTACAGAAATCTACTGCTCCAAGGGAGAATGATCTATGAGAATGCCCATTCAAGTCGAGGTAGAGTTCGTTCGCTATAAGAGAGGTGAGTTGAGAATAGTAAGATGTTCTTAAGAAATAAGAACGCATGCCAGCACTTAAACACCAAAGGAGTGAAAACGTAAAGATATGATAAGTATCGAGAACTAGAAATAAAGTACAACGGGATAGGAGATGAGGGTAGCCACCCTATGTTCAGAAACAAAACCAAGACTTCCTAAGTGAGGAATAACGGTTAAAAGAGGCAAAAAGAGGCATCGACTAAAAGAGAGATTAATATTCAAATCCAAAAAGACTAGCAAGAGCATCAAGGTAGACAAAACCGTTAAGAACAATTCAAAGCAAGAAGGCTTTATATCCAAGTAACCTTCCACGAAAAGAGGAAGTAAAGCACTACGACAGTTTTTCCCCACCACCAGTGGCGACTCCAGGATTTATAATTCGGGGGTGCGAAAAATAATATATAACATTAATAGTATCATCTTATAACAATGTGAACGAAAATTATAAAATTACAAATATACCTAATTTAATTTTTGACAATGTTTCATTACTGAAAAGCGATTGGCAACATTGTCATCAGAAACTCGTAGGAAAACACATCTCTCTCAGTGAAATTGACCAAACAATCATTTAAAAATTGATTTTTCATGCTATTTCGCAATTTGTTTTTGACATAAGTCATTCCGAAAATTATTATCTCGACACTTGCATTAGCAATCAGAAGAATCAATACCAACTTAATGAGCAAAAATACTAAAGGATAAGTCACATGTCTTTTTGTTAACCTTAATAATGTTTTAAAATTTATTGTAATTAATTAAAATGAATAAATATAAATATAAATATACATACATATATGTATACATAATAGTAGTAAAAGATTTTTTTTTGGGGGGTACAATTGTACCCCCATTGCTCCATACTGGAGTCGCCAGTGCCCACCACCATCCCAACTCCCACCTTGGAACCAACAATGGTTTTGTACAAGCGATGGTAGAAGGCGAAGGCCTATACGATGAAGCAGAAACAACGCACCAAGAATCAAGGAAACTTAGCAGATATACCTGTTATAGTTGATACAGGTGCGTCTCATTCATTCATAGCTAAAGCATGCGCAGATAACCTAAGGTTAAGAACGGAGCAAACAGGAACAGATCGGAGAATCACGTCACCTGTAGGAGGACATATCACTCTTACACATCGATGTCCCAAACCTAGAGCTCGACATAGGTTCACATAAACTCCTAGTGAAAAACTCCTAGTGTTATACCGATAAAGGACGTAGATATCATCTTAGGAATGGATTGGCTAGCTGAAAACAACGCCACCATCCTATGCAAGGAGAGACAAATTCTTTTAGGATTCCGGGAAAGGAGCCCACGATCTTTCACGGAATTGCTAGGAATAATCGGAAGTTAAATCATTTCCACCCTTCAAGCAACAACAATGATGAGGAAAGGGTATCCAGCTTACCTGGTTTACCTAAACAAAGAACCGAAAGACGGAGAAAAAAAAAAGAAAAAAAAAAGAAAAAGAGAAGGTGGAAGGCATAGAAATCGTTCGAGCGTTTCTTGACATCTTCCCAGACATGCTACCAGGGCTGCCGCCCGACAGAAAGATGGAATTCACCATCGATTTGGAACCTGGATCAACTCCGGTATCCAAAGCACCCTATAGGATGGCACCAAAAGAATTAGAAGAACTTAAAGTACAACATCAAGAGTTATTGGACCTAAGGTTCATCAGATCGAGCGTGTCACCATAAGGAGCACTTGTACTATTCGTGAAGAAGAAAGACGGCTCCATGAGAAGGTGCATAGATTATCAAAGAATTGAACAAGCTTACTCTCAAGAACAAATATCCTCTACCCAGAATCAATGATCTGTTTGACTAACTCAAGGGAGCTAGCGGGTTCTCGAAAAGAGATTTGAAATCAGGCTACCATAAGCTGAGGATTCAACCAGAGGACATACCTAAGACAGCTTTCCGGACGAGATATGGCCACTACGAGTTTGTGGTAGTACCATTCGGATTGACCAACGCACCAGAAGAATTCATGGATCGCGTGAATAGGGTATTCCACCTGTACTTAGACAATTTCGTGCTAGTTTTCATAGACGGCGTCTTGATTATTCAGAGAGCGAAAGGGAGCACGAAGAACACTCGAGAACAGTATTAAAGACATAGAGAACAAAGAAACTCTAGGCCAAATTCAGTAAGTGTGAGTTTTGGCTAAAAGAAGTGGCATTTTTAGGACACATCGTGTCATCTAAAGGAATCAAAGTTGATCCTGCAAAGATCGAAACAGTGCAGAACTGGAAATCCCCATCAACGCCGAATGAAATTCGTAATTTCTTAAGATTAGCTGGTTATTATCGAAGATTCATAGAAGGATTCTCCAAGATAGCAAAGCCCCTAACACAACTATTATAAAAGGGAATCAAATATCAGTGGACTCCGGAATGCGAGTCAAACTTTCAACAGTTGAAAGTAAAGCTGACAACCGCACCAATTTTGGTAGATCCAACACCAAAGAAGGAGTATGTAGTTTACACTGATGCGTCGAAAAATGGACTTGATTGCGTTTCGATTCAAGAAGGAAAAGTAATAGCATACACATCTAGGCAGCTCAGACCCCACGAGCTCAATTATCCAACCCACGATCTAGAATTAGCAGCAGTTGTGCATGCCCTGAAGATTTGGGGACACATCTCTACGGAGTTCGGTACAAAATCTTTACGGATTACAAGAGCCTCAAATACTTCTTCGAATATCAAGAGCTTAACATAAGATAGAGAAGGTGGCTCGAATTAGTCAAGGACTCCGATTATGGATTCAATTACCACCCAGGAAAAGCCAACGCAGTGGCTAATGCCTTGAGTCGCAAAGACTCACTCAAGCCTAGCATTTCTACTCACTAGTGAAGAGTCACTTGTTCGAGAGTTCCGCAAGATGAACTTAGAGATAGTGCCACCACCCGAAATGGTGGAGGGGATTATTGCTACCTTGACAGTAAAACCAGACATGAGGAGTCGGATCCTCGATGCACAGAGGAGAGATGAAACACTTGAAAGATTCGTTTGAAGATAAAAATGGTAGAGCCCGTAGAATATCATGAGAAGACAGACAACGCAATTGCAATCGAAGGAAGGTTGTGCATTCCACCAAGCATAGAGCTCAGAAATGAAATTTTGAGCGAAGCTCATGATACACCGTACACAGCCCACCCCAGGAGTACGAAGATGTATCAAGACCTGAAGAAGAAATTCTGGTGGGATGGCATGAAGAGAGATATAGCTTCATTCGTCGGAAGGTGCCTCAATTGTCAATAAGTGAAAGCTCTACACTAACGACCTTATGGAAAATTACAACCCTTGGAAATTCCACAGTGGAAATGGGAGCATATCGCTATGGATTTTGTAACGGGGTTACCAAATTCAAGAAGAGGAAAATACAGCAATCAAGAAAATACAGCAATCTGAGTGATCATAGATCGACTTACAAAGAGCACACACTTTATTTCCATCCCGATAACATATGGATCGGAGAAGTTAGCTCAACTATACGTTCGTGAGGTAGTACGTCTTCACGGAGTACCAACCTCTATCACCTCAGTTCGAGATTCAAAGTTCACATCTCGATTGTGGGTGAGTTTACAGAAACAATTAAGAACTAAACTGAATTTTTAGTACCCGCTTTCATCCTCAGATAGATAGACAGTCAGAAAGAACGATTCAAACCCCAGGGGACATGCTGAGAACGATAGTGCTCGATCGTGGCGACTACTGGAAGCCAGTTTTACCACTGATCGAATTTGCCTATGACAATAGTTATCAAGCAACCATAGATATAGCACCATACGAAGCATTGTATAGTAGGAAGTGTAGATCACCACTTTATTGGGATGAAGTTGGTGAAAGAAGGATGTTAGGTCCTAACACAATAAGCGAGATGATCGAGACAATACGTCAAATTTGAGAAAGGATCAAAGAGGCTCAAGACAGACAAAAATCTTATGCAGATAATTGACGAACTGAGATTCAGTTTGAGATAAGAGACAAAGTGTTTCTGAAGATATCTCCTTCCAAGGGGGGATAGTGAGGTTCGGAGTCAAAGGCAAGCCGAGACCCCGTTTATCGGACCATACTAGATTCTAGAGAGAATAAGTCCAATAGCATACAGATTCTTAGCTAAGAATACAATATTTTATTTATTTATTTATTTTTATTTTTATTTTTTTCTTTTTTTTCTTCTTTCTTCCACGTTTCACAACTCAGGAAATACGTGCATAATCCGAAGCATGTAATTCACCAAGATGAAGTAATACTTAATCCAGACTTGAGTTATGAGAACATACCAGAAGCAATTATAGACCGCAAGGTTCAGCAGATCAGAAATAAATCGATCACCTCGGTGAAAGTTTTGTGGAAGCATCACGGGCAAGAAGAAGCCATGTGGGAACTTGAGGATAAAATCAAAGAAAAGTACCCCGAATTGTTTAATTAAGGAAAGGTATGCAAATTTCGGGATAAAATTTCTTTTAAGGGGGGTAGAATGTAATGACCCATTTTTTTATCTACTTTAGAAGTAATTAGAGGAAATTACCCACTCTTAGTGATTTAATATCGCGTATGTTAGTATGTATAATAGAGTTCTTTAGAAGAAATTCTATAATAAATCGAGTAGTCACTTGATGCCTAATAAACCTTAGTTAACTATCACATAATCGAGTAGACACTTGATTGAGATATTTTGACTAAGTAGTAAATTGTTGCTTCAATTATTTAGCAAGATAAATCGATTCTAATCCTCGATTATTATTACTAATTCTTAAGTTGACCATCGGATAATCGATTAGATACTTGCTTGTACTATTTCAATTAAATATATAATTATCTGTTCGATTATTCTTAGCTAAGAATAAATCGACCCAAGTGTTTCCGACTACTATCGACTCGAGTGTTTTGATTATCTATCCACGAGATTTATTAGTATGTAATAAGTTAACGGGCCAAGCCCACTAGTTAGTATTGTTGGGCCAAGCCCATTTCACTCCCAAGATACAAGCCCTAGTTTAATAAAAGATAGCTTATAACCAAAATCTATACATACCACTCTACAAACCATAATTTATGTTATAGAGATAAAGCATTAAATTTACATTACACCAAGTCAACAATGGTAGGCTATTGTGAGATAAATACATGAAGATTTCAAGAGGGAACTACACATTTTTTTTATGGAAGATTCCATCAAGTACATGAAATTCTTCATGATCCCTTGGATTGAGGAACTCCACCATGCTGGGTAGGGAAATTCGACGTTGACACCGGTCATAATGGCACCGGCCCATTATCCACCATACACGTGTATCAGGTGAGTGGGACCACTATAAGGTATATAAATTAAATATAAATTCAGAAAAATGGTTTTGTAGAGTTAGTTTTTAAGTTTATGTACTCTTTTTTTGCACGCTTCCCGTAAAAAGTTGTACTACTAAATAAACGAATGTAATTTATTAATTGGATACTATAATTAAGTACTAGTAGTGATTATGTAAATATGATTTTTTAATATTTTATAAAAAAGAAATTAGGCCTAAGCAAGGATGTTATTGAAGAAAATGCTTTTTTTGGCCATCTATATTGCATTTTTTTACATAAATTAAATAGTGTCACAATATAATAGTTAATGAAAATATACTCTATCTGTCCACTTTATTAGTCTCATTTGTTTTTATCACAATAACTAAGAGAATGTGAGATAAAGTGTTTTATGGGGCTTTATCCACTACTAATTCATTTTATTTTATGATAACGAGACTAATAAATGAAATAGATGAAAAAAGAAATTGTGACTAATGAAATAGGATGGAATGAGTAATATGTTAAACTAAGGAATCAAATTATACCAATAAAAGGCAATTAGTTCATTTTTAATTGAATACTCTGTACATTAGTAATTAATATTGTTGAAATAGCGAATATATTATTTTGGAGAAGGAAACTATTCGAAGAATCAACTCCTGTGCTAACGACATTCAATTTCCCTCGATTACTCACTAATCCAGTTGTTTAGTGTCTATTCGGAGAAAAATTAATTAGTGAAACGGAAAGGATACTATTTGAGGAACCGACCCCGGATTAATCAATTAGTGCTAACAACATTCAATTTCCATCGATTGCTCACTAATCCAGTTGTTTAGTGTCTATTCGGTGGATAATTAGCGAAACGGGAATGATATTATTCGAGGAACCGACCCCGGATTAGTCAATCAGTGCTAACAACATTCAATTTCCATCGATTACTCACTAATCCAGTTGTTTAGTGTCTATTCGGTGGATAATTAGCGAAACGGGAATGATATTATTCGAGGAACCGACCCCGGATTAGTCAATAAGTGCTAACAACATTTAATTTTCCCTCGATTACTCACTAATCCACTTGTTTAGTGTATATTCGTCGGATAATTAGTGAAATGAGAAGGAAACTATTCAAGGATTCAACCCCGGATTAGTCAATTAGTGTTTACGACTCTCCATTTCTCTCAATTACTCACTAATCCAATTCATTGGTGTCTAATCGGTGGATAATTAGTGAAACGGTAAGGATACCATTCCAAGAACCGACCCGTATTAGTCAATTAGTGCTAACGACATTCATTTTTGCTCGATTACTCACTAATCCACTTGTTTAGTGTCTATTCGGCGGATAATTAATAAAATGGGAAGGAAACTATTGTCAAATCATAGTTAATGCACCTATATAAGGCTTAACGAACCGGTACCTATTAAATAAATATAATATTAAATACATAAAAGATATACTATATTATTTAATTCGATTATACAAATAATTCGATTATACATGGAGGCCCGTTTTATTTTGTATTTATTTTTCAATAATAATAATAATAATAAGTACAAATATAATCATTTAATGATAATAAAGTAGAGTGAATGAGATGTAATATAGGCACAACGGCCGTTGTAGTTAAGCGACCGCTCTGTAATATTAGTTCACTAGTATTGTGCCCGGGCGTTGCACCGGATGCACTTTGTAGTTAATCAAACAATCTCTGAAAATGAGCTATAAATTTACACATACATATAAAATGTATATATATATATATATATATATATATATATATAGATAATAAAATTAATTGTGCATTATTTTGCTTGTTTTTACCTTAATAAGTCATCAAAGATTTATAAGTAAAATTGAAAGAATGAGAACCTTTACCATCCAAGAGGTCGGGGGTTCGAGTCACCCTGGGTGCGTGTGTGTAAGTGTGTTGTATTTGTCTGATCAAAAAAAGAAAATAATAAATAAAATTCTTGCATAGTATCAATACTAATTAGAAAGTAAACTTAACTAATATTATAAACATCTGTTTGTTTAAATTAAAAACAACCATGTGTTTGGGGTTTTTATTTAAGATAATTTATATTTTTTGTTTTTTTTATATAATTTTTTTATATATATCACCTTAGAATTTAAATTCACTACAAAATCATTATAGTATTTAGTTTATGGGGTTTAATTAAAAATTTATTTTAATGGACATTGTAAACAGTATTTGGAGATGGTCACTTTTTAGGCATGCCTCTGTGTATTGTTCAGTTTGTCTTTCTTCTCCGTCTTCGTAGATAGTTGGATCCCCTGTTGATCCTTCTAACTTTAGGGCATGTATTTCGATTTATGTTGGAGGTAGCACTCATTTTTAATGTTATCTCCTCCAAACGCTGTAAATTTATTCTTTGAGTTTTTATATACAGGTTGGGGGTCTGCCTAACCCCTCACCCTCTCGGGTGTTTTAATTTTAAAAAAAGGTTATGATAATTTAAAATTTTACAATTTAAATTATATTGAGATACACGTTGAAAGATAGGTGAATGATGGGATGATTAGTGGTCCATTTAATTGGCTAATTATTTCCTTTTCTAGAAATTTGACAATTAATATGGGACGGCCTAATTAGTATTCTAGAAAAGTAATCTGGGACATAGATATTACTTCAGGACTAATGAAGCAGAACCAAAAAATATTAAATATTTAATACGTACTCTCTCTATTTTTTTTGAAATGGTTCAGTTATATATTTTATACATCACATATTAAATATAAATGAGTCAATTCGAAAAAAACGGATGGAGTACATAATCAACCAATTTCTTTAGCGGGGATTTAGCGTAAAATGATAAAGAATAAAAAAACAAAACAGCTTTGGGAATAGCTAAACCATTATTGGTATAGCTTTAACATAATAAATCTAAAAGAAATTCATTTCCACTTGTATGGCCCAAATGGCCCGTCTGTATTATGACCGTTGCCAAGGTCGAAGCTCCCGGGTAGTGGGTACCATAATGAACAGTAGCAGAAGCATGACCCCCCATCACTTCAAGTTGAAACATCATACCTAGTACTTCACTTCAATCTTTAAATCCCTACGAGAGACACCCTATAATTCAGCCTTATATCAGCTGCTCCCTCAATCCTTTCCTGCATATTTCAAACACATAGAGAAATAACAAAGAGAGAGGAAGAGACCAAAAGAGAGTGGAAGGGGAGAAGTTGGGGCAACAGCTCACTAAAGAAGAAAGAGAGGGAATAGCAGTCAAGAGAAGAGGGAGGATTTCCCAACTGCAGCAGCCACCACTCCCTAGAGCCATCAAGCCATTAACTTCCATTCTCTTAAGGTAAACTCTCAGCCACTTATTCTCACAATAAGAAACATGCTACACAAATATGCTCAACATACTGTTGGGAATAAATCCAGAAACAGAAGCAAGCACTAAATTACGTAGAGAGAACTAGAACTAAATTCAATAATAATACAGAGAGGTAGAGAATTAAATTCGAACCTCCGTCGGAGCGCGAAGCTCCGACGGCAAAGAATCCAACGGAGAGAGAGGGTCAGCAGCAGCGAGCAACTCCGGCGTCTCCGTTGTCGCAGCTTTCGAACCTACAAAGCAGAGGAAGAACGAGAATAATCATAACCCTATAATTAATAAACATATAGAAAAATATATTTAGAGAAAGAGCTGAAGCTGCCGGAGCTGCTTCATGGAAGACGGGCAGAGCTCGGCTCTGCTCCGACGGTGACAGCGGCGCCGTCGTGAATGGCGAGCTTGGCGTGGCAACAGAGGCGAGCTCGCGGCGACGGATGACGAAGGGCTAGAGGCGGAGCTCGAAGAGAAAGGCGCTGCTCTTGGAGGAGGGCCATTCTTGGCCATCAGCGACGGCGGTAAGGAGTTACCACCACACCGGAGACGACGGAGATAGCAGCCGGACGCCGGCGAAGAGAAAATCAGAGAGAGAGAGGGACGAAATTCAGGGCTAGGATTCCTAAATTTTGGGGAAATTTCGAGAGAGGGACGAGGTAGAGAAAGAAGACGAGAACCGGCGACAGCCACGGTCGCCGGAGATGATGAACGGAGGCCGGAGAATTGAAAGGAAGAAGGGTGGCGGAAGAAAATTTCGAGAGAAGGAAGAAGAGAGTGCGATTGAAATGAGAGAGAGGAGAAGGTTTGGGGGTGTTTTGTCTACCCGGGTCGGGTCGGTTCAGACGGGTTTTTGGGGCGGGCCGAGAATCTGGGTTGGGTCCTTGTGAGATGAGACGGGCTGGGCTTCTTGAATAAGTGGGCCGAGATTTAATTGATTTCTATTGGGCTATTAAGTTAATTGATTTATAAACCCAATACTTGATTAATATTGTGGTTCAAGAACTACAAATTAAATTATACTCCACCCATGAATAATAATTTAGAGCTTAATAATTCCAGAGCGAATTATTTACGAAGAAGTAACTTATAGAAATAAGTTTATTAACTAAGAGTTAATAATCACGATTAATTGATTAAAGCTATTCAATTATACAATCAAATTAATTCCTAGCTAAGAATAAATCAAGTAGTGATTATTAATAAATTTTCCAAATAAACCGTTCAAAATGAAATTAATAAATCGAGCTTAGATAGCAGTGACGACGTCACTGAAAATAAAAAAATAATCTCCGAGGAGATGTATAGCTAAAATTCTTCGATAATCTTTTATCGCTCGAATTGAGAATCTTACTCCATTCTTTAATCAAAGGTTAAGCGAAGAAGGAGCAGTAGCCGAGGCGAAGTTAGAATTCAGTATCAGTTAAGCGAAGCAAGTGAGGTGGACTTTCTTTTAAATCAAAGCATGTTTTATTAGTTGATATAGCTCTTTTAAAGATTGTCATGCCATAAAATGTTTTGTTTTTGTATGATGCCTATCTGTTATTGGCTATGCCAATTTTATAAGAATCGAATTCGTGTCATTGTATGACTTGCTACTATACCTGGACTAGTGTACACAAGTGGTCGACTCGCTTAGTGTGGCGATCGATCAGGTGACGAGTGAGGTGGCCACCTCCTCGGGCACCACAGATCAGATATGGTAGATTACAACAGAAATTTGATTGCAGTCACTTTTGAGAACTAAGAGATTGTAGTGAACATAGACTTTTAAGGAAAACCCTATGTTTCACTCAGTATATGGATGACAATAAAATCAGTTTTGGGCAAAATGTTCACTGAGTACAATTTATACTTAGCCCTGTACATCGTTTTTAATGTGCAGGTTGAGCAGGTTGAAGCGGAGTGACCGGCGGAGCTTTTGTCAATTTAGTGAAGATTTAGTTGTTGATAACTCTTGGTAATACATATCGTCATACATGTATTTATAGCCATACTTCCGTTGCGTACACTCTGATGTTCTTAAAGTTCCTTTCGATTTAGATGTATTCTGATTCAGAATCATGACAAGCATTGTCCTACTTTATCAGTTATAAGTATCAGATTATCTAGAAATGAGATTGCCCTGAGAGTCGATTCAAGAAATGTTCTCCATTTATCCATTATTACATATTCATATTTTATAGTCACTAATTTATCAAGCTTAGCTATTTATTTAGCAAAGTACGGTCGTGACAGGGAAAGAGCAAGGAAGTTTTGAAGAACGTGAAGATTTGAGTGATGTTCAAGTGGAAAAGAAAATCCTTGACATCTAAAGTGCCTATCTCACCGCCTCCAGTCAAAGCGCCTCTCAGGGCCAGAGCGCGCTTCCAGCTTGAGCGAGAGCGTCTGACAATCAGGTGAGAAGCGACAGCTGCCAGACCACGTGTCCGCTCAGGATTGCTCAACGGACTGTGATATGTCTAATCACCGAATTTGCAGGGCTAGGCTTCACTAGTCAACGGCTATCTTCCTAGTACTGTGCTCTATCAAGGAAGAATTCAAATTCGGATTAGACAAGGAACACGCACTCTATCTCTCCAACGGATAGATTATTGTCCCTTACTATAAATAGAAGGTTCAAGCTACATAAAATAGTGTGGTAGAGAGAGCAAACAAACAAAGTAGAAACCATCCTACATCTCTCCCACAAGATCTTCAGATCTCAACCTTCTAGTTTATCAATAAGGCTTCAACTTCTATATTCATAAACCTTAGAGAGAAATCCTAGCCTTCTACATTATGTTTCATTGTAAAAGGATTTCTCATTAGTTGGAAACTATACGAACCCAAACCCAAACCTAGTTTGAGAGTTTTGTTTGTAAAGGTTGTAAGGCTCGTGAGTACCTATCGCATAAACTCATAGGCTCGTGAATGCCGATTGTATAAACTTACATAGGCTCTTGGGTGCCCGTTGTAAACCCCAAGCTTTGAGTGAAGTTCATCACTGAGTGAAGGTGATGAGAGTGGATGTAGGAGCGTAACCTCCGAACCACTATAACTCTTGTGTTATGCGCTTTACATTCTTTATGCTTTGATTATTCATAACACACACTCACGCTCTAAGTGATAAACTATTTTAAGTGCAAGATAACTAAAGTGAGTATAATAGCTCACCACATTCCGCACCGTACTCACATGAGCGAGAAGCTTCAAAAGCTTCACTAAGCATTTGAAGCGTCTACTCGATAAAAGGCTGAAAAACGAAAGAGAAGTTAAAACACTTCTCAACACACGTATTCATCCCCCTCTACGTGTGTTACTCGCTATCTTTCGGGACCAACATGTATACTATAGAGAGCTTACAAAATTCAACTGAAATACTCTTTGTGACCATGACCAAGTCGATGAAAATTGATAATGAAGAAAACTTAACACTTATGGCTGATGCAATCCAAAAGATGCAGCACAACTTATGAAAGCAAAAAATGAAGGAGAAGTAAAAAAAAAATTGTGTTCAAAGAAAAACCAACGCAAGGCAGAGAAAATAATAATTTAAAAAACACAACCAAGACAATTCAAGCTGTAGAAAAGAAAGAAAAAAAAAATCAAATATAGAGTTGTAACATGATGAAGTGCAAGGAAGGGAGGGCAATCGCCCAGCCGACTACATGGCGCGCCTCGGTCATCGGCTTCAGACGATGACCACCTTTGATACCAGCTCAGCCCCGAGGCCTTTTTTGTCCCTGGTTAGGATGGACCAGCTTGGTTATCCTAATTTCAGATTGCACAATTAGATTTTAGTGCATTTTTTGTCGAGCCCAATTCTTTATCTGATTAGCTTGTTTGCATATATGTCCCCTTGAGAGGGCTTCTATTTTGTAGGTGATTGAGTTGTATTTTGGAGGGTGAACACTTTTGGTTCATCCTCGCCACAAACTTTGTTCCCCCCGTAAGGGGTTGATTTTATATATATATATATATATATCTGATGTTTCTTCAAAAAAAAAAAAAAAAAAAAAAGTGCAAGGAAGGGAGAAAAGAAGAATAATGAAAAAGAAATTTGAAGATTGCATTGATATTCCCATTGATGATCATAAGACGTGGGACAAACTTATCTCTACATGTAAAAAGAAAAAGTATTTGATATCCATCAAAGTCAATCAAGAAAAGAATTAATCTGAATATAGATTCACATTTCAAAACATTTAAACTTATTGAAATTAGCATTGTTTTCCCTTCCTTTTTTATCAAACATAAATGGTTATAGTTTTTTCTTTTCATTTTATGTCTTTCAAGCTTGGTGTCTACTTATTGTTTTATTTTTACTTTTAGATAATTAATAATTCATTGCATATCCAAATATAAAAATTATATTATTTTTAAATATGAAAAATAATGTATCCACGTGCAACGCACGTGTCATTTGCTAGTTATATATAAATGCTCCCCTACTCACCGTGGACACACTTAATATGTGCCCACCGCTTATGTGGCAGTGCCACGCCAGTAATATTTTTCATTTAGGGTTCGATTTGTTTTAGTAGGGTTTAATTTTTTTTGGTAGGGTTTAATTTTTATGATATATATTTAAATTAATTTCCTTATTTATAACGTTGTCATGTCATCCGTGGACACATTAAGTATGCCCATGGTGGGTATTGGAGCATTCCGCTTATATTATAACTAGTTTAGTGCCCGTCAAAATTCGACGGACTTTATATTATATTTTTTTAAAAGTTACTAATAAGCAATAATACAATTAATTAGTTAAAAATTATATTATGATCCATTCGAAAAAAAGTAGCATTAAATTGAATTAGAATTTTTTTTTTTGAACAAAAATATATCAATGAGGTGTGTCACTTCTCGGTTGTCAAACAACCCGTTGATCATTGTTGTAATAGAAAAATAGATTAGGAGATTTGACGTTTATCGTGTAGTATTGGTTAAGGATTACTCCATCATACGGAGTATATGAGTTTTCATATGATGAAGTCATCTTCTCAAGAATCGATTTAGCACCTTTATATATATAATTAAATTTCTTCTTTATGGATTTGCGTCATGTGGGTGATATGGAAATTGAGAAATACGGTGATATTTTCTTAGAAGGAATAGAAGTTTAATAGGATGAAGGAGGAAATCAAGTGCCGATTCTGGAATCAGTGCGCGTCGAGAGGAGAGGTTGAAAATATGGGCTACGTTGATTGGACTAAAACCATCTTAGAGAAAATATGAGCACCATGTTCATCCACATACCTACGGATTCGGAGCACCATGTTCATCCACATACCTATGTAGAATTTTCTCTATTTTTTATTTCTAAATTTTTTAAGTTGACAAAAACTTGGGTGAGGTCGGCCACATAGTGTGGCCGGGTCAAAGTGTCAATCTTTATATAGAAAAGTGCTAATCTATATGAATAAAAGTGTCAATCTTTAACATAATTATTTTACGAATAAAATGCCAATTTTTAAAAGTGTCAATCTTTATATAGAAAAATGCTAATCTACACGAATAAAAGTGTCAGTGTTTTAGCCGGCCGCACGGTGCCTCTGGCTAACCCAAGTGTGTCCCTTTAAAGTTTGAGAATTTGAACAATATATTTAGACATCATTATTTTTATCTTTTAATTCTCCATAGCCACGTTAATTTTTTTCCCTCACTCTCATAATCTTCCTATTGTACGTTTCTGTTATTTTACACTAACATATATTCAAAAAACGTATCAAGAAAATGAGATGGAGGGAGTAGTATCCATAATTATGATTGTCAAATTTTTGTAACAAAAAATATTTATAATTCTTAGACACAAAATCCATTTTGAGGTGGCTTGATGACCAATGAAATTTTTAAATCCTTTTAGCATGTATCGATGACTATAATTGTCAATTTTTTGTATCATGAAGTGTATTTTTAATTTAATATATTTGATAATATATTAAACACAAAATTAATTTTGAGGTGGCCCGTTAACCGGCCAATAAGCTTTTAAAATTCTTTTAGTATGCATCGAATTTAATATTATATTATTAAATATTTTATTTAGAATTAATTAAATTATATATTTATTCTGTAAGAATTTACTTACAATTGTCGTGTGCATGTATGCAATAGTATTTTAATATTTCTCATGTATAAAATAGATATATTAATGCGTAATTTGTATGTGAATCCTAATTGAACTAAACTTCTATGAATTAAAGATATATATTAAATTAAAGATATATTAATTAGATTAAAGTAATGATTTATTAGGTAAAATTATGAGAATTTAACAAAATAATAAAAAAAAAAATCATTGTTGATCGACTTTTATTTTGTTATTATATATATATAGATAGATTGAAAGTAATATTCATGTTTGGTTCTTTTAGGCAAGCATGTGTCCAACTTATATGTTTAATTTAGTCTTCATTAATTTTTTGTGTACAAATTAATTATGTCGCGTAATAATTTACAAAAATGCTCATTACAACTGTATGCAGAACATTTAGTATAATACAATTTAAATTGGATTAATAATATGAACAATAAGCTAAAACTTTGATATATAAAGTACATTCGAGATATATCTTCAATCTCTTTATCATAGACTCATAAATTGAGTTCTTAATTTTCTTCTGGAAAATGGGGAAGATCAGATTCCAGCCAAAGCAAGGCAAAAAACAAAAGGGAAGAAGAAGAAGCTCTGAACTCCAATTTAGACACAGTTGTCATATCTTAAGAAGGTTCTACTTCAACACAGCTCACCTCTTTCTGTAAGCCATGAAGTTGACTTGCAGTGAATTTTCCATGAAATAGTCAAACAAATACCAGTTAAGGAGAGATGGAAACTTCTTCTGCATGTAAGAATTTATTATGTATGTCAACTTCCACCAAAATTATATATTGTAACAGAAAAGAATATGAACATCCGACGAAATTTTGTATTCAGAATTTACAAGTTGCATTTTTTCAACATAAGATCTGTCACTTGATTCTGTTTCATTCGACAGATTGCTGTGACCGACTAGTATGAAACCTTTGAAAAGTGAGAGGACTGAAACTAATGTCTTAAAACTGCATCGAAAGTGGTCATTTAACACTCAAGGTTCAGTCCTAAGATTCACTGTACTTAAGAAGCTGAACTATGAATCCCTCTCGAGTTTCGTTCATTCTTGCATTTCTCTGCTTCCCCTTCACCGTCACAGCCGGTGGAAATGAAGACCCAACTCAATTCAGAGGTGATGTTTCTATCAACTGCAGATCAAGAAAACATTCTGCAGCAAGCAATGGCAGAAAATGGCATGGAGATATACAACCAAAAGCTTCTTCCTCGTTGCAGTTCAAAGGCTTTTCTAGGGTATCTACCTTTGCTGATCCAGTTCCCCACAAAAAGGGAAGAGCCTCTTGTTCTCAATTCTCCTGCACATTTCAAGTGAATGCAGGTCAGGAAAATTTTCGCCTTTATTTTAAGATATTCAAGTTGAAGAGCCTTGATAACAGTCATGCCAAGCCTAGTCCCTTTCCTCCGGAAAGAGCTTCAGCCTCGCGGACTATCCACAAATATGGAAATGCAGCTGCAACTCTTGCAGTTACTATACTTAGTATGATAAATATCATGGTCTATAAGTTGCGGGAGATGTACGAAGCAAGCATCACAGAGGAGGAAAACATACCATCTGCCAGAGCACAACGATTCTGTCGACGTTTTTCACTGGCTGAGGTCAAATCAGCCACGAAAAACTTCAGCGAAGCATTAGTCATCGGAACGGGAGGGTTTGGTAAAGTTTACAAAGGGCTTGTTGATAACGGAGAAGAGACAGTTGCCATAAAGCGGTTAAAATCGAACTCAAAACAGGGGAAACGTGAGTTTTTGACAGAGATAGAAACACTTTGTGAGCTCCGGCATATCAATCTCGTATCCTTAATTGGCTATTGTAGTGAGCATGGCGAAATGATTCTTGTTTATGAGTACATGCCGAATGGTACACTGGCTGATCACCTCTACAAACTTTCCAGGGCGGATAATGATTCTTCTTGTCTCACGTGGAAACAACGCCTCAACATCTGCATTGGAGTTGGTCGGGGGCTGGACTATCTCCACACGGGCCACGGAGTCATACATCGAGATGTAAAGCCTTCAAACATCTTGTTAGATGAAGATTTCACACCTAAGGTCTCAGATTTTGGCTTGGCCAAACATGAAGAAAGGAGCAGGTTTCAGAGCCATGTAAGCACAAAAGTTAAGGGCACATATGGGTACTTAGACCCCTACTATTTCAGCACCTGTAAATTGACAAGGAAAAGTGACACATATGCCTTTGGTGTGGTGTTGTTGGAAGTATTGTGCGGAAGAAGAGCAATAGATCCAATGCTTGGAGAAGATGAATGTTTCCTCGCCAAATGGGCTCGAAACAGAATCAATGAGGGAAAGGCCAATCAGATCGTAGCTCCAAGTCTGATAGGGTACATTCTACCTGAGAGCCTGAAGGCCTTTACTGAGGTTGCCGAAAGAAGTTTGCATGATGAACCAAAGAAAAGGCCAACAATGGCTCAAGTTGTGGTGCAACTTGAGTTTGCACTTGAGAAGCAGGAGGGCAGAAACCTTAGTGGGCCATGTCAAATAGCATATGCCAAGTCAAATGAAGGTCTACCAGTGGAAGCCTCCACATATACGCAGGCTGTTCCATCTCCCCCTACAAAAGAAACTAGTTTAAGCAAATTCCCAGTGGCAGCAGAAAAAGAAAGAAAGGCAAAAATCAACAGAACATTGAGGTTTTCAGCATGGAATGCTTTTCGGAACAGGTTGAAACCCAGTAAGAAGAAAGAGCTCAAACTAATATTAGGTATATACTTCGATATCATCTATTTTTGCATCATAGTCTAATTTTTCATATTGTTTTCATTATTATGAAATTGTTGTGTAATGCAAGAACTTATATTTAAGCATTTTTTTTTTGCAGAAATGCATGAACACATAAAAATGCCGAAGTTTGAGTTTACCAGAATTGCAGCTGCCACCAATCAATTTTCTTCCTCGCAGAAGATTGGAGAAGGTGGATTTGGTTCTCTGTATAAGGTAACTTATCAGGATAGAGACTCTTTCCTTCTCTTTCTTACAAGATAGCGATTGTTTTCTCATCTAAACCCTCATCGACCAATATTGAATGCAACTTTATATTGGGCACTAGTGATGAACCATTGTATGAAACTGAGTGTAGGAGTTATAGTGACATGCTACTACTGCTTTGTATAGGCTGTATTCGTGACAGGAGACAAAATGGCAGTAAAAAAGTTTTCTCTATCACGACATGCCCTCGATGAGTTCACAAGTGAGATTCTTATGGTCTCCAGTCTCCAACATCAGAACATCATCAAACTACTTGGGTATTGCATTCATGAACAAGGAGCTTTGCTCTTGTATGAGTTCATGGAAAACGGAAGTTATGAAGCACTTTTATATGGTTGGAGCCTTCTTACTCAGTTCTTCACAATTTAATACTAATTGCATTAAATAACACAGAACCTAATGTATGGCTCCTGAATTCTGAATGTGGGGAATCTTGTATGTATAGATGAAGTGCGAAAGCGAGAGCTAGAATGGTCTCAACGTTTCCAAATCATCATGGGGGTTGCTAGAGGAGTTCTCTATCTTCACAAAGAGTCAGGAATGAGAACAATTCACAGAGATCTCAGGTCAACCAATATATTACTGGACAGTAAGATGAATCCTAGAATTTCAGGCTTTGACATTGCTAGAAGGTTCGAACGCGACAGGTCAGAACTGGATACTAGAGTTGCAGGTACCATGTAAGTTTGCTGAGATGATACATCCAATCTACTGGTTATTCTTTTCAAAGTTATAAGGGATGATTTACAACATGATTGTTTGTTCAGTGGTTATATTGCACCAGAATATGTAGCTCATGGGAGAATTTCGGAGAAGACTGATGTCTATAGCTTTGGGGTTCTACTCCTGGAGATAATGAGTGGCAAGAAAAATATGGGATACCCAAGATATGATCTGAACCTCATGGAATATGTAAGTATCAGGAGGTTTTATGAACTTTACTTACAAATCCCCAGGCAAGTCCATTACACATTATAAATTTTGAAGAGTGAAAATTTGTGAATATTGCTGCGTTCATTTACTCTGTAATAATCAAATAAAACCACTCTACTATGCATTAAGATTTTTTGTCAAAGTTCAAGAGAAGAATCTGTAGTTCTTTTCATCACTCCATTTCACCTGTCATATTCTCCCTATGATTGGATTGCACATAAGCATAGAAGTAGACGAGCAAAACAGAACTGACATGGACACAAGAATTATTCTAAATTCTGAAACACACAAATATACAATAAGAAAATGAACAAATTAGTGCGATGATATCAATAGTAAGGAAAGAGACTTAAGAGAGTCGAAAATCTGAAAACGACAAATGCTGCATTTTGAAAGGATTTTACCTGAAGCTTTGCAGGAATACATGCATTGATATTGTTATGCGCAGGCATGGAACCTGTGCGAAGAAGGGAATGCATTCGACTTCGTAGAAAAATCCCTAAGAGGGGCATTTTCAAAGGAAGAAGCTCTGAGGTGCATTCAAGTAGGCCTCTTGTGCACCCAATATGGATCTCATCACCGGCCAAATATGACTTCTGTGGTGAAGATGCTGCTCGGATTAGACCCATCACTGCAAGAGAAGGTAGTGGAAGCAGCTTTGTATAAGCCCCATTTAAAATCTGATGCCATATTTAATTTGGAGAACGCTTACATGAAACCATCAAGTTAAGCATTCGGAGCATTTCAAAACCATGGAGACAACCGGCGTCTAGGATTCAGTCACTGACACTACAGCAACTCTTGTATAGGCAGGTATGGAGAAGAAAACGACTTCATTGCATGAAATCCGAAGCCGCAATACAGAAATGTAGATTGATTTTACATAAGTGTAGGCAGCTAGGATTGGTATCCAATGGGATTATTCCTGTACTTTCTTTTTCCTGTTATCGACCATGAAGGCGTAATTTTCATCAAACAGATTGACTTCATTTGTAAAAGAACCGCACTACAATGTGTTAAGTACGCTGTAAATGCATGCCGCCTTTTATATTTTGAAAGGATAACATTTCTGCATATGTCTGATCTTACCTACATGTCGTGTGCGGACACTACTTGAATTTTCTCGTTCTGTAACTTCAGTTTGATTGGGGAAAATTTCAACTTCTCCGTGCGTTCCGCGTCAGAGTCATGCGATTCCAGTAAGTTATTATCAGTTCTGTATTTCACCCATCACGCATTTGATTCCAAGTTTACAATTTGAAAGTATAGATTTCATCGATTTCTTCTGTAACATTGGATGATTCTATATCTATGTGATGTGTTATGATGGAAGTTTTCAGTTTTCCAGCAAAGTATAAGCGGGGTATCTATTTCCTCTTCTCTTCTGCAAATGATATTCAACATGTTCGACGAAATGCCGCATCCATGGTGAGACGAAAGGGGAACGAACAAGCATAGGAGTTATTGAATTTTGAAACTGGTTGCTACATTTACAGAGGCGATCGGGTACTCGTTTTAACAATTTCTTGAACTAAAAGAAATCATAATCTGGCCAGTCTGTCTCCCAATCGGGTGCATCGTCATGTTCCAGAATTGGCGGGGAGTGTGCATGTGCCATCTTCTCTTGTAGCCATAAGTCTTCTCCGAGCAACCTTTTAAACGCAGAAGCCATTGTAGGGCGTTGCTGGCGGTTCATATTGGAGCACAATCGACCTACTTGGATGCATCGAAGCGCTTCTTCCTTTGAATATTCTCCACCAAGGAATTCGTCTACTAGGTCAAATACACTCCTCACCTTCCATGCCTGGACATTCAGAAAATCATAATGCATTCACGATTCTACAACTGCAGAAACTGGTATACTCGTTCACACATCTCTACGTATTCATCCTACGAATTATTTTCCTCATTTGCGTTCTCATCTGTTATGACATTTACCTTAAATTCATGTATAGAGTGATGACTGATGAGATGTGTTAAGGCAGCAAATGTAAATATGTTAGCCGGAAAGATTGCAGTAGAAATCATATAAATATCCTAAATCTTTATTGTCTAGTATGAAAATACTTGCATGCACATTATACTTGGAAGTTCGTAGATACTTACATATCTGATGAGGTGCCCCGGATTTGGCTGATTATTCCTCTTACCACTCATGATCTCTAGGACTAATACCCCAAAACTGTAGACATTTATCTTCTCTGAAATTCTCCCTGTAGCAAAACATCCTAGTGACTGATAACCCCTGCAACGCAAATTCGAGAATCAAAATATCTTTACATATGACCCAGAAACACAAAAGGTAGACTTGAAAGGATATATATTATAAAAGTACATTACATGGTCCCAGCAAGAACGGTGGACAGTTCCAATTGGTCATCTTCAGTTTTTCTGGCTATGCCAAAACCTGGAATTCTAAGATTCATCTCGTCGTCCAGTAACATATTGGTGGGGTTCAGATCCCTATGAAATGTTTTTGGACTTGAATCTTGATGAAGATAAATAGCCCCTCTAGCAAATCCTAATTATGACTTTGAAGCGTACTGACCATTGAAGTTGACATCGTTTCTTCATCAATGTGTTAGATTCTATATTTATCTTTATATTAGGAATTGGAAACTAAGAGCTTGAAGACACCAACCAAATATAAATCTATCTGAACTTCCATTTATCATGAACTCATACAAAAGCATCCCTGTTTGTCATGAATGCAATATCCAAGTAGTTTAATAATGTTCCGATGATGGAGACTGGAAACTGAAAGAATCTCATTTTTTAAGTCCCACTATGATGATTTATATCTTTTAACTGCTAGCGTTCTTTCCGCGGGTAACACATCCTATATGATGATTCAGATTAGACTTAGTATAGAGAAGAAGAAATTAGTATCAGTACATTATATTGTGAGGAAAGAAAGAAAGAAATCATCAGCCTTGACTAACTCACCTTGTATACAGAAGAATATCCTCCTATTCCAATCTTATATGAGGAGGAGAATCGATTCGTAGCAGCAGCAAGCCTGGTAAAGTCAGGCTTTGGTATTTTCAAGACTGTCTCAAAAAATTCGCAAGAATTACTTTGTTTTACTTTTGGAACATACAAGCCAGTGGAATAATGATAGGCTAAAGAATTAGCATATGATGCAAGGTGTTTGGAATTTAGTATGACAGAGTGAGTTTATACCAGGTGTTGAGCTGAGTTCTTTTCCCTCAGATGGTTTGAACTTGTTCCAGAGTGCATACAATCCCCAAAAGTGTGGCTTATACAGTTTTGGTTATCTCCATTCATCTTGTCCAGATGGGAAAAGATATGAATTTGTTTGTTCTTATATAAGGAGATGTCTCAGCATGCACATCTGCAGAGTCTTCTTCTGATTGTTCTGTCTTTGCAGATGACATCGTGTTTCCATTTGATGGACATTCATCTTTAGAAACAGGAGCTATAAGATTTGGTTCAATGGTTTTTCCTATATCCTGCTGCTCAAGGGCATTCTCGAGCTACACCACAATCTGAGCCATTGTTGGCCTTTTCTTTGGCTCATGATGCAAACATTTTCAGCAACCTCAACGAATACCTTCAGGCTATCTGGTATGATTTCTTCCAACAGACTCAAGGCTACAATCTCATTAATCTCTCCCTCATTAATTTTGTTTCAAGCACATCCGGTGAGACAGTGCTCGTCTTCTCGAAAGCTTGAATACATTGATTTTCTCTCACACAATACTTCCAGCAACACCACGCCAAAAGCATATGTGTCACTTTTCCTTGTCAATTTGCGTGTACTGTAGTAGTATGGGTCCAAGTACCCGTATGTGCCCTTGACTTTTGTTGACATGGCTCTGTAACTTGCTCTGATCTTCAATCTTAGCTAACCCAAAATCTGAGACCTTAGCTATGAGATTTTCGTGCAAGAGGATGTTTGAAGTTAATCTAGGCCTCGGGCAGAACCAATGCAGATATTTAGGCATTGCTTCCAAGTGAGGGAACAAGAGTCATTGCCTTCCCTAGCATATTTGTGAAGGTGTTCAGCCAGTGTGCCACTGGGCATGTACTTATAAACAAGGATCATTTCCTTGTGATCACTGCAGTAGCCTATCAAAGAGACGAGATTAATATGTCGAAACTCACAAAGTGTTTCGATCTCTATCAAAAACTCATGTTTCCCTTGTCTTGAGTTTGATTTTAACCTCTTTATGGCAACAGTCTCTCTCCCATTATCAATAAGCCCTTTGTAAATATTACCAAATCTTTCCCTTCCGATGATTAGTGCTTCACTGAAATTTTCAGTGGCTGATTTGATCTCAGCAAGTAAAAAACGTCGATAGAGTCTTTCAGCCCTTGTTGAATGTTTGTTTTCCTCCTCTGCAATGTTTCCTGCTTCATAAATTTCCCGCAACTTATGGATGATGATATTTATGAGAGCAAGTATGGCTATTGCAAGAGTTGCATATTCTTGACATTGAATTGGCAATGGATTGTGAATAATTCAAGGGGAGTGATCTCTTCGCAGAGGAATGATGTTCGGACTAGCAAGACTATTGTCAGGGTTGCTCAACTTGAATATCGCAAATCCCTTGATGAGTTGATCTCCATCAACAAACTCATCATACGTCTGGAGGGAAATCAATATATCACGTTTACCCTCATCTTTTTGCCCTTTAACTCCCACTACATAGTCTTTATACTGTAGGATGCATATTTATCCTTTTCTATGGAGATGTTATCATCCACAATCATTTCATTAACAAGGACTTTGAGATTTTCACCATGGAGTCCTAGGTCGCTGAAATGAATCCTGACTAAGTATCTAAAGCCTACATTCACCAGTGTTCTCTAGGTAAAAATGTTGATTTCATATTCTCTTGCTTTATCATCGAATTTATTAGACAAAGAAACAAAATCCCGCTTGATATTTATTCTGTGTGTTAATTCAAGTGCAGTGCTATTGTCAATATAGACCAGAGCCTTTTGGCCTACTACTTGGGCTTGATGATCTCCCCCTCTCATGTAAGAAAGACGCAGAGGTACCGAGATCATCTCAATCCCGTTTATGAAAGCATATGTAGTATCTCCTGATTGACTAGTTACAGGAGAAAAAGTTACGTGCAGTGTTTGATTTTGTTCAACGCTTATGCAAAACTCCTTGGTGAAAGTGGGATTTTGTTCAACAGCAGTTAGTGAAGCGCTAAAGTTACCAAGCAAAGTAAAAGGTCCAGCTTCAATGTTGAACAAATCGTTGAACCTTTTGAAGCCTTTGTATGGAGTGGGATTAAAATGAAGACGGAGAATTTTTTCACCCGGGGTCACTCGAAATGCATAGGAGAATTGAGAAGGAGAGATCCTCACCGTCTTATGAGAAACTTGATAGTCAGAAACAAAGCTACGTACGACAATTGAGGTGGTGGATGAACCCTCTATCTGTAGCAGCAGGGGTGATGATCCTTTTGGTTGTATGTCACCGATCCACTCTCTGCCGTTGAGCGCCGATGATGTGGCAGTGGAGCCGCAATCAACGGAAAGTCAGGTTACGGTCTTAAGTGGACTGTTATTATTCTTTGCTGTAAATGCATTTAGGAAGAAGAGAAGCAGTGGAGTAATGCAAAGTGAAAAGAGTTGCATCCTTCGGTTTGATGTTTGTGTTGCTGTGGAAACTGATGAAGATGAACGAAGGGATGACCATAAGAGAAATAGTTTCTAAGTCAATGATGGAATTAGTTGTTATAGTTGACCTTGTAACTGCTGGTAGATTTGTGGAAACAAACATAAATCAATGAAAAATTCAAAGATCAGAGCTACAAATCGAAGACGACGATAACTTCATGAAAAGTCCGTACATGTAAGGTTACGCATTGTTCCTATTTAAAGGAAATAGCTGCCAACAACAATTAACCTAATACACGTGGCTACATTCTACTGATCCACATATATGCTTACTAGGCTAGGAAATGAAGAACAAAACGTGAAAAGAAATAACAACTTTTAAATAATCCGAGCTCTTCTTCTAATGTAGAACAAAATGTGAAAAGAAAGAACAAAGATACTAGGCTCTAATGTGGAAGTAGCTGAATAAAACAGACCCATTCCTATCTTCCCTTTGAGATATCGAAGAACTTGGTGGGCAGCAGAGAGATGAATATCACAAGGATGAGCTAGAAATTAACTTAGCTTGTGCACAACAAAGGTGATGTCTGGTCGTGTGATGCACAAGTAAAGTAATCTCCCAATCAGTCTCCTATAAGATTTGGGATTCTGTAGAGGTGTTGACCCAGATTCTTGAAGATGGTGAGAGGGATCCATGGGTGTAGAGACTGTTTGCAGCCCAGAAGACTAGTATCAACAAGTAAATCCAAAACATATTTCTTTTGGCAGATTGCAATACCTGTAGGACTCTATGCTATTTCAAGCCCAAGGAAATACTTTGGTTTTCCCAAGTCTTTAAACTTGAAATGATGTTGAAGGTGAGTCTTGAACCTCTCTACTGCAGTAACACTATCACTTGCTACAAGAATATCATCAACATAGATGATCACACCAATATAAGAGTCTGAAGAATGCATATGGAAGTAAGACTCATCTGCATGAGATTGATGAAGACCAAACTTCATAAGCACTTCAGTAAACTTCAAATACCATTGTCTGGAGGCCTGTTTCAAGCCATAAAGTGATTTGTGCAGTTTGCAGACTAGTTTCTCCCCCTTAGTGTCAAGGCCTTTTGGAGTTTTCATATATATTTCTTCTTCAAGATCACCATATAGAAAAGCACTGTTGATGTCCAAATGAGTGAGAATATAACCTTTGATTGCTGCAAGTGCAAGCATCATTTTGATAGACACCAACTTTGCTACTGGTGAGAAGGTGTTGATATAATCAACACCATATTGTTGAGTGAAGCCTTGTAGGTCCCGATAAATAGATATTGGTGTATGGGGGGGGGATACACCAATTAGCCAACAGTTTTGACTTTTCAAAACAATTTGATCTTACTGAGTCGTCACTTCAGTTTATCAGAGCAGTTTAGTTTTTCCAGCTCAAACAGTGAACTGCTGAGCTTGCAAAACTAATCTGCGTGCGAAAGTTTGGTGGAAAGGTTGGCTAACAGTTTTCAGCACAGTTTTTGAAACAGTTTTCAAAGAAAACTTTAGTTCAGATAAGTGTTCATGCAATACAAGTTGCAATGGTGCAGGTTGTGAACATGCAAACTGTGTGAATGAATGTAAGAATAAATAGCGAGAAAAACACGAGGAATTTTTATCGTGGTTCGGAGTAAACAGCTCCTACGACCACGCCAGATCCCGTCGAATCTGTAATCCCTTAACTTGAGATTTTTCGCTCCTTTTAACACTGGTGGAGGTTCTAGTCCAAATTCAAGTCTCTCTTCAGACTGAATCTAGCACGATTCTTGAGTCGTGTCTCTTCTAACTTTACATACAAACTTACATACAATCTTACTAATGCTAAACAACTAGCACTAATAATCAAACTGGAAAGCTGTGAAAAGCTATCACCGTTTGGAATACAACTCTATCAACTACACTGAATATCAACAGTGATGGTAGTGTGAGTGTGGATTGTGTTCTAGTAAGACAGATTCTAGAAAGAATAGAAATCTACAAAGATCAACACTTGGGAAAGCTCTAGTAATTTCGAGTGTTGATTGTGTGAATATTTAGCTTGAGATTTCTGCAGCGTTTGTAATTTGAGTTTCCCGTACCTTCTTTCTGGAATGACTTGAGGTATTTATAGAGAAGCATTTGTAATAGAGCCGTTGTATGTGTCAGGATGTGCAGAACCGTACACTGACACAATTATGGTCGTTGAGTTAAGGACAGGTTCCTCAGCCACAGCTCAGGTTGAACTTTGCAGGTCAAGCTTCCTATATCTCAAACTGTCTTCAGTCTTCTGTAATCTTCGCAAGAAATCTTCGAGTATTGTTAGAGCAGATTACATAGATAGATTACATAAAGGAACATTATGACAGGTTTGAGTAGAATAAGTACAAGGTTGCACTACCAACCTTGTCCTTTACATAGCAACCTGTTCGGATTAAGCTTGACTGATCCAAACACGGAGACCAGTCTGTTCCATTTAAAATCTATTGTCTAAGTGTGGTTTCTAATAGCATTATCAAAACTTAG
The DNA here is from genome assembly GCA_001642375.2 of Mentha longifolia. NCBI lineage: Eukaryota > Viridiplantae > Streptophyta > Magnoliopsida > Lamiales > Lamiaceae > Mentha > Mentha longifolia. Next base: position 25,251,878 of record CM038115.1, read on the forward strand.
TTCAAAGAGAGAAAAGGTTCCCAACAATTTCCCCCTTTTTGATAATGCCGAAACCCACACTTTACATCTTGTCTAGAAGATTTGAACTTTACCAAAAACATAACCAAGGTTTGAAGTTCAGCCAGCTGCATGAGAAAAAGTGTTAGGAAATTTAAAACATAACATGCAGAGGCCTGGACAAAGAGATTTTGTCATCAGGAACAAAATATGATCATTTTTCATTTATAATATCAACTGAATTGATGTACATAGGTTACAGAGTTGATACAACAAATGAATGAAAACGATCAAGTTACTTCCTCACAGTCTTGAATCTCTCTTCAGCGATCTTCTCCAAGCTTACAGATCCTATAGCTGCGTAGATACTGTCACGGATCGACTTGTACTTATCACAGCCTGTGGTCTTGCAACCTTACTGAGCTGAGATATTCCTTATGAAAGTATTGATCCGGTCGATATCTGGAGTATCAGTGCCGCAGACAGTAGGAGGTTGGAAGGTCTCTATTTTAGGTGGATTGATCATGACCTTCGCCTCTGCAGCTTTCGCACGGACTCTTTTAATGAATTCGCGGTCGGGAAAAGCTTGTATCCAATTGTAAAAGGCAGTTTTGGAGTCACCAGTGTAGCGAGCATCAACCTGCAACCAGTAGTGGTGTAAGATGAACTGGTTCAGGAACTCGTCCCACAAAGGCTGATCTTCCACTGATAGCTAATCAGTTGGCTCTCTTTTGTCCGCTTGATCCTTGCAGCTTTCAAGACCTCAGAAGCTTCTGACGCGAGCTTTGTCCCTTGCTCTCTGTTTCCTCAGATCTTTGAGAAACAGCTTCTGCTTGCCTTCATTCTCGCATTCATCTACGGTGTAGCCAGCTTCTGCCATTAATCGAATAAGAGAGGCTTCACCCAGTGCCCTTTCTTGCTCAGACAACTTCTGGGCAGTAGGTTGAGAGATAGCTGTCACAGGCGAAACAGCTTCTGATTGAGTCAAAGGAGGTTGGGTGACCTTTTTCTCCTTGCCTTTTGCTTTAGCAGCAGTACGTTTGCCTTTCCCTTCCCCTTTTCGACATTATCAATCAAGTGCTGAACAGTGGTATTGAGGGAGGCTTGCTCGTTGGAGATTAAGGATAGGTCGGTGCTGATCTTCTCTTTAAACTGGAGGAGGGAGTTGATGTTCCCTTGCATCTCTTCTTCTTTCTTCAGAGAGCTGGATGAGGCTTGAGCGAGCTTTGAAGAGAAACTGTTGACAAGCTGGTTGAGCTGTTCAAACTCGTATCGCAGGTTGTCAACTGAAGATGCGTAGGCAACCTTTAGTTCAGACAGCTGGTTGGGAAGCAACTTTTCCATTGCAGCTTTCAGTCGCATGGAGAGGAAGGTTTCGAACAGGCTTGCCACTCCTTCCTTGATGACCTGTGGCATCTCAGCCTTGATGTTTGACAGCATGGCAGATGCTGCTGTGTCCATTGCGTCAATTTTGTCCGCAATCTTCTGGTGTTCAGTAACCTCGGTGGCCTTCACCTTGGAAACTTCCTCAATGATGAATTTCTTCAAATCTGCTTGCACAGCAGTGAGAGGAGTTCCTGCGGTTGCTACAGAGTCGACCTGTACTCGATCATGATCGGACACTGCGTCTCCGCTGTTCTGGGATGGAGAAGGAATTGGACTGAATTCTTCATCCTCTAGAAACCTGTCATTGTAAGAGTCTCGATCGTGAGAATAGAAAGGTTTCAAGTCAACATTTAGTACCTTGGCCTCTCTCTTCATCCTAGAGAGGACGAACTTCTTGAAGCTAGTCGCGAGCTTCAGGAATGGAAAGCATAGCCAAAATACTTCCCAAGATTGTGCTCTTCAATCTCTAGCTGTTCGATGGGATGAATAAGGAAGATGGACTTTAAATCACAGTAAGATCTATCCTTCCCATCGAGCAGAGCACGTAGCCGAATTGCCAGCTGCCTGGTCTCCGGGGTGAGATCAATTCCGGGAAAAGACTCCATGACAGTCTCCTCAGCTTCGATCTCGATGGAGTTGACCAACATGGCAGCTGCAGTCTTGATCGGATCTTCTTCTACGTCATCATCATCAGATGAAAGGATAAGATGGAGGTCAAGCTCTGGAGGCGAGCTGTGATGATGAGAAGCTTCACCGGACTGCTGGTGGATGACGATGGAGGTATTAGGATTTTCTTCCTCGAAATCTGTGTCATCCTCCGGTTGAGATTCGCTTGTGACTTTGGCCAGCTTGCTCCGAAGTTGTTGACTGGAAGATTTCACGAACAGAGGGTACAGGTATTGAAACCTGTGCATCGAGAACTGTCTATTCTGGGATGTCTTCAAGTGTTTGACGAGCAGGTTGGTGCTGAACTTCTATGGAGGCAAACTCCGTATGCAACCTGCGTGATATAGGAGTTGGAGATTTGATACGCACAGACTTGGCAGGTCTGTCAAGCTGCTTGCTAGGGGCAAGCTGTCTCTTTCTCCGAACATCACGCTGCTCTGGTGGTACCCAAGCTGGGTTAGATCGACCCATGTCGTACAGGAACGGCTTTACCACATCATCATTCTTGGCAAAGACGGTCATGTCGACACCAATTATTAGTTCGAGCTGCTTTTGGTCCTTGGGGACCTTTTCCTTGATGAAATGAGTCATTCCACTCCAGTTGAGGTTGGGGTGGAGGCAGTGAATGAGAGAACAGATCTTGGTGCCTAGGCGCAGATTCCTGGCAATGCGGAAATCGGTCACCACTTCGCCTTCATAGGTGATCGAGAGCTGCTTGACTTCTTCATTGAGGAACTCGAGGAGAAATCGGGCCCAGTTCACATTTAGACGCTGCACGATTGCAGTCATCACTCTAAACTTCGCTGGAGTGACAAGCGTCGTGGTTACCAGAGTAACCAAGGAAAACTTTGTGAACGAAGTCAAAGAGGGCTCTATACGCAGGTCTCAACAGAGGGCGCGAGAACCTCTTTCCATCATACTCGGCTGCGGGCTGCATGAGAGCTTTCTGGTAAACTGCTTCCAGATCTGCATCCGGAACGTCCAGAATTAAGCCCATCGGCTTGTGATACAGGATCTCCACAGTTCCTGAATCAGTGATGCCGTAGGTTCGAGAGATGAGCGGGAGAATTGGAATGGGCTCGTCGTGTACACCAGGTACATGAAGATGAAATTGGGCAGAGTCGACATCTTCCGGCAGAAATATGATAGATAGAACATCGCGACTTGCTGCGGAAGCCAGAAGTTTGGCTCATGAGTAATAATCTTGTAAAATCTGTCCGCTTCCTGGATGGCGGAGTACATCTCGTTCAAGCCGGCGTAATCATAGGTTGAAAGATTTGCCGCAGGCTCTGTGAGAATGTACTGCTGTAGATACTGGATCTTCTGTTCGGTTGTTTGTGGAAGAGATTGAGACGTGGATTCTCCTGCCATTTTAAGAACGTCTAAATGAGAACGTGAAATTTTGGAATGCGAAATTGTTAAAGAGAGTTGCAGAAAAAAAAATGGCGGATCAATGCAGAAATTGAATTTGGGAACGACGATGCACAGTTATATGAATATATAATAAAGATAAAGCGGGCGGTTGAGATTGAAGCATATCAATCGATCAACGGATGGGATTGAATCCCTGGAAATCCGTGAGATAGTGGGCGCGTGGGGTTGGTTGTGTATCCCACTCACACTACCCTAACACTCAACCGTCGCCTCGCATTAAATGCGGATTTGATACTTTGCATGCGCTTTTTTGACATACATGGAAAGTGAAGCAAGAATGTTAAGTACTGTGTCAGAATATCCTTAACAAAGATTTCAATAAATAACAAAACACATGCTTCAATAAATGAAAATGATTGATAAGGTATATAATTGATTAAGTGAAGCAAAAATATTTCATTGAAATTTGAATATTTGGAATAATTAAGGCATATCTTTGACATATATAAAACTTGATTAAGAAAATGGAGACTGATACAGTTCATCCATTACACTTCCCTATTCAAACTGTCTTATTCACAGTTTTTGATCAAACAGGTTCCACTGTTTATGAGTTCACAGCTCTTATCTAGCTGGACTATCCTCTGTCCTTTGTGAAATGCTCTTGTGCATCCTTTTCACCAATGTGAACTTTGATGAATTCCCACAGCTTGGCGTTCTCAGTTTGCAAGGCTGCAACCTTTTCATCAATGTACAACTTGCTCTCCAGTTCCAGCATGTTAAGCCTTCGAGACATCTTAAGAAACTCTGCTTTGTAGAAGGCTAACATCTGGTCCACTGCTATGGAGCTGTTGAGAGAGGATGTAGGAGCTTATTAGTGACAGGAGCTTGGGACTGAGCTTTGGACGGGAAACCTGGAGGGGTGCCTGGAGGGGACTGTTCGACAGCAGGTTTCACTCCAACCTGTGGAGAGGCAGGTTGCGTTGTGGTCGCAGGTGGTGTGAGATCTGCCTCCACAAAGTTGCTGCTGTAGATCGAGTGATGCGCTTCTGAGAGGGCGCAGATTGCAGATCCTCCAGCTTCCTCTTTCCTTTTCTGACGGACTCAGTCTGGACGCTGTCTTCTTCATCAGCTTCACAACTATCATCTTCTTCAGGTACATCTACCTTTGAGTCACGCATTTTCTTGTGAGGCAAGATGCCAAGAATCATGATCAACTGATTGCAGGTGTGAGGAACAAGCTTGTCATCAGGAAATCCAGTGCAGACACGCCATACACGATTTGTAAGCGTTCTCTGCAGAATGATAGAGAGCTTGGTGCCATGACGAAGTTACATGTTGGCCTTGATCCTAGCAGGTAGCTCTGCAGCTTCCTTGATGAACAGATTGACTAGTAACCTGGCCCAGTTAACATGTAACTGCTTCACCACAGCAGTTAGCAGTTTAAACTTCGATAGAGTGACAGATTTGTTCGAGCCTAGGTAAGAGAAGAACACGTTGTGAACGAACTCGAACAGAAATCTGTACTCGGACTTCAGGTCGTGGCGGTTGAAAGTTCTCTGATCATAAATCTTCTTGGGCTCGAACAGAGCTTGTTGATATACATCGTTGACGGATTTCATGGGCACATCATCAACCGTTGTGATAGCCCCTGTATCCGATAACCTGTAGGTTTGAAGGACGAGAGGAAGAAGATGACGCCGTTCTTCTTCGCTGTTGACTAGAAAAGTTGCCGTTGTGGGGTCTCCGGCTATTGATTCCAGAGAACACAGCAAATAAGCGACACTTTCCGGTAGCGTCATTCGTGGATGTTGAGTAATGATGTTGAAGAAACCATCACATTAGGTGATAGCCTCAATCATCTGATCCAAACCTCTGTATCCATAGGAGTCTAGCACAGCAACTTTCTCAAAGAAGATGAGAGGGGTTGCTTTCTTCACTTGAACATTCAATGAATCTGTAGACATTTTTGCAGAGAGAGAGTAAGGATTATGAAATTCTGAGTTTATGAAGATGAAAGAACGAAAGAAATTTTGAAATTTGATTTCAAAGGATTTCAAGAAACGCGTAATGAGATCAAGAATTTTCTTTCTATTTATAGACCTCCAATGGTCAAGATATGATAGATACTCATTCCTTGTTTTTCGTGAAAAACTTTTCAAATTCTTAACAGTAAAAGGATTTAAAAAAAAATAACATATATGACAGAATATATGGGGAGAGGAAATGATTTCAGCTAAGATTTAAATGGAGATTGATACGATATCTCCAGTTCCCCCTTAAAGGTTGACCAGTGATTGTTGACTTTCAACGCAGTTTGTGGCTTCAAGTTGCGTGTCACCTAACTGCTTCTCGTGAGCTGCAGTTTCCAAGTCTGTCTGTCTTTAGCTGTTCTATACTAGTGAACTCCCTCTTTGTTAGTCTGCAGTTTCCAAGTCAGTCTGCTCTTGGCTGACCTGTGCCAGTGAACTGCTGCCATTCTCTGACTTAGGCTGTGTATCCATTCTGAGCATTCCAAGCTTTCCACATAGCATTTTGAATCTCTCTTCCATGAGAGGTTTTGTTAGAATATTGGCTCTTTGGATGTCAGTATGGATTTTCTCAACTGTTATATCTTGTTTTTCCACGTGATCTCTTATGAAGTGATGCCTTATATCAATATGCTTGCATCTGGTATGGTAGACAGGATTCACAGTGAGAGCTATGACGCTTGTGCTGTCACAAAAGATAGGTACTTTTCGAACAGTGACATCATAATCTTTGAGTTGTTGTTTCAACCAAAGAATCTGTGCGCAATAGCTTGCTGTTGCCATGTACTCAGCTTCTATTGTTGAAGTAGCAACTGAAGTTTGCTTCTTTGAAAACCAAGAGATCAACTTGCTTCCAAGAAACTGACAGGTCCCTGATGTGGACTTTCTATCCAGTTTGCATCCTCCATAATCTGCATCTGCATAGCCAGTTAGTTCAAAATTATCATCACAAGGGTACCATAAACCGAAGTTTGCAGTTCCCTTGACATATCTAAGGATTTTCTTGGTTGTTTCTAGATGCGATTCCTTTGGATTAGCTTGATACCGAGCACATATTCCAACTGCAAAAGAAATGTCAGGTCGACTTGCAGTAATATAAAGTAAAGAACCAATAATTCTCATGTACAAAGTTATGCTGGCAGGTTTTCCTTTAGAATCAGGATCCATCTTGCCATTTGCAATCATTGGAATCTTCAGAGGTCTGCTATCTTGAACACCAAATTTGGTTGCCAGCTCGTTAGCATATTTGGATTGACAAATGAAGATACCATCCGCAGATTGCTTGACCTGCAGGCCGAGGAAGAAGTTCATCTCCCCCATCATGGACATTTTACACTCACACTTCATGAGTTCTCCAAACCTGTCACATAGAAATTTTGACCTAGATCCAAAAATAATGTCATCAACATAAATTTGTACAAGAAGAATATCATCCTTGTACTTAAAGGTGAATAATGTTCTGTCGACTGATCCTCTTTTAAAACCAGAATGCAGTAGGAATGTAGACAACGTTTCATACCAAGCTCTGGGAGCTTGATTCAAACTATATACTGCTTTATGCAGTTTGTAGACTTTCTCTGGACCTGCTTCCTCGAAACCTGGAGGTTGTTCAATGTAGACTTCTTCTCCAAGAATTCCGTTGAGGAAAACACTTTTTACGTCCATTTGATAGACTTTGAATCTCTGATGAGCTGCATATGCTAGAAACAATCTTATTGCTTTTAATCTTGCTACTGGTGCGTAGGTCTCATCATAGTCTATTCCTTCTTGTTGACAGTAACCTTTGGCAACTAATCTTGCCTTATTTCTGATCACTTCAGCATTCTAATCTTTCTTGTTTCTGAATACCCATTTTACATCAATCACTCCTTGATGTGTAGGACGATCAACTAGTGACCATACTTCATTTCTTTTAAACTCATTGAGTTCCTCTTGCATGGCTGTAACCCAATCGTGGTCGGCAAGAGCTTCTTCAATAGTTTTGGGTTCAGAGTAGGATAGATAACAGCTTAGTAGACAGCTTTCACCTATCTGTCTTCTTATCTTCACACCTGCCCTTGGGTTCCCAACAATGAGATCTTCAGGATGAGCATCGACCCATCTCCTTCGACGAGAGATTTCTTCTTCTGTGAGAATTGGTTAAGGGTCTGGTATGGGATCTTCAAACTCAGGTATAGGTTGAGGAGTGAAGGGGTTAATCTGTTGAAGTTGTTCAGCAAGCTGATCCATTGACAGTTCTGCATTGACTGCAGGTTCTATTGAAGTTTCTGGATCAATTGAGGAGAAGCTTGTTGGAGGAGCTTCGGTTCCCCCTTGGTTCATTCCCCCTTGCTGAATGGGTGGATTTTGTGAATTAGAATCTTGCATAGGCTCAGCTTCTTCTTCTTCCAAGTCAGTTGGACTCCATATTAGTATTTCATCTCGAAACTGCGTGTTGGAGCCTGTTTGATTTTGACTTGCACCTGTACTTTCATCCGGTTGGGTCTCCCTGTACTCACAAATAGATTCATAAAAAAAAACATGTGGGGTTACTTCCACAATATGAGTTTTCTTGTTAAAAACTCTGAAAGCTTTACTGATCTCTGAATATCCTAAAAATATTCCTGGATCTGCTTTGCTATCAAAAGTTTTCAACTGTGATTTCCCATTATTATGAATGTAACACACACATCCAAAAGATTTAAGATACTTAAATCGAGGTTTCTTATCCTTCCACAGCTCGCATGGAGTCTTTCCATTTCTTGTATGAATGACTGATCTGTTCTGAGTGTAGCAAGCTGTGTTGATTGCTTCCGCCCAGAACTTCTTTGGAAGATTGGTTTCATTCAGCATTGTGCGAGCTGCTTCCTTTAGAGATCTGTTGCGTCGTTCAACAACACCATTCTATTGAGGTGTGCGAGCTGCTAAAGTTTGATGAGTAATTCCACTTTTGGTGCAGTATGATTCAATCATTTGATTAAGAAATTATGTTCCGCGATCGGATCTGATTGAAATCACACTTTTGTTCTTCATATTTGATAGTTTGGTGAGTAGCGCAGGTAGCTCCACTAGTGTCTCCTTCTTCTTATGTAAGAAAATAACCCAAGTATATCGTGAGTAATCATCAACAATAACGAGAGTATACTTTTTACCATTAATGCTTCTAGGAGTCACTGGACCGAACAGATCCAAGTGGAGTAATTCCAAAATTCTACTTGTGTTGTGAGTTGCAATGCTTGGGAATGATGATTTGATCTGTTTTCCAGCTTGACAGGCTTCACACACATGATCTTTGTAGTAGACTTGATCTGGAAGGTCATCTGCGAGCTTCTTGCGAGCAAGTTTGTTGATGACTTTGAAGTTCAAGTGACACAGTCTTTTGTGCCATAGCCAGCATACTTCAGGTGCAGATTTGGTGACCAGACAGGTTTTTTTTTCATCTGACCATTGTACTATGCATAAGTTATCCTGCAAAATACCGGTAAGAGGAATTTCTTCTCCTTCCTTGTTCTTTATAGCACACTTGTTAGCAGAAACTCTACTCTTTTTCCGTTAGAGCAGAACTGGCTTACAGAAAAGAGATTATGATTTAAACCTTCAACATAAGTGACATTAGATATTGTTGTTTTATCAACAATTAGATTACCGTAGCCTCTTGTTTTCCCTTTAGAGTCTCCTCCAAAAGCAACTAGAGGTCCATCACATTCAATGAAGTTTGTAAGCAAGCTTTTGTCACAGGTCATATGCTTTGTGCAGCCACTGTCGATGATCCAGATCGCCCCGCGAGCTGCTCGCTTCCTCCTTTGAGTTTTCCCATCCTGCAATTAGACAGTTTTAGCAACCCATATGAATTTGGGTGCTTTGTTAGCAGGTTGAGATTTGGCAGCTTGGTTTCCAAGCTTCTTCTTTTGTAAACTCCTGTTGACTCGTGGCTTGGTCCGTTGCACATTTGAGTAGGTTCCATTTGAGTATGCAGTTTGCAGTTGGTAATGAGCAGGTTGATAATGATCATTTCGATGGCACTGCTCCATATAACCACATCTGCATCGATCATTTACAAATCCACTTCCGTGTGGAAATTGATAGTGCATACTTGATAGCTCAGGATATTGGTACCAATGATGGTTGTACCAGTAACCTTCATTGTCAAGTCTCTGTTGGTTTGGCCACTGCTCATAGTAGTTTCATTGTGGTTGAGCAATTTTCGGTTGAGAAACTGCTTTTCCTTTGTTAGCAGTTTGCACTTTTCTTTGAGTAGGTTGACTTCCCTTTTGATTGGCAGGTTGACCATGCAGTTTCCTAGGTCGCACAACCTTTTACTGTTCTACTGGCGGTCTCGGCTGCTGTTTCCTGATGGATTTTCCATGCTCTTTTATCAGGATTGCTTGAGGTTGCCGGGCTGGATTCTTCAATTTGATTTGTTTATCTGGCAGAGTGTGATGAGCTTTGCCTTCAGTCAATCCTTTTTCTTTTACGAACAGGACCTTCTCTTTATCCTTGACTCCGCTGGTTTGACCATGGAATCCGATGCCAAACTTTATCTGAGCAGGTCTCCGGGCAGCTTGCAGGACTTCAAGCTTTTCGCCATTTTTGTTCATTCTCATTAGGACTTGTTGAAGCTTGAGCTCTTTCTGTAACAACTTTTCATGCTCATTTGAGAGATCTGTGAGTTGGCCATTTAGTTTGATTATTTCACTGTCCCTCTTGATAAGCATTTCCTTAAGGTTTTCTTCCCTTAAGACTGATTTACCCACTTGGACTTTTAGGGTTTCAATCTCCTTCTCTTTTACTTCATCATGTGGAGTGAAGAGGCAGCTTTGAGCTTCAAGTTTTCACCCTCCAGCTTGGATCCTTCTATGACTACTTGTTTGAACATTTCTGAGAGCTTCTTGTAGTCATCAAGCTGTTGTTGAAACTCTTCATACGTTGGCATTTCAGGTATCTCAATACCTGCATGTTCAGGGTTAGCTGAATATGAAAAAGAGGTTTTAGTATCAACCTTGTTTTGAACAAGATCAAGATCTTTTCCCATGAAGCATTCCTCATATTCAAATTCTTCATCAGCTAATCGACATTCATCCTCATCCAATTCATCATCGTCATCTTCGTCGGAGGAGGTTGAGTCTGATAATGTGGCAATAGCTTTGGCTTCTTCCTCAGCTGCGATCATGGCATTGCGCTGCTCCTTAAGCTTTTGATCTCTTCTTGCGCGGAGCTCTTCGCGTTCAGCCTTTGATAAGTCTGGGCAGTTTGACTTATAGTGATCTGGTCTGCCACATTCAAAACAACCACCCGTGGGAGTGTTAGAAGAATTGAATTTAGAGGGTTTTGATATACCTTCACCTTTCTTGTCGGAAGAAGAGGTGGTTTGATTTCTCTTGAAATCTTTGTGATATTTGCGGAATTTGTTGAAGCGTTTTTCAAGCTTTTCATTTCTTCTAGCCATAAATGCATAGTCCTTCAACAATTTTTCCATTTTAGAGCATAGATCTTTTGGAATTGCTCTTTCTTCTGTAATTGATGCAGCTTTGAATGCAGCATCTTTTTCTTTCTTTTCGGGCTCGGTCTTCTTGCTTGAAGACGTTTGTTGTGACCCGTGCAGTCTGATCATTTCAAACTCATTCCCAATGAGCAGATCAAACAGTTGCTCGGTTGACAGGTTGCTGATGTCCGACCTGCCGCGGTGCATGGCACTGTACACATGCCAGCTTGCTGGAAGAGATTGGATTACTTTGAGATTGAGTTCGCGCTGAGTATATTTATCTTTCTTGAGAGCCGCGATCTCCAAGGTAATCATTGTGAATTGTTCTTGAGCTGGTCAATGGTCTTCATTGGCTGCATTTGAATTCTTCGAATTTACTGCATGCCACTGACAGCTTATTTTCCAGCATCTCTGTTGATCCAAGACTTATTGCTTTTAAGGTGTCCCACATCTCCTTAGCAGTTCCAAGATTTCTTATCTTGGCCAGGTGGACGCCCTTAACTGTGCTCGAGATTAACCCTTTAGCGAAGCTGTCAAGTCTAGCTTCCTTTCTTTCCTCAGTTGTGTATTTTCTGGGATCTTTGATCTTTGGCACGTACGTTGCTTCGGAAGCTTTATCTCCAGATATTTCAGTTACGTAGGGTTCGAGGATGGGTGTGGGACCATTCTCGATAACATCCCACATCAGCACATGATGAGCTTGGAGGCACATCTTTATTCGAAAACTCCAGTCTTCATAACCCTGTATAGAAAAATCTTCACAGACACGGAGAAGTGAAGCTTCCATATTAACAGTTTATATATGTGCAGTTCACAGACACAGAGATCTAGTTCAATTTGACACTTAAGCACAAAAAGCTTCTAGTATACAGAAGCAGTGGTCAAAAGAACCACCGCTCTGATACCACTTGTAGGTCCCGATAAATAGATATTGGTGTATGGGAGGGGGGGGCATACACCAATTAGCCAACAGTTTTGACTTTTCAAAACAATTTGATCTTACTGAGTCGTCACTTCAGTTTATCAGAGCAGTTTAGTTTTTCCAGCTCAAACAGTGAACTGCTGAGCTTGCAAAACTAACCTGCGTGCGGAAGTTTGGTGGAAAGGTTGGCTAACAGTTTTCAGCACAGTTTTTGAAACAGTTTTCAAAGAAAACTTTAGTTCAGATAAGTGTTCATGCAATACAGGTTGCAATGGTGCAGGTTGTGAACATGCAAACTGTGTGAATGAATGTAAGAATAAATAACGAGAAAAACACGAGGAATTTTTATCGTGGTTCAGAGTAAACAGCTCCTACGACCACGCCAGATCCCGTCGAATCTGTAATCCCTTAACTTGAGATTTTTCGCTCCTTTTAACACTGGTGGAGGTTCTAGTCCAAATTCAAGTCTCTCTTCAGACTGAATCTAGCACGATTCTTGAGTCGTGTCTCTTCTAACTTTACATACAAACTTACATACAATCTTACTAATGCTAAACAACTAGCACTAATAATCAAACTGGAAAGCTGTGAAAAGCTATCACCGTTTGGAATACAACTCTATCAACTACACTGAATATCAACAGTGATGGTAGTGAGAGTGTGGATTGTGTTCTAGTAAGACAGATTCTAGAAAGAATAGAAATCTACAAAGATCAACACTTGGGAAAGCTCTAGTGATTTCGAGTGTTGATTGTGTGAATATTTAGCTTGAGATTTCTGCAGCGTTCTAATTTGAGTTTCCCGTACCTTCTTTCTGGAATGACTTGAGGTATTTATAGAGAAGCATTTGTAATAGAGCCGTTGTATGTGTCAGGATGTGCAGAACCGTACACTGACACAATTATGGTCGTTGAGTTGAGGACAGGTTCCTCAGCCACAGCTCAGGTTGAACTTTGCAGGTCAAGCTTCCTATACCTCAAACTGTCTTCAGTCTTCTGTAATCTTCGCAAGAAATCTTCGAGTATTGTTAGAGCATATTACATAGACAGATTACATAAAGGAACATTATGACAGGTTTGAGTAGAATAAGTACAAGGTTGCACTACCAACCTTGTCCTTTACATAGCAACCTGTCCGGATTAAGCTTGACTGATCCAAACACGGAGACCAGTCTGTTCCATTTAAAATCTATTGTCTAAGTGTGGTTTCTAATAGCATTATCAAAACTTAGTTCAAAGAGAGAAAAGGTTCCCAACAAGCCTTTAGCAACTAACCTAGCCTTGTACCTCTCAACACTCCCATCTGATAGAAATTTTACCTTGTAAACCCACTTGCAGCCAATGCTTGTTTTACCAGGGGGTAATGGAACTAGAGACCAAGTCCCATTAGCTTGCAAGGCTTCCAATTCTGTATTCATGGCTGCTCTCCACTCACTGTATACTGAAGCTTGTTCATAAGTTGATGGCTTAGGAACTGCAGTGATGGAGGCTATGAAGGAAGAATAGGCTGGACTAAGGTTGCTATGATCAATGAAATCATTGAGAGGATACTGGCATGAGGTGTGAACTGAAGCACATATATAATCATTCAGAAAGGAAGGAGGCCTAATTGTTCTACCTGATCTAGTGGTAGGAAAGGTAGCAGGAGGAGAAGCAGGTGGAGAAGAAAGAATAGGAATGGAAGTGGAATCTGTGGAAGGAACTGAAGGTGAAAAGGAAGAGATTGGTAGATGAAGAGGAAAAACAACTGGAATGGGATGCTGTGTTGCATAAGGAAAAACATTTTCATGGAATACAACATCTCTGCTGATCAGAATTTTGTTGGTGTGGATATCCAACACCTTATACCCTTTGTATCCTGAAGGATAACCTAGAAAAACTCCCTTGACAGCTCTAGGTGAAAACTTATTCCTGTTTCTATCAAGGGTGGAAACAAAACAAAGGCAACCAAAATTCCTAAGGTGAGAATACTTAGGTGGTTTTTGAAACAGTATTTGGAATGGTGTGTTTTTCTCTAACTGTGGAACAGAAGAAGGAATTCGATTAATGAGGTAAGATACAGTGAGGACACAGACACCCCAGTAGGCAATAGGAACATTGGATTGAAAATAAAGGCTCCTAGCTACATTCAAGAGGTGCTGGTGCTTTCTTTCTACCCTTGCATTCTACTGTGGTCTCTCTACACAGGAATGTTGAAGGATAGTGCCTGAACTTTTAAACAAAGAAGACAGAAGAAATTCACTTCCATTATCACACCTAAGGATCTTGATTTGTTTATGGAATTGGGTAGAAACTTGCTGAAAGAATTGTGTGAGAACTGAGTTAACATTATTTTTCTATTTTAGGAGATAGGTCCATACAAACCTAGACCTATCATCAACAATGGTGAGAAAATACTTCTCTCCATTGACAGTAGGTGGGGAAAATGGACCCCAAACATCACAGTGTATAATATCAAAAACTGCAGAAGCAATGGAATCAGATTGATAGAAAGAAAGCCTTTTCTATTTGGCCAAAGGACATACTTCACAAATTTTGTTTGTTACATGTTTGATTGGAATAAAAGGAGATAACATCTGAAGTTTTTCTTGGCTCAAATGTCCAAGTCTGCAATGCCAAATATTAGAATCAACTACAGTAGCTACACTAGAGGCTGAAAAAGATGATGTTGAAGAAGGAGATGTTGATGGAGGCAAAGGCTGAGCTGGTTCAAGGATGTAAAGGTTGCCAATCCTCCTACCCATCCCAATCTGCTGACCCTTGGAAACATCCTGGATCACACAATGTTCATGAGTGAAGGAAACTGAACAATTGCTAGAGGAGGTTAAGCTACTAACTGAGAGTAGATTATAAGAAAAACTAGGAGCATGCAACATAGATTGAAGAACTAAACTAGGTGATAGCTGAAATGTGCCAACATTGGCAATTGGAACTTGATGTGAGTTAGGTAGAGTAATGAAAGCTTTAGATAAAGGAGTATGTTGTAGGAACAGAGAAGATGAGCAGCACACATGGTGTGTGGCTCCAGTATCTATAATCTACACATTCTTAGAATGTGTAAATGCAGCTACAAAGGGTGTCAAAGAAAACATACCACTAAATACAGGATTGAAATCTGAAGAACCACTAGAAGATTGGGCAGGTGCACTCTCAGTGCTGATAGCCTGTCCATGAAACTGAGACTGCATGTATGATATGAGTTGTTGGCATTGATCTGCAGATAGAATGTTATGACTAGGTGTGGGAGGAACAAGAGAAGGCTGTGGAGAAAAGAGATTTGGATCAATTGGTTGGGAACCATCACTGTGGAACTGAACATCAACACTATGAACTGACTTCTGCATATGTGAAGGAGCATCTCCATGAAAACCTCAACCTCTTCCTCTTCTAAATCCTGGTGGGAAACCATGTAACTATAAGCACTTATCTATTATATGACCGTTCTTATGACAGTGAGTTCAAAATATTCTCTCCCTTCCTCTACCATTATGCATTTGAGAAGCATTAACAAAACCTGGAACCTCACTGACTGTGGGAGCCACAACATGTAAAGGAACACCTATTCCTTTCTGTCTTTCTTCCTGTAGAACCAAAGAAAAAATTCTGGAAATACTAGGAAATGGATCTAGACTCAGAAAGTGAGATCTAATAGTTGTATAAGAATCATTGAGTCCCATGAGAAAATGAACAACAAAGTCATGTAACTGATAATCTCTCCATCTCTGAGTAGTATCACATCTGCATCCATTGCACTCACACCACTTCTTTGGCTGAAAATCAAGAAACTCATCCCATATAGTCCTCAGATAAGTGTAATATGTGTTAACATTGTTTGAACCTTGTCTCAAATTATACAACTGTTGTTTCAACTCATAAATTCTTGCAATATTTCCTTGAGAAAACCTCTATTTTAAATCAGACCAGATCTGAGAAGCTAGCTCCAAGTACATTAAGCTAGATCAAATTTGAGGGACAGTAGCATTCCTAATCTAAGATACAACCATTCCATTACACCTATCCCATACAACTTGAGTAGGATCTAAAGGATCTATCGGTCTCTTAACAGAACCATCGATGGAACCAAGTTTATTTTTGGCTAGAAGCGCAGTTTGCATAGATCTATTCCAATTAACGAAATTTGATCCATTCAGAAGCTCAGTTACGATTACTGTACCGGGATTATCACTGGGATGAAGATATAGTGGGCTTGACGGAGGTATGGGATCTTCCGGCGGCCAGTTGCCTCCACCACCACCGTTGTTGTTGTCACGTCGCGGCGGCATTTTGAGCTAAGAACGACAATTTACGAAATAAAAAATAAAGAGCAAAGAGTGGAGCAACCTGGGCTCTATGATACCATGTTAGATTTGTGGAAACAAACATAAATCAACGAAAAATTCAGAGATCAGAGCTACAAATCGAAGGCGATGATAACTTCATGAAAAGTCCGTACATGCAAGGTTACGCACTGTTCCTATTTAAAGGAAATAGCTGCCAACAACAATCAACCTAATACACGTGGCTACATTCTACCGATCCACATATATGCTTACTAGGCTAGGAAATGAAGAATAAAATGTGAAAAGAAATAACAACTTTAACTAATCCGAGCTCTTCTTCTTCAAGCTGAACTGCCTAAGGCCGAAGCCGAACTGCCGAAGCCGAAGCCGAACTGCCGAACTCTTCTTCTAATCCGAGCTCTTCTTCAAGCCGAACTGACGAAGCCGAATTGCCGAACTCTTCTTCTTTGATTTATCATCTTCACAACTGCTTGATGTGTCCAAAAGACAAGTGGCTAAAAAAGAGTGGAATTTCCATTTTATTATTTAATAAATTATCTGAATTTTTTTTAACCTTTTCTTTTCGACGGAAAAGAGTTGAAAGTTCGCCTCGTTTTATAATCACGATTCAAGCTCATACTTAGGTCAGGTACATTCTTTTCATTATCTCTTAGGTTTATTACAAATTTAACAATTTCATCTAATTAATGTAGTTAAAATCGATATAAGATGCAGATAATTAGCCAAGTAATGAAGAAGCACATACAACTGCGAGGTCTACTCATATATATGACAGTGATGACACATTTTTTATAAGTTGATATGACTATTAAAGTAAACAAATTATCAGAAATCTTAACAAATAATTCAGCCTCGTTGATCATCAACAAACCAAAACGTTAGAAATATTATTAACTCATATTGCTGTCTTTCCAAGCCTAATACATCCAGAGCTTGCCCGACCCAAATTTGGATCCAGATATCTTGTCGGACCCCTTTGAGAGATGAACTACATACATCTTGAACTTCTAGACGAATCCCGACGCTCTAAGGAGGGAAGACTTTCTAGAAATGATCGTCGATAATATTATTCAGGCATGGTCGACGAACGATCATTTTATTTACTACGCGCATCTCATGGGGGTGAGAGCATTAATTTCTCCTAATTTGATTATTTTTAATTAATCTTATATAATTAATGATGATCAGACTTTGTCGTCTGGGAATCCGAAACAAACACGGCGAAGATCTCATTATAGTAAATATATAAATTCTTGCAAATTCTTAAACTCTCATTATTATATTAGTAAATATGTAAAATATTATCCAATATTACAAATTGCTTTTTAATTCAATATTTAATAGGATTATAGGAAAATAATAGCTAGGTAAATCTTATTTTTCATATAATGTTTATAATTTGTTTTTTTAATTCAACTAGTATTGTTGCCCGTGCGATACACGGGATTTGATCTATGTTAATTATTATTACTATAAGAAAAAGAATAAACAAATATAAAGATGATCGAATTTAACTAATGATAGTAATTTTTTTCACGTAGAGAATTTTTATTAAAAATAAAATTATCTATGTTAAATGAATGCGTGGATATAACTGTTACTCATTTAATCGTAATTGAATCATTCAAAATATTTATAAATTAAATTCATTTTTGATAACGAAAAACAGCTCAGTTGGTAAGACATTTTCCCTCCAATTGAAATTGAGACTGAGTATTCCAATTGAATTAATATTATTGTTAGATTATAATATTCAACAATAATAAATTGAAAAGATAACAATTACAAATATCTAATTTGTTTACAAATTGACCGTTGGATATAATATACATATATTGAAGAAAAATACAATAATGCTTAAATTATATTTATGTCGATAGCACAATCTATTTGGTAAATTAATTTACAAACTAACAAAAGATGTACATCATTGTAATTAATCATGTGTATTAACCATTAGTTAGATCTCATTCAACTTTAAATACTTGTGCAATAAGTATTTGTCCATAAGATTTTTGGATATATGTTTTGGAGGGAAAGTGGCAATATTGTAATTCTTTGCAACAATTCTTCTTTTAGATATTGTAATAGAAATGTACGACATTGTTATGTATACAGATATTCGAATATAGAGACAAAGTAGATGAGTAGTGGGGAAAGACTGTATTCTCACCTTAACCACAGGTTAAAGACTACGTAGATAGCATGCGGATTTGCTCCTCTTCTTTAAGAAATCTCTGTTTTTTTGGGGAAAAAAAAAAACTTCTTTATGTATGCATTAATTGGTGGGTGTTTAGTTGAAGCAAGCTTTGCCAAAACTAATATGGTTAAAATCTTTGGTGGTTGTGAGTATTGCTTTCGTTCCTAAAATTTGTGCATCATTTTGAGCAGCACGGATTTTAAACGAAATAATAGTATATTGCGTTATTTATTGTGAGTGGAGATTAAGCCTCGTTTAATAGCTTCAATAAACAAAGTTAAGATAACTTTTGTAAGCTTAATTAAGCTTAGAAAAATTATCTTAGCTTATTTATGAGGGCAACTAAACAAGCTCAGTTTCACATTTAGTATAGTGTTAAATTAGCTAGTGGTGAGACATGAGTGATAGAATAGGTAAATAGATAGTGTAGTAAGGGTATCAAAAGACATTACTCACTAAGTAAAATGGAATATACACAAATTTGGGGAAGCACCAAAAATAAATTTATATGCACAAATTTAGAAGAGGGAGGGAGTAATATTATCTATGCCTAAGCGGGGTGTATTCAATCCGGATTTTAAAAGATTTTTTTGTATTCTAAAAGTTCATAGGTATTGAATCCAAATTTTAGAAAATCCTTAAAAATCTGTTGGTATTCAATTATAACTTTTAAATATCCATCTAAATCTGATGATATTGAAAATTCATAAGATTTTAAAGGATTCTAATAGTTTATGGATTTTAAGTATTCTTATAACCAAATACAAAGGAAAAATCCCTACACAAATCTCACCTTTTCACTATGGATTTATGAAGTCTACAGTCGGAAAAATATAATATAATCCTAGAAATAAAGATGCTCTTGAATCAACTCAGCACCGCCTCTTTGTCCAAGAAGAAGTGGGACGTCGCCGCTGCGCCACCTCCTTTCACGGCCGACCTCCTCGAATTGTAGAGAAGAAGGTGAAGCTGCTCCAAATGCTACAGAAGGTATTTCATTATTACATGAAAAAAATGTGTGTCATCATCTATTATCGAAACCTCGAAGCTTTTAGAAAGTCATCAATGGAGATTAATTAGATGATTGCAAAGTAGCCCAAATAGCCTTTAAAATCCGCACTAATTGTGTGAATGCGGGTTCTCTTCCATTAATGCCGCATGGAGTTATTCTTTTTATTAAACATAATTTTTTTATCTTTCAAAAGGTTAGGCACTACTGAT